>OZ026521.1:69406428-70606428 GCA_964019695.1 Loripinus fragilis
ATTTTGTCCTGAGAGAGCATCATGAAGATTTTGTCCAGAGAGATTACCATGAAGATTTTGTCTGGAGAGATCATCATGAAGATTTTGACCAGATAGATCATGATGAAGATACTGTCTGGAGAGATCATCAAGAAGATTTTGTCTGGAGAGATCATCATGAAGATTTTGTCCAGAGAGATCATCATGAAGAGTTTGTCCAGAGAGATTACCATGAAGATTTTGTCTGGAGAGATCATCATGAAGGTTTTGTCCAGATAGATCATCATGAAGATTTTGTCCAGAGAGATTACCATGAAGATTTTGTCTGGAGAGATCATCATGAAGATTTTGACCAGATAGATCATCATGAAGATACTGTCTGGAGAGATCATCAAGAAGATTTTGTCTGGAGAGATCATCATGAAGATTTTGTCCAGAGAGATCATCATGAAGATTTTGTCTGGAGAGATCATCATGAAGGTTTTGTCCAGATAGATCATCATGAAGATATTGTCTGGAGAGATCATCAAGAAGATTTTGTCTGGAGAGATCATCATGGAGTTTTGTCCAGAGAGATCATCATGAAGATTTTGCCCAGAGAGATCATCATGAAGATTTTGCCCAGAGAGATCATCATGAGGATTTTGTCTGGAGAGATCATCATGAAGTTTTTGTCTGGAGAGATCATGATGAAGATTTTAACCAGAGAGATCATCATGAAGATTGTGTCCAGAGAGATCATCATGGAGTTTTGTCCAGAGAGATCATCATGAAGATTTTGTCTGGAGAAATCATCAAGAATACTTTTTCTGGTGAGATCATCCTGAAGATTTTGTCCAGTGAGATTGTCATGAAGATTTGTCTAGAGAGACCATCATGAAGATTTTGTCTGGAGAGATCATCATGAAGATTTTGTCTGGAGAGATCATCAAGAAGACTTTGTCTGGAGAAATCGCCATGAAGATTTTGTCCAGAGAGATCATCATGTAGATTTTGTCCAGAGATCATCATGAAGATTATGTCCAGAGAGATCATCATGACGATTTTATCCAGTGAGATCGTCATGAAGATTTGTCTAGAGAGATCATCATGAAGATTTTGTCTGGAGATATCATCATGAAGATTTTGCCAAAAAGATTATCATGCAGATTTTGTCCAGAGAGATCGTCATGAAGAATCTGTCCGGAGAGATCATCATGAGGATTTTGTCCAGAAAGATTAACATAAAGATTTTTGTCCAGAGATCATCATGAAGATTTTGTCCGGAGAGATTGCCATGGCAGAGATTTGTCATAAAGATTTTGCCCAGTGAGATGACCATGAAGATTATGTCTGGAGAGATCATCATGAAGATTTTGTCCGAACTACGGTCCGGTGAGAGAGTCTTGAAGATTTTGCCCTGTATACCTATGATTGGTAACCAGTGAGAGGGTATTGAAGATTTCGCGCGCAATGACTATGATTGGTAACCAATGTAGTGCCAGTAGTGTGTTAACTTATGTGACTTACGCGAAAAACGTTTACATATGCACCCAATATAATGATACGTGTCGATTCGACACGTATCTCATGATGCCCGGCGCACATGCCAACATTTTCTCACGTATCGTCACAGCCACATGACCCCTGTCATCATAGAGAGCATTGGCTGTTTCACACATGAGTGTTACATGATAACATGCACACTAGCAGGTTACTCCGAGTCGTTCATCTATTCACGTACGTATCGTGTGTTTCAGTATTGTCGGTTATTTTCTCGATATAAAGCGTACTTAGCTCGTGACTCTGGTGTCCGTCGCCCGTCTGTCCGCCGTCCTTCAACATTTTCTCTGAAACCTGGTTTCAGAGTCTCCCTATCCAATATTGAGTTAAATTGGTCCAGTGGTAGCCAGTAACCACTGGACCAATTTAACTCAATATTTGATATGGAGACTCCTCTGGAATGCCGAAATAAAAGTTTGTCAAATGAGGGTCTGGATGGGGGGGGGGGGGTCTGGTATTCACTATTCATTAAAAAATTAGCCCATTATTCATCGCATTAAAATTTTGGGTTATTCATTAAAATAAGACCAATCATTCATAAAAAGTAAGAAAGGTGGCAAAGAAATCTGATTATTCACTATTCATTAGTTTTTTCTTCAATTCATTAAAAATATTGGATTTTCATTATGTTTTAGGCCCTCATTATTCTCTATTCATTAATTTTTTGGCTCATTATTCACTATTCATTATAAAATAAGGCCATTATTCACTAATCATTATACCCCATCCAGGCCCTCTCAAATGGTCCTGGTCACATGACCAAGATGGCCACAACGCCCATATATGGTAAAACCCTTTTAAATTCTTTTCACCAGAACCAAAAGGTAGATGACTTTGGGACTAGGTATGTAGCTTTGGGATGATTTGTTCAAATGATGAACCAAGGTTGAACTTGATCAACTTAACGTCAAGGTCAAAATTGCTTCATAATGAATTTAAATATCTTTTTTTTATTTTGAAAAGATAATTTGAGCCGCGACATGTGATTTCCGACAATGTGTCATTTTGCCAAGTGTAGACTCAGACGAGCCTATGCAGCCTCCTTTTAAGCTTAGAAACTCTAAATGATGTTCAGTCAGTAGCTTAACAGTCATAGAATAGTCTAGCAACTAGCAAACGTTCTGATCAGACTGTGCGTAAGCGCAGGCTGGTCTGAGCCGTTGCTGGTCGCACATACCACATTGTTGGAAATCTTATGTTGCGGCATATTTGTTTGAAAACTGTTGAAGCCAAAGGCTTTATACACATTAGACATGTTAAACATAACTAGGCACTAACATAAAAAGGTCACAAAGGTCATTTTAACCTTTGACCTTTCAGCTAGCCGCTCATATAGGATTCTCATCAACATATTAAAACATACTTTCTCAGAAACCATTAAGCCAGTTGAACTCAAATTCATTTAGAGACTCATTATGGTAGGGGATTGAAATTCTATATAAACGGTTTCGGTCACGTATGGTAAAACACCCTTCAAAATCTTCTTCTCAAGAACAATAAGACATGACCTTAGACTTGGCATGTAGTATTTGGGATGTAGGGCCAATTAACCTTGCCCTACTTAACGCCGAAGTCAAATTTGTTTCATAATGCATTTAAATGGAAACAATTATAAAGGTAGATTTTTGAAACCGTTTAAGCCTAAGTCATTACACGTATTAGATATGTTTAACCTAATGAGGCAATGACTAAGAATAAGTCCTAAGTGTTCAAGTTGATTTTTGACCTTTCAGCTGAGGTCACTCAAATTGGATTCCAATCAATATAATAAAACTTATGTTCTCTTTCATTTTATTCAGTCGAAACATAAATTATATAATACCTAGACTTCTTAATTTTTGGAAACCGCATATACTTCCTCGAATTATCAATTGGTTTAAACATATTTTATTCAAATCTTTTATACAATAAGCATAGCACTAATAATATAACAAAGCAGTTGAATGAAAGGGATTTGACAGTAAGCATAAGCTTATATACGTCATCTCCCGAAAGGTGGTATGATGTTTAATACAACAAGTGTTATTGGAATGAACAAAATATATATGCATACAAATGAGAGAGAGAGAGAGAGAGAGAGAGAGAGAGAGAGAGAGGGAGAGAGTGAGAGAGAGGGAATGTTTGACTGACATCCTGTTTTAGGCAAGTAACCCTTAAATTAATGAGCTCTGGCTTGATTAGGCTCCCTACGTTGATTAAACCTGCCACAACTGGTTAAAAAATTCTGTACCTCTATGAATAAGGTTGTATTCTCCTGAAGAGTTGAGTCTTCTATTCCATATAGGAGTTGATTGATTGAGTAGTTGTCCAGTCGTATTGACAGGTTTCTCCTACTTTCTGCATACAATGGGCATGTGAAAAAGAGGTGTTGGGCGTTTTCAAAGCCACCACATTGACATGAAGGGCTGTTGACAATATTTTTTCGATATAAGTCGGCATTTAAAGCACTGCATTCCATTCGAAGTCTGGCTTGGAGAACTTGACCTTGTCGCGAACCAACATTGAAGTATTTCGGTGGCTTTGGAAGGTTTTTATTTAACTGAACTTTGAATGCAGAGACTGAGGTAGATTCTTTGATTTCATTTGGAAGGTTATTCCATGCTCTTATTGTAGAGGGAAAAAATAATTCATGGAAGAGGTTTGAGTTTGCTCTGAAGTTTTGGAAATGGTCCGCGTTTCTTAGTGGATAATCGATAGTTTCATTAATATGAGGAGGAATAATGTCCAAAAGATAAGTTGGGGTCAGTCCATGCAAAATTTTGTAAAAAGTTACCAGTTTGTGCTTATTCCTGCGAATCTGAAGAGGTTCCCAACCAAGTTCCTGAAAGAGTTTGTCTACACTACAAAGTTTTGTCCCACCTGAAACAATTCTTGCTGCCTCTATATGGACGGCATCCAGAAGTTTCTTTGATGCTAATGAGCAGTTATCCCACACAGTGTCACTATATTCCAAGAGTGGACGAACGTATGCAAAATACATTTTTCCAACGATTTCCTAGATACTCGGAATTTAAGAGCTTTAAGAAGGTTAACCCTAGTCCAGGCCTTTTCCGAGATGTTAACAATGTGTTCGTCCCAGCTGCAAGTTTTTGAGAAAGTAAGTCCAAGATGTTTATGCGAAGGGATCTCACCTATTATAACTCCATCCATAGATATAGGGGGGTGGAAGACTGAGTTTCTTTTCCGAGAAAACAACATAGACAATGTTTTACTTGGGTTGAAGGTTACAAGCCAATTGTTTGCCCATATCGAAATGGCATTTAGATCCCTGTTTAGAAGTTGTCCTGCTTGAAGTGGGCAGTCCACAATAATATACAAACTAGTGTCATCAGCGAATAATCGAATAGAGCACCCAATGTGTTTGACAATATCATTTATAAAAATTAGAAACAGCAGAGGACCTAGAATAGAACCTTGAGGAACTCCAGCAAGTACAGATGCCCAATCAGATGCCTGCCCGTTTATCACAACACGCTGTCGGCGATTTGACAAGTAGCTAAGAAACCAGTTAATAATGCTATCTGAGCAGCCTATGGTACGTAGCTTAAAAAGTAGACCCTTGTGCCATACTCTGTCGAAGGCTTTACTGATGTCGCAGAAAACTGCTCTTACCTCCTTGCCCTTATCAACAGCCTCACAAATAGTATGGTAAGTATGCAGTAATTGGTTAGTCGTGGAGTCTCCATGTCTGAAGCCAGATTGTAAGGGTGTCAGAATATCGTTGACAGTAATATAGTTGTATAGGTATTTGTGTATGCACCGTTCCATTGCTTTGCCGACGATGCTCAAAAGAGATATTGGTCTATAGTTGCTAGGTTGAGATTTGTCGTCCTTTTTAAAGATTATCAATTGCTATGATGCACATGCCTATATGCCTCAACATCAGTATTTTGCGTCTTGCATGTACACAATAACCGTCTATACTTCTTTGTACTATATATTAAAGGATAAGATATAAAACTTAACAACATATACGTGTGTGACGCCAAGCACAGACCTGAGCGCTTTCTCTTTATTCATAAGACAAAATTTCATAACAATAAATTTACAGCCAGCCAGCACGCCTCCTTCCTAATGTAGTTCCATGCTTAAGGTACATCAATGCAGTTCAGGGTTCTAAAGACAACATAGACTGTGCATCGACTCATCCACAAAACCAATCTCTCAATTTTACAGCCTATCTGAAAGAAACTGATAACCAATCAAATATCATATAAAAGACAAAAATTCTTGGAACATTTTAAACCGTTTTTGCAATATATCTTTCAAATCTACATAACCAGCCATTTTTCGAACATTAACGAGGGTGGATGGGTGGGTGGGTAATCGCACATAAACCCCACATAATTTCCCAGTTGGTCTGTCTAGCCTCGAATGACCATACAAAATTATAAACGATAATTTGTAGCCTTGCTGAACAATCATTGCACCTAAATCACGAGTTTCTTGACCTTAACTAAGGAAATTCCATGAATTTTTCGTGACGTACAAGCGAGTTCTTATATACCGTATATATACCACAAAAACAAGTATACTCTCTGTAAATTTCACCTTTCTTCAATACTTGAAGAATCCAAATAAATATCACATCGATTAATAAATATATATATATATATATTTCTCACAAAGCAATACGCCAATTGAACAAAGAATCCTTATGACAGGGGAACGAATATTTATGCAAATGATTTAGGTCACATGAGAAAGATGGCAGTAATGCCCATACATGGTAAAAACCATTGAAAAATCTTCTTCTCCAGAAGCAGAAGACCAATGACATTGGGACTTGGTATGTATTATAGGGGATGTGGACCTACAAAGTGTTTTCAATGGATGCTCTTAGATTAGTTTTAGTTTAAACATATTTTATTCAATAAATACAAATGATATACAACATACGTACATTGTAAACAATCTTCTACAGAACCAAAGGTTCAACGACCTGGTTTGGGTATGTTACATTGTGAATGTGGGCTCTCTCTCTACAATGTATGCTTGACTAATCTCCAGCTGATAAGTTTTTAGACCTAATTTTTCGCAATAACTTTTTTGTGTTCAAGTTTAGCAAAATGTGTTCGCGATGAAAGTTGTAGAGGAGAATTTCCGCCAACTTCTCCAAAAGGTCTTGTGCTTGTGGCGCAAACAGATTTTTGTGTATATAGATGAAGAATTTGCAATAAATTGAATTCGTCCAAATTTTCTAAGTCTTTTATTGACAGGTATAATTCGTATAGGCGTGACAGAAAGGGGTAGTTTCAAAAATATTCGGAAGCGGTTCATATTCTTCAAAGGGTGTGCATAACATCATACTCCGAATTTACCGTACATATGCATAATCAACTTGTAGCAGGCTCATTTGTAAGAACAAAGGCTGAGTTATCGCATGACGTGATTTTTTCTCTGATGCACGTGCTATGAAATGAACGGTTTTGAGATGACAGTACTAGTTTAACGCACGAGCGAATCAGGCGCGATTTCTATTATATTTGAACAAAGCCATCCAACGCTTTAGAAGTTGAATTAGGGCGTTGCAATGTAACTTTTTGACTGACATCTTGGACTTGGTTTATTTGCGCTTTGCTTAAAATGTTCAAAGAGTGCACCAATGCACAGAGAAACCTGCAGCATCCAGAATGTTGGAACCATTTGGAGAAGTTGGCGGAGATGTTCCTGAATACTTTTCATCGCGAACACATTTTGCTAAAATTGAAGATAAAAAAGTTATTGAGAAAAATTAGGTCTAAAAACTTATCAGCTGGAGTTTAGTGGTCCTAGGTTGACCTTGTTCTCCTATATGACAAGGTCAAATGTGTTTCTCAATGTATTTATAAGGAGAGCAACCTTGAAAAGATGATTTTCGATAACTGTTGAAGCCAAAGTCATAACACTTACTTGATATATTTAACCTAATGGGACAATGACTTTTGGTAACCACAAAATGTCATGATTGACCTCTGACCTTTCAGCCAAGGTAGCTCTTATTGCATGCTTTGGATTAGACAACCGTTATATCGAGGTCTTTTGATATCAAGTTTACCAGGCAAGGCTTTGAGAACGCGAGGCTTGCCGAGTGATTCAACATGCGTTCTCAAAGCCGAGCCTGGTAAACTTGATATATCAAAAGACACAAACCTGGTATTCTATTTATCAGTTAACCTCAAACTGAGTGTGTGAACTTGGCTTGGAGTATGGAGTCTGGGGTTTACAAGCAAGAATGACATTGCAAAACATGTTCCGTATTCAACCCTAATCCCAATGTATTATACTGAATGTAAATATTGAATGTTAAGTTAGTATTGAATGCTAAACCTTGGATTCATTCCCAAACTTGGTATTCAATGCTTGGCGAACCAGCTATTGTTAGATGAATCTATTTTACATTGAATTTCACAGTTGTGGAATCAATCAAAACATGTTGTTTAGCCCTTCAACTGGTATAGTATCAAAATACAATTTTCTAAGTAGTTATGTTGAGCTGTACTTATCTCCCATTTTCCCTCTCATTAAATATGTTTTTGAATACATGACATTTATATGTATGTCCATTTATTGTCACGAAACTTATTACAAAAATCACAGTTTAAAATTTTGACTTTATAACAAACGACTTTTAGGGAGATTCCACACATTAATAGGACATCTCCTTCACTGTAGACCAAGCTTGTGGTTAAATAGGTTTGAGATCCAAGAAAAAAGGTATACTTATTAACCTTGGAAATTCACTGCCAATACCAAACTTGGGATTCAAAACTAGCAATGGGATTGAATACCAGGCTTGAGATTGAATACCAAACATGCTTGTTAATGTCATTCTTGCTTGTAAAACCCAAGCTTGGAATTGAATTCCATACCCCAGACTCCATACTCCAAGCTAAGTTCACGCACCTTAATAGGAGAGGCAACTGATAAATGGCTATATTGTCCATGTCACATGACCAAAATGTCTTCAGAAACTCAGAAACTTCTTAAACAGGGCTATCGGTATCATAAACTTCGCGAAACATTTTCAAAATTTTATAGACGATACTATGATTTGATTTCTAAATTCCAAGTTGGACTTAAATCTCTCTTGCGCCAAGGACTTTCAGAACCTGATTTCTATGGTGACTTGGTGTATAAGTTGAAGAAGATTGTTGGCTCTAATAATTTTTCAGCGCAGTTCATTAAAATAATTTCCCATTATAAAAAGATTGGCTATAACATTAATGTATTGCAACAGACTGCATGCTTGGTAGTCAACCCAATCACGGTTGGCAACTTTGCTTTCCTCTTTAATTGCACGCCGGTGGGTCGGACTTCAGACTCTATGATGGTTCCGACTTAAAGACTTATCTATTGATGAGATGGTAGGGGCCTGATGCTTTGGCTGTTTGTCGGGCCCACCGGGGTTTACCTGTTGGATTTCTTTTGCTCCGGTATTCAGTTTAATTTACTGTTGAGTCCTTATCCTTGCTTTATCTCCTTGTTATATCTTGATTTATATGTTTTAGGAGATGATGCATTGATAAGTTAGGGGTCTTTCATGCAAACCAAATATCTATGTGTCTTGATCCACATCTGAATTAAGGGTGAGGTTGGCGCCGTTAAACCGGTTTAAGCCCTCCAGTAAAATATTTTACTGACCGTTCCAAGGCGGTACTTCTTTTGTGGATCTTTTATGTTTTTGTTCTGTCTTGTGTTTGCTATGTTTTGTGCGCGTCTGTGTATATGTGCTTTGTGGTCACCTGCTGGGAAAGGGCTGACCTCTTGGCTCTCGTTTGTGCTGTCTTCTGTGAGTTTGTCACTTTCCCATTGGTGTCCTGGGTCGGGTGTGGTGCTTGATTGTATCGTTTCCTGATCTTTGCAACCTTACTTACTTCCATACCATGTTAGGTTAAACTATTCTAAAATCTTTGTTTCTGAAATATGTTCGGTAAAACTATTTAAAATATCTTCGTCTTTGAAACTAATGGGTCAACCATCTTTGATCTTGGTTGTCTCATTAATGATATGGAGCTTATACAAAGTTTGTTCAATTGATCTTGACATTGTAAGGTCTTAGTTTAGTTTAAGCAATATATATTCCAACGTGATTGCACCATCAACATATCGAAAGCATGTAATGCTTGTTTTGACCTTATATAGAATCAGACCACAATTATTTTGTTTATTAGGAAATGGATATTATTCCACATAGAATAGTTCCCTTTCCAGTTGATGTGAGCATCCTTGTTCTTGGGCTTGTCTGGGTTGACCAATGATTGATCTTCCAGAAAATGTTGCTTCTGTTCTTGTAGCTGTTAATTCTGGATAGATTGAGGCCTCTGCACACCCTGGGTAAAATATTGTAGAAATGACCCTAGAGAGCTGCTGAGTCAACTAGAGTTTGTTTACATTCAGACTTTATACAAACGAGTATGAACACTCAGTAGACCATGCCAGACCATGCAGAAATGGAGACAAACTATAGCAGAAAGCCAGCTGCGTCATGTTAAACTGTACGTATTGTAAGGAATGATTAAATTATATATTAGAAATGATTGAGGCCTCGTGCCATATTAGGTCGTGGGCATTCTTGTGACTCAGAATCAGGAGATCGCTTCAGGACCTAAGTACTGATGATTCCTAAATGTGCTTCATATATCTAGGTGCAGTTATCTAGTGAGGCCAGTGGTCATAACATCAGTCTAATCCTTCATATGGTCTAAATCTAGCCTAAGCCTTGATGCATGCCTTTTCATTGTTTGTGCAGAGCGGTGGATGTTCTGCGGCGAGAATAGCACTAGTGCAGGCTCGCCTGAGCCGACACTGCTCGCGTATGTGCGCTAAATACCAATTTCTCACGAAATGAATGCAGAAAAAAGATGCTGGTGCGTTTTAGAAGAGAAAGGGCTAAGTTACGTCATCTGCATATAGGGTTAGATCATCTGCATATAGTAGTCTAGTAAGTCCAGAGAAAGGTTTTCATAGTGTGGCAATCAATCAGGGTTTGTACTGTTTGCTAAGATAAAATCAATAAGATATATAATAAAGTTTAGACATTTCGACCTGTGGCCCCTTAAAATACAAAAAGGACAAGTCCATGCAATTGTATCTATATGTATGGGAAAATCCATCAGAATGAAAAGGGTTTTTAAAATCATATTAAACATGCCAATGACTAGGGTTGTTTCTGACACCACAGAAAGGCGGCCAACAGTATATAAAGGAGAAATTGAACGCTATTGTGGTTGCGGAATTATTTATTGAACGAAAAAAAAGATTATTATTTTATACTTTAGCCGCGACTGCTTTCTGTCGGATCTATCAATTTAAACTTTATTGATGTACTTAAGATAAAGTGACACATTTAAAGTTTGATTGACGTCGTGTCATTTAAAACCAGGTCATTAGATGGGCATAATTGAGCCACAAAGCGACACAATGGCCATTCAGGCATATGCGGACAGCAACGACCCAGACCAGCACTGCGTATGCGTGCAGAGCTGGTCAGGGCATTTGCTGTACTTTGGTATATTATTAAAAGAGATTATCGCCTGAATGTGGAAGCACAGGGTCATGGTTCTGGTTATAATGATTGGATTGGATTTGGATACTTTGCACTGGTCAGGGAGGATCTCTTTTCGCGTCTTGTAGCTAATTTTATCAATGGATCGTGTCATACAAAATGGTAAAATGGTTAGACTTATTTTAATTGTATCTACCGGAAGCATCCGTTTTTCCAGATTTTTTTGATGTCGTAATGGCTGTTGTTGTGCCGCGTGGAGTTGGTAGAATTTCTCTCCGTACATCGACTTCGGGTTGAGTTCTGACAGAAAGCAGAATAAGGCGCTTTATACCATAATCAGGGCCCTTAGGGACAAAAAATAGGTCCCGTGCGATTTGTGTGCCGATTTATGGTGACCTATATCAAAACCTTCAATGGAGTCTTCCCTTTGATTTAAAGGTGGTCACCCATCTCAAATCCGCGTCTGAGGCTAGTTATGACGTCATAAATATGGCGACCATAATGAGAAACTGCTCGTTAATAAAAGCTATGGTTTGTGTTGGTATGGTCATATTTATCCAACACCAACGCTTTTTTAACATAATATCAATTATTTTAGTCACATGATAGTTACATCAATGCTTTACCCGACTTTGACAATGAATTATTTCTCGATAACAATATTTTGCATCCAAAATACCGTAGATTTCCTATAAATACCCAGCTTATCGGGCCATCTTTAGACTGATGGCTGAGAATGTTATTGCTACCCCTCCGGAATTTCGCAAACTTATCCTATCAAAAAGAGGATTTCCAGCTGCGTCTTTTAATAGATGTTTGCACTATGTTCGCCAGGGCGTAAGTCTCTAACAGCCTGTTACATATGTTACCATATTAAATTTAGAAAAAAAAAAGAAAATTAAAAGTTTGAGCTACAGAAAGAAGGCTTATTATTTAAATTACTCATATGGTCTGCATATTGACTACTTTAACTACATATAAATTCTTTTGGAGCTAAATTACAGCTTCCTGTGGTGTTATGTGCGTTACTTTAATTAGATTACCCTTTAAACATGAAAAGTGTGACCAATATCATTTACTTTTTAGCTGATATATGCATTTTCCAAAATGTTTTGATTATTTTATACTAGCAAACTCATTTGGGTTAGAGAAAATCCAAAGTCTGCTTTTATACTTTAAATAAAGTGCCTTGTACGAGCAATTTTAAAAACAACCCAATGCTACACTCATTTTTAAGGAGCCGAATTTGGTAGGCATCATTTAAGTAAAAATATATGAAAACATTTGCTGCTGTTGGATATCTTGCATTTTTTGGGATTGTCTTGCTCATATCATAAAGAATTATAGATTTTGAAGTTTAAACAACAAGATTGAAGCACTTGTTAAAGGCTGTAACATATGTTACATGACATAATAAATGAGCAAGGACATTGACTTGATGTAAGAAATGATGTTTCAGGAAAAAATGAATATATTTCGCATGTTTTTCTAGCTAAAATCTCTAGCCTCTGGTGCCTAAATCTTAGGTATTGATGATTATTAAGCCCCTGTACCTTTGTTACAGATTTTATGAATATTTGTTTTCAATATTTCTTAATATGAATAATTCTAAAATAAAGATACACCCTAAAGGAACATAGGAAATAATCTTTTCACATTTAAACAGTACAATTTAGTAAATGTCCCTTTCTTATGTAAATATTCTAAACCATCCTTATCCAAGTCGTATACAGGTACAATATCGTTTATTATTTCTGCTTCTCTGGTAAAATAATTGTCCTCCTCATATCATAAAAACCAGAATAATCATCAAACAAGATTTTGACAGCAAGCTGAGTAATGACCTGCTCCATCCCAAACCCTTTAAGACATATTCTATCGTATGTACCGATTTAAGGCGCATCGAATAGGAGATGTTTGCACACTGTAAGCATGTGTGTTAGCCTGTATCAGCTTGTTACATATGTTATTTTATCAATTTGAGAAAAAGAAAATTGAAAGTTTGAGGTACAGAAAGCAGACATTAAAACTAGCTAATCAATGAACATTCTAATAGTCTGCATATTACTGGATGTCTCTACTACATATGACAGCTGTTTAACATTAATACGGCTACATGTTGTATTATGTGCGTTACATGAACTTAATCATAATTTAAAAGTGGTAATTTTGGCTATCGTCATTTAGTTTAACGACTGCTCTGAATTGGTTTCAAACTGTTTTAGATTAGGTTTAACAAACATATACTCAATTGACGAGTACAAACCCAAAGTTTGCTTTTCTATCTTAAATATTTTGTCTATATGAGCTAATGCACAACCCTACCCCCAGTTTTGCAGAGGAGCAAATTTTGTTTTCGCCGCTTAAAAATGTTAATATTTTTCATTTTCTTAAACAGTCTTGCGTATATCATCAAGTTTCTAGGATCAGGATACTTATCAAAGATGTCAATGTGCCATGATGCCATAACAAGGGCTCTGATCGAATTCCATAAACTTTCAGGTGCTGGTATTAACTAGTTCAATGTCAGGACAAAGCAAGAGATCATATTGGCAGGCATTTAGCTATGCTGGAGACTCTATCCACGAAGCATTCTTTCACCTCGGCTCAGTGCCCTTAGAAAGCACTGTGGCGGATGCACTAGAGTAATATATATGTAAATTGTCCTGACCTCTTGGCTCTCGTTTGTGATGTCTAACTGTGAGTTTGTTACTTTCCCATTGGTATCCTGGGCCAGGTGTGGTACTTGATTGTATCGATTCCTGATCTTTGCCGTCTTCCTTACTTTGCATTAGCCAGTCACTGATATTGTTTGACTCACTGCGTTGAGGTGGTGGATGTTTTGGGGGGGAAAAAAAGCTGAATTGCAAGAACTACCACTTCCAAGAGTAGTGTTTCTCGAAGGTGTCAAACGTGTGCAGTATCAGTGAATCATTTGGAAAACCTCACCTGTCATTAATCCTGACAAATCAAGGCCTGACAATTATGGTTAGAGGCCGGACTGTGATAAATATTGTCCCGTTATGATGACATTGCCCACGTGTGGATCCAGAGGGGGATAGGGGGTCCAGACACTCCCCCTGGAAAATAACAAGTACATATATGTGTTTCTATAAAAAAAAAAACATTTGGACCCCCCCCCCCCCCCCCTGGAAAAAAGTTGGACCCCCCCCCCCGGAAAGTAATGGACGGCCTCTGGATCCTTTGTTAAGTATAAGTATAGTTTTCTCAGCAATAAAACCATTGGAACCCCTCTTTGAACTTTAAAATAAGCTGAGGACTAAATAAAACTGACAAAATTTCCTGGATCCGCGCATGTTGCCTCCTGCCCCCCGAAACCCCTCTGCAGCTGATAAAATGTGGTTGCAGCATGTCTGTATGCGAAACATCTCGGTGTAAGTACAAAGCAAACCATTTATATTGTACTGATTTGTATTGCTGTGGAGCAGAAGAGGACTCATATAAACTATTGCCAGTGATCAATATGCTTATGACTTTTGAACAACTATTTTCATGTGGATTCAGATATTTCTTTAGCCGTATCAAAAAGAATGCCTTATTGTCCGATTTTGACCTTTGAAGACAAGTAGTAACATGCGAAAGATAAATCAGATTGTAACAGTTTTCTATTGCCCGTGCTATCGCAGTACAATGGGTTACTTGTAGAGGGGTTTATCCTTATTTCTATATCATGAACTACTAAGTAGACTCTTCTAACTTTTGATCCTTCAGTGGTCAAAATCGGACTATAATGAGTTTGGTTGATAGTGTATGCAAATGATTATTACTACAATCTTTTATTTGGGTGTAGGATAAGCAGCTACAGCTAAACCAAAAGCTTTGAAGCTTGCCTCTATTTACGATATTGATATGTTGTTCTAGAAAAAGGGTTTCAGGCGTTTATTTACATTTACTATAAAAGCTTTGACATGCACATATGTTCTAGCCGGACTGGCTCATTTTACGTATTTTGCATCAATCGTTTGAAATAGAAAGACCCAAAGGTCATTGGTCAAAGGTCGTAGTACATATATATATATATATATATATATATATATATATATATATATATATATATATATATATATATATATATATATATATATATATATATATATATATATATATATATATATATATATAAGCATAAGAGATTATATTTACTCCGTTTAACATCAAAAACACTGTTTGTTTTTCATTCACTCCACTGTCTTCTTATTTGTAAATCGTGACGGCATTTACGTCCCACCCTCGAACTGACTTCACCGAATCTGAATATATTTTGTATGTTACGATTAAAAAGAGTTTGAATTCAGTCAAGCTAAGGTTACCAGTTCATTAAAGGAATATTTCCAAGCGTTGGAAATGGACAAAATGCATATATATGTGGTATTTCCATATTAGGCGTCATTTCAATGACGTCATCTTTTTCTTCTGATGCGAAGACAATATGGGCGACATGTTAATTTTAATTATTTACCCCCTAAGATTAAATTTGGTGCATTTCGACTGAAATTGGCACACAAAATGCAAGAACGCCGTGATTCCCATATACTACAATGGACATACCGTTTAAATTGCACTGATACAATATACGCTACTTTGATGACGTCATAATGACGTCCAGACGTGAAACCCAGATGGGTGACCAGGTGATTTTCATTAGTTATCCCCTAAAGTTTGATTTGGTATAGGTCACCATAAATCGGCATCAAAGTCGCACGGGAGTCCCGAGCGCCCCTGACTACCACATACTAACTTTAGCACGAAATATCTCATGATGTGCGAGGTCTACACTGATGTAGGTGGTATAAAATAGTAATACCATGTATGTAAAATAATCCACTCGCTAAAGCTCGTGGATTATCTCCACGTACAGGCGGACAACCCATGGTATAACTATTACATGTCGCCAGAGTTGATGAACTTTCCATTTACTCAATGTTGTTTTCAAATTTTCTAGGGTTTTGAACCTGTTTTTTTTTTCAAATTTTTTACTGACCGTTCCAAGGCGGTGCTTCTTTTGTGGTTCTTTCTTATTATTTATGTTTCATGTTTGTCTTTGTTATGTTGTCTTTGCTGTTCCTTGCAGCCTTCTGATCACCTGCACGGAAAGGGCTGACCTCTTGGTTCTCTTGTTTATGATGTTTTCTTGTGTTTTTGTCACTTTCCTATATGGTGTCCCTGCATGGTGTGGTACTGGATTGTATCTATTCCTGATCTGTGCCTTCTTCTTTACTATTTCCAAGTCATGAGGGCGAGTGGTAGGCTACGGATCTGTGAAGCAATGTTTATTTTAGCTCAAGCTCTCGCGTTATAAAGGCGCGTTTTATAGACTCTGTACGTGCATAGCGTTTTTCTTGAACTTGAGATGAGGGCAAAGATGTTGTTATCTCGACTTACTCTTTGTCTACTGTTTTTGTCGTCTGCTGATCGTTTTCAAAAATACAATCAGAGTGTCAAACACTTTGGATCTGAGTTCATACTGTTTGCAAACGAAGAGCTAAATGTTATCTTCTAATCTACAGATCTTCTAGAGCCCATCGCATACGAAATGAGCCAACGCACTGAATATCCAACAAACTATACTTAACTGTGCCCCAAGCCAAGGCTACTTAAGGTCAACCCTGATCCGAGAATTTGGGTGGCTTAGGCCATTTTTTTTCCGTCATGCTTTCAGTGAAGACTCTGATCAGATTGGGCGTGTGCCCATGATAATCGTATGCATATGATTGCGTTCTTTTTCTCATCCACCTGCCCAAGTTCTCCAACCACGTCCAAAATGTCGTCTGCTCAGATTAACTATAAAGCAGTAAACACCAGGGTAAGAATAAAGTCAGTTTTGTTGACTTTGTCAAATTTAAGAAGACCCCCACTCGAGTGTAATTTTATGTAAAGCCCGCCTTTTAATGCTGCAGACGACAATTTCTGGACGTACAGACGACCCGTGTTAATACGATGCTTGCTGAGTGCATGGCATTTTGTCGTCTGCTGATTTTTTTCATTATAAAGGTTATCAAAAATGTCAAAAAGTTTTAATTTAGATCCGGATCAGGAGCAACTGGTATTAAACTGTTTGCAATGATTATCAGAAGAAGACATTTGCAGCACAAAGTCCAGTGTTTTCACTTTGAGCCACCACAGTATAAATTAGATATAGCAAAAACAAAGCCACAACATTATTTTGATAATTGCCCTTATCATATTCATCAGAACTTCGTTTTACAGGCTACCCCATCCTTCATTTCTCTATTATAACTCTTGAAAGGCTAAAACATTCAGGAGAGAGAACTCAAGAATTACAAGCATAAGTGCAACTGCAGTAAGTCTATAACAAGTGTAAGCTTTCACAACAAAGCGTATATATAAGTGTTTTAACAAGTCATGGTTCAATCAAAGTGGAAAGTATGCAGCATAAATTCAGCTCTTAATTTAAAACTAACTAGTTGAGGCCGCAACCCCTCGATCTGGAGTCAAGCACTCTACCACTGAGCCACCACGTTCCTTTTACATCTGTATGGTATTCGTTTTACCACCATCACTGTATCTCTCATTAAACCTAATCATGCGAATCCCAGTCATAAATCCTGTTAAGAAAACAGTGTAGATCCGGATCAGCTGGCTTCTCAGAAGCCAGCTGATCAAGATCAACACTGTTTTCCACTCTACTCGTAAATCATGTTATTCACTGTAATGTTGCACGTTAATCGAAAATAAATCGGGGAGGAGTGTAGTACGCAAAAATATCCAGCATGACGAGGGTTAAACTATCGGCCTACTGGAAGCAAGATACCCGCACTTAATCCCCTACATAGCACGAGTTCTTTCAAAGTAAATTCAACCGTGGCGTACGTCCCGCGGATTATATTTTTTACGGAAGCTAAATAATAATTGACATTAAAGGGATAGCTTGAACAAGCAGGTATGGGGTCATTTCAGGAATATCACAAAGGGGTACGTGCATTAAGAGGCTATTTTGGCCCCCCTATGAGGTCAAAAAATAAAAGTTGCTCTTCAGAAGTTTCTTCTAATTAGTTTATTAGAACAATGGCTGAAGTGTAAAGTTCTGGTATTGATTCGACTTTTACGGTTGCTATGGTAACAAAAAAGGCCGCCAAAATAGGCTGAAAATAGGAAAATGACCATTTTAGAGCAAATTTGAGACAAGTAACAGAGGAATTAATATAGAGCACAAGCAAATACCAAAAAAAATATTTTAACAGATGATGAGAATTATCACGGCACACAATATTTTAAAAGGTGTTTTTGGTATTTGCTTGTGCTGATGTCTAATTCTTAAAAAATCGGTCTCCAAAAGCCTCAAATTCGGCGTAAACAGGCAATTTCCCTATTTTAAGCCTATTTTGTCGGCCATTTTGGTTACCATAGCAACCGGTAAAAGTAAAATAAATGCCAGAATTTTACACTTGGGCTATTCTTCTAATAAACCAATAAGATCAAATTGGTGAAAGGCAACTTTCAGTTTTTGGCTCTGGAGGGGGCCAAAATAGCCCCTTAATGCACGTACCCCTTTTACAAGTAATTCATCATAGGGATCAAAGAATTTCAGAACTTTGGATTAATGATCAATACAATCAGTGACCTATATTACATGTTATAAAGGTCACTGATAAAGTGAAAGGTCACATAAAACAATGTTCTCAATTTTCTCAAGTTTATGCATTCAGATTCTGGGATGTACATAGCTGCGTGTATGTGATATAGTCATCGTTTTAGCCATGTAAATGACATCTAAAGCTAGCAGTATGCCAATGAAATACTAAAACGCCCAATTTTAACGGTCAATTGTCTGCATAAACCAAAGAAGCTATAAGATTCCGCCTAATTCGGGAATTTGAAGCTCAGAATAATGAATTCAGGAATCCTAAAAAACATCCACGAAATTATATGAGCACCATTTTGTGTATAGAGTTTTGGGTCCGATTGTTTTTTTGCTTTTTTTTGTATAAATGAATATAAAACTTTTCCCAATATACATCCACGACATTAAAGTAGGCTCGGTTGCTTTAATTCTTCTTTGAAAGGTCTGACGACCGATCTCGCATTATCTATTTGAGGGTTTTGAAGCATACAAAAGATGAATTATAGTAGTTTCCGGTTGTGATAATGAGTCTGTTGAAGAGAAGACCCACCTTTTACCACATCCTAACCCATAGAGCGCTAATTACGTAAACTGTCGTCTGCTTTTATTGTCTGCTGACATGTTTTAAAAGCATTTTCAACAAACAGTGTTGACGCAGACAATCTGGTCTGGGACAACGCTGTTTCTCCTACTTAGATTATTCATATAATATTAGCAAAATATGCAGCAGGCGACTTAGGCAGACGGCATTTTCAGATGAGTTTTCAGACACTAAGGGTTAATTTGCCGTTGATAAGACAGGATTTCAAATTGCTCCGTATTTGTAAAAACTCGGTTTTAGAACTCCATAGTTTCGAATTTCTAGCCAATTTGAATAAATTTTGGTAAATTGCTTTCAGGAAACAAGGCGCATTAATGTACTGTTTTAATAATTTACTATCAAAAGATATGATTTAAGTGCTTACATACTTAAAGATACACTCGGAAAAAAGTAAATAATTTGTGAATAAGAAGGGGACTTTTAGTAATTTACCCTTACACTCCCGCCAATATTTTTTTTTGGCCTGGAAATATCTGCTTTTGACGTCTGTTGCATTTATTCAAGTGTTTTTTTTCAGACTAAATGTGCGTAACTACGTAATGGGAGCTACGCCAATGCTGGGTAAAGCTGAAAAATGTCGTAGTTCTGAGCTGCAAGCTGATGTGTGCAGAATGCATTTTCAATACGTTTATTATAATATCATTGGGTGGAAGGTATCTGAGAAAGACTCTAAATGTGTTCTGTCGCTGACCGACATAAAATGTTCTTCGCTGCAGCAACAACGACGACGACGACGATGACGACGACGACGACGACAACAACAACAGCAGCAGGACTCCAACATAGGACCCGCTTAACTCCCTTTAGTGAAAAGGGACAATAATGCACATTCCAGATAGTTATTGTAACCCCAAGTGCAAACGGACAGGGGATTGCCATTTTGAAGACCATTTTTTAGGGTACATAAGACAAAACCATGAACGTGTCCAAGAGATTGGTTAAATTAATGCATGTTTGGAATTTGAAAGTATAAATCAGGTGACAAAGAACGCAGAGTGTCCACAAGTGGAAACGAACAGATGGCAGCGTTTTGGTGGTCATCTTGGTTAATGTATATGCCTAACAGTTCCATTTGACAGTTTGACAACCCAAATCCAATATAGCCCCGCTTTTTCAAAGCGGGGCTATAACAAAGAGAAAATGAGACACACCGCGTCAAGTGAAAGATGGAACGTATGGAAATCATAAAAAGAAGGAATATATGGTTCTTACTTACTGTCATTCGGGAAAGTCCGCCCCAATTCGAGAATCGAATCATGGCTCGGGTGTATGTGAGGAGCATAAGGCGTAGTACCAAAAAGCTCCATTTTGTTAGCCTGAACTGGCGTATGGCAAATTAGTTCTGTAGCATGTGGGTTCAGCTCTATTAAAAATCGATTATTCTGATTATCCGAAAAGCTTAATCAGCAGAATAAATGAAGCTATAGAGATATTTTATTGAAAAGAACAAAAACTTCATTTAAGCCATTTATTTGACGTCAGCGCCACGTTATTTAACGTCAGCGTCACGTTATCACCCGCGTTATCAAAGATTTCTCGGAATTTCGCGGAATTGGCCGAGGCAGTTCTGATTGACTTACTGTGTTCTTCCTATTTTTGTACAAGGCCTAGTATAATCCCTCGATTCTTGGGCCCTTTCTGGTCTCCTTTCATTGAACTGGTACTGACTGGCATGATGCTTATGAAAGAGTGAATTGTCAGCAATATTGGGAAGATTAAAAAGACAAACCAGATGATGTTAAGGCGGAGACAGAAGAGATGGTGTTAAGCTGAAGACAAACTAGATAATGTTAAGGCGGAGACAGAAGAGATGGTGTTAAGCTGAAGACAAACCAGATAAGGGAGAAACGGGAGAGAAGGTGTAAAGCTGAAAAGAAAGCAGATGCTGTTTAGGGGGAGTCAGAAGAGATGGCGTTAAGCTGAAGACACAGTAGATATTGTTAAGGGGGTTAGACAGAAAGATGGTGTTCAGTGGGAGATAGGTGAGATGGTATTAAGCTGAAGACAAACCAGATGGTGTTAATGGGGGAGACAGAAAAGATGGTGTTGAGTGGGAGACAAACCAGATGGTATCAATGGGGGAGACAGAAGAGATGGGAATAAGCTGAAGACAAACCAGATGGTGTTAAGGGGGGGGGGGGGCAGAAGTGATATTGTTAAGGGGGACAGAAGAGATGGTGTTAAGCTGACAACACGACCAGATGGTGTTGAGTGGGAGACAGAAGTGATGTTATTATGGGGGTATGGAGGAGTCAGAAGAGCTGACGTTAAGCTGAAGACAAACCAGATGGTGTTACAGGAGAGGCAAAAGTCATGGAAGAGGGAGACACATGAGATGATGGTGAAGATGGAACAGTTGATGTTTAGATGAAGACATTACAGATTAAGGCAAACACTTTTCATTCAGATGGATTGTCCCTTTCATTTTGTTACAATAAATTTGGGACTGTCCATTATGTTTTCTTAGAGTCCACAGGTCGAAATATCTAAAATATCTCTATCAAGATTGCAGCACAGTCCCTAATGAAATGCCCTCTTAAGCGGATGCACTGTTTGCCAAAGTACCTGTGTATTGTTATACTGAATGAGGATGGTTCAGGTGAATGATATGTTGCCACGGGAAAGATAGGAGAGATGCAGACTGAACGTATGTCGCTAGGAAGATGGAACAGCTCATTTCAAGAGATTAAGTTTAGGTGAAACAGCTGGTGTTAAGATCAAGATTGAGCTAATGGTGTAAAATGAATATTGATAAAATATTATTCAGGAAAGTAGAATATATAAAAAGCGTATCAAGATTAGGCCAGAATAGATGACATTAAGGCGACATTGTATAAGAAGGTATCAAGGTAAAGATGGACCAGATGAATATTAGATAAAGATGAAACAGATGGTGTTAATTGGGGAGACAGAAGAGATGGCGTTAATGGGGAGACAGAAGAGATGGTGTTAATGGGGAGACAGAAGAGATGGTGTCAAGGTGGGAGACAGGAGAGATGGTGTTAATGGGGGAGACAGAAGAGATGGCGTCAATGGGGGAGATAGAAGAGATGGTGTCAAGGTGGGAGACAGAAGAGATGGTGTCAACAGGGAGACAGAAGAGATGGTGTCAAGGGGGGAGACAGAAAAGATGGTGTCAAGGGGGGGGGAGACAGAAGAGATGGTGTTAATGGGGGAGATAGAAGAGATGGTGTCAAGGTGGGAGACAGAAGAGATGGTGTTAACGGGGAGACAGAAGAGATGGTGTCAAGGGGGGGGGGGGGCAGAAGAGATGGTGTTAATGGGGGAGACAGAAGAGATGGTGTCAAGAGGGGGCCAGAAGAGATGGCGTTAATGGGGGAGATAGAAGAGATGGTGACAAGGTGGGAGACAGAAGAGATGGTGTTGACAGGGAGACAGAAGAGATGGTGTCAAGGGGGGAGACAGAGGAGATGGCGTTAATGGGGGAGATAGAAGAGATGGTGTCAAGGGGGGAGACAGAAGAGATGGTGTTAACGGGGAGACAGAAGAGATGGTGTCAATGGGGGAGACATAAGAGATGGTGTAAAGATGGGAGACAAAAGAGATGGTGTTTACGGGGAGACAGAATAGGTGGTGTCAAGGGGGAGACAGAGGAGATGGCGTCAATGGGGGAGATAGAAGAGATGGTGTCAAGGGGAGGAGACAGAAGAGATGGTGTCAAGGGGGGAGACAGAAGAACTGGTGTCAAGGGGGGAGACAGAAGAGATGGCGTTAATGGGGGAGATAGAAGAGATGGTGTCAAGGGGGGAGACAGAAGAGATGGTGTTGACGGGGAGAAAGAAGAGATGGTGTTAATGGGGGAAACAGAAGAGATGGTGTCAAGGGGGAGACAGAGGAGATGGTGTTAATGGGGGAGATGGAAAGAAATGGTGTCAAGGGGGGGGGGAGACAGAAGAAATTGCGTTAATGGGGCAGACAGAAGAGATGGTGTTAACGGGGAGACAGAAGAGATGGTGTCAAGGGGGGAGACTGAAGAGATGGTGTTTATGGGGGAGACAGAAGAGATGGTGTCAAGGGGGGAGACAGAAGAGATGGTGTTAATGGGGGAGACAGAAGAGATGGTGTCAAGGGGGGAGACAGAAGAGATGGTGTTAATGGGAGAGACAGAAAAAATGGTGTCAAGGGGGGGGGACAGAAGAGATGGTGTTAATGGGGGAGACAATAGAGATTGTGTCCAGGGGGGAGACAGAAGAGATGGTGTTAATGGGGGAGACAGAAGAAATGGTGTCAAGGGGGGAGACAGAAGAAATTGTGTTAATGGGGCAGATAGAAGAGATGGTGTCAAGGGGGGGGGGGGAGACAGAAGAGATGGTGTTAACGGGGAGACAGAAGAGATGGTGTCAAGGGGGAGACTGAAGAGATGGTGTTTATGGGGGAGACAGAAGAGATGGTGTCAAGGGGGGAGACAGAAGAGATGGTGTTAATGGGGGAGACAGAAGAGATGGTGTCAAGGGGGGAGACAGAAGAGATGGTGTTAATGGGAGAGACAGAAAAAATGATGTCAAGGGGGGAGACAGAAGAGATGGTGTTAATGGGGGAGACAGAAGAGATGGTGTCCAGGGGGGAGACAGAAGAGATGGTGTTAATGGGGGAGACAGAAGAAATGGTGTCAAGGGGAGGGGGGACAGAAGAGATGGTGTCAAGGGGGGAGACAGAAGAGATGGTGTCAAGGGGGGGGGGGGGCAGAAGAGCTGGCGTTAATGGAGGAGACAGAAGAGATGGTGTCAAGGGGGGGGGGAGACAGAAAAGATGGAGTCATGGTTGGAGACAGAAGAGATGTTGTTAACGGGGAGACAGAAGAGATGGTGTCAAGGGGGGAGACAGAGGGGATGGCGTTAATGGGGGAGATAGAAGAGATGGTGTCAAGGGGGGAAACAGAAGAGATGGTGTCAAGGGGGGAGACAGAAGAGATGGCGTTAATGGGGGAGATAGAAGAGATGGTGTCATGGGTGAGACAGAAGAGATGGTGTTAACAGGGAGAAAGAAGAGATGGTGTTAATGGGGAGACAGAAGAGATGGTGTCAAGGGGGGAGACAGAGGAGATGGTGTTAATGGGGGAGATGGAAAGAAATGGTGTCAAGGGGGAGACAGAAGAAATGGCGTTAATGGGGGAGATAGAAGAGATGGTGTCAAGGGGGGAGACAGAAGATATGGTGTTAACGAAAAGACAGAAGAGATGGTGTTAATGGGGGAGACAGAAGAGATGGTGTCAAGGGGGGAGACAGAAGAGATGGCGTTGATGGGGGAGACAGAAGAGATGGTGTCAAGGGGGGAGACAGAAGAGATGGCGTTGATGGGGGAGACAGAAGAGATGGTGTCAAAGGGGGAGACAGAAGAGATGGCGTTAATGGATGAGACAATAGAGATGGTGTTAATGGGGGAGATAGAAGAGATGGTGTCAAGGGGGAGACAGAAGAGATGGTGTTAATGGGGGAGACAGTAGATAGTGTCAAGGGGGGAGACAGAAGAGATGGCGTTAATGGAGGATACAGAAGAGATGGTGTCAAGGGGGGAGACAGAAGAGATGGTGTTAATGGAGGAGACAGAAGAGATGGCGTTAATGTAGGAGATAGAAGAGATGGTGTTAATGGGAGAGCAGAAGAGATGGTGTTAATGGGAGAGACAGAAGAGATGGTGTTAATGGGGGAGACAGTAGAGATGGTGTCAAGAGGGGAGAGATAGAAGAGATGGTGTTGATGGGGGAGATAGAAGAGATGGTGTTAATGGGGAGACAGAAGAGATGGTGTTAATGGGGAGATAGAAGAGATGGTGTCAAAGGAGAGACAGAAGAGATGGTGTAAACGGGGGAGACATAAGAGATGGTGTCAAGGTGGGAGACAAAAAAATGGTGTTTACGGGGAGACAGAAGAGATGGTGTCAAGGGGGAGACAGAGGAGATGGCGTTAATGGGGGAGATAGAAGAGATGGTGTCAAGGGGGGGAACAGAAGAGATGGTGTCAAGGGGGGAGACAGAAGAGATGGCGTTAATGGGGGAGATAGAAGAGATGGTGTCATGGGGGAGACAGAAGAGATGGTGTTAACGGGGAGAAAGAAGAGATGGTGTTAATGGGGAGACAGAAGAGATGGTGTCAAGGGGGGAGACAGAGGAGATGGTGTTAATGGGGGAGATGGAAAGAAATGGTGTCAAGGGGGGAGACAGAAGAAATGGCGTTAATGGGGGAGATAGAAGAGATGGTGTCAAGGGGGGACACAGAAGATATGGTGTTATCGAAAAGACAGAAGAGATGGTGTTAATGGGGGAGACAGAAGAGATGGTGTCAAGGGGGGAGACAGAAGAGATGGCGTTGATGGGGGAGATAGAAGAGATGGCGTTAATGGAAGAGACAGAAGAGATGGTGTCAATGGGGAGACAGAAGAGATGGTGTTAATGGAGGAGACAGAAGAGATGGCGTTAATGTAGGAGATAGAAGAGATGGTGTTAATGGGGGAGTCAGAAGAGATGGCGTTAATGGATGAGACAATAGAGATGGTGTTAATGGGGGAGATAGAAGAGATGGTGTCAAGGGGGAGACAGAAGAGATGGTGTTAATGGGGGAGACAGAAGAGATGGTGTCAAGGGGAGGGGGGACAGAAGAGATGGTGTCAAGGGGGGGACAGAAGAGATGGTGTTAATGGGGGAGACAGTAGAGATGGTGTCAAGGGGGGAGAGATAGAAGAGATGGTGTTAAGGGGGGAGACAGTAGAGATGGTGTCAAGGGGGGAGAGATAGAAGAGATGGTGTTAATGGGGGAGACAGTAGAGATAGTGTCAAGGGGGGAGACAGAAGAGATGGCGTTAATGGAAGAGACAGAAGAGATGGTGTCAATGGGGAGAACGAAGAGATGGTGTTAATGGAGGAGACAGAAGAGATGGCGTTAATGTAGGAGATAGAAGAGATGGTGTTAATGGGGAGTCAGAAGAGATGGTGTTAATGGGAGAGCAGAAGAGATGGTGTTAATGGGAGAGACAGAAGAGATGGTGTTTATGGGGGAGACAGTAGAGATGGTGTCAAGGGGGGAGACAGAAGAGATGGTGTTGATGTGGGAGATAGAAGAGATGGTGTTAATGGGGAGACAGAAGAGATGGTGTTAATGAGGAGACAGAAGAGATGGTGTCAAGGGGGGAGACAGAAGAGATGGTGCCAAGGGGGAGACAGAAGAGATGGTGTTAAGCTGAAGACAAAGCAGATGGAGTTAAGGGGGTTGCAGAAGAGATGGTGTTCAGGGTGGCACAGAAGAGATGGTGTAAGCTGAAGACAATCCAGATTGTATTAAGGGGGAGTCAGAAGAGATGGAGTTAAGCTGAAGACAATCCATATGGTATTAAGACGGAGTCAGAAGAGATGGTGTAAGCTGAAGACAATCCAGATGGTATTAAGGGGGAGTCAGAAGAGATGGTGTAAGCTGAAGACAATCCAGATGGTATTAAGGGGGAGTCAGAAGAGATGGTGTAAGCTTAAGACAAATCAGATGGTATTAAGGGGGTGTCGGAAGAGATGATTTAAGCTGAAGACAATCCAGATGGTATTAAGGGGGAGTCAGAAGAGATGGTGTAAGATGAAGACAAAGCAGATGGAGTTAAGGGGGAGTCAGAAGAGATGGTGTACAGGGTGGCACAGAAGAGATGGTGTATGCTGAAGACAAAGCAGATGGTATTAAGGGGGAGTCAGAAGAGATGGTGTTCAGGGTGGCACAGAAGAGATGGTGTAAGCTGAAGACAAGGCAGATGGAGTTAAGGGGGAGATGCCAGACATATTAGATTTTGTTTAGAAGTGGGCAGAACAGATGGTGTTAAGGAAAGATGGATTCGAAACTGTAAAAGGGGAAACTCAGAACTTATGGTGTTCACGTGAAGATTGAAAAAGTGGTGTTAAGTCGGATGTGTAGCAGATAGCGTTACGAGATAGAAGTTATAGTGTAAATAAGCGTTGTATGGCGTTAAGGAAAGGTTACATAATTTTTCTATTAAAATTTGGAAAAAAAAATTGAAAAAAAAAAAACACCAAGCAAACCCTAAACGGAAATGTGCTTGTCCTATTGATAAGCGAGCGGATTTAATGACTATTGTGGCGCTTTTAAGGGTTAG
Organism: Loripinus fragilis; assembly: GCA_964019695.1. NCBI lineage: Eukaryota > Metazoa > Mollusca > Bivalvia > Lucinida > Lucinidae > Loripinus > Loripinus fragilis. The sequence continues at coordinate 69,433,747 of OZ026521.1, forward strand.
TTAAAACAGTGCAGACCCTGTGCGGCAGCTCATTTTTACAATGTACCCAATCACACCAAAACCTAAATTTTTACGACATAACGAAAATGCGAGACAGAAGTCTTAAATTCGGTAGCAATAACATTACGCGGGGTGAAAATGTTATCGAAAATGGCAATTTAATGTTTTGGATATGCGGCGAAAGTCTTTTCTTATCATAATAATGGGTTCATATCATTAAAACAAGCTTAACCGAATTGCATTTTAAGCATATTTCCTCACAAAAACTTCGATTGATATTTTTGGATAAAACCATTCATGGTTTGTTTAACCTCCCACAACTTTCTTTTATCTTTTTAAGTAGTTGTTATGCAATTGTGTCATATTACGTCGACCGAGATTGTATATCAGCTCCAAAACGAGAGAAAAAGATTAAAGATCCGCGGAACAGCAAAAACTTTATAGCATAAAAAAAAATTTGTCCGTCGCAAAGAAATTTCAACCGTTTGCCCAACGCGAATTTTTTTTATTATGCAGAAGTCATGCGCGGATCTAGAAGGGTCAAAATTTGATATATTTTATTCTTTTTTTTTGATGAGGGGATAGAGGATCAAAATACTGCTGTATATGGGCCATCATCGGTCCGCCAGCGAAACGCCATTTAAATGTCGTTTCGCTGGCGGACCGATGATGGCCCAACATTAAATGCTGGCTAGGTAGCTTTGTGATTTTTCAACTGATCCGGACTAGTATTGCAAAGAAACCCTATATTTTTGTGATTTTTCAGGAGGGGGGGGGGGGTTCGGACCCTCTGTATCCGCCCATGGAAGTTATTGTATGGTTTATTCGTATGCACGGGAAGACAATCCACGAGCTTTAGCGACGATAACTTATTTATTGCCCCGGCATGCAACAATTTGCACTTATTGCATTGCGTTATTGCATTGCGAAATAGTCATGACGTTAAACATTGGCATATCAAATGCCTGGTGTGCTGATATACTCTGGTCCGATGCTTCACTTACCTTTCAGACGTTTTTAATAGGACAACCACTGTAATCAAACAGCGCAGTTGCAGTCGACGAGGACACAAACTAGTCTACCTGGCTGTTAAAAAGGGTAATATTTTGCCAATATTTTACTTCTGAAAATATTCTTTGCTGATTATCCAGCTGCGTATTTATGTGAGTTGAGCGATAGTCGATACAATGCCTGGGTTATGCCAAAAAGGAGATTTTTCCCGAAAAAGAGGATGAAAGGCATTTTTGTTTATGTTTTGGAATTTATGCTTACTTTAGATAAAATGCAAAATATCAGTACTATAATGTGCACAAAGTTCGAAATCTGAGGGCAGAGTATTTTGAAAGTTGTTCAAGCTTTTTATACTGTACGCAAAGTTCTGTATATCGAGTGTTCTGACCCAGTGATCGGGTTGTCGACTGCAACCTATTGATATATGTAAGCAACACAGATTATACCATAGTTCATCGGGGACACAATGCGTGGGTCAGTAAAAACATAAAAGATTTATTTTTAAAAGGATCATATCTTTTTTAAAGAGGTAACAAGGCTTGATATAGACACGGATTTGTTTATGTTAGGATCGTTTTTATCAATAAGGTGCACCAAAAGAACACACTCAGGCTATGTTTGATATTAACAGTTATTGTATTATATGTACTGTTCTATACTGTTGTTGAGCCACCAAATAAGCTTAACTTTGTGTACACATGGGCTTTATAACCTTTGAAATTTCTGATTAAACCATCTTCATATTTTGTTTTTGTGGCCAAGGACCTCACGCAGTCTTAATGAATTGGGTTGCTCACAAAAATGGTCAGATAAAAGCGTCAAAGAAAATGACACTGTTTCTGTTGTTCAACCTCTCCTGGGTTTATAATTTTTACTTGGTTTTTCCTTATTTTTTTAAGTTTTCATGTATTTTCATGAATATGCAAATGAGACAATATTGGATGAATTGACTTGTAAAATTGGTACATTGATAATAGTAAAACATGCTACAATGACAATATTGGGATGAAATCAGCTACTTTATATTTTTTAATGATTTCCCTTATTTTTTTAGCTTTTTTATTAATATTCATGAATACGCAAATTATGAAAATACGACAACTTGGATAGTTGACCACGAAATGAAAAGCCTGTGTCGTAGTACCACTTTTAGTAGTATATGGTAAAAAGTAGCTGAGATATTATTGATTTTGTATGTATACCCCAATTCGTGAATCACATTTTAATGTTTTAATAAATATTTATGAATAGGCAAATTAGATAATTTGCATATGCAACACGATAAAAGGCATATGTCTAAACTTAAATTAAGTACTAGGTTTAGTAGTCTAGGATAAGTAACAGCTGAGATATAAACATTTTTGTAGGCATACCCCATTCTCAAATCTGCTATGGTTTGCCATGGAAACCATGCATTTTCACATCTCCCAAACAGGTTAATTTTTCAGGACGGCCTTGTTTCACATCTAGGGGGTCCTAATGAACAATTTGGCTCCCATGAAAAATTGTCCTGGGGTGAAAGGGTAACCTTTATTAGCTCCCGGGCTAATAGGGCTCCTTAGAAATATTGGTCCAGATCCTCTCGAAAATCACAAAGCTACCAGCCCAGCATTCAATGCTTGGCCATCATAGTCCGCCCGCTTTTTAAGCTGTTTTGATCCTCCCTCCTCCCATAAAAAAATCCATGTCAGAGTTAGACACGTGCAGATACCATAAACAAAATAATTATTTACTGATATACTTGATCAAGGTGGTGGTGGTTTGGGATGACGAGGGGGGTATGTTCAAATCTCATCCAGTCCACAACCCCCCCCACCCATATCTACCTGTTCATCTCCTTTTAGCTCCTCAACTCCTCAACTGACCCCTTCTTTTTTAACTGGCCTCGAGGTTATAAACCTTTTTCTTGTGCTCAACTCAGCTGAGCATGAAATTTCAACTTCTTATTAAAGCTAAAATACTGAAAAATAATGATTTTTTCTTGCTGTCAAACTCATAGTTGGTGTATTTATCTTGCTAATAAATGTTAAAATGCCAACAAATGCCAACAATTGTTGGCATTTTAACATTTATGAGCAGGATAAATTTCATGCTCAGTTCAGTTGAGCATGAAAAAAGTTTTATAACCTTGGGGCCTGGTATCAAACCAGTAGCATACTCCTCAGTAACTGTAGATGAAAGAGTACATGTTACTGAGATGGATTTGGTTTTCTCATGCCAGACAGTCATATTTCCATCAATTGTGTTGCAACATGTAGCTTAAAATTATGTATACATCATGTAACTTTGATACACCTCAGTGATCAGGTGGGACTGATAAGGCTATAGAAAGTACAGATATACTTTTACAGGTTATTTTCAAAAGTTATGGACAAGATCAGATGTTACCTTGGCCGGAATTCGCTACTGATCTAAGTCCCTTATAACATATTTTGAACAAGCTAGGACACAAGTGTTTGACGGCAGACAACGCATCCATAACCGTCAATAGCTAATTCAGGCACTTACCAGGGAATGGGAGGATATCTCCAATACAAAATTCAATGTTTGATACGCAGTATGAGACACAGATGCCAAGCATCACTTGATGTTATTGGCGTAATTGCGGTTCGTAATTTCATATTTAAGGGCAGGTAACTTTGACGTATAATTTCAGATTTGAGAATGATTGGATGTAATAATGCTTTATGTCAAAACTGTTTACTGTCCAAAACAATATTACCAAAAATGAATTTAATTAGTGTTTTCAGTACAGAATAAAAGTAAGAAAGAAGGCAAAGATCAGGAATCGATATAATCAAATATTACACCTGACCCAGAACACCATATGGGAAAGTGACAAGAACACAAGAAAACATCACATACAAGAGATCCAAGAGGTCAGCCCTTTCCCAGCAGGTGACCACAAGGCTGCAAGGAACAGACAATACAGCATTACAGACATGAAACACAAACCACATAAAGGAACCACAAAAGAAGCACCGCCTTGGAATGGTCAGTATTTTTTTACTGGATGGCTTAAACATTTGACAGCGCCAACCTCACCCTTATTTCTGATGTGGATCAAGACAAATAGATGTTTGGTTCGCATGAAAGATCCCTAATTTATGTTAACTTTAGTTTGATTAACTATCTGGCAGCTTTTCATTGACGCTGAGTACATAGAACCTAGTATCGTCAGCAAAGAGTCTTTTAAAGGATTCAATATCATCAAGAATGTCGTTAATATATTAATGAATAAGAGAGGTCCCAGATAAGAACCTTATGGAATTCCTTAGCATAACTGAATTCCAAGAAGAGCTTGCATTGGACAAAACAACATTTTTGCCATACTCTCACAAAGATTTTACTTATCACAAAAATATGGCATGAATTTCCATACCTCGTCAAAAGCTATACAAAATATGTTAGAACCATCTTTCAAATGATTGCCTGTAGAATCTACATGCAAGTGAGCATGATCAGGAAATGCTACATACTGCAAACAAACCCATGACACCATGAGGAAGAGGTTTAGATCGCAAACAACTATACAACAAAAGGAGCATAATGATAATTAAAGAAAGACAACAAGCGCTCTTTTCGCCCCGGGGAGATGATTGCTAATTAGAAAAAACACTAAGCACTGCATTTCAAAACAAGGGACAAACACAAACCTCGACATACATCGGAAGCAACAATAAGCAACATACTGTAAAGCTGTAATAGCGCTATTATCCCCCACCCCGCAAAAAAGAGATATATTCTAAGCAAAATTTTTTCTAGCCCTATACTGACTGTTCTCAGAAGAGGATAGTTTGAACTAGATATTTTGGAAACCATAAGCATCCTCGTCTCTCATATTTCTTTACATTCTGGAAACCCCTAAACGATTTCAGTCCTGTCAGCGGCGATTTTAGTCTTTACAATTAGTTTGGTCCTAGAAAAGGCCCGACAGTATGACCAGTCTGATCTGGTGTCAGAATTAAACTAAATACCCACAGACGACAGAAAGCACGCAAAATTACCCAGCGCAAAATTACCCAGCACGCAAGGCGTTAATGACTTGAAAAGAAGAATCAATAAAAAGCAAGTTTCAAAATAGCAGATTTGCGGCGTTTTTGATATAAAAACCACTTTGCGACAATGATTTTACAGTCTGACGCCAGATTGATTTGGAATCCAGCAGAGTTTTTGCTTGTTCAGGCGTGGATAGAAAGAGTCCGGCAACTTGGCAACAAAGCCAAACATTTTATTCCCGATTCTTTCCATTAATTCAACCATATTTGTCGATGAGCGCAGTAATTTCGTCCAGCTGCGAGGTTCATTGATAAATCCGTTATGTCTCCGTGCGACATGGAAAGTAGATCATCGATTATGGCTTTCAAAGGAAAGTGTTATACAGTAAAATCTCTAGAAAATGAACGAAAACACAGAGACACAAACAGGAAAGACTTAGAAAATGTGGACGAGCGCAATAAATCCGTTATGTCTCCTTGCGACAGGGAAAGATGCCTCCAAAGGAACACGGTAATCTATAAAATCATCGCAGAACGGAGTGACACAAACAGGGTAGACTTAGAACAGGAGGAAAAGTGCAGTATTTTTTACCAGCTGCGTGGTTCATTGAAAAATTCGCCATGCCACTTGCGACAGCTTTCAAAGTAACGTGCTATACAGTAAATTCTCTAGAAACTCTCTAGAAATTGAACGCAGAATGGAGAGACAAAAACAGGAAAAACGAAAGGCGCAGTAATTTTGTCCAGCTGAGAGGCATTGATAAAGCCGTTATACCTCCGTTCGACAGGGAAAATGGATTTCAAAGGAACCTGTTTTACAGTAAAACCTCTAGAAAATGAACGAAGAACACAGAGACACATACATGGTAGACTAAGAACGGGGGGAAGAGCGTAGAAATTGTCACCAGCTGCGTGATTTATTGATAAGTCAAATATGTCTCATTGTGACAGGGAAAGTGGCCTCCAAAGGAAGGCGTTATACACGGTAATCTAAAAAATGATCTCAAAGGGGAAAGGTCTAAGAACTGGAGGATTTTCTCCAGTTGAGAGTCATTGATAAAGCCGTTGACAGGGAAGATGCTTTCAAAGAAACATACTTTAATTTAAACTAAAATCTCCTGAAAATGAACAAAGAAGACAGAGACAAAAAAGGACACATTCAGAGCGAGAGAAAGAGTGCATAAATGTTTTTCAGCTGCGACGTTCATTGTTAAATACGTGTTGTCTTATGTTTAAACCTGCTTTTAACACCATAACGCATAGGGAGAGACATGAACAGCAAATTGGCAATTTGTACCACATTTAGAGTGTTAAAGTTTAGGTTTTTAAACCCATAAATGCATGTAATCACAGTAGGATAGTTTGACTACAGTTTGTGTCAATTATGCACGTACGGATAGCAGCTCATGTGCGGATCCAGAGTGTTGTACAGGGGGTCCAGACCCCCCTCGAAAATCACAGGGGCTAAAGTTTTCCTTAGAAATACTGGTACGGACCCCCTCGAGAGGCAATGTCATGTGTCCAATTGCTTCTCGAGGGAGGCTCGTACGGTCCTCCGTGAAATACGTTGATGTCTAAAAAATGAAAAAAAATAAAGCAAAAACAAAAACGCTATCAGGACCCCACCACACTGATAGCTTTTCTACCAAATTTTCCAGATTAATACAGTTTTGCCAGTGATAGAAACATGGTCGCTTTGGTCCCATCTTAATAAGAAACAGAGATTACAAGGTGAGTGTCTTTTAATATCAAGGTTACCAGGCAAGACTTCGAGAATGTTTGTTGAATCGCGAGGCTCTCCCTCGCGATTCAACATGCGTTCTCGAAGCTGCGCCTGGTAAACTTGATATCATAGACCCTCGCGATTAAGAATGCGTTCTCAAAACTTAATATCAAAGAACCTCGCGATTCGACATGCATTCTCGAAGCTGTGCCTAGTACTTTTGCTATCAAAGAACCTCGCGATTCAACATGCGTTCTCGAAGCTGTGCCTGGTAATTTTGATATCAATGAGCCTGGCGATACAGCATGCATGCATTCTCGAAACTTGATATCACTTTACTGTATATTCTTTGACTTTTCACTTACTGTAAAGGCGGCGCCTCATGAATGCGTAATTAGGACTAGTCAACCTTAGACATAGGTAAAAGCGGAAAATGAGGCGTGGCTTTATTCAAAAGTAACTGTATCATCTTGCGCCATTACTTCAGTCATTATTTAGCCCTTAGAACGCCAGCAAGATAACTGCATCTGAAAATGTCTATTTAACATAAGCATAGAGGCAAACATTGTGGACCCAGATCAGACTGCTCCTACAGGAGCAGTCTGATCTGGGTCCGCACTGTTTATCTATGCGGCTTCAACTAGTTTAGTAGACGACAAAAACATACAGTTTGCGATTATGCACTTTAAGGGTTTATAAATGTGAGTTCAGTGTGTATACGGTTAGGATTTCATGAAATGCACGCACGTTTGCGCGGCTCAAAAAGCTTATTAACTCTTTACCTAATTATAAATAGAACCTGATTTCCCTTCCTTAGCAGATGAAATAGCCGAACCACGCCCAGATATGAATATTAAAGTTGCCGCCTTTACAGTAAGCGAAAAGTCTATTAATATCTTTGCTACATCAAATACATTTCGTATATCCTTACGTCAGCTATATCGCCAAATACGACATTGATAATCAGATGCTTCAAATGATTATAGATTTCGCAATAGATGTTTTACGGCAATGCTGCGTGGGTGTGGAACATTGGCTTTGCAGATCAATACGCCAAACCCAAAATCGATTGCTGGAATCCTGCTTATGTCTGCTATTAGAGTTTATTCTGTCTCGATAATTTTAGTCTTATCGTTTGAAAAGGGACAGTCACGACTGCAGCAGACGACAAAACTTGCGACATCTTTCCTAATTGTCGAAAAAATAAGGTATGTTATTTCATGAGAATAGTCTGTCAGCAGACAATTCTCATGAAATAGCATGCCTTATTTGTTATTTTTGAAAAAGCGGCAAAATTTGAAATTGTCGTCTGCTGCAAATTATAGGTGGCGCTTTAAGGACTAACGTTTGGAAATGGCATGAGGAGGCTGACAACAGCAGCATGCAGCATATTTAGTCTAAGTTTGAGCCGCTATAGTAAGGTTTCGTCACATATTATAAGTGCGCCGAGTATGCCCATATCATTATTTTCTTAACCCTTAAGCGCCAAGAAAAAATGCATCTGAAAATGTCGTCTGCTGAAGTCGTCTGCTGCAAATAATTGCCTAGCATAACTGACGAATTACGTATAGAAGCAAACAGCGTGGACCCAGAACAGAATGCTCCTATAGGAGCAGTCTGATCTGGGTCCACACTGTTTGCCATAGAGGCTTCTAAAACATTTCAGGAGACGAGAAAAGCGGATGACTTATGTTGCGATTGAGAGAGACTGAAATAGAAACACACGGAGAATAGGGACGTTAAAAGCAAATGTTATTTTGCTATCACATGTATGAATACGACGATTTTACGTAAAATAGATAAACCATGTGGTGGACTGGCAATAGCCAATTTACGTAAAAAGGCTGTTTTCAGTCGACTGGCTAAAATTTATGTTAAAACATTCGCGAAAATTGATGTGAAAAATATAAAAAGCGAGTTTAGTAATGTTCATATAATTATAATCATTCCTCGGCTGAATGATTGCCAAGAAATCCTTTTTTCTAGAGCAGTGTTTAATTCTTCTGCAGTCCGGTTAGTATTATGGACAATCTTATAAAGAATGGCGTCATCAGCAAAAAGTATAATATGCTATACGATATCATTTACGAAGATAAGAATGATTAGTGTGTCGTGGATATATCATTGAGGAACTCCAGCAAGTAGTGGCGATGCTCCTGAGATAAGATGATTTTTATGCTATACTCTTGAATTAATATCATCACTGAATAGAACAGATCAGAACATAACTTTATTGAAAACTATACATCACAGGACACTCACAGGTAACTTAAGAGATTAACGCATACATGCTATTCAGAAATAGACATAATACATAAATACAGTGTACTATGAAAAACAATATTATACAATTATCGCCTCGGTCAATATTGGTATTCTCTGGTCGATATCACATCATATCCAATGCCTCATTAGTCAATAACTGTTTTATTATATAACATTTAGAGAAAGATGTACAGGTATCATTTCACCTGGAAAAATACTGAACTTATATACAAGTTTTGGGACAGTCAAGCGTTTAGCAGAAACAGTGCAGACCTAGATAAGAACATCCTTTTCCTATTGCATATACGTTGTGCATGAGTGTCATCATTCAACATTTACAACCAAGAATTCTAACAGGCTTCGCCTATAAAGCCAATGTTAAATAAGTGTAATATGCCAAACAATAATTCACAGCTTTGAAAGCGCAGGAAAATGTGTGATAGCTGACGTCATGTGTTACTGGTAAATGACGTCATTCATGGCGTTAGACGATGTAACGTCGTTTTTACGCTTGAAAGACGTTACAAATACATGTAAACGTATGCGACGTGGTCTAAGTATTACTAATATACACTGGCAAGCGCGCGCCAGCCAGTGAATATGACAATATATTGACTGGCCACGTGAGCGCTCTAAGCCAATGAAAATCGGTCTTTTTTCTTAGTTATATAATCATTATACAATTATTGACTAATGAGGCATTGGATATGATGTGATATCGACCAGATAATACCAATATTGACCGAGGCGAAGCCGAGGTCAATATTGGTATTCTCTGGTCGATATCACATCATATCCAATGCCTCATTAGTCAATAACTGTTTTATTATATAACATTTAGTGAAAGATGTACAGGTATTATTGCACCTGGAAAAAAATACTGAACTTATATACAAGTTTTGGGACAGACAAGCATTTAGCAGAAACAGTGCAACCCTAAATAAGACAACCCTTTTACTATTGCATATATGTTGCGCATGAGTGTCATCATTCAACATTTACAAACAAGAATTCTAACACACTTTGCATGTAAAGCCAATGATAAAATAAGTGTGATATGCCAAACAATAATTCACAGCTTTGAAAGCGCAGGGAAAATGTGCGATAGCTGACGTCATTAGTTACTGGTAAATGACGTCATTCATGGCGTTAGACGGTGAAACGTCGTTTTTACGCTTGAAACACGATACAAATACATGTAAACGTATGCGACGTGGTCTAAGTATTGGCGGGAGTTCTTCAGTGCAAAGGCGGAAAGTTGGAAGAAGCTGAAGACTTCAAATTTGTTTTCGCCGTTTATTGTGCATTAAAATCGAAATAGATCAGCTCCAGTGCGTGATTTGTTGCGTTCCCAGCATCTACGACATGATTATTAGCCACGCTTTAGAAAAGCAGAACCAGAACGGGAAAAAACAGCAAGGAGTCTAATTTTAGTAACTAATATACACTGGCAAGCGCGCGCCAGCCAGTGAATATGACAATATATTGACTGGCCACGTGAGCGCTCTAAGCCAATGAAAATCGGTCTTTTTTCTTAGTTATATAATCATATACAATTATTGACTAATGAGGCATTGGATATGATGTGATATCGACCAGATAATACCAATATTGACCGAGGCGAAGCCGAGGTCAATATTGGTATTCTCTGGTCGATATCACATCATATCCAATGCCTCATTAGTCAATAACTGTTTTATTATATAACATTTAGAGAAAGATGTACAGGTATCATTGCACCTGGAAAAAATACTGAACTTATATACACGTTTTGGGACAGTCAAGCATTTAGCAGAAACGGTGCAAATCTAAATAAGACCACTATTTTACTATTGCAAATATGTTGTGCATGAGTGTCATCATTCAACATTTACAAACAAGAATTCTAACACACTTCGCATGTAGAGCCGATGATAAAATAAGTGTGATATGCCAAACAATAATTCACAGCTTTGAAAGCGCAGGGAAAATGTGTGATAGCTGACGTCATATGTTACTGGTAAACGACGTCATTCATGGCGTTAGACGGTGTAACGTCGTTTTTACGCTTGAAAGACGTTACAAATACATGTAAACGTATGCGACGTGGTCTAAGTATTGGCGGGAGTTCTTCAGTGCAAAGGCGGAAAGTTGGAAGAAGCTGAAGACTTCAAATCTGTTTTCGTCGTTTATTGTGCATTAAACTCGAAATAGATCAGCTCCAGTGCATGATTTGTTGCGTTTTCAGCAACTACGATATGATTATTAGCCATGCTTTAGAAAAGCAGAACCGGAAAGAAAAAAAAAACAAGGAGTCTAATTTTAGTAACTAATATACACTGGCAAGCGCGCGCAAGCCAGTGAATATGACAATATATTGACTGGCCACGTGAGCGCTCTTAGCCAATGAAAATCCGTCTTTTTTCTTAGTTATACAATAAAAGATATTGTTTTCCTTTTGAGGTAACGTTAACTTACTCATTCTATTCTTGGATATACAAATCTGACAATGTTCATGAAATATCAATTTTCAAAGAATTTGGGTTATTGACTTATTCAGTTTTAAAAAGATCAGGTTGACCAAAAGAAACAAGTATATCATTAATACAGCGGATTCATTTAAAATTATTAAAAAAACCTTTCGTGTTCTTTAAACATTATTGAGTACAGTAATTTTGATAATTTGGATGCTTTTCCATTGACTATTGATAACAAGAAATCAACCATTCTTGACTTGATATTTATTTGTATTGGGTGTCGTCCCAATTCTGCATATAACAGAAATATGTAATAGTTATACCATGGGTTGTCGGCCTGTACGTGGAGATAATCCACGAGCTTTAGCGAGTGGATTATCTTGCGTACAGGTGGACAAACATGGTATAACTATTTTATACCACCTACATCAGTGTAGACCTTGCACATCAAGTGATATTCCATGCTAAAGTTGGTAAAGGTGGTAAAAAGGGGTACCTTTTCTCAGGTTAATAATCTGTCTGAGGAAACATTATGTAAATTTTCAATAATTTGGCTATTTCCAAAGCCCCATATTTCACAACCATATAATGCAATAGGTAAAATACCATGGTCAAATAAATACAACTGCAAATCAATTGGAATATTAAGATTACGAATTCGTTTAATAAGTACCTGCATTGCCTTTCTAGCTTGCTCAACATTATGTTTCTGTGTTTGGTGGAAGTGCCTATTTCTGCTAAAAATAACACCAAGATATTTAAAGTCAGTACAGATGTCAGTTTTGTGACCACCTGGATAAAAATTGAAACGCTGGTCTTGTCGAGCACCAAAGATCATAATTCTAGTTTTATCAAAGTTTATAGGTAGGTGCCATAATTCTGAGTACGTATTCATAGAAAATGTCTAAATTATTTTGAAAATCCTTCTCATCTGTACCAAAACAACTGTATCGTCGGCATAAAGCAACACAAGCAGTTTCATATATTACAGTCCTGCGGATAGGATTAATACACAAGTGATCTATCGATTATAAGTCCCTGATAATTTTGTAAACAAACATGACGTCACTGTCACTCTTGGCTGGCAGGACAGTAGCTGATAAGCATCTGCTATAGATTGTAACGTTATAGGCACTCTCCCTCAAAATGAGATGAGGTACTGCAGCCGTGATTACCTTCTAGACTGTATAGGTTATAGACAGCAGCTTCGTAACTCAGTTGATGACAGCAGAATGGAAAACGAGTTGACAAAGATCTAGGCCAGATTTATTTTATTTGTTGATTTACGGGAATTTTTTTTCAGATTTAGGGTCGGGGGATGAAAAAAAATAAATAAAAAAGCTCTGAAAATGACCAGTTAACTGGTCATTTTCAGATTATTTTTTTTAAAGAGCTTTTTTTTCATATCTCAAGAAAAAAAACAGTAAAACTAGTGAGGTAAACCAACAGTCTGTATTTAATTTTTATATATTTCATCATTTTCCTAAAAATCTGGACAGGACAATCACTTTTCACAGTGTCACTCACAAAAATACACAGACAGAACCTCAAAAAAATATCATTTTTTTAACCAAACAAGTTATATTTAGAGTCGGCAGATAAAATAAAAAAATTTTTTTTAGAAAATAATTTTTTTTCCTACTTTCCGGAAAATTACAGTAGGAGGGTTCGTAAATCAACTAATAAAAAAATTCTGGCCTTACCTCCATAGTTTTCCCAATCACGCCTGAAAACAAGCAAAAACTATTGCTATAAAGTACAATTGAACTTTCTGCATTAGATAAGTAAAAAATTATGTCACTCCTACGTGACCGTATTAAATTCAAGTACATGATACTGCTATACTCACTTTGGTCTTATCAATTTCTGGAGATTACTTTCAATAAAAACAAAATCAAAAAGTACCTACCACACATAAGTCAAAATGATATAGATATTAAGGAAAAGCAACATCAACAACACTGTCACATGAAAACATCCATCCATTGAGAGCAGGGGGCGTAGATGGCTTAAAATTTAAAGTACGCACTTGTGGAAACAGGGTTAATGCAAATGACCTCCAAATACATAAAATAATGTATGACTTAGGACCCCTTTCACTTTGTTTAAATTGGTACTTAACTCTCAAATCGGGGTCTAGGGGGTGATGATGCCAACACAGTTACCTGCCAAAATTGGAGTTAGAGAGTCTGTGAGATGAATGTTGCTTTTCTGCACACGTTTTATACAGGTATGATTAAGAAAGTGAGATAAATGCTGCTCTTCTGTACGTTTTATACACGTATAATCAAGAAAGCGAGATAGATGTTGCTTTTCTGCACACGTTTTATACACGTATCATCAAGAAAGCGAGATAAATTTTGCTTTTCTGCACACGTTTAATACACGTATCATCAAGAAAGTGAGATATATCGCACACGTTTTACACACGTATCATCAAGAAAGTGATATAAATATTGCTTTTCTGCACACGTTTTATACGTTTTGTACACGATTCATCAAGAAACCATCAAACTGAAATAGAATCAGCCCATATTTTCCGTTCAAATTTGTACGAAAATTCCGGGTTTGACTATGCAATAGCTACGCCTATGGAGAACCAATAGATGTATTGATATCTACTGTAAACCAATTAATATTCGCGGCATCTAAATTTGGCGATTTTAAAAGACTGATATATTGGCGCAGTCTAATTTTGCCGGTTTCTCAATTTAATGCCCTTTAAAGTCATTTTCTATTCTTGTAGATGGGGGAGCATATAGTAGCCCATTATAAGATCCTCTACATTGAAACATACGCTTACGTTCAAATATAGGTGTTTGACGATACATATACCAACAAACTAAGGATGTATGTTCGTTTTAGTGCTTAAAGCTGCATAGTCTGTAACCTTTTGATCTTATAATTTTAAAAATAATGTTTTTATTTTTCAAGAACACAGTAAAAATACTAAAATTCAGGTAAACATTTTACCATTTTCGTAAAACAACAACCTTAACAAGGTATCACGATCAAAACAACTGCATTTATGTTAAAATTCAACGGTCTAGAATTATTGGAGGGACGCAAATAATTACCAACAGGAGAAAAGCACACCTATTTGATGAGATAATTCACTTTTCCATGCAGTTTTCAGCTGTACTGAACATTTTTATTGTGAAAATATAGCTTAATTTTACTTTTACAAATGATTTAAAAAGAAAATAAAATTTTTCGAAAAATGTTCATAGTTACAGAGTATGCAGCTTTAATGTTCAACTGATGTCCAAGTTTCATATTTTGGCGATTTTTGTTTTTACTGCCAATAGCGGCAAATAAAAATGCCATGTTTTACAGTGCAAATGCATGCATCTTGGTTATAACTTGGTACTAAATCTGTATATTTTTAAGCCCAATGCCAACGAATATGGCCAACCTTGCACATGCATGCCTAGTACTGACCTGGGGCAATGTCGTGCACGTGTGTGGCTAGGGCTTATCTAGGATATCCTGTTACTCAGTTACAGGTGTGGGAATAGGTGGGGAGACCTTGTAACCTACCCCGTAACAAAATATGAAATCAAGAGAGAAATTGTAAATAAATACTGTCCTCAGGGATTTCTGTATTTCATAAATCGTGCAAATATGCATGTTTTATACCTAATGTAAACGGATGCATGATGTTTGATAGAATATGTATGGAATTGCCCATTTTATATTTAAGGAATCTCTAAATTTTTAAATTATGATCATCATTTTTTCTGTCATAAAAAATGATTTTGTTTATGCAAGCAGTGCAGATCCTGATTAACTGGCTCTTCATTGGTTGCCAAAGTACCAGTTTAGGGGCTTTAAGTATACAAAAAATTACTAATGGGGTACGTGCATCCTAGCATGCGCGGATCCAGAAAATTTTGTCAGATGGGGCTATAAACGGGGCCATCATCGGTCCGCAAGCGAAACGCCATTTAAATGGCGTTTCTTTGGCGTGCTGATGATGGCCCAACATTGAATGCTGGCTCGATAGCTTCGTGGTTTTTCAGGGGTTTTGGACCAGAATTGCTAAGAAACCATATATTTTTGTGATTTTTCAGGTGGGAGGGGGGGGGGACGGATCCCCTGTCCGCTCCCTGGCTCGACGTGGAAGCGCAGTTATGATACACTTTCAAGATGCACTTTATGACAAAATTCAGACCAGGAATCTTGGTTAATGTATACAAACTTTTCCAAGAAAACTTTGTAATTTACACCAGAAGATGTTTATTTACCAGACCCAGACAAACAGTATATCTATTGAATAGCTTCAAACGCACTCAAACATTTTATCAATAGTACCAGCCCACAAGGTTAAGGTACTTATCGCACATGCGCAAATCACATCAAATAGACGCCCATGCTAACCTTTCCAGTGGGGCTACAGGTCTAAAGTTTGGTCTGAGTCTTCCTCTACTTCCATACTTTGCGTGCGCGAGCATCGACGGCTCTGACGAGTCTGCGTATATGCGCAGACTCGTCTGAGCCTTCGCTGCTCGCCGATGTAATAAGTCACAAAATTCCTTGTGCTGGCATATTTGTTGATATCTAAAATATTTGCTTTTAAGAGCTAATCATCAAGATATTTCTCATTCATGAACTTATTGTAGCCAGGACTCACAGAAAGGTACCGTTGTACGCTTTGAGAACCGATACACTTGGTTGGGTGTTATCATAAGCAATATAGCTATAAATAGTGCTTGCATTATCCACTCGTGCAGTCATTCTCCTCCCTTCCGCTGAATCATTCATGAAGGGTTGTTGTCAGTTACAAGCGAAAGTATGTGCACGATTACTGGTGGGTAACTGCTTGTTCAAACTTGCCCAGGAAAAAAGTGCGGTTAAGTGAACTGACCATTCCGCAATGACCATAGCTGTTGACTTGGGACGTAAAGAAACAAAGCAAACAAAACAAACAAAACAAAGACCATGTGTGAAGCCATATTTAAGGGGTAATTGCTTTCAAAAGCTCTTACTTGTACGAAACTTTTCCTGTATAAACAAAAATATCTTATCAAGAAGACAGATACCTTTGGCCATATTGTTGTATGGACAATTTACTTTGGTCTTACTTACAGTGTCACTACTGTTACAGATATACTTATTTATCGTGTGTAAATCATGAATTATCTCTCTTAAATGTAAGACTAATTTTAGAGGATGAATAACTATAGTTAGCATTAGCTAGTCTATAATTAAAGAAGGCAGCAATATCAAGGGCATGTGAATTCGAAATGTATGCCCTTGTTAAACCATGGGATCTGCCGAACACCCGATCAAAAGCGGATGCAAATAAGAAAGTTGTAGCAATCTATGAAATCAAGATTCTGACTTCTAATATTAAAGCCAATGGCCGCCGCCATTTTGATTATTTATTTACTCCTTGTAAACTTTGAAAAGCCAATGAAATCTCAAATGACAACGCTAACTGTACAATTAAAATAATAAACTAGAATTGGTAAAAATGAAAACAAAGTAAAAACAGACAGCAGGACACTACTGTACTGCAACATCTCAAATGTAACACAGTTTTTCGTTTTTAAAATTTTACATGAAAGTTACTTCACACTGAAAGTGTGCATGCGCATAGAATAGCAAAACCCTAACTAGATTAAAATTTTGACGGAGAATGATATCAAACTTACTGCTCTGATATCCTGTAAAAATAAATAACTTAGTTTTTATTGTATAAAAAAACCCTTTCAGTGCCCATTTTAGTACTGAGAGTGCAATTGTCACAGTATTTTCTATATAAGATGTCCCTAGCGATTACAGCAGACGATTATATTGTTGAAAGCATCATATGGTGCTGTTATGATGAAATCTAAGCTGCTCACATAGGTCTATGGGTAATGGGTTATTTTTGAGTTTCATGTCTACCAAGTACTATCATTTTGTCTGCTCCTGTATGTTTTCTGTATGTGCTCTGTATGTTTTGCCCATGTGCCTGTATGTGCGAGCGCAAAACTAGAAATAAACAGTCCTGTAAACACGAATAAAATCACAGACATGTATCCAATTTTATACTTTTATCGTTACTTTATATGATAAAACATGCCAGTTGTCATTATATCAGGCATATGGGAGTGGTGAGATAAATACGCAGACCCATTCATGGAATAGCTAGCCCAAGGGGGCTTTTTGGGAAGTAAAATCTATAGATGTAGCCTTTCTTTTGAGTCACAATCTTTGTGACATGGTCGAAAATGACTGAAATATTGTTGACTATGCTGATAAACAGCAACGCAAGCCAATATACAGCTACATTTAAAACCCATTGATGCATTGTTGTAAATTGCCTTATATTAGTATGGTTTTATGTTCAAATGATAGTCATTGATTCGTTTCGCTCAAGGTACGAGGGTCATTTGGAAAGTTCTGAGCATGGCATCATAACTCCACAATGCGTTGATAAAATGCTATCAAATAATACATTTTTGAAAACTAGAATTCATCGGCTACATGATGGTATAAATTTTGTCGAAAAATGACTTGGCGTACACGTGCAGTGCATGCTCAAAATGAGTTGGGGTTAATATAATGGCTGAAATTTTAAGCAAAATACTTGTAAAAAAGCGAAGGAAAATTGGAGACTTTATTAATTTTGAGATCTTGATTTGACAATTTAACAATTTGGCGCCAGCTTATATTTTATTAAATTATATTATGGGGTCACTGTCTGCACGACTACCACCTTTACATTCAGAAAATGTTGACTAATAGAGAAATGGTAAACTTTCAAAAATGGGACTTTTTTCGATTTTTCTTCATTCTTTTACTCTAAATTGTGTCACTACAGGAGCACGAAAAATGCCTATTGAGTATATGTTTTGCTTTATTTGTAGCGAACAATGTATAAAAATCATTTCGTCGCGCAAAAAGTGTGGCTTGTTTAGTTCTGTATTAAAGAAAATTATTCCTAATAACACTACCCCTACTTTTCAAGAAGTGGGTGGGGTAACTTAACCCCTCACATTTTGTTGATGGCATAAGAACTTCTCATGGTAACGCATTAACCATCACAGAATTGATTGATTTCTACTCTCAATGTATTTTTACTTTTTTGTTTGCCACTGTTTTTAATTAAAATGAACCAAAACGTCAGCTCATAGTTAAACTTACACTGCCCCATGGGAAGATTATAAAAGTTATCTTCCCTTTGTTCTGGTTTACAAAATTTGTTTTGGTTTCAATACAAAGAGTATAAAGTGTACTTGACAAAACACCAACGCAAGGCATTTTAAACTACTGTCTGTTATACATTTTCAAAATATATGCATTGTGACATGCAATTTTTAGTCGAAAAAATTAGCGCATTGCTTTGCTTTCTAGACGGTTTTGGTATTGCTATTCCATCATTTAGTTATTAGAAAAATCAAACTCGGTCATCAATTGTATAATAACTGCACCAGTTTGTGGCCTTACAAATGGCACAAAATTATCTAATTTGATGAACTATTGTCCATGTTCTGCACACTTTTCAAAAGGTAAAATGTTATATTTTCCGCTGAAATTTTGTGTTTTCCAGTATACAAACAGTACCTGTATTCAAAATAATAATAGTTATCTTCCCTTTGTTCTGGTTTACAAAATTTGTTTTGGTTTCAATACAAAGAGTATAAAGTGTACTTGACAAAACACCAACGCAAGGCATTTTAAACTACTGTCTGTTATACATTTTCAAAATATATGCATTGTGACATGCAATTTTTAGTCGAAAAAATTAGCGCATTGCTTTGCTTTCTAGACGGTTTTGGTATTGCTATTCCATCATTTAGTTATTAGAAAAATCAAACTCGGTCATCAATTGTATAATAACTGCACCAGTTTGTGGCCTTACAAATGGCACAAAATTATCTAATTTGATGAACTATTGTCCATGTTCTGCACACTTTTCAAAAGGTAAAATGTTATATTTTCCGCTGAAATTTTGTGTTTTCCAGTATACAAACAGTACCTGTATTCAAAATAATAATAGTTATCTTCCCTTTGTTCTGGTTTACAAAATTTGTTTTGGTTTCAATACAAAGAGTATAAAGTGTACTTGACAAAACACCAACGCAAGGCATTTTAAACTACTGTCTGTTATACATTTTCAAAATATATGCATTGTGACATGCAATTTTTAGTCGAAAAAATTAGCGCATTGCTTTGCTTTCTAGACGGTTTTGGTATTGCTATTCCATCATTTAGTTATTAGAAAAATCAAACTCGGTCATCAATTGTATAATAACTGCACCAGTTTGTGGCCTTACAAATGGCACAAAATTATCTAATTTGATGAACTATTGTCCATGTTCTGCACACTTTTCAAAAGGTAAAATGTTATATTTTCCGCTGAAATTTTGTGTTTTCCAGTATACAAACAGTACCTGTATTCAAAATAATATTTTTCATGTTCGAATTAGAATATCTTCATGAAATTTGTGCCTTAACATAGAAGAAAGATAGATCTTTAAAATGATACCAAACATGATGGGGTTTGTAAATCAGTTACTGAGATAAAAGATCATGCTAAGAACTTTTCAATTGCCCCTCGTACATTATAAGGCATAAACTTTTAAGAATGTTAAACTTCCATCTTATCACAGCATTTATGAAAAAGCATACAAACTTCAAAAAACATTTTTACTTAGTTTTTTTTTTGTTTAAATATATTTTTCTAATTAAATTTAAAATTCCAATTTTAGATTTAATGTTATTGCCGAAAAACAGCGTTCCATTTGAAGGGCTATACTACAGTAGCTACTCTGCTTATGCATACATACTTAGTGCTGTGTGACGTTACCTCCTTTCTGGAATTTCCTTGATCGGCAGATTGCATGGTTTAATAATGACTTGCATTTCCGATTCACTTGCACAACGCGTAGACTCGCCCAAGCTAAATATCCTCACTTTATCTCAAAATTGTTATCATAGAGAAAAGAGGGAGAATAAAGAAATTATCATTTTTAAAATGAAATTATCATTTAATAAAAGAATATGATATCAGACTCGTGGCTAGTCTAGTAGACACATTAATCTGGTGATTCAAAGGGCACATGCTGCATCTAGACAAACGCTAAAATGACAAAATGAGAGAGAGAGAGAGAGAGAGAGAGAGAGAGAGAGAGAGAGAGAGAGAGAGAGAGAGATACAGACAGAGAGAGAGAGAGAGAGAGAGAGAGATAGAGAGAGATACAGACAGACAGACAGACAGAGAGAGAGAGAGAGAGAGAGAGATAGAGAGAGAGATACAGACAGACTTACAGACAGAGAGAGAGAGAGAGAGAGAGAGAGAGAGAGAGAGAGAGAGCGATGGAGAAGCTTACATGTCACATGCGACTATCGCATCGTCGAGCAAAGAATGCTGAATGCTTAGGTGATTCTGCGTATATACACAAACACACCAGAGCATTCGCTGCTCACAAACACATAGTATGGATGTAGATCAATACTCGTCAAATTTAAGCATCACCGAACACGTCAGCAGGGGCGCATGACTTTAAACCAATATCTCACAAGCTCGCTCAAAACAGAGTTGATATGGTAAGCAGTTGTAGCGCATGTGGGCGGTCTCTACTGTGCGTGCATCTTGACCTGGCATACTTCACATGAGTGTGATTGTGGTACTTCAAGTTTCGGTTAGTCGGTTGATAGATCCTTGTAATGAATAAGCCAGCGCATGGGATTTGGTACTTATCGCATATGCGCAAGGGCCTCCAGGGCTTTTCCGGCCATTTTGGGAAAAGGTCCCTGGCCAAAAGTGGGAAAAAATGATCGACTTAACAGCAAAACGACATAGAACATAACAAGGGTAGCAAAATATATCCTCAAAATCAAGTTATTTTAGATTGTATTATGCCAACCATACCACTTAAGCACAAGTGTTTAAATATCATTCTGATATGGGTCATTGTTTCTCATAAGTAGTAGTCTGTAAAAAAGTATATTTTTTTTTACTTTTCTTTAATTTAGGGAAAAGGTGGCTATTTTCGATTGGGAATGGTGCCGAAATTCGGCTCCTAGAGAAGAACAGGTCTAGTGGGGCTGGAAGTTGAATTCACTGTTTAGTGCTTACAGTAAAACAAGTCTTAAGCGGCCATTCAAAAAGAAGACAAAAATAGGCTTTCAAGACCAATTATCGCTTAATGCAGGTCAAAATTATTGCAGAATGCAGAACGCATTCTGTAATCCTTTCGACCTTCATCAAGCTACCATTTGTCATTAAGATCTTTGCTTTGTCTTTTTTTTGAGTGGCCGCTTAAGACATGTCGTACTGTAATGCTAATATAAGCTTATACTCAATCCTTTCAACATTAAACTGGAGATCGAATTGTGGTTGGTTCGAGACTCGTCGTTGAATATCGTCGTTGTCGACGTTGTGTGAGATATAGTGGATAAAAAACTCGCCTTGTAAACTCGATCCCCGGCATCTCCAGTCTGTCTGATGAGACTTGAAACCGTAGCCTCGTCCACATATGACTTTAATAGCTGTTGGTGGGACGTTAAACACAAACAAACAATCAAAAGTGTGTGTCCGCTGTGCGGACTTTACTGATAATATAAGATCTTTGTAATTCACGTGGGACGTTAAACATAAACAAACAATCATTATTGTGTGTCCGCTGTGCGGACTTTACTGATAATATAAGATCTTTGTTATTCACGTTGTACCTCGGACCCAGTGTTTTGGGTCCGAGGTTGTAGTGTGTACGAAAGGGCTATTATCGCATGCGATGGCACGGATACTTAGAGAAATAACAACATAATAAGTATAGTTTATGGAATTCTTTCTTAGATTGATGGCAAACTTTCTGAATCAAGTTCCATATCGTTGCCATGGTTATGGAATGTTTTATTGAAGTGGTCACGTGATTATATTAGCGCATAGGCGCAGTCATTCTTTCAACAAGCCTGCACAGCTATCTAGTTGGACTATAAGGCTAAAACTTGGTCTGAGCCATTATCTACATCGCTTCTATATTTTTGCGAACAGCGTAGGCTCTGGCGAGACTGCGCATCCGCGCAGTCTCGCCTTGGCCTTCGCTGTTTGCACATGCGTAGTACGCATATATAATCTGGATTTGGGACTTGCGAGTTCCTTCGAAGAAGAGCGTAGACTCAGATCAGCTACTATACAAGAGATGCCACAGTACTGATATTGAAATTAACCCTATTCGACTGAACGAACTCAAAGACCACGAGGAAGTTATGCAAATGGAGCTGTGATAGACGGGTGGAAACGTATGCATCCAACTTGTACTATTTACAGGTAGAATACGAATCACATCTGTTTGTACCAAGGCCCGTCTCGATGTGGAACCCTCGATGGGGGTCCGTACCAGTTTTTATACAGAAACCTACAGCCAATTGTGATTTTCCAGGGGGTCTCATTTTCTGCGCAGGCGCGATACTAAAGGATCGAAACCCAGTAAGTATTTGAAAGATGCTTCCCGGCGGAAGACAATGAGGGGGTCTGGACCCCCTCCCCCATCTGAATCAGCCGATGGAAAGTTTCTGTGTCACGGTGTCTTCACCTACTAGAACTGGAATGGGGTGGCTGCGTTCACGGATTTTGAGGAATATTCCAATCGGGCGTCAAACGGCTATAGAAAATTCCGTTTCTAACGATTTTTGATCTACGTTCGTCGATGGTATAATTAACGTTATCGATTGCTGCCTACCCGGTGTGCTACCTGTAAGTTCCATTGAAAACTCATGCATTAGCCTTGAAAAAAAATTTTTTCGGCAGAAAATGTCATTTTTTATATCTTAATTCTTCTTGAAAACATATGAACATATGTTGTTAGGTACTCATTGGAAGCGTTTCGCTTCCAATGAGTACCAAATAACATATGTTTTCAATGCAACATAAGTAAAAACAGGAAATTTGAAGTCATTCTCTTATCTAGAGCTCTGTTTATGGGATTGGTATTTCTTGGCAATGACTTCGATAATCATGAGTGCAGCCAAACTCAGTCATTAAAATAAGACTGTGCACGCTATCTTTACTAATTGCGGTTTTCAATGATCAATTTCTGTATGTACGACTGATCAGGGCACTTCGCCGAGGATGATTATACCTCGCGCAGGGTGTGTTTAAAAACAAAACAAACACGGCTTACTATGCCCCAACTAAGTTCTTAAAAAGTCAGTTTCTCTCTCTCCATTCACATAACTGGCCACAGATAATTTCCTTTCAATTCTGTGGGGGTTGAACCCACAAATGAATTCGGCGTGCGCGCCTAGCACTGCAACGTCTGGCGTCCTTAACCATTACTCCAGGATGCTCAAGTAGCCGCGTCAACACCGCCAGACGCCGCAGTAAAATATAGTGCAGACGCCAGCTGAACACTATTTACTGCGGCGTATAGACTGGCTCCAGTCCTTAAAACTATTTTTCATCAATGTGTCATATCATATACTTGTAGCCAGTCTAACTCTGATGGCTCTGTTTAAAGCCATCAGAGTTAGACTGGCTACAAGTATATGATATGACACATTGTTGAAAAATTGTTTTAAGGACTGGAGCCAGTCTATGCGGCGTATGGCGGCATTATATACGCTACTTGGGCATCCTTTATTGGGGATGCCTCGGTGGTGTAATAGTTAAGGACGTGGATTCAACCCCAACTCCCACAATTTATATGGATGATGTCAGACAAATGTCGCTGCTTAATAGCATATTTTTGCTGGAAAACTAGTATCTCGTTTTGTAGAGACTCCCCTTTTGGGTGAATTAGACAGTCAGTTTATGAAACTCCTTTTATTTACTGTCCTGGGTTGGCTCCCGGTACCGTTAGTTTAATAGGTGACCGGGTCTAGGCAAAAACTAAAACTGTAGTACGTCAGACGTTGCAGTGCTGGGCACGCACGCCGCATTCGTGGGTTCAACCCCGACAGAAGTCGAAATATTTACTGTATATTATTACTGTTCAAAAAGACACACGTCTCTGCTACTGACTGAGAGAAATATCATAATTCTGCTAGAAAACTAGTATTTTCATTTATTTCTCCCCTATTGTAGAGATACCAGACCTGCTTATAATCGGCCCGAGGCTTATATTCATTGGATGAAAACGATCTACAGATATGAACCAATCTATAAAATCAAAGGTAGTACTGAAGGACACATTAACTATGAGCCCAGATGATAAACAGCCACTAATGCCTTGCACGGATCCAGAAAAAGTCCGTTAGGTGGTGGTTGTGGTGAGGGAGGGGGTGGTTCTTGTCTGACAACTTTTTTTTAGTCATCAACATATTTCACAGAGAGCCGTATGGACCTCCTATTGGACCCGAGGGGTCAAATCGCTTCTCGATGGGGGGGGGGGGGGGGGTGGGGGAGCGGGGCGCTACCATTATTTCTTAGGAAACCTATAGCCACTTGTGATTTTCCAGGGAGGTCCGGACCCCCTATCCCAACTCCCTCTGAATCCGCGAATGAATGCTCGCATCTTTGGCTGAAATCTTACAAAGTTTCAACATGGCTGTACGCATTTCAAGTCAATTGCGTTGGGTTGTTTTTGCTTTCGATGAATGATCTTACCGGCTACGTTTGAGCAATCTGGCATACTTTTTTTCATTCTTCGTGGTTTGTTCATTAGTTTAGTTCAAACGCCAATACAAATTGTGTCTAAATATATCTTTTAGAAAGTGATTTCTCAGCCGGTGGTCACCTGGAACCAACATATATTAGAACGGCTCTATCAAGAACAGAACTAATAGCCACGCACACGTGGCGTAAGAGATAAACGCATGGATAGCATGCAGAAAAAAGCTTATTTGAACATTTTGTACAATGATTGCCTATGGTATATATACTTAAAACGCATTTCTGGGTATTGGTGAGTGGTATTTTAAATGTGTTTACTTCATATTTAAGTTCAATCAATTATTCATATGACAGTTGAATTTCATGTTTTTGCTGTCATAAATGCAACCACAATGCCCAAATGAAATAGGCAAGGGGGCAAAATAAACTTTTCCAAAACGCATCGCTTTTGACGTGTTTACTGTAGCTTTGCGAATGGACAATTTTTAATTTTAAAGAAACAGTCTGAAAGACAGGCGATTGAATTGTTGCTTAAAGTTCAAATCAGCCCGAATCACCATTCGAGTAACACAAATTACTCTTGTGTTTTACGTACATAACCCTTTTTGTGAACGTTACAGTTCTTTCAATGGAATTTCCCATAAGAATTTTTTGCCGTTTTTCTTCCAAACCGATAGGAATTTTTATCAGATTATCTTGTTACATACTCAGGGTAGAGGTCCCAAAACATCGCTGATAAAAAATCCAAATGCCATCTGACATAAAGCTTTTAGCAGGGACTAAAGTTTACTATTATTTGAATTCAAAGGGAGATCATTTCAAAGTGAGCCAACTTTAAGATGCTGCCAAAACAATCTATACGTCAGAGACAAAACGTCTTGCAGTATTTTAATGGGCAATCGATGGCCCTTGAAATAGCGTGTTCAAATCCTAGGTTTACTTTGGATTTTGTTAGGAAATGCTGATTTTGTGCTTTGAATGAAAGCACAGATAAATCGAAAGAAGATAGATTAACCCAAGTTGTTTTTCGTGGATTAGTTTGGGCGAGTATCAGCAACTCATTGCAATATCTTATTTGGTTAAATCAGAAACAGTAAAGATATATTCGGTAGTTCAAAGTGTAAAGTTACTTTTGGTTTTGAGTATGATGACAATTGTTTCTGATTGCCAATATGGCATTTGTGTCAAAGTCAACTTAAGTATCAAATCTAGGGCGAGGATTTGGCCAGTCCGTTCTTATATTAGGCGGTGCTTCTGTTGTCTTTAATTGATTGTTTTGTTGTGGCTTCCGTTGTGTAAAAGTTGGTTTAGTGGTGTGGTTATATTGTACCATTTTGGTCTTGAACTCAACTTATTAGAGAAAATAGTTGCTTTACTTTAGACGCGTTCTTTCTGTTGTGAATGTAGCTGCTTGTATTCTGCAGGGGCGGATCCAGGATTTCTGGAAAGGAGGTTCATATGTATAAAGGTGTGGGGTTCGCTTTGTTGATTTTCTCTCATTTTTTCAATATCCCATGAAAATGAAATAATTTGGTCTCAATCAGACCAAATTATTTCTTTTTCACAGGATATTTAAAAACGGAGGGGGGGGGGGGGCGGGGAGTGGGATTCAAGCAACCCCCCTGAACCCCATCTGGATCCGCCACTGGTGTTCTGGTTTCTTGATTTAACAAGAGCAGAAACTAGGGTGAGGATTTGGCAAATGCAGTTAATTAAAGACCCCTCCCATCCCCACCCTAAGTGGCTTCTGCTGTTGTCCGTTCTAAGGTGGTGGCTCTGTTGTTGTTGATTTATTGTTCATTGTTGCTCCCATTGACAAACTTACACTTTCCATATACCATGTATATGTGGCCGCCTTTAAAAAGAAATAAGGCAACACACTGGTATTCAGGTGCACTGAAAACATTATGGCGTTCGTGTGCTTTGCTTTGATCGTTCCACCCACTCATTCATTGACGTCATAGCCAAACATTAGGTAAAAGTGGTACTCCAGACTGCAAGAGCCTCGACAAAAATCAAGAGACATGAGTTCCTGTGCATTGAACGCCTTCCTTGCTTGCGGCGACGTCTGTCGTCTGCTGATTATGATAACCTTTGCAAACATTTTGGAAACATCGGTTCTGATCTGGATCCAAACTATAAAGTTCATGTATGAATTGCTTTAAAAAGTTGATGTTGAAAGTCAGCAGACAACAACAAAAGCATGAACAAATCGTGGAAAAGTACTTAGCATGTTATGAGTTAAAACAAGCATAAACTTTTTGTTAGTACAGGCGAAATTTTAGTTGCTGTTTCAAACGAAAGAGATGAGCTATCATGCTTGAATGTGTCATTTTAATCTGGCTACACCATGATGTAATATTCACAGAAGGGATTATCTCATGCTACACCACTTAGCAGGTTGTAAACTAAGTCAACAAGGTTAGCTCTTAAAAAGCTTAGAACCATCGCATGGCGTTTTACAGTTATTAAAGTAGAACTTTTATAGTCTTGCTGAAGCCACTCTTTCCAGTGTTTCAAGCTCTGAGTATTTTTTTTGTTAAAGTTAACGATCTGTACATAGTTGATCGATTGGAAGCAAATAAAACACAGGAAATATGCATATTCAGTAAGACTCTGCTCATGAACACACTGAATAGTGGTAGAGTTAACCCCCTCCCCAGAAGTATGTATAGGTCATACAACCGTATTCGCCAATGGAGGTCAATGCACATAATGCCTAGTGGGCATATTGAAGCTGACCAATCTACATCTTGTTTTTCGTCACACTCCTAGATTATCCGAAGGCTCCATGTATGATCTGGATTCTAGCTCAGTGGTAAGGTCTGCAATTTGACTTTAAGCCGGTATCCAGCTCAGTTGTAAGGTCTCTATTTGGCCTGTTCGTTTTTAGAAGCAATCTCGATTCAAAGTTAATCAACATCGCTCACGCAATGGTGGCTTGATCGACGGGGAGTTTGAGAAAGAACAGTAAAAGACACTGCTGCTGGGGAGTTAACACCCGATCCATTCGTGGCCAGTATTTCCACAACTTGCCAATGGAACAGGCCCGAATCGAACACGCGCCCATGGAAGTTTACTAACGTATATCACCATCGCTGACGCGATGGTGAATTATAATTGTCATCCTCAAGATGATGGGAACAAAAGGGTGGCACAAAGACGATAATAAGCACGCTTTTATGATCCGTCTGCGTGGATTTTTAACTCATTTTTGTCCAAAAGAGATTTAAATGCAAAGATTAGTTTATTTCGATGGCTATTAACAATAAAAGCCATTCACCATATCTACATTAATTGCTGGTTCCCGCTTTACAGGTGGTCAGTAATGGAAAAAACAGGTAACCAGTACCCCCCCCCCCCCAATACCTGGAAATGGGGGGGGGGGGGTTTCTGGTTACCTGTATTTACATTACTGACCACCTGTAGACAGGGTACCAGCAATTAATGTAGATATGGTGAATTGGTTAACTAGTCACTTCTCTGGGCGTAGACAACGGGGTTGTCGTAAAGGTATTGTATCAGACTGGAACCTGGGGACACAATCTTTGCTGCCCAGTGTCCCAAAGGCTCTTTACTGTTATATTGGTCCGTTACTAGTTCTAATAAAGCGATCTGAGGAGATTGGTAAAACGCTTTGGTTGTAGAAGGGGTATCTCCGGATGGATATTACTCTATATTTTAGACAATTATAGGTAGACGCACTACTCGGTCATATACGAGAACACGCTCAATCAAACAAATTTCAGTTTGCAAAAACTAAAAGCGTAGACTACAAAATATATGGTGTACCCCCTATGTGGAAGTTGTTAGTTGGGCCCTCGTCACATGAAAACCTCTCTTCTGGGTCAATGACCAGGTAAGATTAAAAACAAAGTTCTCAGCTACAGAGACTAGCGAGAAAATTGAAATTTCGCTTGTGGCAAGTTTAGATATGATACTTTCCAATCGGCGAATAAACAATGGCGCTGAGCAGACTGCGCACAAGCGCAGGCTGGTCTGCACCTTTGTGGTTCATATATATACCAAAATCAAGTTTTCTCGTGTGAATGCCCCAGTTGATTTACATGATGCTGTCGCTGCTGTGCGTGACACAAGATACGACTAACGTGGAGTCTTTTTGTTATTTATTGTTAAACCCAGTATATTTAATCTGAAATCTGAGACGCTGAAATTTGTCACTATCTCCTTGGTGAGGATTTCAATGAACAGACTCCGTGCAAAAGAAATGACAATGTTGTGGGACAGAAGGCAAAGCACGAGAAAAAGTTCCTTCGAAAATTTTCCTACTCCTATTGACCCATTTAAAGACATAAAAAATTGAGCAATAATAGTGGATCTACCACTCATTACGACTCTCGCCTGGCCTCGAGGTTATACAACTTGAGTTCATTAAAGCGCAATGATTGGCTGCTTGCGGTCACGTGTCCGCAAGCAACAAATCATTGCGCTTTATTTTGAGTTTGAGACTGTACTCAAGTTTTATTACCTCGAGGCCAGGGGTCATACTGGGCAGATCAAAAGGACAGTCATAATGAGATGGTTATGACTTCCTTACAGTGGCAATAAAGTGGTCCCTTGAGGGGATTTGGCAATTTATGATAAAATATTGATCTTTATCTTAGTGAAAAAAAATGTGTTGTATACAGGTAAGTCCAATGTTGAGGCCCCTTTAAGTCTGTGAGATACTGAAACTGTCCCTTATCAGTTAATCCTTTAATGATCTCTATTGAACAGGAATATATGTCTTTAATGGCAAATATTTCTGTCCAATAGATGTAATTAGCGGATTAACCGATAAGGGACAGTTTCAGTATCTTACTGGATTAAAGGGGGCACAAGAGGGCACTTACCAGATAAGTATCGATATTTATCAGAAAATACCTTAATCCTTCATGGGACCACTTTATTACCCCCTGTTAGATGGTCATAATCACCTCATAAAGATTAGCCTGTGATCTGCCTGGAATAGCCCTCAGGCAGTGGTACCACTTTTATTGTCCAAAACTTTAGGTCTTTAAGTCGAATGAAATGTCCCATTCATCAACTAGACAATTCCAATTTCCGTTTGCAGGGTTGCTGGGAGGTGGTTTTCATTTTTATTAAAATTTTAATTGAGCTTTCTGCAAACAGACAATGCAGACCCTGATCAGACGCCGCGTTCTGTGGCGTCTGATCTGGGTCTGTACTGTTTGTCTATGTAGCCCTAAAAAGGACGCTTGGTTTATACGCGTTAACCCCAATTCTTTAAAAGGTCTTCACTTGGCATTGACGAATGCTCAATATAAGCGAACAATAAAGGCACAGATAGGGCCCTCTTTGCCACCGAAGTGTAGTTTTAACGGGTTATGGATCACTTATGAACCACCGTCTACATGAAATGGTAGACTCAGACACATTAAAAAGTTAATCTGTTAAATTTTTCTGTCCTGTCAAAAATGATGTAAAAACCTTATATTATTAAGGACATGTAAAGCTCGTTAACACAGTTTTCGCACCAGAGTTTTATTTTACCTCAGGGACAGGTCTTGTGGTGTTCAGTATATAATTTTAACCCTTTTCAGCTGAATGGACTTGCATACCCTTATATTTAATTATCTGTAGGACGAGTCCATTTTCCAATGTTAGGGATGTTTGGTGTTATGTTTCATTTTTTTAACCAATTTAAATAGAACATTCTGTAAGCCAAAAGTGAAGATTCTTTTACCAACAAGACGTCTGATCTGGGTCTGCACGGTTTGCCTATGTCTCATAAAAAGGACGCTAGGCGTGTACGGATTAAGCGTGATAGATGCTGCAATAGCTACACTGCTCAAAATATTTAAAGGAACACATGATTATTTTCCATAGGTGATAATGTTAAAGCTGCATACTCTGTAACTATGAACATTTTTCGAAAAAAAAATATTTTCTTTTTAAATCATCTGCAAAAGTAGAATAAAGTTATGTTGTCACAATAAATCTAATTTCTACATGAAAAAGTGAATTATCTTATAAAAACAGGTGTATTTTCTCTTGTTTGTAATTATTTGCGTCCCTCCAATAATTCTAGACAGTTAATTTTTAGCATAAATGCTGTTGTTTTGGCACTAATAATTTGTTAATTATTACGAAAAAGGTAAATGTATACCTGAATTTTAGTATTTTTACTGTATTCTTGAAAAATAGAAACATTATTTTTAAAATGAAAATATCAAAAATTACAGATTATTATTATAGATTGTCCAAAAGACAAGTAATGCATTTCACTAGACAATAAGGCAGAATCCAAGTTTATTATGATAGTCAAAGTTTTGGATCAAAAAAGGTTTTTGATAAAAAAATCGCTGCTTAAGTGCATGACTCATATTTTGTAATTTTTAATTTTCTTGAAAATGACATTTATTTCGGGAACTATGCAGAATCTTCCGAATTTGTTAATTGCGTTACCTAATGATTTCTGCAACATTAAAAGGCTATTCTAATGCACTTGCAAATATACTGACGTCAACTAAAAACGGCTCACTCATTATCACTGATTTCTTAGCGATGATATATAAAAATGAACAGCCACGTACTGTTTCTTTATGTAGAGGTTGGGCGATGTTGGAAAATGACTTTAATTTGATATGCAGGTGACGCGTTATTCTGATATGCAGGTGAAGCGTTATTCATACAGGCTCAACGTACACATGACGGCATTGTGCATCGATCGCTTATGCTTTTAAGTTGAACTTGCATCAGTTTGTGCCGTTAATGTTTTGCCAAACAATGAACACATTTTGGATCATTTTTTCAGACAGTTGTGCTTGCGAGTAATAACTTTATGAAATTATGACGTCATATAAAAGAAAAAATGTAAGGTCCGTTTACGAAACTTGCCATAATTTTCGTTTTGCTTTAAGTAATGGAAAACAAATAATAATGGGGTACATTGAGTAATGTACACAGCATATGCCTACATAAAATTACGTTATTTAAGATGAGCTGTAACGCCCAAATGGCCATTCGTTTGTCTACGTTAACGTCATCCAAAACGACCGTCTGGAACGCGTGCCAGATTGCGGCACCTCAGCAATCACCGCTGGTTACAGACTTAAGACTTTTGCAAAGGATTCGTAACAATATTTTCACCCACTTTGCAGAGTCACGACATTTGAGTTTTACTGAAATGCATGGCGAAAAGGTGGGTGGGGTAAGTTATTTCGTTCAGCAGACGCATACAAACATTGTCTGAACATTATAAACGCATTTTTGGAATATAAGAGACTGTTTTACAATGGTAAAACACGTTTTTCTTGTCAACGGATGGTGTCTGGAAACAAAGCAAATGTGGCTATAATCTTGTGTCGCACGAAATGGTGACCCCGGTCTCAAACCGAGGTCTTTTTCTCAGCCTCAGATATTCTTTCAGTTTGTTTTCACGAGATACGCTTGACTGATGAGATGTTATAATGCACTAAAATTCATAACTTTAGTCTGATCAGTCTAAGAGATATTCACGTTTATTTTAGATGAGGCGTTTTTTCTTGACGTCAGTATAGTATTTCCAGCGATATACTGTTGGAAACTCGACGTCATTACGTAACGTCGCTTTTCATTGGCTGACAATTGGATATATGCAGATTGCAAGCGGTTTTATTAATTGCAAGATAGGTTGCTGGAAGAACTCAAAACACACGCACATGTTCTGAGTCTTACCACACCCGAGCGGCGCCCTTCCCCCTTGGAATAAGCCCCATATCCCCGCTTATAACCCCTAAATAACTAGGCCATCACATAATGATTGGCCATCTTTTAGAAACGGAGTTCAAAATTTTAAGGAGCAAATAAGTGATCCCTCATGGGGAAATAATCACAATGAACACCTACTCCTCGCTACCCGCTCCTCAAAAACTGCTACTGAAATATATAGAAGAAAACACAATTAAGGAGGCAACAACTTTAATTCCCACAGCTTGCCCTAGGGGAAGCTAACTTTGTAGATTGATGTCCGCGTCTTAGTAACACCGCCCGCGAGCACATGTATACAAGAACTGGACGAAAATGCGGAGTGAAACCTGGATGTTGTCACCATTTGATACATTAACTTACAGCTCACCATTAAGGGGAGTGGCAAACTTAAACAAACGATAATAAAACTCCTTGCCGCTTCCGGGCGGAACAAAAAACTTACACTTTAAGGAGCAGTGGGGATGACACTGTGCAGACGAAATAGTCACGTCAATCCCTACAAGATTGAAACTTTGGCCTGTTTTGGAACATTTCCAAAATTCAAACTAACTAATGCCTCACACTTTTACTTAACACAAATAGGCGTAGGATAAAGACAGGATTGTATTAAAGCCTTAGTGGGTGCATAAAACTGTGTGCTTTGAGCGTGCTCCATATGCATTTGAGAGGGACCACATTGCGCCGACATTATAACCGAAAAATCATCCGTTTTATGAATAGGTTGTACAGAAATGATTCTGTTGTGGCCCTTGATTGAAAACTTCGTCTTAAAATTTGGTTGTGAAAAAATTGGCATTTTAAACAAAATTCAAGTTTTACATAAAGCACTGCATGGAGATTACTGGAAAAGGATTGCTTTCATTTTTTATCAACAAGCATCATCCTTGATATGTAACCAAACTAATCACAGGACAAACATATGTTTGCCTTATACCCCCGCAAACTTTGTTTGTGGTGGGTTTACTGTTTCCATGTTGTCCGTGCGTCCATCCATACGTCCGTCCGTCCGTGCGTCCGTCCGTAACGTTTTGTTTTCTTAATATCTTGAAGAGTCACTGCTGGATTTTCATCAAACCTTGCAAACATGTTCATTTATGCAAGACAAATACTTTAGACAAAAAAAGTAAGGGCAAGGGACCAATTCTATTCTATAGTGTTATTTCCCTTTGTAGTTCTAAATGGCTTTTAATATAGGGTTTTATGCTTATGCTATTATAGGCCATACACGGGCCGATCAACTCCTACCACAGGGGATTTTTTTTTGGACAAAATGACAGCTGTGAGAACTTAGACAATTTTTCATCTAATAGGGTGTTTGTATATGCATAGATGGTGCCTTCATGGGCCGATCAACTCCTACCACAGCTTTTGATGGAGTAATTTGATACTTTGCCTATACAATGTAAACACATTGGACATATGCATGAAGGAGTTTGATTCAGAAAAAATAATTTTTGAAAAAAATGACAGCTGTGAGAACTTGACAATTTTTCACTAATAAGGTTTTTGTATATGCATATATGGTGCCTTCATGCTATTAATTATATATACAATTTTCAGGAACACTCGTCAAGTGTATACGGTTTGCACATTCGCCTATTATTGGGTTTAGCAGATGGAAAGAAAGATGTTCGACTTTATTCGAATCCATTCCATACCACATTTTACACAATGCATTCATATAGTAATATTAGTGTTTCCTGTTGTAATAGTTATATGTGACCTGACATCTGCCACTGACAATGTAACAATTAATTTAAATCTACAGTAAAACTAATGGACTAAGGGAACACCCTTGACGTATGCCACTGAAAGAATGCAGAATAATCAGAGATCGTAACTGTTGTCTACTAGTGTCGTCTACTTTGCAAACAGCTTGGATCCAGATCAGGCCCGACGGTTCGTCGGGCCTGATCTGGTTCCAAACTGTTTGATACTTGGTTGCTATTCCTGAAAGTTGATTTTGAAAAAAATCAGCAGACGACATTAAAGCATGAAAAATTACCCAACAGACAAAGAGTTAACAAATGGGCCAGTCATTATAAAAGTCACTGAGCATGTGCGAACACCCGGTTTACTCAGCATTGTGATATGAATCGTGTCTGCACGCATGCACGTCAGAAAATGGCGCCGTCCCAACCTTGCAAACGACATAGGCACAGGTCAGACTGCGTCTAGGTGTATGGCTTAGTAAATATCTTTTTTTAAGAAACGAACTTTCCCTTTTATATTGAAATATGTAAACTAAGAACAATGTTGCGAAGGATGATACTAGCAATGTGGGAAAATGGAGGCATGTCATTCATAAGATCGCTGGCCACACAGCAACATATGCCTTAGCATGTTTTTATTCTGGTCTGAGTTAGAATTTTTACATGCACACTGGATTAGGATTTTCGGATGTTTAATCCAATGATTGTGGGTAGCCATTTTAAAATTCATTATTCTTAATACACTGACCCTTTCACTAATTACTTCGCAATCGAAAGTCATATTCATACGATCAGATAGTTTCAATCTGTGGATCAACATACGAAGCACAAAAGTCAAAATTGGTATGTGAAATTACTTATTGTATTAGCAGATAGCTGTCACCTGAAGCAGAGCTAAATGTTACAAAGCCCTAGTTTTGTATTTCATTTACCCCCCCCCCCCCCCCCCCCAAAAAAAAGGCCAAAGGTCAAGGTCAAATATCGTCTAAAATATGTTTGTTTGGCTGGAAACGCAAACTGCGTTTACCATTTGTGACGTAGGTAGTTCATATTTTGTACAATGATTGCCTATTGGTTGTAGGTGCCATCGCCAATATGACCTTGAAGTCAAGGATAAAGGTCAAATATACTTAATATCCGTTTAATGGCTGGTAGCGCGAACAGTTGTTTGTATTTTAACATTTATAAACATGACAGAAATACAAAAAGCAAGAAACACCTTTATTTTCAGCATTTTAGCTTTTTTATAAGCAGTTGAAACTTCATTGGAGCTGAACATGATTTTAATATCCAATTGTACCAATGGAGTCTGCAACATATCTATCATACATCATCAGGTGGCGGAGTGCCTCAGCTAGATGACCCGTTGTTACAGTTTTGGGGGACCTGACATTGCTCACGTTGAAAGCAGCGAAACATCTAGTAAGTCTCCTGTCAGAAATACAATCAGAGTATCGAGGCCCCCCCAGGGGGTCTGTGCTCCCCGTCTCCCTGCAAATAATGTCCTCGTCTCCCTAAAAGTATTTAACTTTGCTTCCCAAATCCCAAAAAATAGTTCAGCTTCTCCCCAAATCCCCAAAAATATAAGCCAATTTTCCCTAAAATGTATTTATCTTTCCGTAGAATTAAAATCACATATATACTTAAAAACTATGAAGCTATTTTAGAGCGCATGACTTAATGATCATTTAATATTTCGTCTTATACATGTAAAGACAGGTCCTTGCCAGGTGTTATGTGTAGGTGGCCCCAAACACTAGGTAGTGACAGTTTTGCTAGGGGGTCCGGGGGCATGCTCCGCCGGAAAAAAAATTTGACAACAAAAATGGCGTGATCTGGTGCAATCTGGGCATCCCAAAGTATGTTATTACCAACCTAAAAATCAACAATTTTAAGGAATAAAGAAATAATAATAATAATAAACGTAATTGCCATACTTCTCTCTCATATCAATCCAGCGAAAATAAATACATTTTTTAAATCTAGCCCCCCAGAAGCAGAAGACATTTTTAAAAAAATCAAACAAAATGGAGGCTTTCCTTAGTTTTTTGCTTTTTGGCAAGGCTCCCTAAATCCCCAAAATAATGAGCTTGCTCCCTAGCTCCCCTAAAATAATTACCAGTGCTCCCCAGCTCCCTGAAAATAAATAGCCATTCTCCCCAGATCCCCAAAACCCCTGGGGGCCCCAGTATCAAACAGTTTGGACCCAGATCTGCGTCCAAATTGTTTGCAAAGGATATCGATAGACTGCACTGACAAGAGATTCAGAGGCTTGAAACCGGCCCATAATGCATTGGGCGAAGCATTTCTATACCAGAATGTATTCGAAAAATGACCTTTGCCTCAAACTCAGACTCTATTTTACATTGTGGTTTACTCACTGTTACTGCAAAAAACACTTGAACAATAAAAAAAATGAAAAAAAAAAATGAGGACAGAAAATGAAAAGAAAGCCCCCCCCCCCCAAAAAAAAAAGAAAAAGAAAAAGAAAAAAAAAAAGCTTTTTAAGGGAATTTGAACTTTTAGATGACAGGCTTCGACAAAGTGCACGGTAAATCCAGGTAAATCTCCTACAACAGGAAACGGAAAAGGTAAAGTTGGAGATTGATAAACTGTTACTTTATCTTGCGGATGCGCGCACCTTATCTTGTCTAGGATAAGATGTCTCACCAAACTGTGACTCGATGGGTTCGTGTTATCTGGACAAGAGCTGGTGTCTAATCGGGCTTATCCATCTTGAACCCTGTCCTTCTGAACCTGGATTCTATTTTGAAAACAGTGTAGAACCTGATCAGCTGGCTTCTAATGAAGCCATCTGATCAGGATCCACAGTACGTTCCACTTTGAAAATATGTGGTTACAAGTGGAATGGTGCAATTTAACAGGATAACAATTGGCGAGGAATGTAGTACATAAAACATTCAGCATGACAAGGGTTAATAAAAAGGAAGTAAATAACAAAGAACACTGCTACTCTAAGCGTTGCTCCGTCTGATCTTGACCTATTTTACATGCACAGGTTTTTTCCTGTCTTGAGGCTCAAAAAGTAATTGAAACACACCTATTGAGATGCAGTGGAACGATAAATTGGGTATCTCATCTCGGTCTTAACCTTCCCATTACTGGACGCTACGCATCAATTATTTTAGTATTTGTATAGTTAATGACATATGCTACTAGATACTTCCCACATTGAAATCTTTTTGATACTTTGCATACAGTTTGTTTAATGCATAGACTGTCAATTTATGAAATAAAACGGATATGTCACTGTACTCATTTTTTCATAATCTCATATGGAAGTTTTCAGCATTTGGCCAATTTTCTGGACATAACCCAAGTCTTTAATGTTAAGCTAAAATAGTTGTAATCGTCACTCAGCTTCTTTATTTTAATTTTAATTATTGCTCATGGCCTCAAGCTTTTTAGAAAACGTGACAAAATAGTTGTTTTCCCAAGCCATAACAAGATACTGCATGGTATATTTTGGTAATTCCCACAAAATAGGAATTCGAATTTTAGAGTAAATTTTATATTTAAAAAATCTGACATTGTTTTGTTTTTATTTCATGGACTAGCATTTTGACTTGGGGTCACCGGACTAACTATCTGTCAGGAGGGCCAAATTTAACCCCACCCCACAGATTTCGAGGATAATTCAACATAAAACGTTAAGGAGTGAATATTTTTGTCATTTATATATATTACATATTACTTGCATGAAGTATCTCAGCATTATAATGCTAAAAAAAAGAAGAAAAAAAACAAAACAGTGTTTAATAAGTGCCCATCCGGGAATCGACCTTGGTCCTCTGGTATCAAAGATCGACATGCTAACCACTAGGCTCAAGGTCAGGTCGTGTGCGGCTCGAAATAACCGTACACATTGGACAGATAATCCGAGTATCGGCCATATTCGATTTCGCAAACAAGGTAAAAAGGGGAAATAGTGTACATTGTTTATAATTTCGCCTTATCTTTTATCTATATTTGGTATTGAGACAATCAGTTTTGATGTAGGGTAAATATATATTTCAGGCACGTTTTAGTTACTTTATTTTGTCAAGAAAATGTGGAAATATCGATCTGACATAAGAGTTTCTGAAAACTATATTCTGATCCGAACTCGTAAATGGTCGAAATGCAGGACCTAGACAACTTTCCTTATTTCTGGACGCAGGAAATCTGCGCATGGGAATTAGCCGCATATGTCTTTAAGTATACGGCATTAGTCGGGCCCCACCCTCGCTAACCCAGGCGTAATTCATTCCGTTACACTGCATCCGAGGTCGGGCCCAAGCCATTCCTTTTACTTCATTTTTGAAGAAGGAGTACGCATCTTGCACCGCTTATGCCAGTTTGCACGCTTACATTTCTTGGCTGACTAACTTATGTAGGATAGAACTAGGATTTCAGGGACACTTAACAATCCAAATTCATTATAGACATAAATGACTGCACGACATTAGAACTAAGTTATAAAAATCCAAATAGTTTTGTTTTTAGCTCACCAGAGCCCAAGCCTCAGGGTGAGCTATTGTGATCAGTCTTCGTCCGCCGTCCGTCGTGCGTAAACTTTTTCTTTAAACGACATCTCCTAGGGAACCACTGGTTCATTTTAAAATAACTTCACATGAATGTTCCCTGTAATGCCCTCTACTAAAATTGCATAAATGGTTCCGCTCCATTTGACACGAGGGTTGCCAGAGCTCCAGATAAGATTTTTAATGACATCTCCTCCTGAACCACAGGTCCAAATTCAAAATAAATTCTCAGAACTGCTCTACCAAAATTGCAGAAAGGTTCTGCTCCGCTGAACGAAAGGGCCGTCAGATCTCTAGATAAGAAATATCTTTAAACGACATCTCCTCCTGAACCACTGGTCCAAATTCAAAATAATTTCACAGAATTGTTACTTATGATGTCTTCTACCAATATTTCACAAATGGTTCCGCTCCACTGAACAAAGGGGCTGCCAGAGCTCTAGAACAAAAGACACTCCAGAGTTCTAGATAAGATATATCTTTAAATACCTTTATATCCTGAACCGAAGGGTCCAAATTTAAATTACCAATATTGCATTAATGGTTCTGCTCCACTGAACAGGAGGGCTGCCAGAGCTCCAATTATGACTCCTCCTGAAACACTGGTCCAAATTCAAAATAAATCACAGAATTGTTACTTTTGATGTCTTCTACCAAAATTGCTCAAATGGTTCCGCTCAGCTGTACAAAAGGGCCGTCAGAGCTCTAGATAAGAAACATCTTTAAACAACACCTGTTCCTGAACCACGGGTCCAAAATCAATATAATTTCACAGAAATGGCTCTCCTGGTGCCCTCTACTTAATTCGATCAGATGGTTCGCCTTTGCTGAACAACATGGCTATCAGAGCTTAGAGCAGACATATTTTTAAATCCTATCTCCTTAGCCACAGGCCAATACATCATATTATTATGTGCTAGGACCCAGGTGAGCGACCCAGGGCCCTAAGGCCCTCTTGTTATATTAACAATCGAATAGTTGTTTAGGTAGTTTAGTTTATCAAGCTCAGAACTAACCTACATTGTGCGCGTATGCGTGTAAGCATGCACATGCACTAGATTGCACGACTCTTTAGGCAGTAAAGACGGTTGAAAATATGCCCTATAATTCAGCTGGAGACAAGCTGTAATTACCTGGAAACAACATAACAATGCCTCCTTAATGCAAATTTAGTTAACTATTGGTTTTTAGGATCCGAAAAAAAAGTTTCAAACTTATTAAAATCAAAATTGTTTCCCATATTCTGTAGATCAGAATGACATCTTTAACCATATATACTGCACCGATCATGGCAATTTATTTAACATTTAAAATACCATGTTAAAATATCAATACTTAACTAAGGCCACCCTTAACTTTTAAAGGAGAACAATGAAAGCAAGCGAATCCTACATACATACCATTTTCAAATCATGCAATATGCTGCAAGTCCGATCAAAATCGGATAATAAATAAGAAAGTTATAGCAATCTGAAAATCAAATCTGGCGTCAATGGAGGCCGCCATTTTGAATATTTAATTAGCTTCCGGTAAATTTTGTAGCCATTAAAATCCCCAATTACGTATACATTACATACTGTAGATAGTTCATTTCAAAATCGACCATTTTTAGGAGGACAAAGAACTTGATTTTAAACTTTTTTTTTTTGTTGATTCTGGTAGTGCATATATTGTCCTTGAAAAATCCGAGTGATGCCACTCTGGCATCATTGAGCATTTCGATATATACAAGATGGCGTCCAAGATGGAGGCCAATTATTAGTGAAAAAATTGTGTGATAAAGAAAACTGTCTCAAACCCATTTTTTCCCTTAAATTAATAGCTATGAAGTTGGAGTCTAGTTGAAGACACTTAGCTTCTAACAAAAATATAAAAATAAAATAAGAATGCAGACAAAATGGCCGCTAAACTGTCAGTTTATTACAAAAATATACGAACTTTTTCCTTGAGATTGGCAATCTCTAGGGAATTGCATGCAAAATGGTGATTTTACTGATTCTTGAGTTACAGACATCATCCTTGAATCATCCCAGTGATGCAGCTGATGCATCACTCAGAATTTGATATATTCAAGATGGCGTCCAGGCTGGTAGCTGATAAGTTTTACAAACCAGTGGGAGCTGCACATTACCTGTAGGCATGTCTGGTGGATTTGTAACATACCAGATTTCTTGCCTTATGGAGAAGCACTTTACAGGTTTGTACTTCGATCAAACACTCTCTCACATTTTTTAGTGAACTCGTCCGTTCAGTATACCCTGCCATTTATCACTTCATTTTTTGAAGGAATGTTTTCCCAAAGTAGGAATTTTAATGAGAAAAATATGATATTATGGTATTATCAGATCCGGCCAAAAGAGGTTTGGAAAGTGCATGGTGCATGGACTGATGGATACGATTCCCAGAACAAAGACAAAAACATTACCATTGCGAAAAATGAGAGTGTATCATAGCAAAACACCATGTGATTCCCCACCCTGTTATTGCTGTCATCTTGAACGTCATCTTAAATATTTTACAACGCTAAAAAACAACAATAACGTGCCAGTCAAATTTTCCAAATAAACCCGAAAACTATCAAAAATAGCTACTAACTGGGAATTTGATTTCAGATTGAATTTTACTTTAAAAAGGCGGCCATCTTGGACACCATCTTCACTATTTCAACCTTGTGAATCGAACCTGTGAATGCTTCATTTTAATCATTTGCATTATTTGGCCTCTAAACATCGATAAAAAGTCAAAATTAAAATGCTTTATATCGAGTTTTTTTTAGTGAGTTAGGTCTTAGGAACCTAACTGACGGCCATCTTGGACGCCATCTTTAATATCAACGTTCTGAATCAAAACCATGTTCTAATTTGATCATTTGTCTCATTAAGCCTCTAATCATCCATAAAAAGCAAAATTAAAGTGTTTTATCGAGTATGTCGGTCATATAGGTCCTAGAAGCCTACCTGACGGCCATCTTGGACGCCATCTTTAATATTTCAGCCTTCTGAATCAAAACAATGTTCCATTTTAATTGGTTGTAACATTTAGCCTCTGAAACATCCATAAAAAGTCAAAAGGACCTCTGACGGTGGTAATGGGAATCACTGTGTATCGCTGCCTATTATTTTGATAAAAATTAAAGTTGATCAAATGCTTCCATCTTCATATATAAGCTCGCTGTTGGTCTCTATTTTATGATTTTGCATTTGATTTCCTATTTCCATAAATGTACGGCTTTATTTTGGGGCTAAAATGGTCACTTTTTGTATTATACATATAGGAAATAGAAAAATATTTTTAAAACATCATTCCCCCCCGAGTCCCATTTAAACCTTTTGCACGTAAATGTGTTCTCATATTTTACATAATATACGTGAAAAGCTAGCTGGGACTCGGGGGGGGGGGAATGATATCCCACAGCCCAAATATGACGTCTGGGCGAGCCCGATCATTAGCATTTGGATTTTTGGTGTGCACTCTTGAAAATCTTTTTTCCAGTATAATGAAATAATAAGTACAAGTAAGCTTCCTTTTCATAACCCATTAGTCATGAAATAATACAACGTTTTAGCATATTTTTCTTTAGATTATGAAAATTGTCCTTTAACTAAATTCAGTTGGTAGATTATTTTGCACATATACTGTATCTATCCAATACACATAAACTACATGGCCATTGACTAGGTGTACTTTATGCATGGATGAATGGTTATAGCACATTGCTGCATAATATTGCACCAAGTAAATACATTGTCATCAAGGTTGAATATGGACTACAGTTGCACTTCAAAATATTTCTTGACAAATCAGATAGAAAAAACAACAACAAAAATAATCATTAAAATGCTCATGATTTTGGACTTTAAAATATTTTCACTGTGATTTGTAATCGAGGATTGATGACATAACACCCTTACATGTGAAAAAAATTGATTTCTAAATGTTTTGGTGAAGTCAAATTTTGCAACCCCTACCCCCTTTGGTAGCGTCTCCTGTTTTGTCGTAGGGATCTGCCTGTCTAATTATAACCTTAATTCGTTCCTAATACATCAAGTGTCCTATTCAAAAGAATACCAGCGATATCTTATGCATAGGGAAAATTTGGGAAGCATCTGAAAAATAGGCAGATACCCTATCAAAGTGTCAGAGGTCCTTAAAATGCTTTTGATCGAGTTTGTTGATCAAATAGGTCTTATGAGCCTAACTGACGGCCATCTTGGACGCCATCTTGAATTATTTCAAAACGCTCAATGATGCCAGAGTGGCATCAGTTTGATAAATCAATTGCAATGCCTCAACAACAAGAATCAATAAAGAAAAAACTTTAAAATCAAGTTCCAGGTCATTCTGGTTTTCTACGGGACTTTTAAAACATGTTAAAATGAATCGCATTAAACTAGTCATTCTGTTTACGCATATATAAATTAGTGCTTCATGACGTCACTCGGCCCCAAAATAGCTGCCCTCCATAGCTTTCGATTATCTACTTTACAAATATATGTTCTTATTTTTTATTCAATTTTCATCAGGTTTGCGTCAGATAACATGGTGTTATAGGGACTTGCACAACAGAATCATGTTGTCGTCCCCATTCAGGACACAATGTAATTTGTGCCCAGGGTGTTGATATATAATGTCTTCGTAAATGATATGTAGCTTGTTCCATAATACTAACCTCAGTTTTTCTTATTTTTTCTTTATAATATGAACAAAGATAGGCCCCCGATCCACAGAAATCGTTTTCTAAGACCCAATGTGATCTTAAATATCATTGGTAATGGGAAATGGGCAGTTATATGGGTAGGCATTAAGAACTGATTTGATGGATATGGTGGGCCGTGTACATGCACCTTAGCATCGATTCATGAAAATATTGAAATGGACAGTTATACAGTTGTGTAAATCGACAGTTTGCCGAGACTACAAGTGAAATTCAAGTTGTTATCGCCCCAAATGCTGATCGGAATCTATGATACTTATTAAACCATGATTAAACACTCATAACGCCGCACGCTCATAAGCAGACAGCCGCTGATCACAGAACACTGGGCGTTCACCAGATTGAGGGAATTCAAGTACAGGCACCTGTTTAACATAGAACTTTTCTCTCATAAAATAGACATTTCTTTTCATTTTCAAATCAGCGAAAATGGAATTTCGCGTACGGGGGTACCAAGTTTATTACGCTTTTGAAGCAATTTTGTTAACCTGTTATCAGTGGTATGAACGGAGGCAAACAGTTAAGAAATTAATGATGATATATATAAGTAGCGACAAATGTTGTGTAGATTCTCATTTAAATCGCTTCGACGAGGCGATTTCAGTGAGAACCTACAAACATTGTTTTTTTTTTTTTTTTTTTTTTTTTTTTTTTTTTTTTTTTTTTTTTTTAGGTTTCAATGAAACTACCATGGCGATATCTCACTAACCATGTTAA
Source organism: Loripinus fragilis (assembly GCA_964019695.1). NCBI lineage: Eukaryota > Metazoa > Mollusca > Bivalvia > Lucinida > Lucinidae > Loripinus > Loripinus fragilis. Next base: position 69,478,149 of record OZ026521.1, read on the forward strand.
CTGGAGGCTTTCTTATCTGGGCTCAGAGTGATAATCTCTAATCAAAATCAGCTAAAGTCAATTAAAATCTTAACACAGTTAACAATGTTAAGAAATAAACATTTCGTTAAAATGTAATTCAAAACCATAATGGTGTAGTAATTGAAGAAGTAATAATGTTAACTGCATTTGAAGCGTAAATCAATTGAACTTAAGTGTTTTACTGATGATTTTTAAATGGTTGGATGATAAGGTTACGTTACTTTCATAATTTCTACACTCCCAAACAATGTTTCAAGATATCGATATTGTTTCATTGTGAAATGTTTGAATACCTGAAAAATAACTTTGATTGTATAGCCGTTATAAAGGATTGTTTAAAAATGTTGCAATATCATTGCTATTTCTTACGAACATGCACAAAGATCTCAGGCAAGGATAGGCCAACGACTACAACATTAGCTGACTGTAATGTGCACGACCCGTGGTGAACGTAGATTAATCGGGCCCTCGTCGCGAGAAAACCTGTCCTCGGGGTGTCCGACAAAGCGAGTTTCAAACCAGTCTCCTCAGTTACAGAGACTAGTTAGAAAATTGAAATTTCATCTGTAGCAAGTTTACATATGATGCTTTCCAAAAAGCGAATAACAAAGGCGCTGATCAGACTGCGCGGATGCGCAGGCTGGTCTGCGCCTGTGTTGTTCGCAAACCCCCGAAGACAGGTTTTCTCGCGTTGCGGCCCAATCAGTATCCATCTTAAGAAGAATTGTGTGGAAAATTGATAGGACAGATGGACTCACAGTGATTATAGTGCAAAACTGCGGGTTGTGATTTTTTTTTCGAAATATTGTTGTTGTTGATGATTACGCTTTTCAATTTAACGTAGCTTTAATACGTTTCGGCAGTTTTCTACGTTTAAATTCTCCCAACAGCCTCGTCATCGTTTCGAACAATGTTAAAATAAATAAGTATGCAAAATTTGAACAAAATATACAGTGTGGTTCAAGAGTTAGCATTTTCACTAACTGCTAACGGCGGACGAACATCCATCCACCCATCCTCGGATCATCCATCCATCCATCAAAAGTAGTATGCACCATCACTGTACCTGTTCAATGATAAGGAATCTCAACGAAAGGAAGAGCCGCCCCAGTATTTCCGTTCAAATCAAGCATGTCAAAAGATTTTTGTAAACAAATGAGTAAAAGTAGGCCATCAGTATTGGAATACAGATTATACATAGATTTTGGTTTAATCTGACTAAAGCCACCTAAAATTGAGTTCTTTTGTTTTGTTTGTTTTGTTGCTTTACGTCCCAAGTCAACAGCTATGGTCATTGCGGGACGGTCAGTTCACGTAACCACACTTTTTCCTGGGCAAGCTTGAACAAGCAGTTAACCAGTACTTCGTGCACATACTTTCGTTTGTAAATGACAACAACCCTTCTTGAATGATTCAGCGGAAGGGAAAACAACAACAACATGTAAACGTATACGACGTAGTCTAAGTATTGGCGGGAGTTCTCCAGTGCAATGGCGGACAGTTGGAGGAAGATAAAGACTTCGAATGTGTTTTCGTCGTTTATTGTTTGTTAGAATCGAAATAGAATCGAAATAGATCAGCTCCAGTACGTGAATTTGTTGAGTAGTATTTCACTGTTTGTCGGTCAGTTGTACGAAGAAAAATCACTCGCGCTGCGCGCTCGTGATTTGATCTTCTTTACAACTGACCTCCAAACAGTGATTTATTACTCAACAATTCACTGCTGGAGCTGATCTATTTCTTAAGTATATTGATATGACGCTCTCTGTTATATATTTTATAGATGGTCATGTATTATTGAATTTATTAAAGGAGTTGGGGAAAAGAGATAAAATGCGAGGCTTGCCGAACATTTTATCGCTTTTGCTCAAGGAGTTTAATAAGTTCACTGAATAATATAGGAGTACGAATGTTAGATTATAAATATCATGACATTGAAAGTACTGTGCAACCATTAAAATCTCATTTTTGTTGTGAGAAACGTTAGGGTTTTGCCATACGTGACGTTGTTAAAGCGTCATTTCATATCGTAAAATCAGTAAACCAATGGTCGTTCATGGCGTTATTTTACTCCCAGACGCAACGTCATACGATAACTTGTGTTATTATACCTCGCGTGAATTTCCCACACAAAACTTCCATAGACGAACGACAGATATTTTACAATATCAACCGTTGCTACAGCAACGGCGAATACCGCCACGTGTTTGCCATAGCAGCGGGTGATATTATAAAACATCAGGGCGGTCACATGATGCGCAACGCCGATGCGCGTACGGTTCGTTCATGTCAGGAGACTTTCAACAGCAATGGCGGACATGACACATGATTTGGCGACTTTAAACTCCAAATAACTTCGTTGTTTATGGGCAGAAACATAAAGTGTGGGTACTCCTTTTCTTAGTGAGTTAGGACGAGAGGAACACGTTGAGACCAAATTTGAGCGGATTTGGCGATTTTTTTTTGCAACAAAACCGCATCTTGTACAGTATCTCCATTTAAATGACGCTGCTTGGTATTAAGTTTGACGTTATCGACTTTTTATGACGTAATTTGTTTAACCGAACGTCATGATCAGTTCGAGCATTCAAACTGTTCAAAAGAAACATGTTTGTGAAAGATGTATTTTCATTCATGCATATCTATAAGAGGCTGTTCATTATTTCCCTTTGGAACTCCCCTCACCATGATAGGCCTAAGACAGTCGAAAATAAAGGATCTAATGTTCGGTATAATAAAATAAATATTGCATTACCTGATTGGGTGATAGTCGAAAATATCATCCCGAGGAATGTGATTATCAACCGAGGCGCAGCCGAGCATATTTCGAGGGATGATATTTTCGACTATCACCAATCAGGGAATGTAGTATTTATATATTAGGGCAGTGACGTATATTAAATAGAATCTTATATAGGTCACTGATTAGGGTCTTTACAAGAAACAGGTTTTATATGTGAGCTATAGAACTCTGGTTATGATCATTTATTGAGCTCCAGGTGTGTATCAGAAACTTTCCCAGAGGAAATCTCGTTAGTTCTCGGTTACTTCGATAGAAAACTCATTAATTACAGACTAAAATCTTTAGATAGTTTATGCAAAGTCATGAAAGATATCATCCAGGGGTCTATTCCGTTTATTGTTAATATGGAAATAAAGAAAAATTACAAGATTTTATGTGCGATAAATGTGCGATATTCCATTTATCTTGTAGTGATGAAAAACATATGTAGAGACAATGCTAATTTTATTAATGGCGCTTCAGGTTTTTCATTCATATTCTTACATTAGCGAGTTAACCCCACTTTTATCTTTATATCATGAATGACACGTGACCATCATAAATAAGTCGAGCTGGATAAAAGCGGAACAATATGGGCCAGCCTCGGGGCCAGCACATCATACTGCACGGACGCCTATGGACGCCTACGGGATAAATGACAAGAGATTTGTCATTTATCCCATAGGCATCTGTGCAGTCTCGCCGAGGCCCTCGCTGCTCGTAAACACAAAGTGTGCAATGTTTATTAATCGCTGAATTGGCAGAGAATTACCCAGATTTGCACTTTTTAAAAAATTGAAGGCATCCTACATCCGGCCTGAGTGAGAGCATCATTTTTTCTTCTCGCAATTGGATTGGTCAATCGCGGAGGCTCAAACCCAAAATCAGAGCTGTACACATGCTAACATTACGCTTATGCGTTAAGGGGTCATTTCGGTTTCGAATTAAAGTTTTGCGACTAAACTTGCAATCATATCTACTAGTTGTGTTGATTTTTCAATACTATAGATCAATTAGTTACGTAGACTACCATTGGAAGATATCGATCTTTCGAAGTAGAGCCCTTTATAGATACGCGATTTCTTTTCGTGAACGACAATTTTACCATTATTATCCTGTTTCATTTGGTGTAGTTTTAATTTTTTTGTGTTAGTTTTAGTGAATATTTCTAACTAAACACTATTTGATATCTATGAGACATATCAGTTCATTGCGTTTAACTATGTTTAAAATTCAACCAAGTTTCTTTGTGGGAACAACTTACCACGGGTGATGATACTACTCAACGCGGGTCATCAAAATAATTGGGTAAAATGAACACGGGTTACAATTTCATTAAAACCCATAAAACAATTCAATGCGGGCATTTCAGCAGAATGGCTTTTAAAGTGTTCTACATTCTGTTGCTGGTTCTGATTATTTCTAGTATTTTTATCTCCTCGTAACTAATGTGAGAATGTGTGACCCCATCCCATTGGTGTTTCCTATTTGGCAATAAAATATGTTTAAACAAATTCAATTCAGGTTGAACGAGTACCTGCAATCTATACTGAATTCTACAGCCAACACAACTCTGTTTAATCTTGAATAATTATGTTTGGTTTTAGTTGATTGATTCGGCATTTGGCATAGAGATAGGCAGAACCAATATACCTTTTCCTATGATTGTTTGAAAAAAATTCAGCTGTGGTTAATTTCGTCTAAATAAGAGGAAATAGATTCTTACATATCTTTCCCACCTTATATATCATTATTGTTTACACCCGCGTTAGTGAAACATACCCGCGTTGGAAGTAATTGGGTAAACGGTGTGGCTTTTATTAGCAGACTTGCAACTAATAAATGGATTAGCTTAATGGTCAAAAGAAGCATGTATCAACCATAATCTACCAGTGCTTTTCCAGAATAGTTTATGGTTAGATTTACGGATTAAAAAAACAAACAAAGAAAAACAACAAAAAACAAAAACAAAAAACAAACAAACACCAACAAACACCAACAATAACAACACCAATACATGTAAGTATGCCTATCCAATACATGCGCAGATCCAGACCATACGGACCTCCCTCGAGAAGCATTGGACTCAAGGGAACCAAAATTGCTTATCAAAGGGGATACTCACTTGTTATTTTTCCCCTCCCTCCGTTTGGATCCGTGTATGTTGAAAGCCATGATGAGCGCAAAACAGTTTAGATGAAAAATAATAACGACAACCCAGGTGCTGTCCCCTTCGTACCCTGAGATTGCACCCTTTTGACCACTCCTTTACAACAGTTGAAGAGTAAATTTTTCTCAATGAACATCCTGTGTCATTTTCTTGTTGACAAAATTCTACCGCAATAGTTATCATTGTAATCCAGTAATTTACTATTAACATAAAGCGGTTTATAAATTATATAAATATTTACAACTTGGTTTAGTTTAAGTCTCGCCATGACACGTAAACAGAGGAACTTTTCCTAATCTTGAGACAAATGAGCTTAAATTTACATAAATTATAAAAATATTTGCGCCAAACAAGATTAGTAAAGCGGAAATGGGCCGGTGCTTTTGGCGGATTGATACAAAGTGCTTTGAATGACACCGCCACTGTCTGCTCCACTATCTGTTTATGTTCCTAGGAAGCCTAAACACCCAGATTCATTGGGAGCAGTCTCTTTAAGGTTCATATTGTTTGTTTCCATCTGAAGTGCTCTTGAATATATGCAGAACTTGAGACGTAAAAAGCAGACGGCATTTTCATGACAAAGTGGTGGCAGGATAAGGGTAAAATGTTTGGGCTTATAGTAAAACCTGTGTAAAACGGCCACTCTCAAAAAGACCGTAAATTGGTTTCCAAGACCAATTATTGCTTAATGCAGGTCCAAAGTATGCAGGTCAATAGAATAGCAGAATGCTCCAAGGGGAGCATTCTGCAATACTTTTGACTAACATTAAGCTTCAATTTGTCATTAAAAAATTGTTTTGTCTATTTTTGAGTGGCCGTTTTACACTGGGTATACTGTACATGTTTAGCTGAAAAAAGATCTTGGTATTTTTGTTTGCGCAAGTTTTTTCTGTCCGCACAATCTGGTTTTGGCACTTAACTCTAAAAGCGCCAAATCACAACAAGAGTCAAATCACAACAAGAGTCGTCTACTTTTGTCGTCTGCTGAAATGTTTTGAAGCTTCTTAGACAAACATTGTTGACCCAGATCAAACTGCTCCTGGGTTCACATTGCTTGCCTCTATACTTACATTACACAAAAATGTTAGCAGATATATGCAGCAGACGATTTTAGCAGACGATATTTTCAGAGCTTTGAAGGGTTAAAGATTTTCATGGAGTCTTAAGCAACATGTCAAGGATGAGTACTGCTGACGTCTGGAACGAACTGATTGCACTTGGCTTTCAATCCAAATTGCGTTAGTCTAACTACTCCCATAATATGAGAGTTCGGGTGTTTCGATGTTTATTTTTAACGTTTTTTTACTGACATTTATATTTTTTGTTATTGTTGAAAACCCGAACTCTCATCGGTCTGTCGCCATTTCTTTTAGCAAGTTCCGACCTCAGATGATGTCGGAGAAAAATCAGGTAAGAACGTAAGATCAGCTCAAACTGATTGCAGTACTAATTCATTCTAACAAAATAAGACTAGCAAATTAACTTACCAATTACTGACAGCCAGCTTCAAGTGTAGAAAATGGATTTTAATTCGGCTCCCGTACGCTTCAATGGCGAGCAAAACAAAACACAACCTTACTAAAATCAATTGTTTTTTTTTGGACGAAACGAATTACAGACGAAATTAATACATTGACTGGACAACTCTTCATCGCCGTGCCGTGGGTTATGATTGTGAAATTTCCTAGTCAAATTCACTTGCATACTTGTTTCATGTGTGGAAAAATATTTATTTCAAGAAATAAACACAATTTGAGATCAGATGCCTTTAATTAGTCTATCCAATTTGATTTGAGAGAGAAAAAAACATGCGCGGATCCAGATTGACAGACAGAAAAAAGCTCTGTTTTTGGCCTCATTTTTTTCTAAGTGGTTCAAAGGTAATTTCAGAGAAAAATATAATTTTCCAAGTTTCTGGGAGGGGTCCAAAATTTCTCAGGGTGGGGGTCAAATATCACTATAACTTTCATAGATTCTGCGGAGGCGGGGCTTTCGAGGGGAGGGGGGGGGGGGTAACTTTTCCAGGGGAGTCCTATAGCCGATTTCTGTAGAAACAAATAGAACTTACAAATTTCCAGGAGGGGTAGGTGGCGGGCTCTTAATTTTTAATAAATACGTAGGCTTGACTCCAGCATCTATTAGCAAAAAAAATATCAGGAAATTACCACCAAAATATTTCAAATTTTAGCCTCCCCCCCCCCCCCCCCCCCCCCCCGCAAAAAATCGAGTTAACTATACATTCACCTTGCGAAAAGACCATAAAACACATAGGAATTACCCAAAAAATAGTCCAATTTTGCAATGACACCCACAAATATTCACACCCCCCCCCTCCCAAAGAAAATAAATGTATTTATTTTCTAAAAGCCCCTACAATATTGAAAATAACAAAAATAAAGCCCATAAATGGGCCAAGCATACGTAAATATGAAAGTATAAGAGTAACTTTGGGCGCCCCCCCATGAAAGTATAAGAGTAACTTTGGGCCCCCCCCCCCCCCACACACACACACTTCTGGATCGGCGCATGAAAACAACAAGGAAATATATCATATATGTGAAGTACTCACGAGATTTAGTATCTTTCAAAATGGGGAAAATACAGGACGTTCATAATCTTTAATGCACACTGTATTTTCAATGCAGTACCTGCCAAACATACATAACGACCAATAAATGAACAGTAAAGATCATGAACAAACGCTACAGAATGTGGCGCATAAACAGGGTCTGCACTGATTGTTTATAGAAAAAATCTGAATATTTAGCCTGTGAGCAAACGGGATATTAACAGTAGTGTTACTGTACAGACCAAGATCAGACTCCGAAAAGTGTGGTGTGTGATCAGGGTCTATAATGATCGTTTTGAAAGCATGTTTAATAAATGCGACTTAGACAACTAATGCAGACCCAGATCAGGCGTCTCAGAATGTGATGTCTGATTAGGGTCTACACCGAGTATTTAAGTGACGTTTTGTTACTAGTGAGGCTCTCTCAGGGGCATTCGGGAACAGGGGAACAAGCTAACTTATTTCAGGGTAACAAAGAAACAGGTACCCCCACTCCTGGTAGGGCCTCATTAGCTTCAATGCATTCACACACCTGCTGTATCCCTGTACATGTATTTCCCGCCACACAAAAAGACAGATGTGAGCTTAATCTATTTCAGCCCAATGGAATTTTCTACACTTATCAATTGGGCCAATCATATTCCTTTTAAAGGGCAGCTGGCTGCTATTTGTCTGTTTGTTTTTCTTATGCAAAGTCTGACTGGGCATTCTCTAAGCAACCAGTGGAGACCTTGATCAGACTCCATGTTTTGCGATATCTGGTTATAGTATGCACTGCTAGCATATGACCCATATACAGAACGCTAGGTTTGTATAGGTTAAATCAATTGAAGTGATCATCAAACTATACATGTCCACTTTGCTATGTGAGACAGCTTTCAGATAGTTTACGAGGGTCAGTCAAAAATAACTGAGCCCTACCTCATAACATTTGAATTAAGTCAAATTGACATATATTTGGATGATATTTCATTGAAGTTATATGTCATCTATTTAATCACCTAATTCATTTCTGTTGGTAGGCTTTTTGTAACGGTTGCTAGGCAACAGAATATGACCTGTCAAATGGGTGCGTTCACGCTGTGATACATCTTAATCTAAGCGTTGTTATGGAAACAGTAATGTTAAAGCAAGGCTTTATTCACTGTCGTCTGATACCTTGAACATGTACCTATTCAGTGTCACAGAACAGAAACCAACTGAACCCAAATTATAGATACTGTAGTAGTTTGATTTCAGAATTTATCCAATTTTAACATGCCTGATGTCCTATAATATACCCCAGCCATATTCATATTTACACAATTCTAATAGAAAACATAAAACATTAGCATAATAATGCTTTAACAGTACTGCATACACAAACCAACCCTCAGACATAATAAGTTCCTTGATTAAAATTAACAATTTTGTTTCCATGGCAACCCAATCCTCGTGTATTTGAAAATTTGTTGAATTTTGGAGTTTTTTGTTGCTAGGCAACGCATACACTCAATGTTCACCTAAATATTAACCAACTTAGTGTAATGAAAAGACAATATGATATATGTTATTCAAATAAGTGTCAAATATGCCTTTTACAAAAACCATCAAGCACACAAGCTTTTTAAAGACATACTGTAAATTCCTAATGGCTGAGATCGTGAACGCATAGATCTGACTGACGATCTTCAGTTGCCTAGCAACCATAATAGAAACTTCACTAGGGTATTTTTTTAGGTTTAAAACAACTATGACATATTATACGTATAGAACATAATCACATTGGTTGTCTACAATACCAAACTAAAATGTTATGAGGTAGGGCTCAGTTATTTTTGACTAACCCTCGTATACCTAAAACATTAAATACATAGTCATGAAACACTATTTTTCCTCAAAGGACACAATGTTGAAATGCCTATTTCAAAATAACTTCAGATTATAAACTCGTGAAAACGAAAAAATAGGGACATAGAGTATCAAATATGGGACTTTATAAGCAATGGGTAAGCGAGGCAATCCTCATTCACCACTGACTTATTACACGTTTCAAAACGAGGTATATGCATGAAGTTATTACTGGTATATGTACAAAACGATTCCAGAATAATAAAACAAAACTTTTTTGCCTTGCATATAAATCTGAGAGAAGATAAAGTCATCCATCTTTGTGTTTCCAAATGTCAAGTAGAACGTTCTGGGATATTTTGAAGAGAACAAATACATGATGCTATAACACCCTATAAAAGTCCTCCGTTTCTGTAATCCTCTGATCTTCGAAGCTTTGTTAGTAACAGCTAAAGAGCTAAATAGGAGCGTATAAAGCACACTGTAGAGCCTTAAAACATTCTGTTTAGCTACAAATATATCTTATAGTTAACTCAGCCCCTTCATGTGATTCACACCCAATCACTTTGCACAGAATTTTAAAAAAATGGCCAACCTAATCACATATTTTGTCAGTATGTGTAATATACATTAAGTAAATCATTAAGTAAATCCTTGAAGTGGCCAATGCGACCATTTCAAAAGGCGTAGTCATGAAAAATGAAGAGAAAACAATAAATAGGTCATAGAATATATATTACAAATTTAAAGAAATAAAGTGGTTCACTGGCTGCGCTTTTTCCCACTTAATTCCTTTAAAATTGTAACATATGATCTATAACCTATATATACTTTAAGAACATAAGTAGTGTGACAATGATCAAAATACCCTTCATCCTTACGAGATTCTCAATTAGCATCGCTCTTTCTACCTAGATGAAGTGGTGCATTAGGCCAAATAAAAAAATAAGTGTTTTACGGGTAACAGATGTGAAAATTTTAGGTAGGGTAGGCACATATGTTTTTTATCTTGAAGAAAATATAATTTTATGCATTCTGGAAAGTATTTCGCCTTTCAAAATGCATAAGATTATTTTTTCCAGATAATCTGAAAAAAAAGAATCTAGGCTTCGCCTGTAAGGTAGGGTCCATAAACACAGGTATTTTTATTATTTGGCCTTATGGACTTGCTTTCATCTGTCACATGCTGCTAATAAAATCAAACACAAATGAATACGAGAGAGTAAGCGAGGCAATCCTCATTCACCCACTCATTAATATTATATTACCCCAATCATTGCCTTTCCTTCAGATCAAGTGGTCCGTTATGAGCTTGCACTAATCGTAATCTTAGAATGCGGTACTTGCTGCTATTTAAATCACACACAAAAGAAGCCGAGTGAGTAAGCGAGGCTATCCTCATTCACCCACTCATTAATATTACACGAAGCCTAATCATTGCCTTTCCATTTGTACTTTGGTAGAGGATCAGGGGGTCAGCTAGGAGCTTGTACTAATCTGAATCTTAGAATGCATCACAATCACACACATCAGAAGAAGAGAGTAAGCGAGGCCATCCTCATTCACCCACTCATCAATAATACAAGATTCCTATTCATTTCCTTTCCTTCTGTACTTTGATAGAGGATAAAGCGATCCGTTATGAGCTTGCACTGAAATGAATCTTAGGATGCGCCAGTTGCTGCTAATTAAATCACACACTAAAGAAGAGGGAAGAGTAAGCGAGGCAATCCTCATTCACCCTTACAGTATTCATCAAGAGCTGGTGAGGCCATCCTAACTCACCAACTCATCAGTATGAATCTTAGAATGCGCCAGTTGCTGCTAATTAAATCACACACTAAAGAAGAGGGAAGAGTAAGCGAGGCAATCCTCATTCACCCTTACAGTATTCATCAAGAGCTGGTGAGGCCATCCTAACTAACCAACTCATCAGTATGAATCTTAGAATGCGCCAGTTGCTGCTAATTAAATCACACACTAAAGAAGAGGGAAGAGTAAGCGAGGCAATCCTCATTCACCCTTACAGTATTCATCAAGAGCTGGTGAGGCCATCCTAACTCACCAACTCATCAGTATGAATCTTAGAATGCGCCAGTTGCTGCTAATTAAATCACACACTAAAGAAGACGGAAGAGTAAGCGAGGCAATCCTCATTCACCCTTACAGTATTCATCAAAAGCTGGTGAGGCCATCCTAACTCACCCACTCATCAATATTACAAGATTCCTATTGCCTTTTCTTCGGTACAATGATACAGGATCAAGTGGTCTGCTATGAGCTTGTACTTATCAAGATCTTCTAAAGAATGTGTCATTGCTTCTTATTTAATCACACACAAAAAAGACGAAAGGGTAAGCGAGGCAATCCTCATTCACCCTTACAGTATTCATCAAGAGCTGGTGATCAAATATTTTTCTTCTTTATCAGCTTGAGCAAAGACATGAGTATAAATTATATGAACCATTAAATACCGCTCACGGGCACACATCACAAACTCATAGTCAAATCAGGCCCCATGGTTATAAAACATATTTTCATGCTCAAATCAGCCGAGCATGGAATTGCATCAATTCATAAAAGCTAAAAATGCTGAAAATGAAAATTATCTTGCTCTCCAACATTAAGATGTTGTTGTTAAATTGTCAACAATTCCATGTTCAGACGAGCTGAGCATAAATTTTAAGTAACCATGGGACCACACTTGCTCCATTGTAGACTAGTTCATGTAATATTTAAATTCAAAAGGTTTTCATTGCGTTGTATAATGATTGCTCACATAAGTGACATTAAGATAAGCACCTAGTCTTTTGTGAAGAAGGGGATGTGTTGAGGCACCGCACACTTTTCAGTCCAAAATGCTTAGATGGTGGTCTGGTTTGTGTAATCTGTAACTCCAACAGTTCTCATTTCGTTAAATTTAAACTTTGCATAATGATTGTTCACATATTGAAGATGTACACCTACTAATTTGCATAGGCCTGCACTTGATCATTTCTGGAGTGTATTAAGTCTATGTTGTACGGCTTACAATGATAAACCTAGCTGCTAAGCATAAAATAAATATAGCTTTCATTCTTTTATATTCAAACTTTGCATAATAATTGTTCACACCTTGTAGATGTGCACTGGCGACGCAAGTCCTGAGCAGAGTCTGGTCCTTTTATCCAGAAGATGGGTTTAAGTAAAGCACTTTTCATACACAAGCTTTTGAAATTTTTTCAACCACAATTTGGCAACAATGTCAATCGGGTGAATGCCGTCTGTCGTCAGTTCCCTGCAGTTATAATAATATCGTGCGTGGCCTTTTTGATTTTTAGTGTTTTTATTGAAATCTTCGGAGATCTTGGGGGTATATATTGTGTTATTATCGTGAAAAAATGTATTCAACGATCTTATTTTAAGAATTAATTCTTTGTCAGCTTCCTCAAACTGCAAGGGGTTGGCATGACCTTTAATTGTATTCCATATTTGAATGGAATACATCGGACATTCAAGAAAAACGACTTCTGATGAAGGGTTGACAGATCGAATTTTGTCTGCCATGGCAGTAAAATTAGCAAACACAGTGGATACATCAGCATTTTCGCGAATCACTACATACGGATAATCCAGACGTGTAAAGTCACATGTCCCAAGCCATATTAACACAAATGGGTTAGAAAGGCCACGAATTTTTCCAAATAATTTATTTAATAGACGGTCGGTTTTCGTGACGTGCGTCTGACCATGGAAACTGTTTGCACCCGATTCGAAGACAAATTCAATTGCTTCACTCTCTACGTGTGGTAAAAGATAGCGCCCCTTGCTGTCTGTTAATAAAAAAGCCTTTCTAATCTGCGATTTATCGGTGATATTTGGATTAAGGCGTTCACTTGATAGCTGTTTAATTATATTATTGGTCGACATTTTCGAAACGTTCCCGCCTTTTTCTCGGTTTAGATAAAAGCCACGACTAAAGCGAACTGCACAAATTAGTAAAATCGAGCCTAGCGTCCGAAAATCCTGAATCGATATTCCAACAATTCAAGAAACAATTCAAGAAGAACAAAGTTGTATGGCTTTTAAACTCGGTAGCTCGTCTTATGGTTATTATCAGTATTCGTGCACTGTAAACATGACCTATAACCTCAAAAAATCAATACTCCTTTTGGAATCTGGAAGTTCATCTGCACAGTGTATAGTACTGTTATGCATAGCATGAGTTTTCTGATAGAATGGTGTTAGAAAACAGTACGTATTCAGATCAGACTGCTCTATGGTGACATTTAAACCTCTTAGTGTAAATGCTATATTTATTCATGCTTAGCAGTGAATTAATTGTATATAAAATAAAATTGATATTTTCGAGGGTGAAATGATATCATATCAATATACAAGTGAGTGATACGATTTTAAACAATTCGTTGTAGCAACATTTTTTTTTATAAATCTGGGATTGGGACATTTTTCAAAAAGGTATTGTCAGATATAACGCTACGCATGTTATGACGTCCATTTCAAACCTAATGACGCCAATATTAGGCCTTTGGTGTATATTTCATCACATGGGGTGACAATATCAGCACAATGGTATCAGAGATTTTACCCTGGGATAGAATGTTTTATCCTACCCATGTCGTATTGCTTAGGCTGCTACGTGATTGGTTGTATTGGAACTGATACACACTGTCAAGTGTTATTAAACCATCATTTCATGTCACATCTCAGCGTATTCAGGTATTTTTTAAAAAGAAAAGACAACAACAACACATGCGGCATGTAATGGTGAGCAAGAATAAATGCTTAAGAGTGGGATATAAAAATTCGTCCCTCGTGATCACCATTTGTCATCACTCAAGCCTGGTGATGCTAAATGGCGATCCTGGGGAAGGATTTTTATATCCCACCCTCACACTCCTAATAGATTCTGAGACTCTTGCTATTGTTGTGATGACGTTGATTGGATAACTAATTATTTATCACAGCTGCTCTTCTTTTATCTAGCCTTTTTGACAATTGTTTCATTTTTCCTGGAAATTTTCCTGGAAATTTAGGCGCTCCTCTGTGATGGAAGTAAGGAAACGCCTTGTGAAATCGGCCACAAGTTAAAGAGAATAGTTCAGATGGTTGCAGAAAAGAAATAAGCTTTGCTACGTTCTGATCTCTATTCTGTGCACGGCGCCTATGACGATATATTTCATTTTCGATGACCTTTGCATCAAACACCGTATCAAGAGATTCTCCGAGTGGACCAATGATCTGGCTACAGCGTTGCAGAGTGTTTTCTGTATATCGACCTTTAGCTGCATCCAGTGTGTCTTTGAAGAGTCTATTAAGAATCTCATTCATTAGGTCCATTGGAAGATTTCTTCCAATGCCGCCGCCATAGTTCACAGTCCGGTTCCATGTTAATTCGTGTTGTAACTTCTCTGAAACCCAACCTTTCAGCGAAGCAATTAACCTGTGTGCGAGGATAACATACTTTGGGTGACCTCTGGCAAAGAACTGTATCAAATCCAGTTTCCAGTGTGACATCATGGCGTCACCATCACCTTCTCTGACGGCATCCCTACGACACAAGAGATTAAGTCCTGACCAAACCAAGGCACGACTGTAATTATATACGTAATCACACACATCAACTTGGCTGGCCTTGCCAGTCCTCGGACTTTTTTTTCTTTTACCCTTCACAGATTGGCGACAGGGTTCTTGGCAAAACCAATCTTCGTCGCCTACACTGTCATGTGTCACATTAACACATTTCATATGGTACCATTCAGGTCCAGAGCATTTTTCTGCTGCAGCACAGCCTATCATAGGTTCTTCTGGACCTAAATCCTCATGACAGTGACAATAACGATAAAATGATTTGCGATTTCTGCAATCATCACTGCAGTACCATAGATCAGGAAGGTTATCGGGATCCACTCCCACACAAGAGAAATGAAATAATTCCCCATATGGACAGTTTGCCCTCTCCTCGCATCCTATTAGACCTTCATCAAGCTCCTCTCCGCAGCAGTAGAGAGGCTGCCCAGAGTCATTGTCGACTTTTAGCTGCTTTGTGTCCAACTCATGCCATACTTTCTTGACAACTAATTTGCAAAGTTCTTGAAAGTATGCCTGTTTTTCTGCGGGGGAGGCTGTTTCTAAATCCAATGGGGCTTTTGATGGCCTGTTTTCTGGTGTTTCCATTTCAAGGAGTTTCATGGTTAGAAGACATACAAACCCCTCTGTTAGAAGGCACATAAGTTCCCATGCATGGGTGAAGTTGTCTGATATATCAGCTTTAACGGTGCGAAAATTAAAAAGATTCTTTAGCTGACAAATAGTCCCCCTGTCTGATGCACTTGAATTCTTGAAGAATTCGTCAAAGAAATCTTGTAACAATATCATTTCTTTGTGAAATTCTTGTGGTGAAGGTTCAAGGCCTTCTAAACGTTCCCAAGGGTTCAAGCCATTTGATCGTGCTCTGTGGGCATCATTACCTCTTTCGCAGCTGAGACCATCTCCATATACAATGGAAGTGTATGGTTTATCTTGAATAGAAGGTATATATTTCTGTAGCTTTTCATAAATACCTATTGCACCTGCTGTTGACGATGGGTTTTCGTCAAAAACACCAAGGTTGATTATTATGCTTCTTTTGCTGGCTTCATTTGAATGCTGGTGCAAAATATGAGGCACCGAAAATGCCTCAAAATTTACCTTGAACCAAGATAAATGTCGAACTATAATTCGACCAACAACCACTTCCATTCTATCCCTCAACCTACCAAAATCTATGTCATTTGGTACAAAACTATCTACTGGTATATCATTAGCTTTAATAAGCTCATCAGTGGTATCCCACACACGGTCTGCAGATGAAACACGATTGACTGCCATGTAACCTAAAGCCATATTCATGTAAGTATTGGATGTAGTTGGGGTAGGATGGCGAGTCATTACTTTTTTGCCAACATTATCCCAGCAAAGAGTGAATCCTGGGTGATGTACTATTGTTTCATCATGTGGTATACTCAGATTTTCTTTCTCTTCTTCTACTTCCATACTTTCCTCATCCCCAGATATGTGCGGTGCCTCAATCAAACTTTCATCATCAAAATCATCCAGCTCTTCTCCGGGGCCTTCATCATCTTCCTGTTCATCATCTTCCTCTTCTTCATTATCATCTTCACTTTCTAATTCTTCCGTTTGTTCAATGTCAGACTCATCATCGCTAGTTGTATGGGATTTTTTTGCAGGAGTTCCTTCATCATCAGAATAGAGAATTGTTTCTTCGTCAGATGGACCGTTGAATTCATCCTCTATATTTGCTTCTGATGTTGCCATTGCACGAGATAATTCTAGATCATCTTCATCACTGACTATTGTAGTCTCCTCTGTGACATTTCTGACCTGATCCTCTATCAAAGACTTACAGTTCTTAGCAGCCGAATCAAACTCAACCCTGATTTTGTCAACAGCTGCAAGTGTTGCATCGTTACCCAGACAAATTCCTGTGTGTGCCATTTGATTTATTGTTTCACGCTTCAAACCACCCCTCCAAAATTGAATTGAGAACAATTTGGGTAGAAAAATGGCAGTTTTAGGGGCCCTTGCGTGCAAAAGGCAAGCTACTGCCGTTCCAACTTTAGGTTTAAGATTGCCTTTTGGCCTGTCTAAGGTATTTTCACTAGCTTTTCTGCATACAATACTTTTGAGTGTGGTAAGGAGTAGAGGTGCATTTTCTTCTAGCTTAGTAAAAGTGCTCTCCCAGGAGAACTTACCAATTGTAGGTATATCAACTTTTTGACATAATTCGAAAGCTGTATTGACATTTAGCAATTTTGAAACCTCTGCCCTAATAATTTTGGTAACAAATGGAAAGAATTGCCTTTTTGACCCTGCAGTGGCATTATACAAGCCCTTAATAGCCCGACTGTACTGACGAGCCCTTATAGCAGTTACTATAGTATCCCACTTGGAGGTATGTTTTGCTTTCGCAGGAAAGAGAGTCTTTCTAGAACCAGATTTCTGAAAACATCAAGAATTCAGTGATAATATATGAGTAAAGCATATAAAATTATTAGGAGCCGCTGATGTGTAATAGATAAGCCACTTGCCTTGTAAGCCAGGAGTCACAGGTTCGATTCACAACTTCACCAGTCTGTCTGATGAAACTTTAAGCCATGACCCCATCTCAATGTGACGTAAGCTGTTGGTGAGATGTTAAGCACAAACACAACAACAATATAAAATGGTTTAATTGTTTGTGCAATCATCATATTATCATGAAGTAAAAAAGCCATTTATTGTTATACAAACTCATACAAATTGAAAAGGTTTCAAAAAAAAAGAGGTGTAGTTAAATGTTGGGTCCAGGGCCAACAGTTAGAAGGGTGGTCAACTTTTCCATTTTTACTAATTCCTATGGAAACCTAAAGGACTTGTACCAAGGGTTCCGAGCATGAATGAAATTGATAAACCACTAGTAAAGAGTAAGATTAGCGAGTTTAAAATACAATCTTAGGTTCATAGGATAAATATGTAAAATCGAACATTTGTGCTCCTGTATTAGTGTGTCTATTAAACGTGTTGCTAAAAAGCTTAACAAGCCACATATTTTGTCTCTTTTCCACAGCTCATATAATACATCCAATAAAACATGAGCACTTATGTAAGATCCTCTAACAGCAGATTCTTGGGCTAAGATTTTGTGCCACTAAAGTTTATTACCCCCCCCCACCCTAACGTCCTAAGGCAGCTGCTTTGTTATTGTTGATTCATTATATATTGTTGCTCCCATTTTTATTGGGGATCTGTGTTTGGTCATTGATTTGCTGTGCAGTACTCAGAGTCTATTCTAATATTTTGCAATCATTATGATGTGTAAGAGAGAGCTGGTTGTTTCACTTTAATTGTACGTTGGTTTGCATTTGTGTGATTGTGGTAATTTTTATTCATTTTTTCTATGTGATAGGCGTTGATTAATGTTTGTCTACTTACGGTTATAGGTGTGCTGGTGTAGCGAGGACGTCTGGGTACTGTACAACTAGACAATGTTTTCTTTTCTCCAATGTAAGTTCTTGGTTGGGTTTTACCCCAAAACTCAGCCAGTGAATCTTGATACTGGACAGTGTCATTCAGCTTATGCCAACATGCTGGGCAAAGAAATTGACCAAGTCTTTTGTTGCTCACAGGTGTAAAAGGGACGCCAGTTAGCTTTGAAAGCACGTCTCTTGCAGTCTCCTCAGATTTTGGAAGTTTTTTCTCTAATGAGAATCTGTAGTATCCGCCAGTCTTTTGTACAAACTTTTTTTTGCAGTTGGAACAAGTTGACATTGCGACGATATAAATATGTGTTAACAGATTTTAGATACAACAGTTAATTACATTTCTGAATATAGCACATGATAATACATTGTACTTTGCTTAAGAATAACACATGCCTACATATTGTCCGCACGGAATAGGTTATACCCAGTGGATTTACGCTGTGAAAATGGATCCAGGTACTATTCTTGAAGAATTCTGCAAAAGAAGAGAAAAATTTAATATTCCATTTGAACCAAAGACAGAACAGCTCCAGGTTGCATCGTCTGTGTTAGCATCACGGAATGTGCTCGGACTTCTGCCAACTGGTTATGGGAAAACTTTTTGTGCTATTGTGCCAGCCATTGTAAATTCAGACTTAGACCCGATTACATTAGTAGTTTCGCCGCTCTCATCTTTGATAGACGATCAGATTTCCAAACTGGAAGAGTGGAATTTCAAATGCGCTAAAATTGAGGGCCTTTCAGAAATGCAGCGAGAAAATATTTCAGGTAATTTGGTCTTTCCTCTCCCTCTCTCTCTTAAATACCGCGTTTTACTAATTGTTAACGTACATATCAGGCAAGCCTTTTATACTAAGTAGAGCATAAGAATAGTCTACATCTGCTTATTATATACCGATTGTGTTTTGGACTACATGATCGATGTCACCTTTAAAATCTGAACACCTTGAATCAGATGTGGCGCAGTGGCTCAGTGGTAGAATGTAGAGACCGAGTGGCCGTGGGTTCGAGTCTCACCGACGTCACTGCGTGGTCTTCTTGAGCAAGAACATTAATCCTAGCTTAGTACTGGTTCAACCCAGGAAGACCCGTCCCTATATAACTGAACGATTGTTGATGGGACGTAAAGAATCAAATCAAACAAAAAGCAATAAAACCTTGAATCAGACGGCTCCGTCTACGACAATGACAAAACAGTGCACACTAAGTGCAATCCTTGATAGCTATATAAAGTTTAAAACTGTATCTAGTGGTTACAATTATGCAACCATCTTCATACCCCCCCCCCCCGAGAAACTGCAGGGACTTGCATAACTATGTCAAATCCCTGGTATTTCCTCGGTCTATGTATGGAGACAATGCAAAACTATAAGCATGTTTATTTTATGCTGTCCCCGCTCTGCCCCAGATCTGGGTTAGAAAAGACAGATACTTACGCAACTGCTTCTGGTCGATACCTTGTTAACAATCTGACATAAAATAGCACTCTAGTTCACAAGAGGTCAGGTTTCATTGACCGATGGATGCTTTCCAGGTCAGGGAAAAGTCAGGGAATTTCATTTCCAGTCAGTGGAATTTAGAAAAATGAAAAAAAAGTCATGGAAAATAATTTTCTGAAAAATTGCTAGTTAACCATGCTACTGTAACAGGCTTCTGGACACTTTATTTTCCTTAATTTGTAAGCTATATTAGAATTTCTCTAGTATTTATGGTTTGAGATTTTTATTAAAAGATTAAATCAGCAAGCATATATATTTGTACAAAATTTTCAAATCGTCATTGGGTGAAAATGGCATAAATCGGCCTTCCAAGAGGGCCTGGAAAACGATCGAAAGTCGAAAGTCAGTGAAAAGTCAGGGAATTTTAAATTTGACAACCCTTACCGGCGTTAGGGCGCTTTAGAAAAAGGTACCCACGTATGGCCTGGAAAACTGTCGAAAGTCAGTGAGAAATCAGGGAATTTTGAAAATGATACTGAGTGGCAACCCTGCTATAGGGAAAAAAATGTCAGTCTTGAAAGAGCATAAAATATAACAAACAAACAAGCATTATTCTCCTCTAATCGTTTTTCTTTTCCATTACAGGTATCACACGTGGGGATTTCCAATTTGTATTCACATCCCCAGAGTCTGTTTTGAAACCATACTGGCGAAATATATTTGTTACTCCGACATGGCAGACCCGTCTTCAGTTGATAGTTATAGACGAAGCTCATTGTATATCAGAATGGGGCGATGACTTTCGGAAAGATTATAGGTTACTGAGTGAACTAAGAAGTATTTTCAAGTCACCTATAATGGCTTTGACTGCCACCACCACGGAAAGGGTTAAAGAAGACATAATGAAATACTTACAGTTGTCAGAAGAAGACACCGACGTTGTCTTTCGGTCATGTGACAGACCAAATATCTTCATTGAATTTCAAAAACGTCAAAGTTCTGACTATGAAGTGTCCCTTGACTGGTTAATAACCCATTTCAAAGAAAAGGGCGTCAGTTCTAAAAAAATCATTATATACTGCAGAAGCATTGACGCCGTTTCTGAAATTTTCCTTACTTTCAAAAGTTGTCTTGGCCTTCACGCTTATGCAGAAGGGGTTGTTGATGCAAAGAATCTTCTAATCGAAATGTACCATAAAAGCACACACCCGGACTCTAAAACTAGGATTCTTTCCGAGTTCAAAAAAGACAACAGTACAATCCGATGCGTAGTAGCAACTGTTGCCTTAGGTATGGGTATTGATCTTAAAGACGTGGACATGATAGTGCATATTGGCTGTCCCAAATCTCTGCTCTCATACTGGCAGGAGGCTGGTAGATGTGCACGTGATGGTCGTAATGGCTTGAGCATTGTTCTATACGACAATTTTACGCTGTCTTTAAAATCTACATCTAAAGACATTGCAGATATTATAAAAAACGATAGAACATGCATACGGCAACAGGTTGTTGATGCACTGACGGTTGGTGAAAAGATTGGCATGAATACTGCCGTCTGTACTGGTTGCGACAGTGCACATTGTGACTGTGCATCATGCAGATGCTGCTCCATTTGTATCAAAAAATGCCCTTGTCAAGAAAAGAATCAGTTCGGCTATGTCAAATTTATTTCAGAATAATACTGTCTTTCATGTAAAGTTTAACCTAGTCAACATGTTTGGTGAATGAGGATTGCCTCGCTTACCATGTATCACAGAACCTGTATTTGATGAAAAGCAATTACTATGAATAATAAAACTAAGATGTTTAAATATATGTATGTATAATATATGAGCCTCGACGTGAGAAAACCTGTCTTCGAGAGTTTGCGACACCAGTCTGTGCATCATCACATTCTGATCAGCGCCTTTGTTATTCGCCCTTTGGTCAATATCATATCTATGTTTTCTTCTTGTAAGTGTAATTTCATCTCCAAGCTAGTCTCTGTAGCTGAGCATGATTATAGCTTGACTTAGTCGGACACCCGTATTGATAACACTGGTACTAACCATGCGCCGATCCAGAAAGTTTTGTCAGAGTGGGTCCAAATTTGATAACGATTTTTTGTTTGATGAGGGGGTAGAGGACTCAAATATCATTATAAATGGGTCATCGTCGGCCCTCCAGCGAAACGCCATTTAAATGGCGTTTCACTGGCGGGCCTTTGATGACCCAACATAGAATGCTGGCTTGGAATCTTTGTGATTTTTCAGGGGATCAGAATCAGTATTGCTGAGAAACCCTATATTTTTGCGATTTTTCAGGATAGGGTCCGGGTCCCTGGTCCCCCACTCTGGATCCGCACCTGCTATCTATCCAAGATCATGCATTTGAGGCTGAGCGCAGTTGCTCAGTTGGTAGGGCGTTCGAGACTCACCGCTGGGGATCCGTTGTGTTTTGTCCGCCGCTTAGTACTGGTACAGCCTAAAAAACCAGTGCCGATATAAATGACGACTTGCTGTCTAGGTCATACACTCTCAAACCCAAACAAACATGAATTTGGGTGCATATAGCGAAGAACGAAAATTTACTTGTTACCGACCGTTTATCCCGAACTTTCTGTCCGGTCGGTCCCGGATTTTAGTATATTTCGTTCAAATTTTTTTGGTCTTTACAAAAACAGCCAAGATGGAAGGCGATGGGATTTTTTTTTATGTCATTCATGAAATCGTGCATTTGTGCAGTGATACACCATTCCATCTATAGATGCCATTTGTATTTTGATACTTTATGCATCAATCCTCTCAGGTAAGCTTCTGTTTTGGCTACAATCGACTGTAAACATTTGCAACGGATATTTGGCTATAGCCGATAGAACGTTGCACTCAGCATTGATAGTAAATAAAAATGATAATGAAAAAAGTCAGATTAAAAAAAAATAAATGAAAATATGAGATAGTAAATAGGAGTGCCAAACGTTTTATATTATAGAACTATAGTCTAACCAGTGACCTATATTATACGTCACTAGTCTACTTATATTTCAGATTCAAGTCAGTGAAATGATTTTTAGCTTATTTTGAGTGTAGACATACCATATTTCCTCATTACAGTGGCAATTCATAGAGATGGCATAAGATATGCTTCTGAGTTCAGCATGTCTATTTGAGACTCGACAATGCTAGCTTCTCTATACCTATACAATTAAGAGAGATAATTCACAATTTACTCAGTGTTTACTTGTATACCTGCAACAGTATTCTTGCTTACTAAACGATTCTACAGCTCTACAGCATTTTGGCGTTTCATGAAAACAATGCTAGATTAGATTAGACATATTGTATTGCATAAATTAGCAATGGGATTGGACACAAGTTATGACAACATTATACCGTACTCTCCCTACACAGTAAATGATAAGCACATTAAGAATACAATGGTGTAAACATGCATATTTCGTAACGCATTTCAGCTTCAAGTCTAAGTATAACCCTTCCCTGGAACTGTCAATATTAATGTATATTCCTTTCAGAAACAATTTTACACACTATCAAAATTATCTTGGCTGAATTTATTAAAATCTTTGGGTATCTTTAATGTATCTTAATACGGCTAAGATAATATCTTTGTTTTGTTCTATATCGCAATTTTCAGTACCAGAAGTAAGTAAATCAAAGTTTAGTTCTAAATTAGGATTTAAATTGTTTTTCCGTCTCTGTCTCTGTGCATAGTATAAACGACATTCCAATAGATAATGCTCCGCTGTTTCAAATTGTGCTCAACATCGACAATTTGAGTATGATACGATATTGTCACTGAATAAATCTGCATTTAATTTGCTACAGCTATGTCTTATTCTGGTTAGTAAAATGTTTGATTACCTGTCCCCAACGAGAAGATGACCCATAACTTGAATTTCGTGATTTCTAACTTTCTTTTAAACTGCGGAAGAGTTTGACTTGATCGAACGTCGTAACTTAAACCATTCCATAATATTTACTTTTGCACTGTCCCCAAAGCGCAAGGGAAATACATATAGACAAACATGGCAGTGCAATGTACGTAAACAATGACAGACTGCGGGGGAGAACTGCCATGGTTTAACCAGCTTGCTGTCCCCTCAGTGTGGGTGTTATAGCAGAGAATTGCTAGACGCAAAGTAAAAGTCCCCGCTGTTCCCCGGGGCTGGGGCGTGGTTACAAATGTCTAGTGCATTGCTGATTCTGTCCCATGTGTGTTCAGTGTAAATTAAAATATTGCTGGACATAAATTGTGTCAACAAGACCTTCCCATCAATGTGAAAAACAAGGTCTAGGCAAGATAATGAGTCTCGTCTCATGCACTTTAATTTCGAGATAATGAATGCATGTTATATTGACAGCAGATAAGATTACGGATAAAACTGACAATCCTAAGTTTATCATGTCACAGGCTTGTCAATCAACAAATAGTCCTCAGTCTTCAAGAAATAAAGGATTAAAACTAAATAGCTGGAAGAGTACTTGATCCAACCAATAGAGATATTATATGCAGGGCTTACCCAGGCTCACAATTTGTTGTAGCCAATACTTTAGCCGAATCAGGAAAAACAGAGCCGAATTAAATTAACGTCAGCCAAGGTTTTAGCCAGAAAGTAGTATCAACAGGCTGTTTTGTACTTATCTCTTTGCTCACTAGGGGTGACTTTTTTTGTCTGCTGATATATTTTACAAACAGTTTGGACACAGATCTGGAAAAGTAGGGAAGGTCTATGAAATCAGCTATTGCTTCAAATGGCACCACCTTCTAAACAACCGGCTGGATTCAGGAATGATCCATATATGGCCCTCTTTAGGTTTCAGTACGTTGCATACCTTAGGCCAAATAAACTGAAATAGATATTTGGAAAGAAAACTTTCAAAAATCTTCTTTGCTGAAACCAAAAGGCATAGAACCTTGATATTTTGTTTGTAGTAACACCAATTGAACCTCTACCATGTTTGCTCGATAATGTCCATGGGGTCTATGGGGTCACATGTTTTACATAATTATGTTTATATCTTGACTGAACATCATTTGGTGTTTCTCAGTTTAAAAGGAGGCTGTACAGGCTTGTCTGAGTCTACGCTTGCCAAATGCGTCATTGTTGGAAATCACGTGTCGCGGCTCATATGTTTATATAGAGAAAACGTTTATCTGGCTTGAGACCACAAGGTATAAAGCCTTGATAGTTGGTAAGTAGCATCCCCTGGTGAATCTCTACCAAAACAAAAAGTAAGTGAGTAATATGACCATGAAATGCCACAATCACACACCACAGACAAACATTCAGCACATCAAAGAAGAGACACAGACCATTAACACTCACACAGCTTTAAGAAGACAAGTCCGCTTCATTCCATTGCCTTGTTATAATACGTTTGCCTTGTAAATGAATAAAATACGTTTAAACCAAAAAGACAAGTAAAGCAATTCAACCAGCTAACTTTTTGCAGCGAAATGGTTGCAAAGAAGCACAGCACAAACAACGAGAACCATACACAAAACCCTTACAAACA
Organism: Loripinus fragilis; assembly: GCA_964019695.1. Classification (NCBI taxonomy): domain Eukaryota; kingdom Metazoa; phylum Mollusca; class Bivalvia; order Lucinida; family Lucinidae; genus Loripinus; species Loripinus fragilis. The sequence continues at coordinate 69,503,499 of OZ026521.1, forward strand.
ATAGGAGCAACAATAAATAATGGCTCAACATCAACAGAGCGCGATGTGTGTGTGTGTGTGTGGGGGGGGGGGGGGGGGGGATGAGGGGGCGGAGACGGGGGCGGGGGAAGAGGTGGTGTTAGGGGGGGGGGAATGACTAAATCTTTATGCCTAAATCATCGCCCTAGATTTTGCTGTAGTCAAACACTAAACTTGTTTACCTCACATGGAGGCTTTCTAACTTCTCACTTATATCATTACAAGGAACCAAACAAACTAGTGAAGTGATGAAACTAAGAAAATGGCTCTCAACTCTTAAAGACTAACAGCTGAAGAAAATCTCTAGTTTAGCCACAGTGGGCACAGTGGGTCCAACCAAAGACAGGCATCAAGCACCTACCTCCGATGAAAGTTTAAGGTAAGGGCCGTCATTAAGTCGAGGCCTTACCCATCGGTGAGCAATTAAAGAGGAAATCATAGCACTAACCCGCGATTGGGTTTATAATCAGGCATGCAGAATGCCGCATAACATTCATGCTATGCCCAATTATTTTACATTGCTTGAGTTTGTTCAAATATGATACTCAGGCCAAAACCCCAGGGGTCAAATTTTATACATAAACTTATATTGGGAAGCATAAGACATCGTCTTGTCTGAATCCTCAAGGCCTAGATTATGCATTAAGCTACCATTTGTCATTAAGACCTTTGTTTTGCTTATATTTGATTGGCCTTTTTACACAGGTTTACTGTATTGTCCTCGTACTCATAGAATCAGTTCATATCTCCATCTCTAAACCATATGGATTATTGTTCCTTATGGTAAGAAGCATTATTTGCACGCGTGGATCCAGGAGTGGCCCCGGGTCCTGACCCCCCCCCCCCCCTTGAAAATCACAAATTTATAGGGTCCGGACCCCCTGGAGAATATCAAAACTAAAGGGTTCCTTAGTAATACTGGTACGGACTTCCTGGGAAATCACAAGACTTACAAGCCTGCACCTTTGTATTTTCTTTTGAGTATATACTTACATTAGTCTTTCTTTCTTTCTTTCATTATATACTGCCAGACCCTCTTTCGAGTAATATTGGCAGGTGTACTTTGTACACTCCGGGTTGCAGGATGAAAGTCTACAAGTAACCATATCTAAATTACCGTAGGGTTCTTTAACCTGCACAGTGGTGACTCTCCCTGCACAGGGGACATCCAGTTAACGTCCCGATCCGAAGGACGGTGCACTTATCTAGTGTCATCCCTGCAAATGATACTAGAGAAAGTGTGTTTGGACACCGAAATTTTCCTCGCCGCGAGCGGGGATCGAACCTGGGACCTCTAGCACCAGAGGCAAGAATATTAATCAATAATATTAGCAGATATATGCAGCAGACGATTTTAGCAGACGACATTTTCAGAGATTTAAAGGGTTAAAGATTTACATGGAGTCTCAAGAAATATGTCAAGGATGGGTACTGTTGACGTCTGGAACGAACTGATTGCACTTGAGTTTGAATCCAAAATGCGTTAGTCTAACCAGTGACCTATACGTCACTTGTCTGCTTATATTTCAGGCTTAAGTCAGAAAAAAAGATTTTTTAGCCGATTTTGAATGTAGACATACCATATTTCCTCATTACAGTGGCAATTCATAGAGATGGGATAAGATATGCTTCACCATGTCTATTATAGACTCGACAACACTAGCTATGGTAGCAAACCACTAATAGGATCAGCTGTGCCTGGCAAATTTGATAATATAAGGGGTACCCTTCAATTCTTGGCTCTAAATACACTTTGTTGTATTTTATACTGTAAAGTGCTGTTTCTGTGTGCCTGGGAATGTTTGATCATCAATAAAAAGCATTTATAAAAAAGCATTTTTGGCAACTGAAAATACTAAATGTGGCTATCCGGCCAAAATACGAATGTGTGGCTCGGCCTGGAAATGCATCAGAATTCTACTTTCATTTTCATATACACAAACTCGAAGCTAATTATCAAAGAAACGAGGTGGGAGGCAGGTATTGAGTTGTAAATGTTTCACATGATCATGGAGATTTCTGCATGATTTAGCAAGATTTGAGTGGCTTGCTCGAGCACACTGTCCAGCAGGGGCATCAGATTTGGTACATTTTGTCGTAAAAATTGCCGTCGACAAAGTGGGGTCCGAGAAGATTTCTATGCTATTGGCTCTCTTGTGTAAATCAATTTTAGTGTTTTATTTCTCTAGAATCCACAAAAACATCTTTAATCTTGATTTAGATTGAAGAGAATTGGCTTTTTTTTATTTGAAACTGGTCGCAATCGGAATTTATCTTAGTGCGCCCTCCGGCACGCTCTGGGGTCTCCATTTGATGGTGGTTTGCCATATATCAATACCCATACGATAAATAGAGATAACTCACGATTTACTCAGGGTTTACAAGTACATCTGCAACAGTATTCTTGCTTACTTAACGATTCTACATCTCTACAACAATTTTTGGCGTTGTTAGGCATCAGGGGATAGTTTCGAAATTGGGGGTGGACGAATTTTAATATATTCTAGTATAGGGATGCAGAATAGCATATTTTGAATTTAAAAAGTTTATTATGAGCATATTTCTGCTAAAAAGCCTTGTAGGATGGGTATTTCTACAAGTTTGAGTGAAATACGAAACTAAAATTTCATATCATACAGCCCTGCTTGTGGTGGGGAACATTGCATCGGCTGCAGTTGTCAGTTGTTTACAACGAGCACCAAAAGTGTCCTGTTTTCCGAGAGATTTTGCCAAAAATCTAATTGGTTATTAAAGGGTCGCCTATTGATTTTGAACATTGTGTAATAGTGATCTACAGACTGAAAGTGAGTGATAGGGCTGGTGATGTGCAGGTAACTTTCGTTTCCCATATAAGTTGTGTTGGGGTCAGTGTATTTTCACTATTGAAAAAGTGTTGATGGGGATATAACAAATATTCCACTGGTACCTAGTTTTGGGCCATAGGGGCTTTATTTTTAATTTGCCAGGTTTTGACTCGTGTGGGGAGTAAGGCAAGGTAGGAAGTGAGTTGATGTGACTATTTGTTGAAAAGTTATTAAGTTTTAAAAAAAGTATGCGGCCGGGGGCCAAAAGGTCCTCAAAAGAACCGTCCCGTGATGCCTTAAGGGAGAGACTAAATTTTTATTTTGCATATTTCGAGGAGTTTTCATCATTTTTAGATGCACCATATTTATCCAAATTAAAAAGCAGAATGTATTTTCATATAGTGCAAGCAGTTTTTGTGGAAAAGGCCAAAATAAGTTGTCACCCTACCATTCTGGAAAATCAAAATCTGAGCCTGTCCGCAAGCACTATGCCCCTTCATATGTTCTTGAAATCTCACAGGATTAGTAAGAATGAAAGAAAATGCCTTTTTTCACAAGCAGTAGTAACTATTTGATTCAGATTTAGGGCAAACATACCTGCATAGAGATTTTTGGTTTTGTCTTTTAATAAATTAGCCATGACTCTGTCGATAGGAATGTCGCAAAAAGTGCCAATTTTCAAAATTTCATGAATTTTGTCTTCCAGTCAATCATAGTGGCCAGAGCATTCTATGAAAATATTGATAATTTGACTGAAAATGAGCAGTATAGAATATCTAGGCAGTTTGAAAAATACTGCATGCCAAAAAATACTTGCTTTGTTTGGCAGGGTCGGACAGACTCCGATGAACACGGTGAGCTCCGCATTCAGTTTCGCGGTAAACGCCTTTCACTGAAGGTGCATCGGGTTGCATTTGCACTTGCAAATAAAGGGACAACTGTGATGTCAGGCAACCATGATGTGTCCCACTTATGCCATTTGAAGCAATGTGTCAATGTAGCTCATCTGTCTTATGAGCCGCATGCTATTAATAATAAAAGAATGACTTGTAGATATGAAGGAGAATGCTCTCGTCATCATGGCTATGATGACTGTATTCTTCAGGTAATCATATTTTGATTATTATTATTATTATTATTATTATTATTATTATTATCATACCTTCTGTTCATCAACTAAGTAGGTTCCCCTCTTCTAGTTGGTTGGATTAATGCCATAGTCATACTCTTGGTCTATCTGTTGATCACCTCCATAGACGGACATGCTCAATAGCTTTCGATTGACCTTCCCCTTTCGCCTGAGGTGCCGCAAACTTTTGTACCTGACAGTAGCTTGTCTTCTACCATGAAATTTAGAAACTGAGTCAACTTTGATCATACGTTGAAAGAATGGGTCACTTCTTGAAACTGGTATTTTAAGCAGCTCTGCGGTCTTAAGTATTGACTTGCCTGTACCTAAGCTGGCTGAGTGAACAACAGAGTGGCACAATCATGTGAAGTTTCTACTCCATGCTTATGGGCCCATCTGAAAAGTTGACTATGAATGCTTTCACACTGATTTGTATTGGATAGTTTAACCATTTCTTTCAAACAATCTGTACTTAGGTATTTTCTTAATACTGTCTTTATCTTGTCTATGTCTTCTGTGCTTAGCTTAATGTGTTGCCCATAAGGTAGTGATTGTGTAGTGTAAGATGGAAGATGAGCCTCACACACCATAGACCTCTGTCTGCAGTCCCCATGCTTTCCCTGAAAGCACCTGATGATATTTTCAAGAGATAGCCTGGCATGCTGAACATAGTAGTCATCTTTGATGAAACGCTTTCGGTGCCTTGTGAGCTCCAAGCGTACCCTGGCCCGTAGACATGATGCAAGTTTCTGTGAATAAACTCCTTTGTCATACCCCCTTGGTACACTGCTAAGCTTCACATTCTTCACCTGTTTATGTAAGGAGCTCATTCTATGTATTAAACACTTATAATGTTTTATAGCATAATTTCCGGACATAATTCGTCCCATGAATGCAAGAAGGTGCTAAGTGCATTTTTGAAACTTTTGAGATAATCGATTTTTTTAAATTTTCTAAATGTACAATACAGCAAATCAAGATCTAGTTGTGTCATGGTATGCATAGATGGGACTTCTTAATTTTATGAGACATTCTTTGATTAGGCTCTTACAGTACATGAACTATTCTAAGAATTGTGGTTACCACCTTTTAGACAACCCCTTTTTACAAAAAGAACTACCTGCAAGAAAGGCATAAGTGCATTTATCACGTTTTTGCAGGATAAACAATCTTTTGATAAACACATTTTATTCTGCAAAAAGGTGGTATATGCAATTAGAACCTTCTTGCACAAATAAATAATGAAAGTTAAGACCAATATATTTTATGCAGTAAGGTGCTGTTTGAACATAGAACCTTCTTGCCAGCATCAGATCTGACAATATAGTTTACTTTCAATGACAATAAGGTGCTAATTACTTCTTAGCCCATTATTGAATCAAAAGAATTCCTTCCAAGCATACACTAGAATAACCACAAGAAAGTGAAACATTTTACAACTGAATAACCTTAGTAATTAGAGTGATATCTTAATATACAAATAAGAATAGAGACCATTATTTAACTACCTTTTGTTCTACTGAAATTATATATACAGCTAATGTCAAAGCCAAAATACTTTCTTATGCATGCAAATGTAGGAAATTCCTTTCTGATGAGAAACGTTTCAGTCAAAAGTCATTGAACTCTATTATGAAAATGCGGTTTGTTCTACATTTGTCTAGTCTCACTATCTTATTAATCAATGATTGTTTCAGCATCTGAATTATCATCCATTGTGCCATTAACCTTTTTGCCAGTTGAAAGTGCTTCATAGTATGGGTGGAATTCTATTGAAATACAACTAGACTTGTACAATGATAACAGCTCATTTTTCTTAGCCAGTGATACGCAAAGTTCGCTATCATACATGTGCTTATTTATGGGTCTGTTTGCCACGTTCATGTTTTGACCTTTATTTCTGTGAACAAATTATTGTTATATGTTTGAAAAAAATGTGTTATCTGGAGCCATCTTTGGGTAATGTAGCCATTCAACTTTAGCTGGTTAACAGATTTTCTGTGAACATTAATTTCATGTTGTTGCATTTATCTTTTCTGGGATTTTGACAGTCCTTCAACTAATCAAACTTCTAAATGTTTTTTTTTTTTTTAGATAATTAAGATTAACATCACTACTAATTACCATATCTTTTGTTCCAGTATCACAAGCAAGGGTTATAGAATCTTCGTTGTTTTTGTAGTAATTGGCATAAGAGTTAGGTGCTCTATAGAAAATGCCTAATAATCTTTAATTTAATCAACTGAAATGATATAATATTTTAAAGCTAAGGCCAAACAAAATACTTTCCTATGCATGCAAAACATAAGAATTCTTGTCCCATGAGAAGAAGGTTAAACAGTGCAGTCAAAAGTCATTGAACTGTATTTTGAAAATGTGGGTGGGTCGGACTTCAGACTCTATGATGGTTTCGACTTAAAGATTTCTTTATTGACAAGATGGCAAGAGCCTGATGCTTTGGCTGTTGTCAGGCCCACCAGGGTTTACCTGTTGGATTTCTTTTGTTCGGGTACTCAGTTTTATGTACTGTTGAGTCCTTATCTTTGCTTTATCTCCTTTTTATATCTTGATTTATATGTTCTAGGAGATGATGCATGGATAAGTTAGCGGTTTTTCATGCAGACCAAACATCTATGTTACTTGATCCACATCTGAACTAAGGGTGAGGTTGGCACCATGAAACCAGTTTAATCCCTCCAGTTAAATATTTTTACTGACCGTTCCAAGGCGGTACTTCTTTTGTGGATTATTTGTGTTATTTATGTTTTGTGTTTGTCATGCTTTCGTGTCTGTTTATTGCTGCCTTGTGGTCACCTGCTGGAAAAAGACTGACCTCTTGGCTCTCGTTTATGATGTTTAATTGTGTTTTTGTCACTTTCCCATGTGGTATCCTGGGTCGTGTGTGGTACTTGATTGTATCGTTTCCTGATCTTTGCTGCATTTCTTACTTTTTTTCAGTGTTTTTTTTTCTTCTGGGAATTAAACAAGGGAAGCAGTAATAATAATAATACTTAAATCTTTGTTTAAATATTGTCTGGTGATGATTTTAACCTTAATTATATTAACAATTCTTGATCTAGGGAGCAAAATGTATTTAACCTTTTCCTTGTAGAGTGTGATTCAATAGGAAACTTTCTAAGAGTATGTGTTTACAAAGGACATAAGCGTTTGTTTCAGAAGTTTATTCGCACAAAGTTTTCCTTGGCAAAACAGTTCCCTGAAAAGTTCTATGTTACTGCTTTTTAGAGTATAATCCACTGGTTTTGTCTATGTCGAATGTTCAAAGAAAGAATGCTTTGCACACACGAATAAGAGACTGACTGAAGAAGAACTGTGTCGATATTACCTGTCTTCAAGGTGTGCAGCAGGGTCTCCTTATTTGTGACACACTTATTATTTTATTTTGATAGATAAACTCCCTCTGAAGTACAGTTTCTTTTCCATTAGTCTTACATTTTCAAGGAAATACCTCCTTCTTGCAGTGAAAAATAGCTGCAGATAAACCTAGACAGCATTCTGCAAGAAGGTGGTAAGTGACATTTAGAACCTTCTTGCAGACTCAATCCAGCGTATAGCCCCTTTTAGCATGCAATTTTCTGGCAATATGGACTTACCACCTTTTGTTTCCATGCAATATCTCTATAACTAATAATACCATAGTACTGATCTTTTGATATCAGGAGGAGAAAATAGCAAGTGATCAAAATTCATAAAAAAACATTTTTCACCAAAAAGTGCATATATCACCTTTCTGCATTCATGGGACGATATTATATTCTCGCAGAGCTTTCGCGATTTGAGCGCTGGCATCGGTTGTGATTGAGCAAACTTTTAGAATATTTTGTTGATGAACAGAGTTCAAGTTACTATTTAATAGTTTTGGTTCTGTTGATTGAATTGAGCCATGGGGATTATAGTTTCTTTTACAACTATTTGTATTATGCTGACATTTCTGTTTTGTGCACAGTTTGTTTGCAGTTTCTATTGCTATAGGTAGATGCCTTGTTGTTGTTCGTTCGATCAGAGGTGCAAAGCTTTGAGTGGCGCGCTCACAGCCCTGTTGCGGTCGACTATTGTAAGAGACATCAAATTCCATGTCGCTTTCATTTGACAAGCCTGCGAAAGTTTGAATTCTCTTCACATACTGTTGATTCAAAAGCATCTGCTTCTTATTCAAATTTTCAATTTTGTCTGTAAGTTGATTAAGCTTTCTTTGGAGCCCGCGAAGATCAGGTGCTCTAATGTTAACACAGGACAAAAACAAATGTAAATCATTGAGTCCTACTCTTGATTTTAGAACTGGAATTAACATCATAGTATTAACACAGCCAGCATCAGGACCTCTGGCAGACTTCATAGTTGTAAATAGTGCACATTTGGGAGTTTCAAAGCCGCAGTTCCTACAGTTTACGGTTTCAGTCACACACAAACCTCGTTCTACGATATCGAGGCTCAAAGACCTTGAGGACTCACAGCTGTGTGGTGCAAATGAAATTAGCAATTCCTCCAGTTTCTTCACATTCACAATGATATTTTCATTCTCACTAAATGATTGTGTGCTTGAGCTTGAACTCTTACCAGCAGCATTGATATTAAAGCTTTCACTGTAATCCTTTTCTACTCCAGGTCTAAGACGATAAGGTAATACATCGGCTCCTGTTCTTCCTTGACTGCAGCCAGCTCTATTTACCAGTGACAGGACATCCTGAATTTCAAAAGAAGAAACCCTAGCATTATCAGTAAGTTCATCATTTATAGAGGTAGAAGCTTCATCTATATCCGAACACTTCCGATATAATGCTGAATGTCCTTGCTTAAACTGAGAGACTCTTTTAGCCCTATTCCGTTTAATGGATTTTTTCCTTGTAGCGGCCATGGCCGAAACTTTGGTGTAAATATAAATTCACAAAATTATGAGTATTTTAAACTGATTTGGCTCCAATTCACCCACTCTGTAGGAGATTTGGAATGGAAATGACTGTTAACATATATGGAACCGTTTATAGACTGCAGATAGCATCTTATGTGCACCTAGAACCGGGATCTAGCTGATTTTTGATGTTTTCTAAAATTTCAAACAAGTCACCATTTTCACTAAAATTGCCCCTGTGAGATGATTCTAATAGTTGTAACTATGAGGCATCAAAATGGCACCTCACAATATGTGTTTTGATGAGAAAAGAAGCAAAAATGATTTTAAAAAATAACTTCTTATCTGGAATTACTAATGCAGAGGGGTACGGGTCCAGATCAGCCCGCCCTTATGAACAAATTGCAAATATGTCTCATGTTTTTCATGAAAACTAGCCTAGGTTACTCATTAGAACTGCCTCATTGACTGTGGCCTAATGAGTAAGCAAAGAAAAAAGTTTTTGATGAGAAAATATGAAAAACAGATGCACAAATGAACAGCTCATCTGAACACTTACAGAGTAATAAATCCAGGAAAACTTCTTGTTAATCTAGCATTAATCACCTGCCCTTATCTCTATAATTGGCCAATTAGGTCAACACAAACAATAACAACATAAATTGCTTGATAAACTGCACAGTAGAAACTGAACAGTGTAGACCCTGATCAAGAGGAAAGGGGAGATAATTGTATTTATCTCTGTTTCCTACCTAAAAATTGGGTTACATGCTTTGTAAGGGCCCTTTTTACATGTTTGGTAGTTTATGTGCAATGCTTATAATGCTTAGGATGACACAAGGCATGTTTCCATTTGACAGCTTAAAGTTAAGCATTGCTGAACTGCAAGAGACACTAACTGGCAGCAACTTAAGCTATGCCTGCTCTACAACATTTTTACCCTTTTTCACGGGTCGGCTTCGGATTTTGAGACATATTCTAAATTTCATATAAAAAAAGCAAATTTGAGTTTTTTTCAAATTTAATTCATGAATTGCTAGTCTAAATTGACCATATTACCTGGTAGGGTCCCTTTTTTCAAGCTTGGAAATTAACTTAAAAAAATTAAGGCATCAGGGGATAGTATCGAAATTGGGGGTGGACGAATTTTAATATTTTCTAGTATAGGGGTGCAGAATAGCATATTTTGAATTTAAAAAGTTTATTATGAGCATATTTCTGCTAAAAAGCCTTGTAGGATGGGTATTTCTACAAGTTTGAGTGAAATACGAAACTAAAATTTCATATCATACAGCCCTGCTTGTGGTGGGGAACATTGCATCGGCTGCAGTTGTCAGTTGTTTACAACGAGCACCAAAAGTGTCCTGTTTTCCGAGAGATTTTGCCAAAAATCTAATTGGTTATTAAAGGGTCGCCTATTGATTTTGAACATTGTGTAATAGTGATCTACAGACTGAAGGTGAGTGATAGGGCTGGTGATGTGCAGGTAACTTTCGTTTTCCATATAAGTTGTGTTGGGGTCAGTGTATTTTCACTATTGAAAAAGTGTTGATGGGGATATAACAAATATTCCACTGGTACCTAGTTTTGGGCCATAGGGGCTTTATTTTTAATTTGCCAGGTTTTGACTCGTGTGGGGAGTAAGGCAAGGTAGGAAGTGAGTTGATGTGACTATTTGTTGAAAAGTTATTAAGTTTTAAAAAAAGTATGCGGCCGGGGGCCAAAAGGTCCTCAAAAGAACCGTCCCGTGATGCCTTAGCTAGTACTTTGGTAGCCTATAGGTCTTAAGGCCACATACCTGTAATTTTAAAAAGGGCAGGGATTGGCTCAAAAGGTGAGTGGAAGCGCAACACAATATTTAGGTTGTAAGGTGTTTCGTGATTGGTCAATAATGAAATTACGGGAAATAGATCATATTTTTTAGACTGGTATACCTTTGCTGCACGTTTTGAAGCAACATCTCTCTGCTTTTGTTGATTAATTTAACTAGTGTGGATATGGAAAAAGGACCTTGCATTCTGGATTTTTTTCAATGGAATTTTCTTCTCCCTTCGGGGACCATAAAGGGGTAAAACATGGTGGTCACTGGTGTATCTCATTCTTGTTTATTGATTGAACTAGGTCCAATCTGTAACTCTATGGCAGCCTCATTGTAATTGAAGGATTGTGAGGCCCACAGTCTACTTAAAGGCTATAATGAAGATCTATGGAAAAAACATTTACAGGTCTGGGCACATAATCAACATTATGAATGAAATACGACTGGCCAGTCCGCGGTTAATGAAGTAAATAGAGGACTGATACAGCAAAACACACATGCACATGCACGCTGTGTCAAAACCGAGCGACAAATCTCAAAGAAGGATGTATAACGGTCTGCCAGTATGAGTCATTCTGCAGACGCAGTCGTATTGCGCCTGTACACACGAGGCTGTATTTATTTAGACGTGGCCAAAGCTAACATTGATCAATGAAAGATAGTGTTGGCTACCTGAGGCTGAATATCATTATTTATATAAACTTCATTCATTAATGCAATTGAAATGTTGGTCGCCAGAGAACGTATGTGTCGCATCAAGCGCAATAGGCTCTAACCCTACGTAAAATATTTTTTTTCCCATCTGGCTTCAGTGGCGGATCCAGGGGGGGGGGGATCCAGGGGGTTCACTCGAACCCCCCTCCCCGTCCCCAGTTTATGAATATCCTATGAAAATGAAATAATTTGGTCACAGTGAGTGGTCAATAGAGGCCCGTTTACAGATATTTATTGGGTAGAGATGAGACTTTTTTTATACAGCGGAAGGTACAACTTGGCATGTCTACCCGCCTCCCCCCTCCGGGCAATAAATACCAAGAGCATCCCACGCTTCCAAATAGTCGGATCAGAGCTTTTGCAGTCCGTACGAAAAATCATTGGGACCTTGGCCACCCATAGAGCGCCCAGCGAAGGCTCTGATCAGACTGCGCGGATGCGCAGGCTGACCTGAATCTTTGCTTGCCGCACATACCAATTTGTAACTTCTACTGTTTTCCGGCTCTACGCATATTATAATAAAATCTCTTTTCATATTGATTTCTCCTGTGCAATTAGATTTTATCAATGAGCAATGAATTAAGGTTAGTTGGTCATATGCAGTCAAATGTGGGTCATAACCCGATAATTGGAGAGCCGTGGTAGGAAATACTTAAATATTAATTACTGCTTCCCCAAAGGAAATTATAATTATTGTATATTCTCTATAATGTTGTGTATTATGATCCAAACTTAGACTGCAGTGAACTTTTAGCCCATATAAGCATGTCTTTTGTGGGACATAGGGTTATTGTAGGAATTGCCTATGAGACATATACTTTATTCAAAGACAAAGATATTTGATTTCTCGGGGCAATTGTGTATGGCATTATATTGCAAAATCACATTAATTTTGCCATTGAAGCCATTGCCTGTACATGAGCTGTGATTGTTTGTGATTGTTATATGTATAACTCTATTCAAACCCCAATCACATCCATTATAGCTCATATACTGGCAATGACTTCATAGCAAATGTGTAAAGATATACATGTATTAAGTGTCTCTGACTTTCTATATACAAAATAACGTACACATATCTTGGTGAAACGTCCTTGACAATGCATGGATACAGTTTACCAACTGACAGTAATTAACAACTACATGTTTAAAGTAAGTAAGGGTGCAAAGATGAGGAATCGATACAATCTTCATTTTTACATGCATTTGATCCACATTCATTTACGCCCTCTTCTACAGCGTTCTCATTCATGTTTTCTCCTTTCTCAAGTTCATTATCTGGCCTCGAAGTTATAAAACTTGAGTACAGTCTCAGACTCAAAATAAAGCGCAATGATTGGCTGCTTGCGGACACGTGTCCGCAAGCATCCAATCATTGCGGTGTCCGCAAGCAGCCAATCATTGCGCTTTATTTTGTTCTTTTGTGTTCTACTCTTTCGAGTGTAGGACAATTGCCCACTAGGACAAAAGCCCACTAGAACAAAAGCCCACTAGGACAAAAGCCCACTGGACAAAAGCCCACAAGGACAAAAGCCCCCTGGGACAAAAGCCCACTAGGACAAAAGCCCACATATATGCGTTTAACAGGGATAGTTTTGAACTGATGGAGAAACAGACAGACAGGCCTTAAATGAAGAATCTCCCTTCTTCTAAAATCTGAAATTTCAAAAATCTCTTTTGTTTGGCACCTCTCATAAAAGTGCATGCTAATTGTTACTACCAGATCAAAGGTCATTTGGATTAATTAGACATATGTTTCCCAATTATAATAGATTGTTTGACCCAAACTGTAAATTGATTTTCTTCAAATATCAATGGCTTTTAACATCAAAATTAAGTTGTTTGTCATAACATACTGGAGAAATGAAAAAAGTCAATAAGCAATGTCTATTTGATACCCCCTTACAGTAAGGGTCAATGAAAAAAACTTAGTTTTGGCAAGTGCTAGTTCAAACCAGCGGACCCTAGTTTTGAAAAAAAAAATAGTAGAATCTGTGAAAACAAGATTTCAGTAGAATCTGTGCAAATGACCTAAAAGCCTGCAATCTGGAATATTTGTTAAGATCAAATATACAAAATTATTCACACCTGAAAGCTCTATATATCAAAGCTTATATTGGAAAAATAGTTCTCATAGATGTCATCTTATCAGAAATTATTTTTTCCAAACCAAACTTCTTCATGCATATGTTCAATGTGTCTATATTATATAAGCAACATATCAAATTGCTCCATCAAAAGCTGTGGAATGAGTTGATTGGCCCATGAAGGCACCATCTATGCATATACAAAAGCCTTGTTAGGGGAAAATTGTCTAAGTTCTAACAGCTGTCATTTTGTCAAAAATTATTTTTTCCAAACCAAACTCCTTCATGCATATGTTCAATATGTCTACATTGTAGCAGCAAAGTATCAAATTTCTCCAACAAAAGCTGTGGTAGGAGATGATCGACCCATAAAGGCACTATCCATGCATATACAAAAGCCATAAAGAGGAAAAATTGTCCAAGTGCTCATAGCTCTCATTTTGTCAAAACAATTTTTTCTCAACCAGACTCCTGCATGCATATGTTAAATGTGTCTATATTGTATAGACAAAGTATCAAATGGCTCCATTAAAAGCTGTGGTAGGAGTTGATAGGCCTATGAAGGCACCATCTATGCATATACAAAAACCTTATTAGGGGAAAATTCCCTACATTCTCACAGCTGTCATTTTGTCATTTTTTTTTCTGAACCAAACTCCTTCAAGCATACATTCAATGTGTCTACATTGTATAGGCAAAGTATCAAATTGTTCCATCAAAAGCTGTGGTAGGAGTTGATTGGCCCATGTATGGATTATAATAGCATAAGCATAGAACCCTATATAAAAAGCCATTTAGAACTACAAAGGGAAATAACTCTAATAGAATTCACCCCTAGCCCTTAATTTTTTGTTTAAAGTATTTATCTTGTATATATGAATATGTTTGCAAGGTTTGATGAAAATCCAGCAATGACTCTTCAAGATATTAAGGAAACAAAACGTTACGGATGGACAGAAAACGTGAAAACAGGTTACCCACCACAAGCAAAGTTTGCAGGGGTATAATAAAAATTTCAATGAAAACACACTGCAGGTGCGACTTACCCTGAATGAGCAGTCTGATCAGGGTTAACAGTTTTAAAAAAGACATAAACCTATTTTTTTAAAGAAAGTGGGCTTTTGTCCACCCTGCCAAATTAATCGGTTGGCTTTTGTCCAGTGGGATAATGTCCAGTGGGCTTTTGTCCTAGTGGGCTTTTGTCCCAGTGGGCTTTTGTCCGTTCTCCACTCAATCACCTTAAATTTCAGTGGTCTACATAATACTGACGTCTGCTTCCATTTCACTGTATATTAATATTTCGATCATTTGGTGCCTCGTTACTTTTCAATAACAACCCTTTTCACATTTTCATTCTCTATTCTTTTGCATTTTATATATCGATTGACCACCCTTAACATTCTCTGTTTACGTTGTTGTGCATCTCACAGAATCGTTCCTCACTTTCCCTTTTTGCTGTCTAACCTTCCCACTTGAATGTCGTCACTGTCTTATTTGTCCATTGTCATATAAATCTTGCAGCGGTATTATCTCTAGCGCTGTACATATTTTCTGGCTTGTTACTTTTTGCAAACGTCACCATCTGCCATGACAGAAACAGGGAAACAATTAATATCATAACCTTCTGGATACAGGTCTAATGCTTACTCATCTAAAACTACCACCGACCTGAGTACCAGATACTGGTTCTAAATGGAGTCCTCTACAAGTGTTTAATAGGTCATATGATAAACAGAATCTTACACTCGTAATCATTTCATATCAAATTCATTAAACGTTCCAAAAGGCTCGTTTAATAAATTTCATATGAAGTGATCACTCGGTCGTGCCTCTATTTACAAACTGTTCTAACATGAACTTTATGAATTCGAAATGTGCCCAGAACAGTCTTAATGCCTAGTTGATTTAGCTTGTCTTCAAACTGATGGATTTTTCTTCTTCAACTCGAAGTGCAACGTAGTCAACTGTTTGTTATTCATTTATCTTCTAAATGTTATGTTTTCAGTGATCAGTTTTTACTTAGAATTTCAGTATCCCTTCTATAGTTCTATTGCTTATTAATTCTTCATAGTCAAAACTAAAACACTCACAGACACTAACCAAAACACAGACTTCCAAAATCCTTATAATTCACTCACGCTGGGCTTCATCTTATATACTATTAAGTCACGTGGTAGAGACCAACATCAGAGCCAACTAATAACATCTTTGGCCAATCACAGCTCGAATTATCTATAGAGCTCCCTCTCTTAATTTAAGCATCCATTTATATCAACCAATAGGAAGATAGAAAAGTGACTCATAGTCATACCAGCTGGGCAATTCCACAAATGCCACATGCTTGGATGTTCGCTCATCTATGTCAAATTAGACATGATCTATTTATTTGATTGATGCAATATCACTAGAATAAGTTTTATCTATAAACAAAATCTTTCAAAGATAAAAAAACATCATACAGAATTGACAGGCTTATCAACATGCCCATTTAGAAACAATAACAAGCTGGTGTCAAATTGCTCACCAATATATAAACATACCAATCATAAGTGTCAACATCTAAGCTCGTAAGCACACCTGTAGATAAACTAAACCATTCAAGCATTCACAAAAATTGTGTATACCCACAAATTAATTCACAATCATTGTGAATCCTCTCAGGTGAAGCCTACTATTTTATAGAAATAAGGAAACTTTTGTTCTCCTCTATGGAATTGAAAGAGTTTGCTGTACAAGTGTCGTTTAGACAGGAAAGTTCAGATATTGGCACAATATCGTTGTAGCCAATATTGTTATATACCTAATAAGTGTTTACTATAGAAACTTGACGTGTTTCAATCTCTGACAGTTGTACATATCATCTAAATTTAACGTGTCGCAATGTGGTAGACTGGCTGCACGCGCTTCATTCCCATTACTACACGGCAGCAGAGGGCTTTATTGACGATACAATGACGATAAAACGTTCATTTGCCAAGCCCCCGTGTGATAATGTGTTGAAGCCCTCACAGCATCGCGGTTCGGACAGCAACACATTATCACACTCGTTAGTACAAACGTAAATATACGGAAAAGAATGGTTTATCCTCTTATTAAAATATGCTTGACAATTATATCAAATGATAAGTATATTATTTGTCTAAACAAAGCTTCAAAAGGTATTATGTTACTTGAGATATCTATTTCGAAACAGCTTTACCCTCAAAGCACTGGCCAAACAAGCAGATCATACACATTAGAGACCTCACAATTTATGCAAGAGAAGGCTCAGCCATTTTTTTCATGGCTGCTCAAAGTTAATCTATCAGCCAGTTTGTCCTGTAATATGGCGAAACTTCTATAAGAATTGGTGTCCCTAGGCCCTAGAGAGTTTTACTATACTACTGTCAGCTGTTAGTAAATTCTGTACACAAACAATAGGCCCCAGAGGAGGGTTTGACCGATCCATTCTGTCGAAACACCGGCTGTATTGGGCATATCATTGGGTGGCAGGTTAATATTGTCAAATTAAGGTGTATTTAATACCCTTAGCAAACAGCAATCAACAGTACAGATCCCGATGAAAGGGTGGGTATTTCGGCATTTAATTTCTGCAATCATCGTTTGCCAAAGTAGTGTTTCCAATATAAAAAAGGATAAATTCATTATCAATATTATGACAAGAAACTAGGCTCAAAGGCTATACAACATTTTCATGCTCAGCTCAATTGATTATGAAACTTATAATGGTCATCTTCATAATGCAACTGTTGGAAGTTAAAAACACACACGAATACAACCAATTCATACAATATTGACTGCTTATGTACTGAGCATTGTTTTGTTGATTGTACAACCAGTACACACAAGATTGCCCGCTGTACTACTTATACAACTAGTGCAAACAACATTGACTGCTATAGTAAGCATTGTATTGTTAATTATACAGCCAGTACATACAACATTGGCTGTTATATTTAGCATTGTATTGTAAATTGTACAACAGTACATACAATACAACAAGGCTGCTAAACTGAGCATTGCATTATTAATAATACAACCAGTACATACAACATTGGCGGATGTTCTGAGCAATGCTCAGTACAACAGCCAATGTTTTATGTACTGATTGTATTTGTTTTAAGGCTGATAACATTGAGAAAAGCTCAATCCTGAAAAACATAATACTCAATCCTGGAATTAAAATATTGACTCTGGACATGGCTTTAAAACTGTATAAACACAACTCAATTCAAGCTTCTAAGGTTTTATTAGGCATTTACTAGCCAAAATAACTTATTTTATTACATGTAATAATAGGTTTAGGTAACACACTTATATATAAGTGTTTTATACTGATAGTTTTATCATCCTCAATCCTAAAATCAGGATTCACCCTTAGCTTAACCACCCATGTTCAGAGCAAGAGTCTTGGCTAATGTGTTGTTTTTTTTGCTACTCAGGAAAACTCAAATTCCATTCTGGTGTATAATGAGCTTGAAAATGCCCAGTCGTGATATATAGAGAATACTAGGTGAGTGTCTTTTGATATCAAGTTTACCAGGCAAGGCTTTGAGAACGCTTGTTGACATCGCGAGGCTTGCCGAGCGATTCAACATGCGTTCTCAAAGCCGGGCCTGGTAAACTTGATATCAAAATACGCGAACCTGGAATTCTATTTATCAGTTTATTCCTTGTTTC
Source organism: Loripinus fragilis (assembly GCA_964019695.1). Taxonomy (NCBI): domain Eukaryota; kingdom Metazoa; phylum Mollusca; class Bivalvia; order Lucinida; family Lucinidae; genus Loripinus; species Loripinus fragilis. The sequence continues at coordinate 69,521,620 of OZ026521.1, forward strand.
ACTCTTCAAACTAGCGATAATGACGTAATTTTTAATTTTTGTGTTGATTCAGTGTCATTAGTGACGTCATTCAAAAGTGCAACGTCATCATGACCTGATAAAGGTAACATGCCGTGATATAGGAAACGTTTATTAGGTTATGTTTAAACAATTCAGTTAATATTAGGGGTGACTGATAAATACGTATTGTTATTCAAGCGTTCATGTGTTCGTGATTGTAAGTCATTATTTCCATGATGTTAAATCGCGATGACCAATTTAGGCCGGAAGGTGGGAGTTCTAGTGTTTAATTATCGAACAAGCCTGTAACAATGTATGCCATATAAGGAGGAGAGTGCCGAGTTTATTCTTGATATTGGGTAAAGATAGAACTAATAATTTTAGAAAATTGAGCAATCTATCCTGGGTTTACACTTTTTTTATTCAGTTGGTACAGTTTATACACCTAATCCCTGGTTTGTCAAATGTACTTCCATGCGTGAATCCAGAGGGTTGGGGTGCACCCTCCCCCTTGAAAATGACAAATCTATAGGGTTTCTTAGCAATACTGGTCTGGATCCCCTGAAAAATCACAAGGCTACCAATCCAACATTCAATGTTGGGCCATTATCGGTCCGCCAGCAAAACGTCATTTAAATGGCGTTTCGCTTGTGGGCCGATGATGACCCGCTTTTAGTGGTATTTGGATCCTCTCTCCCCTCATCAACTAATGGAAGAAAAACAAGAAAAAAGTAAAAAAAAAAATAGTTAAAAAACATCAACAAACAAACGAAAAACTGTAAATTCTCACTACTCACAGAATAGCGTATTAAACTTTTTAAAAAAAAAAAAGTTTGCAACCTTCTTTTATACACATTTCTTATGTTTTCTTAGATAAGCGATTAACTTTAAAACAATAGATACACCTTCCAGATAGTTCCATATGGATGAGGGTCTGGATATGATTTAATGAATAGTGAATATTGATCTTATTTTAGATTAACTTTAAAACAATTGATACACCTTCCAGATTGTTCCATATAGATGAGGGTCTGGATAGGGTTAAATAATAAGTGAATATTGGTCTTATTTTAGATTAACTTTAAAACCATCGATACACCTTCCGGATAGTTCCAAATGGATGAGGGTCTGATTAGGGTTTAATGATCAGTGAATATAAGCCTGATTTTAGATTAACTATAAAACACTTGTTACATCTTCCTGAAAGTTCCTTATGGTTGATGGTCTGGCTAGGGTTTAATGATTAGTGAATATTAGTCTTATTTTAGATTAACTTTAAAACAATTGATACACCTTCCAGATAGTTCCATATGGATGAGGGCCTGTATAGGGTTTAATGATAAGTACATATTGGTCTTATTTTTGATTAACTTTAAAACAATTGATACACCTTCAAGATAGTTCCATATGGATGAGGGCCTGTATAGGGTTTAATGATAAGTGCATATTGGTCTTATTTTAGATTAACAGTAAAACAATTGATACACCTTCCAGATAGTTCCGTATGGATGAGAGCCTGTATAGGGTTTAATGATAAGTGCATATTGGTCTTAAATTAGATAAACTTTAAAACAATTGATACACCTTCCAGATAATTTCATATGGATGAGGGCCTGGATAGGGTTTAATGAAAGAATTTTGGTCTTATTTTAGATTTACTTTAAAACAATTGATACACCTTCCAGAATGTTCCATATGGATGAGGGCCTGTATAGGGTTTAATGATAAGTGCATATTGGTCTTATTTTAGATTAACTATAAAACAATTGATACACCTTCCAGATAGTTCCATAGATAGGGTTTAATGATTAGTTAATATTGGTCTTATTTTAGATTAACTTTAAAACAATTGATACACCTTCCAGATTGTTCTATATGGATGAGGGTCTGGATAGGGTTTAATGATAAGTGATTATTGGGCTTATTTTAGATTAAATTTAAAACAATTGATACACCTTCTAGATAGTTCCATGTGGTTGAGAGTCTGGATAGGGTGTTGGTCTTATTTTTGATTAACTATAAAACAATTGATACACCTTCCAGATAGTTCCATATGGATGAGGGCCTGTACAGGGTTTAATGATAAGTGCATATTTATTTATTTTAGATTAACTTTAAACAATTGATACGCCTTCCAGATAGTTCCATATGGATGAGAGCCTGTATAGGGTTTAATGATAAGTGAATATTGGTCTTATTTCAGATTAACATTAAAACAACTGATACACCTTCCAGATTGTTCCATATGGATGAGGGTCTGGATAGGGTTAAATAATAAGTGAACATTGGTCTTATTTTGGATTAACTTTTAAACAATTGATACACCTTCCAGATAGTTACATATGGATGAGGGCCTGTATATACTTTAATGATAAGTACATATAGGTCTTATTTTAGATTTACTTTAAAACAATTGATACACCTTCCAGATTGTTCCATATGTATGAGGGTCTGGATAGGGTTTAATGATAAGTGGATATAGGTCTTATTTTAGATTAACTTTAAAACAATTGATACACCTTCCAGATAGTTTCATATGAATGAGGGCCTGTATAGGGTTGAATGATAAGTGAATATTGGTCTATTTTTAGGTTTACTTTAAAACAATTGATACACCTTACAGATTGTTCCATATGGATGAGGGTCTGGATAGGGCTTAATGATTAGTGAATATTTGTCTTATTTTAGATTAACTTTAAAACATTTGATACACCTTCCAGAAAGTTCCATGTGGTTGAGGGTCTGGATAGACTTTTGGTCTTATTTTAGATTAACTTTAAAACAATTGATACACCTTCCAGATAGTTCCATATGGATGAGGGCCGGTATAGGGTTTAATAATTGTGAATATTGGTCTTATTTTAGATTAACTATAAAACAATTGATACACCTTCCAGATTGTTCCATATGGATGAGAGCCTGTATAGGGTTTAATGATTAGTGAATATTGGTCTTATTTAAGATTAACTATAAAACAATTGATACACCTTCTAGATTGTTCCATATGGATGAGGGCCTGGATAGGGTTTAATGATTAGTGAATATTGGTCTTATTTTAGATTTACTATAAAACAATTGATACACCTTCCAGATAGTTCCATATGGATGAGGGTCTGGATAGGATTTAATGAATAGTGAATATTGGTCTTATTTTAGATTAACTTTAAAACAATTGATACACCTTCCAGATAGTTCCATATGGATGAGGGTCTGGATAGGGTTTAATGATTAGTGAATATTGGTCTTATTTTAGATTATCTTTAAAACAATTGATACACCTTCCAGATTGTTCCATATAGATGAGGGTCTGGATAGGGTTAAATAATTAGTGAATATTGGTCTTATTTTAGATTACGGTAAATGTTCTAAAATTTCGAACACTCTAAAATTACGAACACCTAAAATTATCACCGAAAATAATTTTTAAAACATCCTAAAAAATCGAACACTGCCCTTTTTCGGAAAAGTGAATTTCTAAAACTACGAACACACGATATTTTCGGCAGAAATCGATGTCCGTTTATCTGTTTGTCCCATCTGTGTTCGGTATACTTCTACCGTACAGCACGTGAGCAGTATCGACATTTGGAAGGTTCCATTCTACTTAGATGGGTAATCTGGCACGTGACGTTCTATTTCGCATGCCAGCGCGCGACGTTATACATTATTCAAGGTCACCAGCATTGACGAACTTGATGCACGGACAAGTTCCTGCAACGATTCTGAAACTGCTTTGACTAACCCTATTGAGTATATGTATCCACCCAAATGGCTGAGATCATTATTTATGACCAGAGGTCGCGATTCAGCTAATTGTACGTGAAATATGCACGTTCACATGCATAGTGTGCTGTGACACGTACTCGTTTTTTTTTTCTAAAGAGAGAGAGTTGCGGAAAATGAGACGATCACTTAGGAGAATGAAATAAGTTGATGTGGACGTTTGGAACACAAGGGGTCATTCGGTTTCGTGCAAAATGCAGAGAAAATCGTGCAAGTCGCATGTTCTTTCTCACCGAGACATCTAATGCGGAAAATAAAGCCATCGTACAGTATATTTAATATATACCGACATGCCCGTGGTCATCATCTCATTTTTATTCATGGTACATTACCGTTAACTTATGCTTAAAAGGTTATCCGACGGACACGCCCTACCCTCCCCTCCCTTTTAAGCATTTTAAAGGATTTCCCAGTTCAGCAATATGTCCAAGCAGGGCACTTCTATCGTTCTAATTCTATGCGTGTGCTCTTTTCTTGAACACAGCTTGGACCCGAGCATGAAATCAACTTGCGCGGAGCCCCATATGAGCATGTAAAGACCCTGCTGGTACTTATGACAGATGTGATCAGCGAAGGCTCAGGAGAGCATGTGTGTTTGCACAATCTTGTCAGGGTCTCGCTCACTAACAAAGTTTAAAGTGGATGAAGACTAGCCAAATAAGAATTCAAGACATCTACGTACATTATCTTTAAACTACTTGTCAGCGGTTTTAATTCAATTCCTCAAAATGGAAAGTTTTAACAAACTGTTGAGCCGATCGCGGCGTCTGTTTGTCCTCATGAAACTGCACATGGAAGGTCCTACGAGTGCATTACCGGTATAATGTACGCACAGACGCACATACATGTACCAAGAAATAAATTGATTGTAGCATGATTCTGCATCTTGATGAATTTAATATTTACATATTCAATTTCATGAAATAAGCCAGCTATGCGAGCAGCGAAGGTTCAGACGAGCCTGCGCACCCACGGAAAATCGCCAGCGCCTTAACTGCCCACAAACACATAGAAGAAATGCATGCCGTGGCTGTTAATTTAAAATCAGTAAAGCCCTTGAAATGATGGGGACATCTCGGAATTCGCTTTGTTTACCACACGTCTGTAGATGTATGTACCCCGACTTTGTTACATGCGAAGATCAGTCTGCGCACCGCACAGCCTTATCAGCACCTTTGTTTCTAGAACAAAACATTAAACATTTTGTCGGGCCAGATCTGGGCCCAACTGTCTGCTAAATAAGTTTGTCACAGCCTCTTTGGGGGGGGGGGGGGGGGGGGGGGGGCTGGGCCCGGTACTGCTAATAGTATCAGCCGCAGACAAAGGGACAGGGTAATGGTTCATGGACATGGTTTGAGATCAAAGAAGCCGACTATCAGACCACGTGTTGTTGTTTTAAGACTCGGGTAGCACGCGGTGGGAATTGGCGCACGAAAACGGACTTAGCACACCAAACATAATTGCCTAGCTGTGTCTCCTTTTCATGGGTTTGCATGAAAAAAACACAATTAAAATGAACTTGAGCATGAACGGCACACTGCTTGCATGAAAAACTAGATTTGTGGTACTTGTCTGAATTTTTCCTTTTCTTTGAGATATGAAAGTACCCAGTATCATAAATTGAGCCGCGACACAGTGTGGCATTCTGACGAGTGTAGACTCAGACGAGCCTGTGCAGCCTCCTTTTAAGCTCACAAACTCCAAACGATGTTCAGTCAGTAGCTTAACACTCATAGAATATTTAAGCGACTAGCAAAGGCTCTGATCAGACTGTGCATATGCGCAGGCTGATCTGGGGCTTTGCTGATTGTTGGAAATCTCATGTCACGGCTCAATTATATTCTTTCGAGGCATCGGACGCAAAGTCGGACATTAATTCTTGCTCGGACCCAGTATGTTTATTGGGCCCGAGATTCTTGCCCCTGATTTGGTTTGGCAAGACCTCGGAGATCTTCTGGATCCAAACTATTTTCAAACTTTGAAAGCAGGTGAGAGAGAGAGAGAGAGAGAGAGAGAGAGAGAGAGAGAGAGAGAGAGAGAGAGAGAGACACTAGCGCTTGCATACGAATCTCTTGTAATCTCGAAAAATATCATGAATGGGTGCTGAAAAGCTTCTCGTGCGCATCGGCTTTTGCACGACAAAGTCGGATATTCGACGGTATTGATGCTTTGTATGCTTTCTATCGCATTCCCAAATGTTTAAATTGACGAAACATTCTTTCCTGAATTCCATTCGGATCTGATCTGGATCCGAACTCTGACAACGTTTTTTTTCTTTTTTAAGGGAGAGAGGATCCAAATATCACTAAAAGCGGGCCATCATCGGCCCGCCAGCGAAACGCCTTTTAATGGCGTTTCGCTGGCGTGCCGATGATGGCCCAACGTTGAATGCTGGCTTGGTTGTTCTGAGAATTTCAGGGGATTCGATCTAGTATTGCTAAGGGGTCCGGACCCCCTGTCCCCCCCTCTGGATCCGCGCATGGGACCGGACAATGTATACACTTATTGAGATATATCCATTTTATCGTGCGCATCGGCTTTTGTACGACACTTTGCATACTTTCTATCGCATGCACAAATTTTTAAATTGACGAAACATTCTTTCTTGAATTCCATTCGGGTCTGATCTGGATCCAAACCTTTTTTGCAAATGTAAATAGAGAGAGAAAGAGAGAGAGACTGGTACATGCACATCATTTCGGGAAAATCAAAGAGCATCGACAGATCGACAAGTAGAGAGAGAGAGAGAGAGAGAGAGAGAGAGAGAGAGAGAGAGAGAGAGAGAGAGAGAGATGTGTGTTCTTTTCGAATTTCATCATTTTTTTAACTCTGAGAACTCGTCTACGTATTCAAAGCTTCGTGTATATATTTGCAAAAGATTCTGATCGACGAGATGTCCTTGAGTGACTGTATTACATTATAAACGGCATTTGCGCAGATGGAGAGCAAGCGAAAGCGTTTTTGTTTTCTGAAGGAAGAACGAAAGTGTAGCGATTCATCGGTAGTCCGAGGTTAAATAAGTGGACTTTTACGACTTGTTAGTAAATTGAGTGACATAACATGCAAGTGCCTGGCTCTCGACTTGGCAACTACCGCACGTGCTGGACATTTTACTGACTCAGTCTGCGAATGAAAAGAAAAGAAGAGAAGATAGCGCAGAATCATATCGCCGTGTTTTCAACACGTAACCGTCGTTTCTACCACATTTCTACATGCATATATACCGTTTTTGCTCATGCTAAAGACCACATTCTAAAATTACGAACACAAGCACTTTTTCTGAAACGTAATTTCTAAAATTACGAACAGCGGAAAAAATAATTATTTTTAGTGTTCGAAATTTTAGAACATTTACCGTAACTTTAAAACATTTGATACACCTTCCAGATAGTTCCATATGGATGAGGGTCTGGATAGGGTTTAATGATTAGTGAATATTTGTCTTATTTTAGATTACCTTTAAAACAATAGATACACCTTCCAGATTGTTCCATATAGATGAGGGTCTGGATAGGGTTAAATAATTAGTGAATATTGGTCTTATTTTAGATTAACTTTAAAACAATTGATACACCTTCCAGATTGTTCCATATGGATGAGGGTCTGGATAGGGTTCAATGCTAAGTGAATGTTGGTCTTATTTTAGAATGGTTAGAGAATAAACAACAAAAATAAATAAATGATTAAAGAATAATGAGGCCCTAAATAAAAATAATTATTTATTCTTTAATGTATAGCAGAAAACAAAATATTCAAACATGAATCAATTATTCCCTTCTCACATTCTAGAATTTTTTCACATTTTCTTTTAAAGAATAATTGGATTATTTGATGAATCAGCATATTTTTCAATGAGAGTATATAACAGGCTAAATTTTAATGATTTGGGAATTCCAGACCCCTCCCACATTTAGACCCTCATGTATAAGGGCAATTCAAAAAGCTCTGGGTCTCATTAGAAAAAGTAAAGAAAAAAAAACTACAAAATAACAATAACATTTTTTTGCTTTTTTGTTAGAATTTGTCTTTTCTTTGAAATAACGGTCTTCTTATTTTATCAACCAAATCATATTATTCACTGGATGTTACAAAATTGATTATACATTTACATGTAGCGATTTTCTGAATTATATTTGAAATAAGTTTTAAATTATGATTTCTCATCTAAAGGATTGTTACCTGAAACTTTTTAACTATTTTTGCATGCTGGGTATTTTTGCAAGTTTTTTTTTAATATCATTATTGTTAAAAACTTCTTTCAGGCATACCATCCGAGAGTCAATTATTTTGAATCCAGATCATTCTCGACCTTTTATCGGGCCTGATCTGGGCCTAAACTGTTTACAAAAGTTAGCAGACGACAACAGAAGGCTTCTTTTCCTTTTTTTTTAATTTCTTTTTTTTTTTGTCATCATAACAGCACATGTTACTGAAAATAAGGAAACACATTTTGAAATATATACATGTACTTCCATTAGCTTTGTCCCTTTAAAACATCTTAAGCCGCCGATCAGTTTTAAAATACCTGTCACAATATATGGCAAATTGTTTATTTTTTTCATGACAGGAATATCACCAAAGTTGATTTCTTGAACTACGCTTTTGCTAAGCTGGTAGTTGCATGGTTGTAAAGAAGCCCAAGAATTAGCTTATGTTTACCTGGACCTATGGGTAGACTACGTCGTTCATGTATATCGATTGCTAAATGTTTTTCTTTACTTTTATTATGAATGAAAATGCAATCAGGATGGAACTGCAATCGGAAAGAGGAAGCGGGTCGTGTCCTGTAAAAAGGGTACTTACGTTGGTGATGAAGACACAGTAGCACATACATAAAACTGGACATGGGTCGCTTATAATTTTAACCCTAACCGAGAGCACTGGTGGAGCCGCCGTGGATACACCTCATGTGCGGATCCAGAGGGGGGAGGGCAGGGGGCCGGACCCCCCTCACTGAAAAATCACAAAAATATAGGGTTTCTTACCAATATTGGTCCGGACCCCTCGACTTTTCTTAGAATCTGGCGTGAAACAGTATGTTAAAAGTGTTCATGCAATCTGAGAGGGAAGTGGGCTTTTTCTTTTACATTTGGTTTCAGATAAAGAATTGTGTGTGCTAATTCCAGTGTAGTACATGACCTGTGTGGTAAGGGAGGAAATGCTCACCTTGTCTCTTCTTCTATTCATGCCGTTTTTGTTGTTCATGCAAACAGGGCTCATTTTTCTGGGTGAAGGCTGAAAATTTTCAAGCAATGTATAATGATTATTTAGCATCACCGCGAGAAAACCTGTCTTTCAGCGCAGTTCACTAAAATAATCTCCCATTATAAAAAGATTGGCTATAACATTAATGAATTGCAACAGACTGCATGCTTGGTAGTCAACCCAATAACGGTTGGCAACTTTGCTTTCCTCTTTAATTGCACGCCGGATGGTTGGACTTTAGACTCTATGACGGTTCCAACTTCAAGACTTATCGTTGGTGAGATGGTAGGGGCCTGATGCTTTGGCTGTTTGTCGGGCCCTCCGGGGTTTACCTGATGGATTTATTTTGCTCCGGTATTCAGTTTTATTTACTGTTGAGTCTTTATCTTTGCTTTATCTCCTTGTTATATCTTGATTTAAATGTTCTATGAGATGATGCATTGATAAGTTATAGATCTCGCATGCAAACCAAACATCTACGCGTCTTGATCCACATCTGAACTAAGGGTGAGGTTGGTGCACCGTTAAACCGGTTTAAGCCCTCCAGTAAAATATTTTACTGACCATTCCAAGGCGGTACTTCTTTTGTGGATCTTTTATGTTTTTTCTGCCTTGTGTTTGCTATGCATTTTTATGCGTCTGTTTATATGTGCCTTGTGGTCACCTGCTGGGAAAGGGCTGACCTCTTGGCTCTCGTTTGTGGTGTTGAACTCTGAGTTTGTTACTTTCCCATTGGTATCCTGGGTCAGGTGTGGTACTTGATTGTATCGGTTCCTGATCTTTGCACTCTTACTTACTTTCCTTACCAGCAAACAATCATGGGCTTCTATAGGCTCGCCAGCGAAAAGCCATTCGAATGGCGTTTCGCTGGCGGATCGATATAGTCCCGTTTTTATATACTCCCAGCCTGCTCGGCTACTGAGACTCGCCGGAATCTTGAAAATGTTGCAAGTTATGCCATTATACCTACTAGATAACGAACAACAAAGGCGCTGATAAGACTGCGCGGATGCGCAGTCTGATCTGCGCCATTGTTGTTCGCGCGCAATAAAGTTCGGTTTTCTCGCGGTAAGACCCAATTACAGGAAGAGTAGGATACACTCCCCAGCGCTAATGAAAACTCTTGTTCCCGAAATAGCATATATAATTCCTCTAACAGACGGATACGGCGTGGGAATTTAATTTATTGAAAAGTGATTATTGAACTTTGATGAGGATTGCGGTTTGCTGGTACAATGGGATCGACCAGATTGTTAATGATTAGTGCCACGGTAATGACGCATCTGCTTCTTCCCTAATAATGCACTGGTTCCATATTGGGTACACTTCACGTGATTGCAACCAGCTCTCGGGATCGCAACAACAACATTATGATTATCACATTACTATGACCAGGCGATTCTGTTGATGTTACTTCAAAATTAGCTGTACAGAACAGAACAGAAGAAATCAGAACTTTATTGAAAATTGTACATCTCAGGCCACTCGCATGTGACGTAAGAGATGTAAGCATACACGTTTTGTAGAAAATAGAGATAATACATAAATACAGTGAACGATGAAATACAATATTATTGTATTGGAAAGATAGTCCATGACAGGAAATTGACCTTTAATAACAAAGAATTTATGATTAATTTTCATATAAATTGGAACATAATTTGTTTCAATCATTGGGAAAAACAATCTACACAGAAAACTTTTCCATAATAATTGCAACAAATTTTGATAATTTAATGAGCGTTGCTTCAATTGTTGAGGTAAAATTTCCATATACTTGCATATATTTGGCTTAACATAAAAATACGGTTTCAAATATAAGATTCTGTTACCCTTAAATAGGCACAAGTAAACAAATAATGATACTCACCATCAATGTCGTCTGTAGTGCAAATTTTACATTTACCCTCAATTATTGGATATCATCCCATCGTCCAGTCTCAACTGGGAGCCGATGGTTAACAGTCCTATATTTGCTAATTTTGAGATAACACAGAACTTAGTGTCATTTATAGTTTTGCCATCATATTTATACATGTAGCTGGGTAATTAATAAGTTGGTTGTTTTACTTTAATTGCATGCTCTGTCTGCCTGATAATTTTATCATATTATCTAATATTCTATTTCTCTGATAAGGCTTTCATTTACAGTAAAACCTGTGTAATATGATATGGCAATACATGAATATTTTAACTGCTGTCCTTCTGATTTATCGAAAAATTTGCATGTAGCGATTCTTTTGCCCGTCAGTATGCATATTCTCGAGAAGGCCGCATGTACTGCGGTACGAATAACCCTTTTGTCCTGCGTTACAACACACCTGTGGTTAAGGATGCACTTTAGTTGTCTCTTTGCCTTCTGGGTAATTTTGCATGTTTTTGTCGCCTGCTGATGTTTTTCAAAATCAACCTTTTCGAAAAAAAATCTTTCAGAAATACCACCAGAGTGTCAAACGGTCTGAACAACAGGCCCGACAAAACGGGACGTTCTGGATCCAAAGGGTTTGCAAAAGTTCTCAGCAGACGACAATAGTAGACAAAAGGTTGAAATTAAGCCTTTTTGGAAAAGCTTATACTTCAAATCAATTACCCATCTTCACAAGCCAAGGGTACTAAGTCCACTTCGCAAGGAACGAAGTGGACTTAGTGCCCTTGGCTTGCGAAGATGATCATTGACCATCCCCTGTTATAAGTTCGTTGACCTTCCATTATGAAACAATGTTGTAATGGCGTCAAATATTAACTCTTTGCCTGCTTGTGGCGATTTGTTATCGGCTGTTGATAACCTTTGCAAACAGATTAGGTTCAGGTCAGGACCGACGAAATGTCGGTCCTGATCTGAATCCAAAGTGTTAGACACTCTGATCGTGTTTCTGAAAGATTTTTTGTTATTGAAAAAGTCAGCAGACTACAACATAATCAGAAAAAATATACACAGCATGCGAAAGGTTAATGTGGAATGAATAAGTTATATTATTGTAGATTCATGATGTGCAACAGCAACAACAAACAAACAAAAATATAAAGACAAAAAACAATAACAAGATCAAACAAAAACTAGCAACAACAAAAACAAACAAAGAAAAACAAACAAAGAAAAGTAAATTATAAAGTTAAGGCTTAAATGAAATGTATGTGTGGTTCCTGTTGCTACCTACCCTAATTTTTTTAACCCTACCCTAAACATTAAAAATGGTCTTTGGAGAAAAAATACCTAAAATGGGCACTTTTTCAGATTTTGTCGCTATTCTCTTTGTAAAATGTTTTAACAGAATTTAATAATTTCCCTACCTACCTACCCTAAATTTTGTTGGTATGCAACAGGAACCACACATATATTTCATTTAGGCCTAATACAAGTTTAAGTTTTCACAAAAAAAGCCCGCCTCACCGCTAGCAACTAAATTTAATGAACAGCATGTAGAGACATAAATGTATACATGATACACAGAATCAAAAATAAGGGAACCCTTGTATTTCTCCAGAAACTTGATGTTGCACTTCAGTATTCCGAGAGCAGAGATACGCCATACATGTATCATCTTCATTATGACCAGCAAGTGTCGTGCATGTGTTGCTCCACTCGGTCACATCCGATATTGACTTGGGCCCAGAATAACAATGCCTCCTTAAAGTTAAGGAAGACTTAAGTTAAGCATTGATATTTCAAAATGCTATATTATATGTTAACTACATTGCCTTGATTAATGTGGTACATTTGGTCAAAGATATCATCGTGATCTTCAGAAAAAATAAAGCTATTTTGATTTTAATCGGTTAGAAACGTTATTTTTCGCATCCTGAAAAATCAATACTTAACTTAAGTCTTCCTTAACTCTAAGGAGGCATTGTAATTCTTGGCCTTGGACTCCCTATCAATATGTGTTTAAGGTAAAAAAAAATGAAAAACAAGGGTTCCCTTAATGTTGGTGGTACATGCTATACCCTTACTGTCGCTGATTTTTTTAGATCTTCAATATAAACGAGTAGTAAAGATATTGTCGATCTTTATTGGACTCTTTTTTGTCATTTCGCGAGGGACATATTTTCGGGAAACTTCGCGATTGCGAAGTTTCCCGAAAATATAACCCTCGCGAAAAATTCTGAAATTACAGTTATCAATGCCATAAGTAGTCTTCCCATCTGTCAGGCACGTATGTATGGCAGATCTGAAGAAGAGATCTTGGAATTTTGGCAGCAGCAGACAAGAGCGCTTAGGTCTTGGAAACATTACAAAATTATGGAAAAACCTCTTGGTATTAGACGTATTTACAAGATCGGGGAAACGCCTAACATTCTAGTACTCCATTGATAAAACCAACAAGTAGTTGGCGAACTTGCAAAGAAATGTTGCCTCGCTTTGGGAAAATGGTTCAGGTTCGATTGGTGCTCTGAGGACTGGCGCGCTCGTTTTTCTTACGTGTGTATCTTGCGGGGCAGCGGTTTAGGATGCGGAACGTCGATGCTGTTGTGTATCGCGATTGAACACTATGAAATTTATGCTGACGAATCTGAGATTGCGTTCTCAACGTTTATGACAAAGTACCATTTCTAGAGCGAGATTCACTTGGTTTTTATTACGGTAGCGCCAAATGAATGGTAAAACAGTACTACACACTGTACAGAAAAACTTCCACGGGATGGATGTAAACAAACCATCTTATCAGCTCCATGAGTTCCACCAGTTCAAAGTGGGGTGAGATTAGTTCTGCTTGTTTATTCAAAAGGTAGTATATTAGTGGAGAGTCTATCAAATTACATTTACAGCAGCAGTTGAATTTATTGAAATGTTTATGTGTGAGTTAAAGAGTCAGATTAGCCTGCTCAGCCATTCAATAGTATACATTCGGCTGTTTTAAGACAATAAAATTATTAACAAAATTATGATAGAAGCAAAAGTTTGGCGAGTGAGCAGGTTGCAAATCCATCAGACGTACTAGTTCAAGAGGCATTTTTCATCAAACCATTTTTCTAATGAAACTAAGCCTACTTGTACTTGTCCTCTGAAAACATTAAAACATAACTCACATTGCAAAGGGTAGACACTGATCAAACCAAAGGAGTCATAGTCCAACTGTTAGTTAGTCCACTGTTAAACTGTAGTACTTATGATTAGCTCAGTTCAAATTAAACTCAATTCAATGTTCTATCTATTAACACTTTCTTTACAGATAGAATCTTACACCCAACTAAATACAACTATCGTTGGTGGTCAAATGCATATATTTAGAGGCCATGGGTCGCAAACAATTTATAAATTACATATTATATCTGTCGCAGGTGGCCATTTTATTCAGCTAAAAGTGTAGTCCCTGATGATTTGTTTTTATCCTGGGTCAGTACTATTTGCCAAGTCAACGCCTTACAAGGCGTTAAACTTTACTTCACCGCACCGGAGCCCATATTCGTTTATTGAACAATAGTACAAGCAAGCAAAAAAAATTCGGGGGGGGGGATGGAGGGAGGGGGGAGGGGAAGGGAGGGGGTGCAATTAGTTCTAAGAAGGTTCCCCCAAACCCAACTCCACTTACCCCCGCTAGATTTTGTAGTTATATCCATATTGACACAGGGCAGTTCCACTCATATAATATTATAAAACCAATTGTGGTAATACATTTAGCTATAATTATCATATGACGTCGCGTTTGGGAGTGAAATAACGCCATGCAATTAAATCTGTAAACCACTAGTGGTTTATCAATTTTCGGGAAACGTGATGACGTCCATAACAACGTTGCGTACATACTCTCCTTTTGCAGAGGTCAGCTAACTTCACGTCTTCAGTAGACTAACTGAATATGAAACGAGAGTGGAAGTTGTAAGCGCTAATATGTGAGCGTAAATAACGTTTTTGCGCGAAAATGAAATTTCAAAGTGATCTCAATGTCATATGATAAATAGAATCTAACATTCGTGCTCTTGTATAACTGAATGTACAATGATGCCCATATCAGCATGTGATATAACTAGAGGACCTGATGGTCCTGAAGCGCTCACCTGATCTCCTTAATAATGTTAAAATAGGTCAAGATCAACTACAGTTTATAATGAAACATATTTTGTTTTATGGGGGTTAGGGCCATTGGCAATACAAATGAGTGGCCTTGGCTAAAAGGTCACAGGTCAGCTTGACATTTGGTACTTATATAAAACCGTGGTCTCATTAGGTTAAACATTTCTTGCAAGTATAATGATTTCGGCCTGAACAGTTATAGAAAAAAAAAATATTTCAAGATTTTCCCCATATAAATGCATTAGAAATCAAATTTGACCTTGCCATAAAGTAGGTCAAGGTCAACCTAGATTCATCATTTGTGAAAATCTATTAGGGCCCAAATCCCCAATGCTACATACCAAGTCCCAAGGCCATTGGCCTTTTGGTTCCAGAGAAGAGGATATTTAAAGGGTTTTTACCATATATGGGCATGGTGGCCATCTTGGTCATGTGACCAGTACAATTGGTATAAATTTTGGCTAACCTATCATAAGGAGTCTTCATATGAAATTTGACTTCAATTGGTCTAGTGGTTTCTGAGGAAACTATGCTTTAATGTGTTGATGGGACTCCCAATATGAACGACCTTGGCTGAAAAGTTAAAGGTCAACCTTGACCTTTGAAACTTATTAATAGTCATTGTCTCATTAGTTTCAACATATCAAGTGAGCATAATGACTTTGGCTTCAACAGCATTCAAAAATCAACTTTTCAAAAAATTTCCCATTTAAATGCATTAAGAAGAAAATTTGACCTTGACACTAAGTAGAGCAAGGTCAACTTAGGTTCATCATTTGAACAAACTTGGTAGGCCCTACTTCCCTAATGCTACATACCAAGTCCCAAGGTCACCAGCCTTCTGGTTCTGGAGAAGAAGATTTTTAAAAGGTTTTTACCATATATGGGCGTGGCAGCCATCTTGGTCATGTGACCAAAATATTTTGCATAAATTTTGGCTAACTTATCATAAGGAGTATTCAAATGAAATTTGAGTTGGATTGGGCCAATGGTTTGTGAGAAAACTATGTTTTAATATATTGATGGGACTCAATTATGAGTGACCTAAGCTGAAAGGTCAAAGGTCAACCTTATCCTTTGGAACTTATTTATAGCCATTGTCTCATTAGGTTAAACATATCAAGTGAGAATAATGACTAAGGCTTCCACAGTTTTCAAAAAAATCAACTTTTCAGAAATTTTCCCATTTAAATGCATTATGAAGCAAATTTGACCTTGACAGTAAGTAGGTCAAGGTCAACCAAGGATCATCATTTGAACAAACTTGGTAGGCCCCACAACCCCAATGCTACATACCAAGTCCCAAGGTCATCGGCCTTCTGGTTCTGGAGAAGAAGATTTTTAAAGGGTTTGTACCATATAAGGGCGTGGCGGCCATCTTGGTCATGTGACCAGGACCATTTGAACAAACTTTCTTTCCCGCATCCTAAAGAGTCTTCATATGAAATTTGAATTTAATTGGCCCAGTGGTTTCAGAGGAGAAGATGTTTGAAATTGTGGACGGACGGACGGACGACGGACGGACGCCGGAGTGACTGGTATACTATTAGCTCACCCATGAGCCTTCGGCTCAGGTGAGCTAAAAAGTGCACACTTTCTTCAATCAGGAATTCCTGAACAATTCTCAAACTTTTTTATCATTGTAAAATGTGCCGTGTTATCTACATGTACTTACTGGAATTAAAGACATATGCGATTAATTTCCATGCACGCCCTTCCTGCGTCTGGAAAGGGGGAAAGTCGGTCTGGTCCTGTCTTTCGACCATTTATGTATTCGGATCAATATAGATTACAGATACACTTATTTCAGATCGATGTTCCGACGTTATCTTGGCAAAATAAAGTAACTAAAATGTGTCGGCCTTGATCATCTCAGCACCAAATATAGATAGATCAGGCAAAAACAAACGATGTACACAATTTTCATGTCTTAGCCCTGGTTACAATTTCGATATTGGCTGAGACTCGGATTGTCTGTCTCGTCTATCTGTACGGGTATTTTGAGCTGCGCACAACCTGATCTCGTGGCCTAGTGGTTAGCGTGTCGGCCTACGAAACCAGAGGCCCTGTGTCAATTCGCCGGGTGGGCACGTATTTTCAGTGTGTGTTTTTTCTTCTTCCCTTTTTAGCATTTTAATGCTGAATTGCTTCATAGAAAATGGGCATCGTCGAATGGTCAACCTTTGACTTTTTAGCTCACCTGAGCCGAAGGCTCATGGTTGAGCTAATAGTTTACCAGTCACTCCGGCGTCCGTCCCTCGTCCGTCGTCCCGCCACAATTTCAAACATCTTCTCCTCTGAAACCACTGGACAAATTAAATTCAATTTTCATACGGAGACTCCTTAGGACGCAGGAAAAAAGTTTGGTCACATGACCGAGTTGGCCGCCTCCCCATACATGGTAAAAACCCTTTAAAAATCTTCTTCTTCCAAACCAGAAGACCGATGACTTTGGAACTTGGTATGTAGCATTTACCAAGTTTGTTCAAATGATGATCCTAGTTTGTCCTTGAAGCCCAAGTCGTTATTCTCAGTTGATATGCTTAACCTAATGAGACAATGGCTATAAATAAGTTCTAAAGGTCAAGGTTGACCTTTTACCTTTCAGCTTAGGTCGCTCATATTGGAGTCCCATCAATTTATTAAAACATAGTTTTCTCACAAACCATCGGTCCAATTGAACTTAAATTTCATTTGAATACTCCTTATGATAAGTTAGCCAAAATGTATGCAAAATATCTTGGTCACATGGCCAAGATGGCCCATATATGATAAAAAAACATTTAAGAATCTTCTTCTCCGGAACGAGAAGGCCGATAACCTATGGACTTGGTATGTAGCATTGGGGATGTGGGGCCTACTAAGTTTGTTAGGGCCCCGTCAAGCGAGCAGTGAGTGAGCAGTTAGACTGGCATCAGTCCTCTAAATGTATATAATCACATTTATAATTATATTTAACTATGAAAAAAATAATCTTATAAAACTTCTATCCTCTCTGATAGTCAAATTTAGTCTGATGTCCAAGACGAGAACTACTCCAAGTAAAGTTTTAAAATTGCCAGTGAGCTGTGAGCAATGACAATGCATATTCATTTAACCAATACTTGCAAACAAATGAAATTAAAAATAAAGAATCTTACAAAATTGTTTAAACATTAACTTTGCTGAACATTATATAACTTTCCTGGGAAATGTTTATAATTATGCACCTTTAAATCTTTGCATACTGGCGTTTAGTTGTCTGCTTATTTTCTGAAATCTTCTTTCTGGAATACCACCAGAGTGTAAAACAGTTTTGATCCAGATTAGACCCAGCTTTTTGTAAGGCCTGATCTGGATCCAAACAACTTGCAAATGTTTTCAACAGAAGAAACAAACAGGTAAATACCAGAAAATCTTTCAGTGGTTTGGTCAGTGTACACTCGCAATGAATTGAAAGTGGCTATCCATTCACTGGTAATATAAACATCAAGAGATATTTATCAGAGTTGTAAAAATAATTTGTTGTGAAACACAGATTTATTGCCTTCCACAGGTCCAGAATCCTTTGGTTTGGCCAATATTTACAGTGCGCAATGTGAAGTACTGAAAAGAAAAAGACGAAACACACGAAAAGCATATCTATCCAGAAAAAAGTAATGCTACCTGGCACAATAACAGGATCGAGTCGGTTTAAACCGAAAAGAGGTCAAATCGGACATTTATATGCAATGTATCAGCTGTATTTTCTACAAAAAGTTTGATGTGGAAGTCAATCATGCCTGGATATAAAGGCAGCATAGGCACCTTTCACAAAGAAACTTTGTTTTTAATAAAGTTTTCGTGTTGAGGGTGTCAATTCTGCCTGGATATAAAGGCAGCATCTATACTAGACTGGCTCAAGTCTTTAAAACATTTTTTCATCAATGTGGCATATCATATACATGTAGCCAGTCTAACTCGGATGGCTCTGTTTTCAAAACAGAGCCATCAGAGTTAGACTGGCTACAAGTATATGATATGACACATTGATGAAAAATTGTTTTAATGACTGGAGCCAGTCTATATCTACACCTTTCACAACAATACTTTGCCTTGTGGAGTGTGTCAATAATGCTTGGATATAAAGGCAGCCTTTCACAACAGCACCTTTTTTTTTATAAAGTTTCTTGTTGAAGGTGTCACTACTGACTGGATATAAAAGCATCATCAGGCTATACCGTTCTCAACAAAACATTGCTTTAATAAAGTTTTCTTGTGGAAGGTGTCGATACTGCTGCGATATAAAGGCAGCTTCGACACATTTTCACATCAAAACTTTGTTTCAATAAAGTTTTCTTGTGGAGCTGGACGTTAACGCAGCATTGACACCTTTCACAAAAACATCGTTTTTTCTTGTGGAAGGTGTCAACACTGCTTGGATATTAAATGAAAGCATCGACACCTTCACAGCAAAACTTTTAAAAATTAAGTTTTCTTGTGGAAGGTGTCCATACTGCCTAGATATAAAGGCAGCATCGACAGCTTCAGAACAAAACTTTGTTTAAATGAAAGTAAGGAAGAAGGCACAAATCAGGAATCGATACAATCAAGTTCCACTCCTGACCCCAAACACCATAAGGGAAAGCTGCAAAACACAAGAAAACATCACACACGCAAGAACTATAAGGTCAGCCCTTGTCTTGTGGCAGATGCCAATCAATACTCTCCATATAAAAAGATGTTATCTACACTCTCAGAACGAAACTATGACTTTATAAAGAATTTTTGTTGAGCGTATCAATTCACCCTTTATATAAACAAAACAAACTGTTTTAATGAGTTTTTCCCAATACTGCCTGGATATAAAGCTAGCATCGACACCTTTCACATCAAAACGTTGTTTTAAATAAAGCTTTTTGTTGAATGTCATTGGGTCAATACTGCATGTATATAAAGGCGACATCGGCACCTTTCACAACGAAACTTTGTTTTAAATATATTAAGTTTTTGTTGAAGGTGTCAGTACTGCATGTGTATTAAGGCAGCATCGGTACCATTCACAACGAAACTTTGTTTTACTAAAGTAGACTTGTGGAAGGTTTAAATTCTGCCTGGATATAAAGGCTGCACTGACACCTTTCACAATATAACTTTGCTTGTAATAAAGTTTTCTTGTTGAAGGTGTCAAACCTGCCTGGATGTGAAAGTAGCACCGACCCCTCTCCACAGCAAAACTTTGCTTTCACTACAGCTGTCATGTAGAAGGTATACATACTGCTTAGCTATAATTGCAGCATCGTCACCTTTCATAACGAAACTTTGTTTTTTTTATATAAAGTTTGCTTGTTGAAAGTGTCAATACTGCCTGGATATAAAGGTAGCACCGACCCCTTCCACAGCAAAACTTTTTTTTGAATAAAGTTGTCGAGATGGAAGGTGTCAATACTGTCCAATACTAAGACAGCATCCAAAGAAATTACAGCAGCGCTTTGGTTTGAATATCCTTTTCTTGTGGAAGGTGTCGATACTACCTGGATATAAAGGCAGCATCTACCCCCTTGACAACAAAACTTTATTGTTTTTAATAAAGTTGTCTTGTGAAAGGTGTCAATACTGCCTGGGTATAAAGGCAACACCAATCAATTTTACAGCAAACTTTATAAAGGCAGCATCCACATCTTTCACATTAACACGTTGATTATAAATAATGTTTTGGTTGAAGGTATCAATTCCACCTGTACAGTTAAACCTGTATTAAGCAGCCACTCAAAAATAGACAAAACACAGATCTTAATGACAAATGGTAGCTTAATGAATGTCGAAAGTATTGCAGAAGCATTCTGCAATACTTTTGACCTGCACTAAGCGATAATCGGTCTTAAAACCAATTATGGTCTTCTTTTTGAGTGGCCGCTTTAGGCAGGTTTTACTGTATATAAAAGCAGCATCTTCTCTTTTCAAAACAAGGCTTTGTTTTCAATAAAGTTTTATTGTGGAAATGGTCAATATTACTAGAATATAATGGCAGTATCTGCACTTTTCACAACAAAACGTTGTTTTCATTAAAAATTATCAGTGCAAAGTGTCGATACGAGAGCACCGAAACTTAACTACTAAAGAAGCCTGACACATACATGTACTGTGATAGTAAATGAATACGATGCACACTTTCTTTCCATTGCGTTAAGTTGAACAAAGGTAGACTAAAATGCACTGAGCTTATTTGAAAAGATGAACTTATTTCAGACGTCAGCTATCAAAACGTCAAATCAATTATGCAAGAACAAAGAAATCACGCAAAATTCACCAGAAACCACTTTAGTATGGTTCTTTGTTTTTTCATTGACATCTTCTAGACATTCAAATAAAGCGTGCGTGCATTGTTCAACCCAAAAGCCTATTTTAATTTTTACATTGCCAGTATTTTATGAGCTTTTTTTTTTTTTTTAAAAAAAGCACTGTCACTTTATCAACTTTTGTCCACTTTGTATAATGTTTGGAATGCATTTTGACAATGTTTCAGTCCTATGGTAGTGGCCTTGCATACATGAAGCAAGTTTTCAAAAAACAAATATCTAGACATACACTCCCGAGGCAAAAGTGATAAAAAGTATTTTTGACGTTGTGACACCAAGTTCTATATTTGATAAAGAATACTTTCTAGTGTCTTGTTATTAAAAATTGTTATTTACGAGTTTTAAGCAAGTAAAAAGTGCCAGGTTTCTTTAGTAGTTAAGTATACATCCTTCACAACAAAACTTTTCTTGTGGGAAATGTCGACACTGCCATATCGGCAGTATCAGCATCTACCATAACGAGAAGATTTGCTTTTACTAGCTTAGCCATGCGCGAATCCAGACTGTTTTGTCAGAGGGGGTCCAACTTAACTCAGACAACGTTTTTTTTGTTTTGTTTTGGTTGATGAGGGAAGAGAAGAAAGGATCCAATTACCACTCAGAGCGATGGCCCAATGATGGCCCAACATTGAATGCCGGTGTCCCAGTTTATCTTGCCCCCTGGACAGCTTGCCCCTCGGGATATCTTGCCCCCCCCCCACCCTGGTTATCTTCACCCCCCGGGGGGCAAGCTGTCCAGGCCGGTTTATCTTGCCCCCCGCCAACACAAGTAAAAATATATGTATGTTATTTTGTTATTTTTCTGTATCATTTTAATGAATTCAGGTCCTATACAAGTCATAAAGTAAGAAATTGGTGCCTGTGGAGTTAACATTGGTAAAACTTTAACATCATCTTGAATAAAAATATCAAGATTTAGTGATTTTCAGCTTAATTGTTTTGCTAATACTACTTATTTTTAACTATCTGAATGTGATCAATTATAAACATAATTCAAGTCAAATTTAGCTGTTTTCTTTGTAGCATTGTTCTGTATGCTTAGTTGCAGGGGTGGGGGGTAAGCTGTCCAGGCCAGTTTATCTTGCCCCCCACCCACCTGGGCATCAAAGTAAAAGTATTGTGCCTATACTACTTATTTTAAACTATCTGAATGTGAAGATGTATCAATCTAAAACATAATTCAAGTCGGATTGTTCTGTATACTTAGTTACAGGGGTGGGGGGTAAGCTGTCCAGGCCAGTTTATCTTGCCCCCCCCACCCACCTGGGTATCAAAGTAAAAGTATTGTGCCTATTCTTCTTATTTTAAACTATCTGAATGTGAAAATGTATCAATAATAAGCGTAATTCAAGTCAAATTCAGCTGTTTTCTTTGTCAGATTGTTCTGTATGCTTAGTATGCTTAGTTGCAGAGGTGGGGGTAAGCTGTCCAGGCCAGTTTATCTTGCCCCCCACCAACTTGGGTATCAAAGTAAAATTATTTTGCTAATTCTACTTATTTTAATCTATCTGATTGTGAAGATGTATCAATCTAAAACATAATTCAAGTCAAATTCAGCTGATTTCTTTGTCGGATTGTTCCATATACTTAGTTACAGGGGTGGGGGGTAAGCTGTCCAGGCCAGTTTGTCTTGACCCCCACCCACCTGAGTATCAAAGTAAATTTTTTTGCTAAGTTTTCTCATTTCAAACTATCTGAATGTGATGATGTATCAATTATAAACATAATTCAAGTCAAATTTAGCTGTTTTCTTTGTCGCATTGTTCTGTATGCTAAGTTGCAGGGGTGGGGGGTAAGCTGTCCAGGCCAGTTTATCTTGCCCCCCACCCACCTGGGCATCAAAGTAAAAGTATTGTGCCTATACTACTTATTTTAAATTATCTGAATGTGAAGATGTATCAATAATAAACATAATTCAAGTCAAATTCAGATGTTTTCTTTGTCGGATTGTTCCGTATACTTAGTTACAGGGGGTGGGGGGGGGGGGTAAGCTGTCCAGGCCAGTTTATCTTACCCCCCCCCCCACCCACCTGGGTATCAAAGTAATTTTTTTTTGCTAAGTTTTCTCATTTTAAACTATCTGAATGTGATCATGTACCAATTATAAACATAATTCAAGTCAAATTTAGCTGGTTTTTTTTTGTCAGATTGTTCTGTATGCTTAGTTGCAGGGGTGGGGGGAGAAAGAAAACAGCTGAATTTCACTTGAATTATGTTTATAATTGATACATCATCACATTCAGATAGTTTAAAATGAGAAAACTTAGCTAAAATAATTTTACTTTGATACCCAAGTGGGTAGGGGTCAAGATAAACTGGCCTGGACAGCTTACCCCCCACCCCTGCAACTAAGCACACAGAACAATCTGACAAAGAAAACAGCTGAATTTGACTTGAATTTTGTTTATAATAGATACATCTTCACATTCAGATAGTTTAAAATAAGTAGAATTAGCAAACTAATTTTACTTTGATACCCAAGTGGGTGGGGGGCAAGATAAACTGGCCTGGACAGCTTACCCCCCACCCCTGTAACTAAGTATACGGAACATTGAGACAAAGAAAACAGCTGAATATGACTTGAATTATGTTTTTAATTGATACATCTTCACATTCAGATAAATTAAAATAAGTAGAATTAGCCAAAAAAATTTACTTTGATACCCAAGTGGGTGGGGGGGCAAGATAAACTGGCCTGGACAGCTTACCCCCCACCCCTGCAACTAAGCATACAGAACAATCCGAAAAAGAAAACAGCTGAATTTGACTTGAATTATGTTTACAATTGATACATCATCACATTCAGATAGTTAAAAATAAGTAGTATTACTATTGTGCCAACGAAGAGTGACAGTCACGTGATATTTTGTTTACAGTTGCTGTGTATATAGTACAATACTACCGATAAAATATTAACTTGTGTACTTCACTTTAGAAGATACTGTAGTGTAGTGGTTATGTCTAGGGCGTTGGGCGCAGGTCTACCAGGATCGAACATATCTAGAGGTGTTTTTTTTTATTTTTACTAATATAGTTGACAGCTCTATTTCATCAAGTTTTTAATCGCGCGTTATTCCCGTGTACTACACCTCAATTTGATTTTGCCTAGACATATAAATATCGACATGGCAGAGTCTAAGAGTCTTAATTCTAAGGCCAAACATGGCAATCGGTACAAAAAATGCCACTATAGGCCCAAAAGGAACAGACGGCATTATTACAGCTTACTGTAAATTCGGAAGTTTTCGCGAGGGTTTTATATTCGCGAAACTTCGCACGTGCAAAATTTCGTGAAAATAAAATCCTCGCGAAATGGCGAGATCACTCTGTTGTTTACTGATATATAGGTTAATCATGCCCTAGTCACAAATTTTGATGTCGCAAATATGTCTTTTAACGCTATTTGCGTATATTTCCGTATTGGCAGTAGTTTGTGTTGTTTCATATGTTTTTATATATGTGCCTTATACATGTTAAAGGGATGAAAACTAAAAAAAAATGACAAAATAAATAAAAAGAAGAAAACAACATGAAGAGAATTATAAAAGCAGACCCCCCCCCTCCCCCCGAAAAATAAAAATTAAAAAAAAACTGAAAAAAAAGAGCAGCCAGTGAGATTCGAACCTAAAAATTTCTTTGCGGTTTAGTAATCCTCCTCGCTACCACTTGAGCTAACTCGAATATATAGATCAAATGTGTATTAATCCTGTCATAAAAGGTAAGTCCCATAACTTTGTAAACAAAACATGACGTCACTTCAACTCTTGGCTGGCAGAATAATAGCAAAATAATTAAGCTGAAAATCACTAAATCTTGATATTTTTATTCAAGATGATGTTAAAGTTTTACCAATGTTAACTCCACAGGCACCAATTTCTTACTTTATGACTTGTATAGGACCTGAATTCATTAAAATGATACAGAAAAATAAGAAAATAACATACATATATTTTTACTTGTGTTGGCGGGGGGCAAGATAAACCGGCCTGGACAGCTTGCCCCCCGGGGGTGAAGATAACCTGGGTGGGGGGCAAGATATCCCGGGACAGCTTGTCCCCCTGGGGGCAAGCTGTCCAGTGGGGGCAAGATAAACTGTTACACCGGCTTGGTAGCTTTGTGATTTTCCAAAGTCTCAGGCACGAGCTTAGATTCTCATTGAATCCAGCGTTCATCAGTCTGACCGATTGACCAGTAACGTTTTCCTCCTCTAAAAAACGCTAACCTGATGTAGCTGAGCCTTACCTGGTCTTAAACCCCGAAGACAGGGTTTCTCGCGACGAGGTCCAAATGATATGGCTGAATCCACTCAAGTCCGACCCATGGTTCTTACGATGCCCTAAGTGACAGCCCTTTTTTATTTGGGCGACACGCTAACACAATGCCCCGATTTGAAAGGAATGTGAAATCAGTGAGAATATCTGATATTTTATCATTATGAAATATTGTGGTTACTTGTCAATGACCGGTGAGCTTTTCAATAATCGGCTACTTTCCCCCGCCAAAAAAGGGTGGTTTGATACTCCCTAAAATTTATCCTTTGACCTTTCTTCTGGAATACAAGAAAGCCTGTAAAATTTTGTTGCAAAAATATATGCTATTGTGGCCCCCTTTTTTTTTAAAAAAAAAAAAAAAGATTTTTCGCCTACTGGGTAATTTTGCATGCTTTTTTGTCATATGTAAATTATTTAATTTTAAAATCAAGTTTTTCGGAAAAAAGTCTTTTAGAAATACCATCAGAGTGTCAAACAGTTTGGTCCAAACTGTTTGCAAAGTTTATCAGCAGACGGCGCTAGTAGGCAAAGAGTTAAAACGAAGTGGGATAAAGAGATGAAATTGAAATTTAAGGCTCTGTCCTCCTTTGAATGAAAATAATAAAATAAGAATTGCTTCCCCTTGTATAGTGGGAGACACTGTATGGTAGGTGTCGCTGTTGTGCAGCGACTATTTTGGAGGTACATACAATGTATTAGACATTGTGATGTAACATGTCATTCTGTCAAAAAGTGACCGATTATATGTTCAAGCTTTTTTTTTAAAAAAAAATACTATTGAAAATGTGTTTTTTTATCTTCTTCATATGCATTAGTTTAGTGGTCCGGCTCAACAGCTCAAGCATATGTATTGCGGGGCAAGCAACAAACGTTACCCTATATGTTATTGCATGGGCGGATCCAGAGGGCCCGGACCTCCCCACCCCATGGAAAATCACAATTGGCTATACGTTTCCTTAGAATACTAGTACAGACCCCCCTCAAGAAGCGATTGGGCCCTTAGAGTCAAATTGCTTCTCGAAGGGGGCCCGTATCGCCCTTATGACTAAACATGTTACCAGGACCCCCCCTCCCCCCTCCGGCTGTATTTTCTGGATCAGCACAATTTTTCTCCTATTGTGAGCATGGTGGATGTTTAGTACCATAACATTTACGTACAGTTTGGATTCAGATCAGATCTGACAAAACTTCGGGCTTGATCAGGATACAGCCTAATAGTAATGATTATTTTCTTGTTAAATTTTATTTTTGGAGAAAAAAAGATCACCAGACAAAAAAAGCATGCAATAATCCCAAGCATGCAAAGAGTTAGTGAGACCCAAACTGTTGGACACGACACTCAAAGATTTTTTTAAAGTTGATTTTGTAAAAAAAGGCATTCGAAATTTCCAAGGATACAAAAGAATGAAAACTGCCTCTGCATCAGAACTGTTCACCACACTGATAGTATTACTGGAAGATTTTTTAAACGATGGTCTTGAAAAATAAAGCAGCAGACGACAACGAGACTGCGAACATTCCCAGCGTGAAAAGAGGTAATATTTTTGAAAATTTTAAATAAATATAATTTAAAAAAAAATCACCAGACGAAAAAATATATGCAAAATTACACAACCGCCGAGCTTATTATCTATGTTATGGATCCAAGTGTTTTTGTTTTTAAGTTTATTTGAAAAACAATCAGCAGACGACAAAAAAAATAAAGCAAGATTTCCCAGCATGCAAGGAGTTTACCCTCAAAGCGCCAATCACGACTGCAGCAGACGACAAATTTTGAGACATCCTTCCCAATTATCGTCTTAAAGCATTAGAAAAGGATTCTCATGAAATATCATGCCTTATTTGTTATTTTTGAAAAAGCGGCAACATTTTAATTATCGTCTGCTGCAAATTACAGGTTGCGCTTTCCCTAATCTTCTTTGCAAAAGTTTGGGTGCAGGTCCGGGCCTGATCTGAATCCAAACTGTTTGATACTCTGATGGTATTCCTGTACGAATTTTGTGAAAAACGGTTGATTTTGAAAAATATCAGCAGACGACAAAAACATGCAGCTAGATGTACAACAGTATCTTATTCCCTTCTTAACAGAGGTGTCAATATCAGTGCACAGACTGTTTACAATCTATCAAAAAAAAAAAAAAAAAAAAAAAAAAAAAAACATGGGACTTTGCGACCGTAACTGAAAATACGACGCTGTTACGAGATAAATCCCTAGTTCGATCCACATTGAAATACCCATGTTTTTGTCTGATTATCTCACAATGATAGACACCGGGTGTACCGAAATCGGGTTTTTGCGCGCGAGTTCTTGCCCTCTAAACTAAGTCAGTACAAAAGAATGGATAGCGCATATAGCGTATGCCGCTGTGTCGAAATTTGGGCTCCCGTGCGCATATTAGCATAAGTTGATTTTATTTTGTATGATAGAATCAAGGCCCCGAGGTTATAAAACTTTTATCATGCTCAACTCAGCTGAGAATGAAATTTATCCTGCTCATAAATGTTAAAATGCCAACAATTGTTGGCATTTTAACATTAATTAGCATGATTAATACACCATCTGAGAGACTTAAAGCAAGAAACTCCTTTATTTGTCGGTACTTTATTTTTATGATTTTCGTGCTCAATGGAGTTGAGCATGAAAAAGTTTTAAAACCTCGGGACCAGGCCTCCAGATGATAGTGCGTAATCAAAAATTCATTTTGCTATTTCTCAACCCAAACATGTGTTATGGCTGTCCCAATGGTTCTTTTCAGCACCCAAAACATATGTTGAAAGCGATGGATAAGAAAATAATCATAACTTTAGGCTCATTTTTTCGCGTATCTGCATGGGGCCTGTGAACCAGCTTGTAGCCCATATATGCCTAGCGTCCTTTTTGTGGGAAACAGGCAAACAGTGCTGACCAGATCTGACGCCGCATAACGCGGCGTATGATCAAGATCTTCACTATTTACTTGAGTATGTTCAATGAAAATTTGAAGAAAAAAAAAACAATGAAAAATACCGCCCAACATCCCTAAAATTAGAAATGAACCCGTCCTACTGTAAATGGTAGGGAAGTCCATTCGGCTTAATGGGTTAATAATAAACATTGAACACGAGGATACAGTAAAACCTGTCTTAAGCGGCCATGCAAAAAGAAGACCAGAATTATTTTAAGACCGATTATCGCTTAATGCAGGTCAAAAGTATAACAGAATGCCCCTTGATCATTCTGCAATACTTTCGACCTTCATTTAGCTACCATTTGTCATAAAGATCTTTGTTTTGTCTATTTTGAGTGGCCGCTTTTGACAGGTTTTACTGTATACGTATTTATTCAGTGTTGTGACAGGAATTCCGGGACCTGTAAATTTACGCAATAGAAGACCATAAACTGCAATAATTAGATAAAGATATTGGGCAATATCCTGCCCCAACCCCTCTGATCACCAATTTTGTATATGGGCCTCGTCGCGACAAAACCTGTCTTCGGGATTTCCGACAAAGCGAGACTCAAACCTGTCTCCTTAGCTTCAGAGACTAGCTAGAAAATTGAAATTTTGCATGGAGCAAGCTTGATTACTGTGCTCTCAAGATAGCGAATAACAAAGGCGTTGATCAGACTGCGCGGATGCGCAGGCTGGTCTGCGCCTGTGTTGTTCGCAAACACCGGAAGACAGGTTTTCTCGCGTCGAGGCCAATATAGTACTTCCCCTTCTCTTTAATCGTTGTACCAATAAATACCTTTAAACCTGATAAAATGCATCATTAAATGTATAACCCAGTGGAAGAAATGAAGGGCCGATGGGGACGAACTTTCTGATGATAAGTGGCAGGAGTCACATAGTCGGTGCAAGTACACAATTAGAAACTACCGGTTTGGGAGCCAACGAAAAAAGCACCTTCCAAGATTTGCCACTTGCATTTTAGTGTGCTTTTGGGTGATTTCTTTGACCTCAACTTGAAGTGCGTTTCTATGATTTTGTTTAACCCTATACCTCATAGAGACGCCTTTCAACGCTTTTGCAAACAGACCAGACCCAGATCAGGCATCTCTCGTAAGAGCTGCCTGATCAGGGTCTACTCTGTTTGCTTATGGAAATATGACATATCTGATCCTTCACTAGTGGGCCTGCCGTATAATGTCTTTGTTCTAGGTATCAACAAGAACGTTTATTTATATAATTATTCATAGAGGGTGGAGTCTAGCATGAATATGCAGGACGGAAAGGGATAAGTAAATTTTTCTTTCTATGTTCGGTTTTATTGCTGACGCAGTACGGACCACATTCGGCTCTCACACTTCGCCCAGTTTTATGCACCCATCGATGCTTTAAATGTGGAGTTCTGGCTGTTGCCCGTCATTAGCCACGCCTGGCCGATTTAGTGAATGAGGTGGGGCATTATAGAGATTGTGTAAAGCAGACTCAATCATGCAGATCTCGACATACCGATTCCGGCTGCACAATGTTTACACTGTTAAAACTGTTACTTTTCGCGGCGAACATGGTGAATACATGGGTGAACGTTCAATTCTTTTAGTTGATGAGTAGAGAGAGGATCCAAATACCACTAAAAGCGGGCCAGCCTGCTAAACGCCATTTAAATTTCTGGCGGACCGAGTGAATGCTGGCTTGGTATAGCTTTGTGATTTTCCAGGGGATCCGGACCAGTATTGTCAATGAATGCTATAGCTTTGTGATTTTCAAGGGGTTCCGGACCCCCTGTCCCCCTCCGGATCCGCGCATGCGACGCAAATATTGATACATGTATGTAACTGCTATGCCCACTACTACTACTACTACTACTACTACTACTACTACTACTACTACTACTACTACTACTAATAATAATAATAATAATAATAATAATAATAATAATAAGAAGAAGAAGAAGAAGAAGAAGAAGAAGAAATAAAGTAAAACATAGAAAAAGCAAGCTAACTTAAAAACAAACTAGCTTCTCGTTGCTAGTGCAGAAAAAGTCTGCTCCCTTTGGAGCATTCTGCAATACTTTTGACCTGCATTAAGCGATAGTCGGTCTTGAAAACCATTGCTGATCTGTTTTACACAGGTTTTAGGGTAATAGGATCTCAAGTAATTATTGTTTTGTTTTCTTCAACATTCATATTAAATCTATTTGAAATCGACAAAAGAGACCCGAGTCGGGATCCAAAGGTACACCTGAAGACACGTTGAATCCTTGGCTACCCATAGAATGCCATTCGAAGACTCAGATCAGACTGCGCGGATGTGCAGTCTGATCTGAGTCTTCGATTGGCTCACATGCAAACTTGTTCCTTTCGCCGGATACCGGCTCAGATTGAAGTTTTGACAGACACGATACGAAAATAACACCAAGTGATTTTGAAATTTAATCCTTTTTAAATCTGTAACAATAATCTATAAAATCAACAGATTATGGAAGTTGATCCTGTTTTAATTCTCCTCAAAAATGGATCTGCAATATTTATGCTACCCCTAAGGTTCAATCATGAATACGACCTCTGCATGATGGTGAAATCACACACACTCGCATGCAGGCACGCATTGTGATATTGATTTTGAAGGTTTGACGGCATTTTCAGCAATTTTCATGTCGTACTCAGTAATGTTATTTTGGGTCCGAGTTTTCAGTCATAGCACAAAAAAACAGTTATCCTATCACATTAGGTGCATTTTTTGTGTTTAAGTGCGCTTGAACGTTTTTCGATTTTTATATAGAAATAATGATGCCCGAAAAATTGCAAAACGCGAAATGCTAATTTGTTGCTAGATGATTACAAAGGCTTAACATGCACTTGGTCATATAAACACCGGCTAGGCGGCAATCGAAAACGCTCTTTTTAAAAATCGACGAATGCGGATCCAAAATTGCTAGAAACAGTGTTTTTGATTGTTATTTGGCGACAAATGGCAATCGAAAACTATGTTTCTAACTACTTTTGATCTACGTTCGTCGATAGTATAAACGTTTTCGATTGTCGCCTATCCGGTGTGATGTATGACAACGCCCATTCAAATAAACTTATCTTACCTATACCAAGTAAACAAAGATGGCCACCATCGGCCCACCAGCTGATAATGGCCCGACAGTGAATGTTGGCTGTGTAGCTTTGTAAATTTCTAGGGGTGTACATACCAGTACTCCTAAAGAAATCTACAGCTTTGTGGTTTTCAGGGGGGGGGGTATAAACCCCCAGCCACCCCCATCTGTATCCGCGCATGACTGCAAAAACAAATGGAAATAATGGCCAAAATAGGTGATGTAAAGAGGACCCTTGGTCGCTCACCTGAGAGTGACCGTTTAAAAGGTCAGGGAAAAGCATTATCCAACCCACCATCGAGCTATATTGACGGATCAGCATACAATATCCATACATGCTATTAAGGCACTACAGTAAAACCTGTCTAATACGGCCACTCTCCAAAGACCACCAATTGGTTTGCAAGACCAATTATCGCTTAATGCAGGTCATCAGCATTGCAGAATGCTCCAAGGGGAGCATTATGCAATACTTTTTACCTTCATTAAGCTATCATTTGTCGTAGAGATCTTTATTTTGTCTATTTTTGAGTAGCCGTTTTAAACAGGTTTTACTGTATTAACTATAAGAGACGTTTTCGAACATAACCGTCATATGTCTGGGTTTTTCATCATTTTTTCTTCAATTGATTTAATTAAAAAATGAAGTTTGGATTTTGCAAAATGATAAAAGTCCGGCCCTCGCCAGTTGTGTCAATAATTACCCATTTTATGGCCCTTTCATAAAGGGTTTCGCGTCCCCAAACAAAAGATTTAAAACATGCTAACGTGTGTTTAGGGAGGATGAAGGCGTTCTATTTGCACACCGAAACAGGAAACAAGAAAGATAAAAAGACCCAAAATAACACGATACCGACTTCTTAAGAATTGAGCCTTTTGTAGGAAAAGTGAGAAAATTATGGTTTGGCTTTTGTACGGGATTTCAGGTGTTCAACTCGAAAAACGTGTGCATGGGAAAGTATTCCGTTTCCGCTGAAGAAAGTGTGGATGAATCATGCAGTTAAAAAGAACTACGACTGTCCAAAAGGGTATTTCTGAAAACTTAGCTTTAATGTGCTTTCAGCATCACCGGGATTTATAAATACGGCCACACTGAACAAGATTTGCGTCATATTTTGTTATGCTCGGTATTGCATGGAACATAAAATCTATTTTATAGTTGTTCAAATATGACACAAAGCCAGCTAGTCAATTCAGTATCCAATGTCATACTAAATTGTTCATGCATTGACCAATCCTACTGTCAAATAGAACTCATGTACAAAATCTGACAACACAGTAAAACCTGTGTAAAACGGCCTCTCTCAAAAAACAGAAAATTGGTTTTCAAGACCAATTGTCGCTTAATGCAGGTCAAAAGTATTGCATAATGCTCCAAGGGGAGCATTCTGCAATACTTTTCACCTTCATTTAGCTACCATTTGTTATTGATACACTCAATTTGTTATTTAGATCTTTGTTTGTCTACTGTGGAGTGGCCGTTTCACAAAGGTTTTACTGTAATTTGTAAAAAACTGCAACACGTAATATAGGTCAGAGAACCATCATATATTTTGAGGTCGACAATAGAATTGCTTAAAACCTTAGTCTGTGAGAATGTCCAAGAAGCCATAGTAATAAGACGTAGCCCACCCTATTCTAAGGCACAAGAAGGATGTAAGACATCCACAGAAAACGAGTTAAAATCATTCGATGTTCTGCTTGTTTAGCAGAACAATGAGCGTTGCGTCACCAAACGATATGAATAGACTAGTAGAAAGCAGTGTAGAACGCAGCATAAAATACAGATATGTTTAATAATATTAGGAAAAGGCAATGCAACGACAAAGTTAGATAAACATCATTAAACATTGGCAAACAAGCCACCAGGTGCTTTAAAGCCTATAATGCTTGCCAATCTCTAAGCCGTGGCTCCGTCCTCTGAGACGCTTTAAACCAGAACCACTGCCGGTTGAACAGACGGGTGCTCCCGGATATAAACCACAAAAACCATAAACCCACACGACGTTAGCCTGGTATGGTAAATGCCTAGGAATAGTCACAAAAAGATACTTTCAATATAATAAGCCATATTGAAACTGTTTAGAGGATTGGACATAGCCAGTCTAGAATATGGGAGTGGATGAATAGTTTGTGGTCAGTTTTAACTCTTTGCATACTAATGTCGTCTGCTGATAACTTTTGCAAACAGTCTGGACCCAGGTCAGGCCCGACTTTACGTCGGGCCTGATCTGGGTCCAAACTGTTTGACACTCTGATGATATTCCTTAAAAACTTTTTCGGAAAAAAAATATTTTGAAAAAAGTCAGCAGACGACAATACAGCATGGAAAATTACCCATTGGCAAGGAGTGAATAAAAAAATCAAAATTGCAATTTACATCATAGACGTAGGTCCAGATAAGCGAATTTTGAGCTTTAAATTGTGTTTTTTTTCCTTATCCACTAGTAAAGCCTGTGTTTCTAATAATGCTAAAAAGAAACGTCTCATGTGAGACGGTTCTTTTATTTTTAGCGCACAGGCATACATTTTGTGTGAGAAATGATAAATATTTTCTTTGAAAATGCACTCTTATCTGGAGACTTGCCTCATGGAACTATCCTTGCAAATGAACATGGTTATATAAAAATAAAAGATCAATGGAAAAAATCTGCAATAACCGCAAAGCACACCTTGTCAAATGATTAACATACCGAGCCCTTAAAATAATAAAAGGTGTCAGGAAATTGAATCTTGGTGTATTATTGTCCAATAGGTCATGTCAGAAACTTTTTTTTACTTGGGTACTACTCTTAAACGGCGTGTTCTTGTGAAAAAATGTTGTTATATACCATTTGGTGGCAGTTGAATCGTGTAGCCTTTCACTTGCTTCACAAATTATGTTCTGTTCGACTGTACAGTAAAACCTGTCTTAAGCAGCCACTCAAAAGATAAAGACCAAAAATGGTTTTCAAGACCGATTATCTCCTAATGCAGGTCAACATATTGCAGAATTCTCCAAGGGGAGCATTCTGCATAACTTTTGATCTGCATTTAGCTACCATCTGTAGTTACCATTTGTCTTTAAGACCTTTGTTTTGTCTATTTTTGAATGACCGCTTAAGACAGGTTTTACCTTACTTGATCTGGGGAATAATACAACAAAGGCAGGTTGAAATGAATGTTGGATTCACATTGTTTTAGTAAGAAAGTAAGTACAGTAATACCTGTGTAAAACGGCCACTCAAAATAGACAAAACAAAAATCTTTATGACAAATGGTAGCTTAATGCAGATCGAAAGCATTGCCACCATAAGTATTTTAAAAGGAAAACATAGATTATTTGATTGATAAACAGAGGTGTGGGAGCTGACACTGCGATTTTGCAATTTGGTTGTCGCATGAAAAAATATTTGGATGAAAGAGCGATCTCCGGAGTCGTGGACTGATGTTGAATAAAGGAACATTAATTTTACTGATGGCTGATGATTGAAAAATGAAGGAAATTGTATTAAAGAACTAAAGATATTGTTGATAAAAGTATGCCGTGCCCAAGTGTTTTCAGAGGAAAACTATATCCTCCCTAAACAGTAAATTAAGTTTACAAGCATGCTTTCCCAAGTTATTATCAGCTCAGTACCACAATGATACAATATATAATTATTAATATTCATTTTAAGAGAAAGCATGTGTAAACACAATTTTGGCCAAAGTTTGAAATTACAAAGTGCTGGCGAGACCTTGAAAATAAGGTTAGGGTCATCAAACTCTCATTTTTCTCTCCCCCCCCCCTCAAACAAAGTATATCTACGCAAGTTTGATGAAAATCCATCCCCTGGTTCATAGGATTCATCTCCAAAGAGGCTGAATGTACAGTCTTTGAAGGATGGTGGCCTTAAAACGTACGTCAAAGTCATCAAAATTGTATCAACTTTTCAGTTTGTCACAGTGATGCAATGAATGCCTAGTTCGGTTAAAT
The DNA here is from genome assembly GCA_964019695.1 of Loripinus fragilis. Classification (NCBI taxonomy): domain Eukaryota; kingdom Metazoa; phylum Mollusca; class Bivalvia; order Lucinida; family Lucinidae; genus Loripinus; species Loripinus fragilis. The sequence goes on from OZ026521.1 coordinate 69,557,197, forward strand.
AGATAATATGCGGAAACCCTATTATGTCAAAATTTGACAACTCAGAGTGCTGATGTGCCTTGAAAATCAGATCAAGGTCACCAAAATCAAACAAACTCTTCATTGTGCCACAATAAAACATATAAATTTTTACTTACGGTGTCATGCGAACGCATTTACTTACGTAAGTATACATGGGGATACTCCTGGAGTAAAAGTATATTTGCACCACCTCTGCATGCTCTGGAGGTCATGGCACCGTAAGTAATTTTGCTTACGTTAGTATCTTTGCGTGCGTAAGTAAATGGTTGCATGTGAATGGGGCCTTAATGACAAATGGTAGCTCGAAAGTATTGCAGAATGCCCCCCTTGAAAACCAATTTTCTGTCTTTTTGACAGTTGCCGTTTTACACAGGTTTTACTTTATAGGTAAATATTTACTACCCCATATTATAATGATGGTAACTGTCACTTGTTGGTTAATCCGCTGATAGCCCCTTATAAACAAAAACATAGATTGCTGTTCGTTTCAGTTCGGAGCTTTGAAGGGGGCGTTCTTTATGAAATCTTTTCACTCAGTAAAGTAAAAGGTGCATTTTTTTTACCTAAGCGGAAGGAACTAGTGAAAGACGGGGCGCCATGAATGTGCGACATTCTCAAGTCCACGTGACCTATAAAGTATACTTCTTGAGAACCATTCTTTGACGGAAGTTAGCACTTTCAACTCGTCGAGTAAGGTGAACAGCCAATAAAGTGTATTTTAACCCATAAAGCGCCATCTATAATTTGCAGCAGACGACAGTTTCAAATTTTGCTGATTTTTCAAAAAAAGCAAATAAGGCATGATATTTCATGAGAATCGTCGACAGGGGTAACACTTAATGTCCCAGCCATTACCATGGTGGGATCATTATAAACCATTAACATCTAATATAATTAATAAAATACATTTCATTTGTTCATTGGGGTGTTAGAAATACCGAAAAGTAAAGATTGTTCTTGCTTTAGATTTTTTGTATTTATCATGCTAATAAAGGTTAAAATGCCAATTATGGTTGGCATTTTATCATTTATGAGCATGATAAATTCCATGCTACATTTATGAGCATGAAAAAATCATGCTCAGTTGAGTTGCGCGTGAATTTTTTTTTTATATATATATAAAACTCTGGGCCTGATTAAGATGAACATATAACATATTTGATCACATGATGCATCGCGTGTTTGATTGCCATTTTGTGGTTGTTGGCTTATTTTTTAGGAGTTTGCTCCAAATGATCTGTATTATCACGCCTAATCTAACCTTTCTTCCGCTCCTAGTTTGTATAGAGATGAATGAAATTATCTTTTTTACGTACTCACTATTCATAATATACACATTTCCTTGTCATGCAATGTTTGTGCCATCTCAATGGAAAAGAGTACTTAATTTTAAAATATCAATGTTACACCACCGATCCCGACAGACCCCTCCCCTCCAAAAAAAACCCCAAACAAACAAAATAATCAAATTAATAGTTTCAGAAAAGCACAACAAATGCCTTTAACTGCCTAGGTGTTGTAAAACATCATTTAGATTTTATTTTCTGACACAATTTATCAAAAGCATTTCCGACATATAAAAATATTAAATAATGCACCAGTCATTTGTATCCCCTGCCCCCTCGGGTCGGGGAATAGCGGAGCTTTTAACTTTTCAATTTTCAAAGCCCTACTAAAAGCCCTGCCCCGCGGGACCAAATTTGTGGTAAAATCCCTGCTAAATACCCAGCCCCCCCAGGGTTGACAATAATGAATAACAACAAATGACCTAAATCATTTGAATAAGCTTTCAATCTTTTCCTTTATTACATATTGGTGCCGCATGAAATTTGGCTTCAAGTGGTCTTGTGGTTTCAGAGAATTTGAACAAACACATACTTTCACTAGGGGCCTTTGGCATAAAATATTGCAACTGTATATGACACTGTATTCTTGAACACCAGAACACAACAAACGAGAGTTGTTCCAAATGAAAAAGTATTTGGGAGTGGCTTATGTGGTTTTCCACATCATATGTATACATTTAAAAATTAAATAAGGACCTTATTAAAGCATTATGATTTTTCCCAAATCCAAAGCATCCAAAAAGCATCTACAAGCGACCCACAATGGGCCCCATGGCGTTTCGTTCGTTGGCCAAGGCTGTCTGGGATGTTTCCCTGAAGGACAGCTGGGCAGTGGGCATGTAACTTCAAATGATATGAAATAAGTACCTTTATCGTTTGTGATGGGTTGTCTGGGCGTTGCCCTAGTTAACAAAGGGGGAACTTGTAATAAACCAGAGGACCGTAAGGCACGGAAACGCTCACCTGACACGAAGTCGCAAGAATTTATTTCGCCTAAATATCAACCTTTATATGATCATCATTTGAACAAACTTTGTAAGGCCCATATCCCTAATGATACATACCAGGACCCAAAGTTTCTGAGACTAGAATTTTGAATATGGCATGGGAGACAATTAATTCATGGGACATGGACAATAGAGACTTCAATTGGTCCACTGACTTACGCGGATCCAGAAAGTTTTGTCAGACTCTGATAACTTAAACATATACTAGCCGCGGTGTGCCACCTACTGTTTTCGAGTCTCTGTGACCTTGACCTCTGGCTTCAGTTCTAATTAGGTCGAACCCGGACAATATCTTTTTATTATGCGAGGTAGAAATCCAAATTTCGGTCTGTGGATACACATTTTGGGGTTGCGGAGCGCCGCATACTGCTTCTGTGTCACATTGGCCCTGGTCTTTGGCCCTGGTTTTAGGAATATCGAGGATATGTTATGTCCAGAGTTGTCAAATAACTTTTCCACAAATGTATTGCATTCGTCACGTAACTGTGAAATATCCTGTTTACTATAGACTATAATTGGTCAGGCATAAGCCTGAGGTTAAAGATTCAGCAACATAAATAAGAGTAGGGTACTTGCTAGAGGCCAGAGCAGGACTTTCACCATCACCATCCAAATGCATACACATCAGTCTAAGATACCGTATACTACTCAGGACTATTGCAGCTGGGAATGCATTTAAAACAGGAATAACCGAATAAGAACTGAACATAAAAATCTCAAAAGCCACCGAGTCAATTAAGCTCATTTTACAGGGCATGAGGACTCAAAATTTTTGCATAATTGTCGAAGTTACACCATCAAGATGGCCGGCACAACATTAATTGGTATAAACAATACATAGTCTGTGTTTGACTCTCATTCAAGATACGCCTTCTGTAAAAAAGCATTTTAAAGAAAATAAAGGCCCACCTATTCTAATCTAAGGCCAGAAATTACCATGGTCTCGGTAGCCTGAAGCCTCCATACGAGCTAAACATGTAATGTGCTTCAACAACAGCAGAATCAAGGGCGACGATTTGGTACCAGTAAAATGCATTTAAGCCCCCCATAGTGGTTTAGGCTGCTGTCCATTCTGTCGTTGATTCGTTGTTGATTATTACTCCCGTTGTGGGATCCTGTAATTGTTCTATGTTTTGTTGTGCGTTACTTTATGTCCATTCTAGTGATGGGGAAGGGAGAGCTGGTTGCTTAGTTTGTCTTCCTTGTGTCTCGTGATTGTTATGTAGCTCTTCCTCGCGGTGCCATGCTTTTGTTTGCAGCTTGTGATTGTGGTATTTCCTGATCATACTCAGCTACTATTTTTCTATACATGTATGCTAAAAATAAGGAGTGTTGCACTTTTTTGGTTTATTCCAGCTTTTGAAAGCAATCAAATAGGCAAGCCCTTCTTTTAAATCGGAAAATTTATTATATAGCCATTTTTTGTCATGTGACTTGGGCCTCACAGTCACTTTTATATTGACTCATCTGATCGGGGATGCCTGATACTTATGGGGAAACAGTAGGATGCTGCGGCCGACCCTATATAGAAGAACATTGAGAGGTCCCCCCCACACACACATATATATGTGTGTGTGTGGGGGACCTCTCAATGTTCTTCTATATAGGGTCGTGCTCGTGGAGATGGCGATGAGGCGGGTGTGTCCTTTAATAGCTCATCACTTTCGTTTGAAGCAGCTACTGAAATGGCTACTGTACTTCCAGACAGTAGACAACAACGCACTGTGCTGAAAGGTTGCAAGCTTTTTTTTGAAAAGCTTATACTTGTTCAAATATACAGCTGATGACGCAATTTGATATAGGAAGTTAAAGGCTTATGCTTCGGTTTATAGCAGATTAACTGATCATTAAAACAATTTCATTATCTCGCGCCAAGATGGGACTTACCTGTATACAACAAAATTTATTTCACCAATTTTATCTAAAATGCATAAACCCTTCGTTCACGGGTGGTAAACCTAGGAACTACCACGAAATTGTGTTAACGTAATTTTGTTCCCAAGCCACATCCGGGACACGTCGTGGTAGTTTCCAGGCCGAAAATTGGCTAAAGAAAGGCTGGTGTCACTTTCATTTTTGTTTTATTTTACAACTAAGAACGAACAATGGTGAAATCCGACAATGTGGTTCCGTGTAAAATATGTCTCAGAGTCCTCTCTAGCTCAAAATTTTGTTTGAAAAGTTATTTTCTTTCTTTAGATTCGTGTTTCCCCACTGAGCATCGGACCAACATTCCCCAAAGTTCGAAGTATTTTAGCCCATATCTGTCAAATTTAAATGGAATTTGATATCATTTGACGATGGAAATGATAAAAAGACCCTGAAAAAACGTTCCTACACATACAAAAAATCTGAGCATTAACTCGTAAACGATTCGTGCCCCGTTCGTCCTGTGTGGTAGTTTCCAGCTCGTCGTGGTAGTTAAAATGCTATTGTGGTAGTTTCCAAGACTTTGCAGGATACGTTTCTGAAGTGTCACAAAACATTATAGTTGTTGTTTGTTTCGCATGATAACCCTGGAACTCGTCAATCAATTACCACGGTAAACAAATAAATCACATTTCAAAACCATGGAGAAGCTAAACTGAGGACTCAAGAGATCCAATGTGATGCTTGACAGGTGGAGATCATGTTCTGGACTGTCAAACAACACCTCTGTAAATCTAAAGCAAAAGAAGGTCATCACTTGAGCCGTGGTGGACCAAGCAACAGACAAAAAATTATGTAAAAATTGCGTCACTCGCTACGTTGTTCCATGTTCAGTCAACTTTAAGATAAAATGGCAGGCTAAGACTACTGGCCCAAAGTATCGTTAGTACTTGCGCTTCAGAAAAAAAGAGAAATATCCTCGGGTTGGGATACTTTTTATATACATGTGAGTGCGACGATGAACGGGCATGTTATTTAATAATTAAAAAGCATGTTTATTCAAAAACAAAATATGTGAATATCCCTTCTTTTCATTCTTCTCATCATTTCAATAGCCCACTAAAATTAAAATTCAGGCAGTCTTCATTTGTTATCTGACAAAAGGTTGTTTGAAAAGGTCTTCGTATGAATAAGAGGGGTATTCAAGGTTCCGCCCGCACACCCTGTCTTTATAAAAATGAAGTAGCCCTTGAATAGTGAACATCTGCTGATGCGAACTACTACTAAATTCCTACAAAATCTTGGAAACTACCACGATAGCATTTTAACTAACACGATGAGCTGGAAACTACCACACAGGACGAATTGGGCATGAATCGTTTACGAGTAAATGCTCAGATTTTTTGTATGTGTAGGAATGTTTTTTCAGGGTCTTTTTATCATTTCCATCGTCAAATGATATCAAATTCCATTTAATTTGACAGATATGGGCTAAAATCCTTCGAACTTTGGGGAAATTGGTCCGATGCTCAGTGGGGAAACACGAATCTAAAGAAAGAAAATAACTTTACAAACAAAATTTTGAGCTAGAGAGGACTCTGAGACATATTTACACGGAACCACATTGTCGGATTTCACCATTGTTCGTTCTTAGTTTTAAAATAAAACAAAAATGAAAGTGATACCAGCCTTTCTTTAGCCAATTTTCGGCCTGGAAACTACCACGACGTGTCCCGGATGTGGCTTGGGAACAAAATTACGTTAACACAATTTCGTGGTAGTTCATAGGTTTACCACCCGTGTCATTGGACCTTTGCAAAGGATTAATATGCCTTTGCTCTCCCTGGCTTAGCCCCCTAGGGAGTGGTACCACTTTTAGAGTGTAAACATTTAGGTCATTAAGGTAAATGGGTTAGTAGAATTGCAGACGTTGAGCAGGTTGCTTTGGGTTTCATAGGCGTAGCTCCTATTACGCAGTTGCGCACGTGCGTAATAAGAATAGTAACATTCAAGGGAGGTCACCTAATGTGGTAAAAATAATTTTCCATACTATAAGGAACTACTCATAAAGGAAAGAATTCGCTCCCTCTGGGAGCAAATTCTTTCCTTTAAGAGAAGTTCCCATTTTGAAAAGGGACGCAATTGATGAAAATCACTACTTGATCAAGTAGTCTCCCTTTGATGTGCTTATCTTTTTAGCGTTCTGGCTACGCCATTGGTTTGACCTAAGACAGGTTGTTTCGCGACGTGGCCTAAATGGTTGCTGGCTTGTGAATAGAGGAAATAGACGTCGGATGTTTGTGATAAAGTTGTATGCCCAAGGAGATAATGTTTTTTTTATTATTTTTTCTCTTAAAGCTGCATAGTCTGTAACTTTTGATCTTTCAATTTTTGAAATAATGTTTCTATTCTTCAAGAACACAGTAAAAAAACTTAAAATTCAGCTATTCATTTTACCAATTTCGTAAATCTTTACAAATTATCAGTATCAAAACAACAGCATTTATATTAAAACTTGACTGTCTATAAATATTGGAGGGACGCAAATAATTACCAACAAGAGAAAAAACACCCGTTTTTATAAGATAATTAAATTTTCCATGCAGTTTTCAGCTATAGTGAACAGATTTATTGTGAAAACTTAACTTAATTCTGCTTTTACAAATGATTTAAAAAGAAAATAAAAATTTTCGCAAATGTTCATAGTTGCAGACTTAGTCTTTTTAATTTTTGTAGGACTTGTGCAGATATTTTAGTTACATTGTACTTCACGCATCCTACCAATACTTCGTGCACATATTTTCGTATGTAACTGACAGCCCTTCTTGAATCAGCGGAAGGAGGAGAATATTTCTTGATCAATCTCCACGAATGTATAGGACCGGATTGGGATCGAACTTGTTACCCCTAGATAAGCAGTCGGACTCGCTACCGACTGTGCTACGGTGCCCGGGAAAATTAGAAATCCGTTCAGCAGCGAAAATTACAAATGCCCCCACCCCTCCAAAAACTAGATTATTGAGAGTTCGCAACAAATTGGAACTTCTTTTGGACCGGTGGAATTATTCCATTACGGTTTGATACAATTAAGTCAGGATAGTGAAAAGCCTGATGAAGTGCGACATTTCATCATGATGCGGCATTTCACCATGATGCGGCATTTCATCAGGGTATTCACTCTTTGCAAAAGTATTACCAATACTCATGTAACTAGATCTATCCAATCTTCGAATGGCCAGACTTTCTATAAAAGGACGTATTTCTGTCCCTGAAGATTGTTTCTATCGAAGCAAACAGTGCTGACATTGATGAAATGCTGCCCTTTGTCGCATTTCATATAGGGCTTCACTGTTTGTCAAATACCTGTTTATCTGTATCCAGAATGAAAATTATTATGGTTAAATAATGACTTAATGATGGATTCAACTTAAAGACTTATCTATAGATGAGATGGTTGGGGCTGTTGTCAGGCCCAACGGACTACCTTTGCTCCGGTATTACAGTTTTATGTACTGTTGAGTCCTTATCTTTGCTTTATCTCCCTTTTATGTTCTAGGAGATAATTCGTGGATAAGTTAGGGATCATGCAAGCCAAACATCTATGGGTCTTGATCCATATCTGAACTAAGGGTGAGTTGGCGCCGTGAAATTAGTTTAAGCCCCCAGTGAAATATTTTACTGACCGTTCCAAGGCGGTGCTTCTTTTGTGGATCATTGTTGTTACTTCTGTTTCGTGTTTGTCATGCTTTCTTGTCTGTTCATTGGCTAACCTCTTGGCTCTCTTATGTGTGATGTTTTATTGTGTTTTGTCACTTTCCCGTGTGATGCCCTGGGTCAGATGTGGTACTTGATAGTATCGATGCCTGATCTTTGCCTCCTTACTTTCTTTGATCATTTGATACGACACATATGCGACATGTACAAAACACTCATAAGCTGTCCCATCCAAATTATGCCAAAAAGAATTTATGAGTAGTTTTATAATTATATATATGTAGTACGGTAACTGGGCACAGGGCCTTGACCCGTGTCAATATTATCTGCGGTTAAGGGTATTAACTCTTTGCATGCTGGGTATTTTTTCATGCTTTTTTGTAGTCGTATGCTGACTTTTTTTTCAAAATTAACTTTCTCATAAAAATCTTTCAGGAGCGCTATCACAATCTTAAACGGTCTGGGCCTAGATCAGGACCGACATTTTGTTCAAACTGTTTTCAAAGGTTATCAGCAGACGACAAAAGTCGCTGCTAGCAGGCAAAGAGTTAAGTGATACGGGTGGCGGGTTTGATAAGATGACGGTGACCTGCTGCGGGAGGACAAACACTGTGGTTTATGTACAAATATTTGTCCAAACTCTACCGCTTTTCTCATCCTTGATATTGAAGACGGGATGACAGGCGAATCAAAAAATAAAGATTAACTTGAAAAGGACGTTCAGTGTGTTATATAATAATTGGCCAGGGCATGTTGTAATGGTTAGCATGGGCGGATCCAGAGGGGGGCAGGGGTTCCGGACCCCCCTGAAAAATCACAAAAATATAGGGTTTCTTAGCAATACTGGTCCGGATACCCTGAAAATCACAAAGCTACCAAGCCAGCATTCAATGTTGGGCCATCATCGGCCCGCCAGCGAAACGCCATTTAAATGGCGTTTCGCTGGCGGGCCGATGATGGCCCATTTATAGTGACATTTCGATCCTCTATCCCCTCATCAACTAAAAAACACAACAAAAACCCCCTTATCAACTTTGGACCCCCTCTGACAAAACTTTCTGGATCTGCGAATGGTTAGACCTTCTAATATAGGGGTAAACTCGACCCTTAAACGTGCATACTTACGTGCTTCAGAACCAGCATTAAAGTGCCGACAAAAACGCAACTAAGTCATCTGCTGCAAATACTTGCATAACATTATTGACTAATTTAAGTGTAGAAGCAAACAGTATGGACCCGGATCAGACTGCTACAGGAGCAGTCTGATCTGGGTCCACACTGTTTGTCAAATACTCTGCTGAAACATTTCAACAGACGACAAAACCAGACGACTGTTGTGATTGGCGCTTTAAGGTTTAACTCATCATTGCTGCATACATGTATGTACTAGCGAAGACTTTTGTCGTCTGCTGATAACATTTGCAAACAGTTTGTTCCCAGATCAGACTGACAGGAACCGTTTGACACTGTGATAATGCTCATGAAAGCTTGAAAGAAGTTCTTTTGAAAAAAGTCACCAGACGACAACAAAAGCATGAACAATATCCAAGCATGCCAAAAGTTAAGTTGTCACAAAATAGTAAGCGAGTATGATCAGAAAATCCCACAATCACACACTGCAGACAAACCCATGACACCATGAAGAAGAGCCACACAACAATCACGAGAAACCAGGAAGACAGACTAAGCATAGCAACCAGTTCTCTCTCTTCCCCGTCAAGATGATTGCAAAACTAAAATGGACATAAAGTAACGTACACCGAGTTTGTGTGAGGTTTTAGGAGACTGCGAATTCTCGCAGGCTTGCACGAGCATTTCCAGGTCGATTATGCGATAATAACCAACATATCATCATTAACCCATTTAAGCCAAATGGGCTCTCCTACCCTTATCAATTGGACCAGTCCATTTCAAGGGTTGTCAGGTGGTATTTTTCATTTTCATTCAAATTTTAGTAACACATTTTGGAAATTAACAGTGGAGACCCTGATCAGGATCTGGGTCTGCAGCGTTTGCCTATGTCCCACAAAAAGGACGCTAGGCTTATATGTGTTAAGGGCATATGCTACTAAAAACTTCCCACATTGAAATACCTAGCATACGGTTTGTTTGTCAATTTATGAAATAAACATGCTCAATTTTTCATAAACTCATATGATATGGATTTTTCAGCATTTGACCTATTTTCTAAACAAACGAAAGAATAAACTAAGTTCTAAATAGCGAGCTAAAGTAGTTGTAATCTTCAGTTAGCTTCTTTTTTTACTTTTTTTAATTATTGCTCAAGACCTTAAGCCTTCTAAAAATGTGCAAATGCATTTGTTATCCAAATCCGCGAAAAGATATTGCAGGATTTATTTTAGTAATTCCTCAAAAATAGGATTTGATTGTTTTATAACAAATTATAGGTTAGTATAGGTTATAGATATTTTATTACAATTATAGCGGAATTAAGTGGGAACGAGTGCAGCGAGTGAACCACTTAATTTCTTTTACTTTTAATATATGATCTATGATCTACTTATAGTTTTCTCCTTCTTTGTAATGACTGCGCCTTTGGAAATGGTCACAGTGACCACTTCACGTTTTTACTTAATGATTTAGGCTACTTATAGATATTACAAGCATTGACAGAATATGTGATTAAGTTGGCCAAAAATTTAAATTTCTGTGCAATAGCACTGGAATGGGCGGAGTAAACTATAAATTAAAAAATCTGACATTGAAAATCTTAAATTCTTATTTTTATTTTATGGACTATCATAATACATTTAAAAAAAAGAAAAAAATCGGGAGTCGCCACGCTATTTTCTTTCAAGAGGGCCAAATTAACCTTTAACCCCACAGATTTCGTGCATACTTCAATTGTAACAATTAATGATGTTTTTATTATTTCATTCTACTAGTATGAAGTATTCAGCATTAAAATGCTAAATCCATACTAAAAAAGGTGCCCACCCGGAAATCGACCCTCGTCCTCTGGGTTCATAGTCCGGCACGCTAACCACTAGGCCAGGAGGTCAGTCGCTCTCTGCTCGCAATAATCGTACAGCAAGAATAGACAATCCTAAAAAGTGGGAACGAGCGCAGCTAATGAACCACTTAATTGTTTTATAATTGCAATTTTTAATCTATGACCTATTTATAGTTTTCTCCTAAACTTTCCTTACCGCCCCCTTGGAAATGGATTGAATACTTCACCGGTTAACTTCATGATTTACTTAATAGATAATACAAATATTGACAAAATATGTGATTAAGTTGGCCAAAATTTAAATTTCTGTGCAATCTGATTGGTTGTGGTGCACAGGAAGAGGCGGAGTATACTATATATACTATAAAAATGGTTAAAGAATGACTTCATGCCTTACACTTTCAGGAAAAGTGGGGGTGACCTGTGCAGACGAAATTGTCACGTCGATCCCCACAAGATTGAAACCTGCTTTAGAACATTTCCAAAATTCAAACTAACTAATGCCCCACACTTTTAATTGATGCAAAATAGGCGTAGGATAAGGGGAGGATACAGCCCGAATTCCTTTTTAGAAGTCAAAGTGGGTGCATAAAACTGGGTGTGCCGTGTGTGCTATATATGCTTTGTGCGCAGGGACCGCGGCACACCGTCACAAAAACTGAAAAATTATGATCCCTCATGCCTTCATTCGATAATATACAACTATTGACGTATGTTGAGGTGAACATGGAGTGTTAGTGAAAAGTAAATTTCATACTAATCGATGCGAAGCCGAGGTCAATATGATAACGTTTACAGTTCAATAATTTTTCATGTCTACCGAATCATAAGTCAACAATTGTTTTATTAAATGATAAAGATATGTTATGCATGAAAGCCATGTAATATCATACAATTATTGACTTATGTTGAGGTGAACATGGAGTGCTATTGAACAGTAAGCTACATATTGACCGAGATGTGAGGGGGTGGACAGGGGGGGGGGGGGCGGGGGTACGGGGATAGAGGGTGCGGAATCGGGGGTTGAGGGGGTGGAATCGGGGGTAGAGGGGGCGGGAAGAGGGGCAAATGCGGGCGGGGGTCTGGAAAGATTGGAAGGCGAAATAGCTTTTTTACTAGAAAACTCATAAAAATGATCCATAACTATACCCTTGAAGACCGATAAGTCATATAAAGGCCTAAAAGGGACGCAGTTAACTTTAAAGTCTTGGTTTCGAGTAATTTCCGGTGTCTTAGCAATTTCTCCGTATTGGATTGTGTCCCTTTGCTTCTCTTACTTTTTGAAATTTACACATTTAAACGGCGTTCAGCTGTCGTCGATAACTATTTTTTTTATTCCGTCAGGGACGTATATATAGCACCCGTTTACGCAAAAACGCATTAGCATACGTATTAAACCGAAACTATGGGATTATTATATGCCAGTTTTATTATTGGTAATACATATACAAAGTGTGTGTAGAAAAGCAATTCTAATCTGCCTCATTCCAATTGTTGCAGGTGTTTCAAATTGTGGCAGGTGTTATCATATTTATGGTGACATTACTTTCTTTGAAGGTTCGGCACCCAAAAACGAAGTAAAAAGGAGGCCCTGATTTTTTTAAAGATTTTATATTGTACACCACTACCTAGAGTGTTTTATCGTGGCGCTGCATTTTCATTTCGTGGCGTCTCAACTATATACTCTCATCCTTACGGCGTCTCATTTTGGCATACGCTATTTCTAAGTGCAGATTATTAATTTAAAGCAAGTTGCGTCCCTGTCCGCGCTAGAGAATGGCTTTTGTAAACTGCTAAAAACTTTAAAAAAAAAAAAAAAAAACACTGACAGCCCGAGTTTACCGATCGTTGTGCCAAGCACGGTATTTCGCATTTTGATATGAGAGTTGTCAGTGTTCGAGAAACAAAAAATTAAAAAAGATGATTGTTCTGACAGACCCGAAACTTTGGGACCATGCGCTCCACAGATTGTAAAGAATAAGACTGATCTTGTTTTGATCTGTCAAAATATTGATGCAATGCGTATTTTAAAGTGCCATTCACAAGAATCAAGTATTGAGATTCGTGCTCAAAAAGAGTTAGGCCTACACCCTACGATGTTCATACTAGAATACAAAAAATCATTCTAACTGACTGTCAGCTGTTTATAACAGCTTAAAATGCTAAGGAAATGCATGCATTTTCCACAAATGTGAAACAGTTTTATGAAGGTTCCTTAGTGCTTATATCTCGCCTACTCAAAATCATGCATATGAACCCTTCCTTATCTCCCTTATAGTTCTTCTAAAACAAACTTTTTACAAGAATAGTAAGTGAGTATGATCAGGAAATACCACAATCACAAACTGCAGACAAACCCATGGCACCGCGAGGAAGAGCCACACAACAATCACGAGACACCAGGAAGACAAACTAAGCAAAGCTGAAAAACTAGAATGGACATAAAGTAACGCACAACAAAACAGAACAATTACAAAATCCCACAATGGGAATAACAATCAACAATAAATCAACAACAGCAGAAGATCATAATGCATATATACTTTTGTAGTCTGCTGATAACCTTTGCAAACAGTTGGACCCAGATCAGCTTCTGTCGGTCCTGATCTTGATTCTGTCGGCCCTTATCTTGACCCAACACTTTTGACACTCTGATGGCGACATGTATTCCTGATTTTTATTTTTTTGCGAAAAAGTCAGCTTTGAAAATCAGCATACAAAGTATGCAAAAAGAGTTAAACGACACACAATTTTAAGAGCAGCGCAAAGCATGTACCTGTATTTATGATTTTAGAAGTAAGGCTAAAAATTAACAATAAAGAAATAAAATATTGTTTTTGCTCTTACCTCTTCAATATCTTAAATATGTTAAGAGGTCGATAGGTTGGCAAACTTTTTTTTACATAAAACTTTTTGTATGAAAAAAGTAAAACAAAAATCCTTTAAAAAGTCTAGAATATAGACGAGGCTCAAAATTGAAATTGGTGCCAAAAGTGACCATAAACAAGAGTTTTATTTGTTTTGCCTAGTATAAATAATGTTTCCTTTGCTGGTTCTACAAAAGACACTTATCTGGAGATAGTCTGGTTCTTTGCCTACTTGGTAATTTTGCATGAAAATACGACAGCTGAGTCTATGGTGAACTAGTCTTAGTTCTTCACTTACATATACATACACTTTGATTCTTAAATAAGAACAACATTTTATCAGGGGGAGGGAAAAATCTAATAGGGGGAGGGAAGTGGGGGAGACGGGGGAGGGAAGTGGACGGAATGGGGGAGGGAACTGGGAATGTGGTACCCCCTGTCCACCCCCTCAGATGTCATAACGTCAAGTAATTTATCATGGTCGAGTTGCAACGTCAATGGTTTCAATGTTCTAAATAATTTATTGGCAGGAAATACATAATATATCTATCATATACAAGGGTAACAACCTACGTCATAGCATTGATGTTTTAAACACGTAGTGCGGCGCCATCTTTGATTTACAAGGTCAGTTTTCCCCTTCGTAAAATTAAACAAATGAGTGTCTGTATAAACAAAGCAGTGCAGGCGGTGCCTAACATCACACTTGAACAGAATATATAACGGCCATGCCCCGATATGCCGTTGCCTCTGTAATCATTCACCCACAAGAATCGAAGCGGGAGACACGAGGATAATTTTAGCAGTCACCCACTTCGATTTCTGTGGGTGAATGTTTACAAAGGCAACGGCATTTCTGGACGTGACCATTGTATATTCTGTTCAAGTGTGATGTTAGGCACCGCCTGCACTGCTTAGTTTTGACAGACACTAATTTGTACGACATTTACGAAGGGAAAAACTAACCTTGCAAATCAAAGATGGCGTCATACTAGTTGTTTACAACACCCACGCTATGACGTAGGTTGTTACCCCTGCATATAATAAAACAATTGTTAAATAATGTTTCGGTAGACATGACGTGTTATTGAACAGTAAAATTAATCATATTGATCGGCGCAAAGCGGGGGTCAATATGAAGTTTACTTTTCAACAGCACTGCATGCCCACCTCAACAAAAGTCCAATAATTGTATAATGTCGCATGGTTTGTAACGTCACTTCCGGTAAATCATGTGACATGAAGTATTTTTTTTTTCACACCGGATGGAGGTTTCCGCTGTTTTTCTCACATGTCCCGTACCAACCAGTGGAAAAGATAACAGCCGCACGGCGATATATATTGTTCAAATATAAGTACATCAAGATACAAACAAATCATATACAATACACATTACAGTTGAAAGGGATACAGACATAATTCCCAGACTTGTTTAAATCTGTTTCCCGTTTAGATCTGTTTTCGATTGACATTTGACGTCATTGTTATATTAAAGTGACGTATACCATGATATGTCGCATCTCAGGGTACCTGTGAACCTCTAGAATGTGTTTTAAAATATAAAAAGGGGTATTTAATGCTGAACAAGAAAAATAATCCAATATTTGTGTGAGGATTGAATAGAAAAGTCTGTCTATCGTGATCATCGTTTGTCATCACTCGGCAAGCCTCGTGATGCCAAACGGTGATCCTCAGGATGGACTCTCACGCTCATGATAGATTCTTATAGTCCGCTAGATCGCCCGCGTTACGTGCTATTTATAGATTATGTAATAAGTACCGATTATCTCACCGGCTGGTTCATTTATCTTAATTTCTGGTTATATACAGACAATTTCAATCCTGTGTCTTAGATCAAGTGGATTTATAGAAGTTTAGAGCTTGTTTTCTCGGCTTAAGTATGACATATAGTCATTTAATTGATGACAGCAACTTCGTGTTGAGGGTCATTACATAAACACATACCTATAATGTTAAGTGATTACCAGGTTGCGGAGGCACTCCAAGTGCTCCGTCCACTCGTCTTTTTTAACCTGACAAACAACGACTACAGGTCAACAGACAAAGATGAGAGATCAAATTTTGAGAGAATTCGAGAATCTGCCACCAATAAAAATTGAAAAGGCATAATTATATTATATGCATTTATCATATGATGTCGCGAGTAGTAATGGGTGCCACCCAAAGTGGCACCCATTACTACTTACAATAAATAGCTTGGTCATTTTAGAGTAGGTGTTTACTCAGATAGGATAGGCATATTTAATAGGCACCCATTAGTACTGTCGCGTCTTAGAGTGTCATTCTCCAAATACTGACATATCTCATTTGAGCAGTATACTTGTTTACTACAGTAAATGCGTCACGCAGTCATGTGATTCCCCATGTTTGGATAATTGACCCAACAGGCACATGCCGTCAAAACAATGTTGTATCAATGTCGATGCTACGTCATCAACAGTACAATGATACAATGATGTTTCGACGTCACGTGGATGCCGGGTCAATATGTTATCACGTGTCACTAAAACGTTTCTGAAACCTGATCATATGCACACAAAAAACTAAACGGTTTTAATGTAATATATAATATTGTTAACAATCATTGTCATGGTTTCGCTAAAAAGGTGGCATGATGCTTATTTATAGCACAGTAATGGTACATATATTTTGTCCAAGAAGACAAAAATAAATACATCATAAATACATCATTATAGCATCGCTGCATATAAATGCCACAACAAACAGCATATCTAAATCTGAACAGATCAATGACAAAATCTAGTGACAGTACTATGTAGCAGGTGTACCATGGTTTTTTCCACTTGTACATGGAGATAATCCGTGAGTTTTAGCGATCAGATTTATCTCATGTACAGGTGGACAATTAAAGTCTAATTATATTGTACCACCTACATCAGTGTAGACTTTGTATATTTTGAGATATTTGGCTAGTGTAGTATAAGGGAAATATGTAACTACTTCTGCAGCAAACTGCAAACGTATACCCAAGTCAATAATACGCTCAAAAAAGTAATTAGCAGCCCAAACACTGAAACAGATATAAAACGCTAACTGATAAAAACACAAACACATATCATTCAACACATATTTAAATCAGCAATCAATAACAAAGTTTGATATTATTCGATGATACCCTCACATATGAATCAAAACCAATGGTCAAACAATAAACATGCACTTAATTAATTACGCAGCAACAAACGCTCAGAGAGTTTAATCAACAATTAAATGTATAATAAATGACATACCAATAATCAAACATTAAACACACGCATACATTATTATGAAACAACAAACGCACATGAAATTTAATGATCAATATATACTACATAAAAGTTAGCTACCAAAAACTCAAAGTTTAGCCAGAAAATCAGTAAAATACTAACATATGATTAAAATTATCCAAAATGTATTCTACATTTTACATAACATTCAATAACAAACTACAAATTTAATCAATGACAAAATAACCATCCTATATACCCTGCCCATGCCATTTGGGCGTGTTGTTTCTAAGAAACTTGACTGTGCTTTGAAGCAGGAATGTACAGTAGTCATGTGACTCGTACACTATGTGAACACAAAAGGTACGTATGGTACATGTACATGATGAAATCTTAATCAGACTTCAACTTAACGTGCAAGTCTCGTTAAATCTTACAATCACTTCTGAATATCACTCATATTTCACATGAGATTTCTTCTGAAACTTAGACCCTGATTGAGACATGAGGGTCAGGGTGTTGTGTGTTGGGAGGGGTTGTTGTATTTGCTACATCTCATCTAGGTTAAAATGCAGTACAGTTCCAAATGGCTTAACCCTATATATTTGAAAGTCACAAACATACAAAACTAATTCAAATTACTCGTAAGTAAGGAGGCAAAGATCAGAAATCGATACAATAAAGTATCATATCTGACCCAGGACACCACATGGGAAAGTGACAAAAACACAATAGAACATCAAATACAAAAGAGACAAGAAGTTAGCCCTTTCCAAGCAGGTGGCTACAAGGCTGCAATGAACAGACAAGAAAGCATGACAAACACGAAACATAAATAACGAAATAGATCCACAAAAGAAGCAAAAACCCATTTTATCGAATAATTGGCTTCAAAATCATTACTGGCACTCAGCTAAAAGTATGGCAGCCCATGACATAAAGTCAAAACATAAATAATATTTATTTTGATAATATAGTAAGTCAAATATACTCTTCAGAGCTTCAACTTAAAAAAGGCATTACCTCAAATACCAAAGCCTCGTTTTTCACTTGAATTTGTCACATTTTTATGATATTGTTTCTACCATAATTTATGATAAGCGTGACAATTTTTTATTTTGAAATTGCCAATTTCCCATGATCGAGGAGGGTGATATTCCACGCTCTACATCCTATGGTGTTTATGTTTCTCAACTCATCCAATTTGCTAGAGCATCATGCCATCTTACTGACAATTTTCTGTTAGTTCAGAAACTTTATAAACATGTTTGAGGTCGACTTAAAGAAGACATAACTAATATGACCAGAGAAGACTGACAATCAAGATAGGCATAGGGGAAGGAAAGAAGAAGTGAAGAATAGCAGATGCATACGATCAATAAAAACTCCTTAAAACTCTTTTTATGCAGGGACACTCTAAACCCTTTCAAGCATCGTATTTCGATTATAAAACGGTAAATAAGTATGACCATGGAATGCCACAATTACACATTGCAGACCTGTCCACGACACTGTAAGAAAGAGAAATAGACAGTGAACACTAACAACATGGCACCAAGAAGACAATAATATAAGAATCCATCATGAGTGTGAGGGTAGGATCGAAAAGTCCGTCCCGAGGATCGCCCTTTGGCATCACGAGGCTTGCCGAGTGATGACAAACGGCGATGCCGAGGGCGGAATTTCTATCCTACCCTCAAATCAATAATGGATTCTTTTTCTTGCTCACCATTGTTTTTTTTATTTATTTAAATATAAGCTTCCAGAAGTCCCTGAAGCTAAGATGCAATTTCACATGATGACGTCACTTTAACATAACAAGGACGTCACTTGACGACCATGTGCGTGAGTTCCAATACAACCAATGTATGAAGCTCTCACGTGACAGCCTGGGTAAGATAGCCTTAGTAAGATAGGATTTTCTATCCAAGGGTAAAATCTCATATATCCTTATCCGGTGAGCAAGAACACCGTATCTTACTTTCTCAGAGAGAAAATTGCAGAAATGACGAAAAGTATTGCATAACAAAACAACAAGGAGGACCTTACACATAAAACCCTCAAACGATGGGAGCAATACATATTGCAAGTGGCCAGTTAACACGTGCGTCCATAAAATGTTGATCTTGCAATAGATCTTTGACTATCTGGGAGTCTTGAGTCCTTTTCTTAGTTTGTCATGGTGTTTTAATTTGATTATAGTGTTTCTCCATGGTGATACATTGCAATAGCTAGCGAGCTGAACATTTCTTGTACTTACACAACAGCAGAATCTAGGGCGAAGATTTGGTGCCAGTAAAATGCATTTTAGCCCCCCCGGTGGTTTAGGCTGCTGTCCGTTCTAAGGCGGTAGTTCTATTGTAGTTGTTTCGTTGTTTATTGTTACTCCCATTGTGGGAGTCTGTAATTGTTCTATGTTTTGTTGTGCGTTACTTTATTGTCATTCTAGTTTTGCAATCATATTGATGGGGAAGAGAGAGAGCGGGTTGCTTTGCTTAATTTGTCTTCCTGGTGTCTCGTGATTGTTGTGTGGCTCTTCCTCGTGGTGCCATGGGTTTGTCTGCAGTTTGTGATTGTGATATTTTCTGATCATACTCACTTACTATTTTTGAGGTTACCTGCTGGGAAAGGATTGACCTCTTGCCTCTCTTGTTTGTAATGCTTCTTTGTGATATTGTCTCTATCCCATATGGTGTCCTGGGTTAGGTGTGGTATTTGATTGTATCGATTTCTTATCTTTGCTTCTTCCTTACTTTTAAGGTAGCAGATGAAATAAGTTTAAAATCATTTTTATATCATTTTCCCATTCATTTAGTGTGCGCTGCAGGTACTTCTGCTTCTCCTGCTTCTGCCAGATAATAGCCTCTTTCAACTTTCTGAAGATTATGCTATGCTTGAGGCACATGGAGAAAAGAACAGTTCTTCCAGAGTGTTGAGCTGATCTTGCAGCCAAAAGTTTATCTAAAAGTCTTGTCTGTCAGAGATAGATTAAAATACCAATATATGCAATTAAAGACTTCCTTCTGGTTCTGATTAGTAGTTCTGCTTTGTCACCTGGGCTTTGAATGCGGCCGGGGACTCTGTTTCAGTTATGTCTGGAGGGAGCGCATTCCAGTCAAGAACTGTTCTGGTGAAGAATGCATTCTTTCTTCGGTCTGTCCTGCAGCTTAGTGACTGGTAGGCTCTTGCATGAGAGTGACGGGTTCTTCTCTGGGGTGAAATGAGGCGTTTGTCTTTTTGATGGCCACCAAATTTCTGTCTATCTTGTAGAGCATACATAGCCTGGCATCTCCGCCTGTCTTGAAGACTTGCCAGTTCATGGTGCACAGCATATCTGAGACACTAAAGGTGTTTCGGTGTCTATTCTTCACATATCTAGCAGCCCTCCGCTGCACCATCTCTATTTTCTGTATAAGGGTCTGGGTATATGGATCCCATACAGTGCTGGCATATTCAACAAGAGGTCTCACTAAGGTGAAATATGCTCTCTCCTTTAAAGATGTAGCACCAATACTAAGGTTTCGTCTAAAGAATCCGATTGCCCTGTTTGCCTTATCGCAGATGTTGCTAATATGCTGATCCCATTTTAGGTCATCAGTTAGGGTCACTGCGAGGTATTTGGCTGATTTGACTCTGGTCAGTGTCTGGTCGTGTAGCTTGTAGTCAACGTGGACAGGAGCTTTCTTCCCTGAGACAGTTAGCATCACACACTTGTTGGCGTGGAACTCCCTGTGCCACTTGTTCTCCCATGTAGCCAAGTCTTCAAGGTCTTCTTGTAATGTCTCTGTGTCCTTTGGTAGGATAATGACGAGATATGCGATAGTGTCGTCAGCGAATAGGCGTACTCTTGACCTGAGCCTCTCAGGAAGGTCATTGATATAGTATAGGAACAACCCCGGGCCAAGGGCCGAACCTTGGGGGACACCGGAGTCCACACCTACCGGCTCAGACTTTTCTCCTTCAACGACTACTGATTGTGTTCTATCCTTCAGCCAGTTCTTTATCCATGTGTTGACCTCTCCTCTGATGCCTTAGTGATGAAGCTTATGGGTGAGAAGGCTGTGATCAACTTTATCAAAAGCCTTGGCAAAATCCATGATCAAAATATCAGTCTGTTGGCTTTCTTTTAGGTTTGATGTGAGATCATGTATGAACTCAATCAGCTGTGTTTCACAGGATCTGCCTCGTCTGAATCCATGTTGCAGTGGGTAAAGAATGTTGTTGTTTTCGCCATGGCTCATTATGTTGCTGGCTAGGATATGTTCCATCCTCTTGCAGCAAACACTTGTCAATGAGATTGGTCTATAGTTCTCAGCAAGGTATTTCTGGCCCTTCTTGAAAGCAGGTGCAACATTTACTGTACGCCAGTCTGCAGGAACTTCACCACTGGCTAGGGATCTACGGTATATCAACAGGAGGATAGGCGCTATGTCGTCAGCCAGTTCTTTTAACACTCGAGGTCCAAGGTTGTCCGAGTAGAATGACATCGGGTTTGAAGGAAAACGTCATATGTGTGCACACAAGCATTCAAAAGCCTATCAAAGGAATAAGAAACAGAATAATTGATATTGCAGTTGTTTGTGACCCCTCTCCATACTAACTCTGTACCTGTAACTTCTAGCGTCTTATGCTGATAATCTTTGCAAACAATTTGGACAAAGAGCAGGCTCGAAAAAATGTCGTGCCTGATCTAGATCCAAATTGCTTGACATTCTGTTGATGGTATTCTCAAATTATCAGCAGACGACAACGAGTAGTCCTGAAATATTTTCAAGCATGCAAAGACTTAAAATTATCAACCATATTATGTCTGCATGAAGTAGTGTTTGAAGTGTTTATTATATAATGCAATAGACATGCGGACTATTTGTCTTAAATTGTGCACTCATTAGAAACAAGTATCACAAATCATGTTTCTTTCATCTTTAAACTGCGCCAGAAATGTCAATGATTTAAGATAATTTCTAAGTACCGTGGTAAAACATACTTCCGATTTTGTGAAACAATTAAACGATATCATTTGAGCCGTGACATGAGAGTTCCAACAATTTGGTATGTGCGACCAGCAAAGGCTCAGACCAGACTGCACATACGCGCAGTCTGATCAGAGCCTTTGCTAGTCGCTTGAATATTCCATGAATCTTGACTGAACACCATTTGGAGTTTCTAAGTTTAAAAGGAGGCTGCACAGGCTCGTCTGAGTCTACACATGTCAAATGCCACATTGTTGGAAGTCACATGTCACGGCTCAATTATCATTTACTTATCAACTGTCTCGCTCGTGTACAAATGAGGCTATAAATAGGTCACTGTTACTTTCAGGTCTTTGAATAATCTACTCTAGAGGACCTGAAGGTCCTGAAGCGCTCACTTGATGTTGGGTCACAATATCAAGTTTACAAGTTTTACAAGTTTATAAGTTTATTCAGAAATATAGCACAATAAGCCAAATTTGGCCCATGAGTACTTAATAACTTAGCATACAATCTAAATACAATACAATCACAATGATCAAATGAATGTGGTATTTTATGCTTACACAAATGAATGTACAACTGTGTATATATCTCTACCATGCGCTCAATAAGCTGTGTTCATGAGAAGATAATAAAATGTTGAGAAATATGCAACATACATACATGCAGGTATACACACACATTCATGCCTGTATGCATGCATGCATGCAGTCTGCAGGTATCTTATCCCTGCTGGCTGCAAGCATGCACATCCTGTCTTGGCCCTGTGTGTGTCCACATGTGTGTATCTTCTTAAGCTACTGCTAAATAAACCAATCCTAACTTTGCTTGTAACCAATTAGTATTAATTAATTTGAGATTACCTGTTCACTTCTGAATTTAAATGCTTTATAAATATAAATACCTAGATTCGTAAATAACTTTTTGTTGTTTGAATTAAATAATTCAATTAGTTTTGGAATGTTTGGTCTATTCCAATAATATCTTGGAATATAAGTTTTCCTTATACCATCGTGTAATTTGCATTCGAAAAGGAAATGGAATTCGTCCTCCAAAGAGGTGCAAAAACGGCATTTCCTTTCCTCGAGAGGTATTGGATGTGGCTTGTTCCATCTGCCTGTTTCCACGGCTAATCTGTGTGATGAAAGCCTAAGTTTTATCAAGGAGTATTTATATTTTGGAACTCTTATAAGATTTAAATAATCATGAAATTGGAAAGATCCAAACAAATTGAAAAAACGAGCTCTGCTGTGTGTTTGTAATCGGGCATTAGTGTTTTGGACATAATTGTCTGTAAGCCTTTGCTTGAATAACGATATAAATACTATACAATATCTAAATAACGTTAACTAGGTCAAGGTCAACCAGGCTTTATTATTAAAACACATTTTGTTTTAGCATATATGGGCATGACGGCCATTTTGGTCAAGTGACCTAAAACAAATGTCATATCTATAAAGTTTTATCTAATGAATACTCCATGTTAAATTTTAAATTTTAGTTCAATCATCCCAGTGTTTTCTGAGTAAAATATGATAAGATACAATGTATGCATAATGCATTAGAAATCAAGTGACCTTGTTGAAAAGTATGTTAAGATCAACCTAGCATCATCATATATGCAATCTTAGTAGGGCTCACATTCCCAACGCTACATACCAAGTCCAAAGGTCATCGGCCTTCTCGTTCTGGAAAAGAAGACTTTTAAGAGTTTTACCATATACGGGCCCGATGAACTGAATTTGTATAAATTTTGACTTCAACATAAGGAGTCTTCATATGAAATTTGAGTTCAATTAGCCTAATGGTTTCTGAGAAAAATATGTTTTAATAAAGCGACGGGACTCCAATATGAGCCAGATCAAAGGTTGACATTGACCTTTGAGACTTACTTATAACAATTGTCTCATTCGGTTAAACATATCAAGTGAGAATAATGACTTTTAAAACATCATTTTTTTTAAAAATAAACATTGCCCATTTAAATGCATTAGGAAGTAAACTAGACCATGAATACTCCATGCGAAATTTGAGTTCAATCATTCCAGTGTTTCTGAGTAAAAGATGTTAAGATACAACGTATGTATGTAGCAGTCCAAAATACTGGCCGTCCTAAGGCGGTGCTTTTTATGTGGATCCTTTTTGTTATTTATGTTTCACGTTTGACTTTACTATACTGTCAAGCCTGTTCCTTGCAGCCTTGTGATCAACTGCTGGGAAAGGGCTGACCTCTTGGCTCTCTTGTGTGTGATGTTTCCTTGTGTATAATTGTCACTTTCTCATATGGGTCTCGGGTCAGGTGTGGTACTTGATGGTGTCGATCCCTAGTCTTTGCCTTCTTCTTTACTTTTCATATACAATTTGAGTACAATTTGCCTAATGGTTTCAGAGAAAACTATGTTTTAATATATTGATGGGACTTCAATATGAGCGACCTTGGCTGAAAGGTCAACCCTGACTTTTGGAACTTATTTATAGCCCATGTCTCAATAGGTTAAGCTAATCAAGTGAGAATAATGACTTTGGCTTGAACAGTTTTAAAAAAAGTAAGTAAGGGTGCAACTTTTCAATTTTTTTTATTTAAATGCATTAATAAGCAAATTTGACCTTGACGTTAAGTAGAATCACAGACGTAGGCTGTAGCATTTATCCAAACGACTTTACAGAGATAAATATAGGATACTTTTTAACTCCCCCATTGTCCCACATATTGGAATAAGACATTCAGTGATTTTTTACAGAGGTAGTGCATGCTTGTATATGTACGATGTATGTGCACATGGTTTACCATTGCTGAGACTATTTACTGGTATGATACAGCATATTAGGAACATGAGCTATCCAAGTAGTAAACTGGCATCAGTCCACTAAAATGCATATAATTACATTAACACTTATATTTTGGCTAGGAAAAATTATCTTATAAAAATTCCATCCTCCCTGATATAATAGTTAAATTTAGTGGACTCTAATGTTGGAGCCTAGAACTACTCCAAGTAAAGTTTAAAATTGCTTTCTTAGAAAGAATATCAGTTTTACTGAAAAATGACATTAGAGACTGGGACCAGTCTAGCCAAGAAGAAGCTTCCAAAGGGGTACTTGCATCTGTGCCCACGCATGGATTTTCTTTAAACTTTGTATATCAATAACTCATTGTATACAAACTATGAAAATGTATTTATCGAATCAGATAGTTAAGAATAAGGCTTAGGAAGCAACCCTGACGTACTCCACCTTTGAGGTGGTACCTGTCTCTAAATTTCTATGTCCTAAATCTATAGTTTTGTTTCTTTCTATGATTTGTCATCTAGATTGAATCCAAAATACCATAGGCATTATATTAATACCACAAAACCATTTGGATAAATTATGGTTTACGTTTTCTGAAGAAGTGATTATAAAATTTCAATATTTTTTCTCAAAAATTTACAAAACATTCAATTCCAAAGATAGATATGTTCTAGTCTTTGTCAAGATACCATATCATCACAAAAACATGCCATTTATATCATGCTGATCTGAGCCAAATTTTATGAAAATCCAAAACCAGTAACTTTGTCATTTCCTACCTTTTATGGGTATATGTCAGTTTTAGCAAAATTCATTATATATGTTGAAATGAATCAATAACTCGTCAGAAGGAGGTTGTTTTTAAATCTACTTTCACTTTTCTTAAAGAAAGACATGTTTAGACAATTTCAAATGATTTATAGGACAGAAATGTCAAAGGTCATGGCCCCATGTCATGTCACTATGGGGCCAAGACTATGTATATCACTTCCTGAAGTCCTGAATGATATTGTTTAAGAAACATTATATCATAACAATAAACGTGTGAAAACAAGAGGACCAAATATTCCCTTTACATCACAACTGAACTAGAGTAACCATGTTTTGGTGCCATGACCAGGATAAAGTGTAACAGAGTCTTCTGTACCTGCCCTTCACTATAGTGTATATTTTATTTTCTTGGGTTTCATTGTGGAACTTTAAAACTATTAGAGGGTCACTGATGACGCCTAAATGGCAGAAACTAGCTAGTCTGGCCCAGGAAATATGCACACTCTAGTTTCAGTTCTTCGATCCAGTCTTTGCTTCCAAAAGATACCCTTTTATTCTACATGAATAAGGGAGGTCCAAAAACCAAACTGTATGCCTAGAATATACAGCCAGCTAAAGTATAAATGTTGCTATTTGATGGAAAATTAGCATTAGTTTTACAGAACAGAATGATCAGAGAAGATTTAAGCATTAAATTAGCAATACATTTGAGGCCAAGAGTTCTCTGTGACCATAATGGTTAATTTTAACCAGTACGTTTGACAGGGGGCTATCTTGTGAACCAGGTTTATTAATGAAGCTTACAATTATAAAGTCATATATATAAGGTTCTTCTCTGGTATGAACTGACTTGTCATAAGGTTTCTCTTCTGTATGGATAAAAATTCTTAATAATGTTACATATTACGTGTAACATTGGTTAGATGTAGTTTTAACGTAAGAAACTAGATGTAGTAAGTACAGGTGTCACCATATTGTATCATTTTGGGTAATGTTATTGTGTAAGCACTTCATTAAATAAGAATCGTGGCATTTAATATCAAATTATATTATTTTTTTCTTTGCCAATCCATAAAAGGGAAAAACACTGAACATATCGACTTCTGCCAATAAACATACTAGCATGGTGATTCAAACTAAGCAAGTACTCAAGTATGTTTTTCACTGAACTATAATTATTTTATTTTTATATTTTGATGAATTAGGG
Organism: Loripinus fragilis; assembly: GCA_964019695.1. Classification (NCBI taxonomy): domain Eukaryota; kingdom Metazoa; phylum Mollusca; class Bivalvia; order Lucinida; family Lucinidae; genus Loripinus; species Loripinus fragilis. Next base: position 69,583,987 of record OZ026521.1, read on the forward strand.
CCATGTGTTTACATCAAGTTGAAAACATATGTTACCGGTCCTTGAATTTCATGAAATTTGGTCTACATATTCTTAACATATATATTTAGTTTATATGTTAAAATTGTATCTTGACAAAGACCGCAACGCGTAAAAACTAATTCCAAATTTGATTGAATACATAATATACAGTTGAAAATTGGGGTACCATGTTATAAAATGAATGCCTACCCACTATCCTTATACATAGTATCAACGAATTTATCAATGATGTAATTATTTAATAAAACATTTCTGCGCCCGTTACATATGTCAATTACTTTAGAAATTATTATAACTGGGTACCCTAAGGTATTCTAGTGATATCATACATGACGTCATAAATTAGCAATGGAATTGCATAAAAACTCAAATGCACTATAAATATAAAAGACATACCCCAGACAATTAATAAACATAATATTATCAAATTCCAAGCGTGGGCAGACTCCCATGTTATTTTCCCATACCATGTAAGAGCCCCATTGAAAAAAGTGTAAAAATTTCCTCCTTAAGGGCCTTCTTTTATATTGGCAGTGCAGTCAAATCAAGCTCTAAATGGCTAGGTGCAAAATATGCGTGCATAGAAGGAGGTAACAAATAGAAGCAATAAGCAGAAATGGGAATGGGAAGTAAAATGTTAAAAAACGTGCACAGGTAAACGGTTAAAACTCATTACATGTGTTACCTCTTTGCCTTCCAGTGTCGTCTGCTGATAGGCTTTGCAGACAGTTTGGACCCAGATCAGGCCCGACAAAACGTCGGGCCTGGTCTGGATCCAAACTGTTTGACCCTTAATGGTATTCCTGAAAGAATTTTTCGTAAAAGTTGATTTTGAAAAAAAAATCAGCAGACGACAAAGCACATGCTAAATTACCCAGCAGGCAAAGAGTTAAAGCATGGGAGAAAAGTTCTCTATCTTTTGGAAGCTGCAGGATCCATACTCAATGACATCCACTTCCGGCCTCTATAATCATCAATTCTAGAAAACTTGGACCAGATTCAAATCAACAAAGTATAGAACCTGTGAATTGAGAGCACGATCACTATGATGGTACCTTGCGTTCGCAGTACAGCTATAACACACAGGGAGGGGGGGGGGGTCTCTTAATTTCTCGTCATACGTAGGCTCGGACCCAGCATTTACTGCTTATCAAAAAGAATATCAGGCATATCAGGCATACCAAAAATATTAGAAATTTAGCGACCCCCATTAAAAAAACAAAAAACTTCAATTCTGAACCTTGAATTTAGGAAAAAGACCAAAAATGTATTTAAATGACTGTCAATAATAGCCCAGTTTTGTGATGACCCCCAAAACATATTCACAATTTCATCATGCCCAAAAAGTATTATTTTTGCTGAAAACATCCAAAATATTGAAATTCAAAATTTTGAATCCCAAGAAATGGTCCGAGCCTACGTGTGTATGAAAATTTCAGAGTGTAAGACCCAAATCAGCCTGCTCATCTACAGAGACTAAGGAGAATATTGAAATTTGACAATGTAGAAGGTCCAGCTATTGTTCTGGCCATTAAGCGAAAAACAAAGGCACTGATCAGCCTGCGTGGATGTACAGGCTGGTCTGCGCCTTTGTAGTTCGAATTCAAAACAATCAGATTTTCTTTTGTCGCGGCTCTTGATCGTGTTCAGAAGACAAGGGCCTATTTGGTGGAGTGGAGTTGGTTAGTGGTAAAGTGTTGAATCGAGGGTAGTAGGTTCGTTCCTCACCGGTAGCACTATGTCGTGTCATTGTGCAAGGCACTTTATCCTTTGCTATTGTGGGAATGTGTTTAATGCATTTATGAAAAAAATGAGCATTAAAAATAGCATAGACCCAGATGAAACGCTGCATAACGCGGCGTCTCATCAGGGTGTGCGCTATTTGCCATGTTAAGGATAGTCTTGGTAACGGTGGACAATATTTTATCTTATATGAATTATGGTCTCATCCACGTTAGTGGGTGCTAAACCTTAAAGGGGGTCTAAGAGCAGATAATGCCATCATATGTAACCCCTATCAAATCTGGAATTAGACACATTACAATTGCTTTGTCCACACACATTTGTTAGACAGGAAATCGCCCAAACAGTTGAAATGTGCCTATACTAAGTCAATACCTCATAGTAAGAAGAAATTATCCTCTCTAATAGCACTTTAACTCTTTCAAACAGTTAAGCTTTCATTATGATATTAGAGCAGGGAAAATGTATATCTATAATATTAGTGTGATTAAGATAAAACTTAACTGAAACGACTGCACAAGTCAACTTTTTTTAATGCGAGTCAGCAAGAAAGCTTCAGATCGATCTGAGATAGAATAATCCCATAATTTCGGTTCACGTACACATCTCCGTTTTTTTTTTGCTTATATGGAAGCAACGCTCATGGATGAATTACCCAATGCGAACACCGCACTAAAACTTACAATGTAAGATAGTTCCTGATTGGAGTATAATCTAGGTCAGCAGCGATACGTGTGCATGACAGTCTGATGTTTTAACAATTGAGAACACCGTTTTCTAGCAGGTGCGCTCAAACTCACAATGTAAGATAGTTCCTGATTGGTTTATAATCTAGGTCATTGCATGACAGGCTGATGCATTAACCAATGAGAACACGGTTTGCTATCAGGTACGCTCAAACTTACAATGTAAGATAGTTCCTGATTGGTGTATAATCTAGGTTAATAGTGAAACGTTTGCATGGCAGTCTGAGGTATTAATAAATGAGAACATATTTTGTAATCAGGTGCGCTCAAACTTACAATGTAAGAAAGTTCCTGATTGGTGCATAATCTAGGTCAGTAGTGATACGGTTGCATGGTAGTCTAAGGTATTAACCAATGAGAACACCGTTTTCTAGCAGGTGCATGTGCTCAAACTTACAATGTAAGACAGCTCCTGATTGGTGTATAATCTAGGTTATTGCATGACAGTCTGATGTATTAACCAATGAGAACACGGTTTGCTAGCAGGTGCGCTCAAACTTACAATGTAAGATAGTTCCCGATTGGTGTATAATGTAGGTTTGCATGACAGTCCGGTGTATTAACCAATGAGAACACGGTTTGCTATCAGGTGCGCTCAAACTTACAATGTAAGATAGTTCCTGATTGATGCACAAGCTAGGTCTGTAGCGATACGTTTGCATGACAGTCTGATGTATTAACCAATGAGAACACGGTTTCTCAGATGCGCTCAAAATTACATTGCATGATAGTTCCTGACTGGTGTATAATCTAGGTCAGAAGCGATACGTCTGTATGACAGACTGACGTATTAACAAATGAGAACACCGTTTTCAAGCAGTTACGCTCAAAATTACATTGTAAGATAGTTCCTGATTGGTGTATAATCTAGGTCACTGCATGGCAGACTGATGTATTAATCAATGAGAACACGGTTTGCTATCAGGTACGCTCAAAATTACATTGTAAGATAGTTTCTGATTGGTGTATAATCTAGGTCACTGCATGGCAGACTGATGTATTAACCAATGAGAACTCGGTTTGCTATCAGGTGCGCTCAAACTTACAATTTAAGATAGTTTTGATTGGTGAATAACCTAGGTCAATAGCGATCTTAGACAGCTAGCCGTTGAAAACTGCGCTGAAATCCGACTGACGTCATACGTTACCTGGAGACTGTGACATAATACTGTAAATTCGGAAATTTTCGTGAGGTTTTTATTTTCACGAAACTTGTTTCATGAAAATAAATCCTCGCGATTTTGCGCAATCACTTTGTCGTTTACTGATGCAGGTTAATCATGCCCCAACCGCGATTTTTAACGTCGCAAATATGAATTTTAACTCTTTTCGCGATAATAAAATTCTCGCGAAAATTTCCGAATTTACAGTAGTTCACACAGCATGCATTCTTCTGTATTAGCAAGAGAAATATCATTTCATGCGCGGATCCAGAAAGTTTTCTCAGAGGGGGTTCAACTGTGAACATTTTTAGCTGATGAGGAGAGAGAGGATCAAACTAAAAGTGGGCCATCCATCGGCCCGCCAGCGAAACGCCATGTTGCGCCTATAAAGTATATTGTCTATGGTCTGCAAGGACTTGAAGCCATCACTGTATTGTTAACCCTTAACTCGCCAATAGTTTCGTCTGCTCATTACGTCTGCTGTATATGCACTTCAGAGTAGATTTTATTGTGGAAGTAACGCTATGAACGCTGATTAGATTGCTCCAAGTCTGATCTGGTCGATATTCTTTGCAATATAGACTACATAAGAACATAAGCAGACGAGAGAAGCAGACGACAAAAGTCGTGACTGACTGGAATAGTCGCTTCAGACGAATTTCGGTAGCAATATTTGCGGCAGAAATTAGGTTTTTCTGCTCATATGTAAACAGTATGTAGGTTAAAAAGTAAATGTGTGATTAACCACTTGTTGAGGAACGACCTAGCTCATTTCTATGTTATTCCTGTAACTCTTTGCATGCTGTATAGTTTTACGCGAAATTTGGTCGTCTGATAGTTTTAAGCCCACCTGAGCACGAATTGTTCAGTCAGTCAAAATCCGTCGTGAGACGTGTGTCGTGTGTCGCGAGACGTGTGTCGTGAGACGTGTGTCGTGTGTCGCGAGACGTGTGTCGTCGTCATGAGATGTGTGTCGTGCGTCGTCAGTTTGCTTTAAATGACTTACTAATAGGGCAGATCGAGGATTTCTGGAAAGGGGGTTCGTATGTTTAAAGGTATGGGGTTCGCTTTGCTGACTTTACCTCATTTAAAAAAAATCCCATGAAAATGAAATAATAATTTAGTCTCACTGAGACCAAATTATTTCATTTTCATAGGATATTAATATCTTCTCTGAAACGGGTGGTCAGAATTCAAAATAATTTGGTAGAAATGATCACTGGGTGACTGACCTTCTACAAAAACCAAGCTAAAACGAATTTGATCCGTCAAAAAGCATAGCCACCAGGGGAAGTGGCCAGCTTCCCTTGTGTACCCAGTGTGTAAGAAACTTTAAACACCGTCGATCTCCTCTGAAACTACTTGTCCTACTTGAAAACACTATGTTAGAAATGGTCACTAGGTGGACCTCTACAAAATAAGGCTAAAACAAAATTTGATCCGTTGAAACATGGCCGCCAGGGGCGTGACTTATCAGAATATGGATAACTTTTAAAAAAGAGTTTATAATTTTAAACCACTCATAAGAATTCAAAATGGAATGGCAGGGGGTGGCTTATCGCGATAACAAAAACTTTATAATATGAGCCGCAACATGAGATTTCCAACAATGTGGTATGTTCGACCAGCAAACGCTCAGACCAGCCTGCGAAAACGCGCGGTCTGATCATAGCCTTTGCTAGTCGCTTGAATATTCTATGAATATTAAACTACTGACTGAACATCATTTGGAGTTTCTAAGCTTAAAAGGTGGCTGCACTGGCTGGTCTGAGTCTACACTTGTCGAAGTGCCACATTGTTGGAAATCATATGTTGCGACTCAATTATATTCTTTTCTGAAACATGTGGTCAGAATTTAAAAAGGTTTGTTATGACCGCTGCGACCATCTTCGTAATTTGATGAAACGAAAACGTGGTCGTCAGGGGGCGTGGCAAATTTCCTTTTTATACCTGTGTAAGAAATTTTAACATCTACTCTGAAACCAATGGTCAGAATTTAAAACATATTGGCAGGACTGGTCATAGACTGGTAGTAGAATAGTAAAATATGTGCACGTGCATTAAACAAGCATACATGCATGTACACCGCTGAAAAAATAATCACTGACTGTCTTATTTACTGTATTCTGAGCAATGGGGAAGTAATAAAGTATCGTAAATTTATCTCTGTAGTAGTTATAGAACTTTAGGTTCAGGACCTGAAGACAGACTAGACTGGTCACTATGTGGCCCACTACAAAAATTGATAAAACGAATTTGATCCGTCAAAAACATGGTCGCCAGGGGACAAGCCACTTATTACAATAATGAAAATTAAAATATTAAAAAATCTTTTCCTGTGAAACCACTCATCAGAATTCAAAATAGTTTGGTAGAAATGGTTATTATGCGCCCTTCTATACTGACGGACTTTAATTATACAACACTAACTTCCGCTTATATCTTCCAAAAGACTATTGAATGTAAACTTCCTTTGCTTCGATAATGTCATCATGAGTTGGCTTCTTCAGCAAACACTTTAGTTTGAATTGTACAACTAAACTGGACGACGTTATTTGCTCCGTATGAATTTAGCCAGTTAAACATTTCTTAAAGCTGCATAGTCTGTAACTTTTAATCTTTTAATTTTAGAACTTATTTTTCTATTTTTCAAGAACAAAGTAAAAAAACAACAACTAAAATTCAGGTATACATTTTACCAATTTCGTAAATCTTAACAACTTATCAGTATCAAAACAACGGTATTTATGTTAAAATTAGCTGTCTATAATTATTGGAGGGACGCAAATAATTACCAACAAGAGAAAACACACCTGTTTTATAAGATAATTCACTTTTCCGTGCAGTTTTCAGCTATAGTGAACAGATTTATTGTGAAATCATAACTTAATTCTACTTTAACAAATGATTTAAAAAGAAAATAAAATTTTTCGAAAAATGTTCATAGTTGCAGACCTAGTCTCTTTAAGCAGATGGGATTTTAAGCTATTGAATGAAAGGGTACACCCAGATAAACGTCATATACGCATATAAGCTGTATCGAAGACCTGCGAATCAATATGAGAGAGATTCCTCGATAACTAACAAAGTCCATGATACAAATTTGATGCTTTTAGTGTTTCTTGATTTAAACAAGTAGGGAATCTTTCATTCATAACATTTGGTCACATGAAACAGTTGACCCCTATCTCAAAAAAGTTTACATTTTAATGCATTAAATTCATCTTAGTTGGACAAGTTTTCCATGTTTTACTTACAAATGAATGCTCTTTAACATGCAATCAAAAGTATTGTTCTGCCTTCTTTTTCGAGATATAAATTAAAGCTGTTATCCAAGTGTTGCGTTTTTAAAGTCTGTCAGTATATAAAATTAGCAAAACGGAATTTGATCAACATTTTCAAACCATCCTACCAGGAATACGATCAGAGTATCAAGTATTTGAAGAATGTCACCTGCAGAAGATAATGGATGTTCCGGTGGACTGGGTGGATTTAGTTGTTTGAATGGATTGGGTGATTGGGGTGTTTCAGTGGAATGGGTTATTTGGGGCGTTTGTATGTGCTTCTGACTATGGGTTAAGACCCATGACAAAGATGTTGTAAACATGTGCCTTTGTTTGTTTTGATTTGATTCTTTACATCCCAGTCAACAATTTTTCAGTCATGTCGGGACGGGTTTTTCTGGGTTGAACAAGTACTAAGCAAGGATTAATCAGCCATTCCACCAAAATTGATACAATTACAAAACGGAAAAATGATGAAAGATGAACTTGTCTTGATAAGCATGCTTTTGATGTCAGTGAAATTTCCATTACTTCTATAATAACATGTATAAATATGACCCACACCATTAGTATCGTTGATGAGTAACAGAAGTTCAAAAATTGAACCTGTTTGTGTGAGTTACGGAGCTTATGACATGGTAAGTTAGATTTGCATATGCAATGCTATGATTATCTTGATACTATGCAGTCAAACTATCGTTTGATTGTATAAAACTAGGAAGCACATACTAACAAGCTAGATATAATTTTATTACAATCATCGGTGTTGCAAATGATTAAACATTGAAATCATCATCAGTTTGTGATGAAATGAAACTGCATAGACCATAGCATATCTTATTTATTTTTCAGCGAGTGTTAATCAAAAGAGAATTTTGATTTTCATATTGGCTAGTAGTAAGACATGGTATAATAAAACACTGCATCTGGTTTTTCGAAATGGAAACCTTTGTGGGCTATTTGCATTTCACATTTGAAGCGGAAAATAGATGCAAGGTTGCTTTTTGTCTTAGACCAGCATTTAAAAAGGGCCTTTTTGAAACATGGGTGTAATAAAACATGATAAGAAACTTGTATGTGAACTTTATGAATATTTAAAGCAAAACAATAATGATAAGAGACAAAAAATAGCATGCTTATTGGGCGGAATCCCTTTCCCAATAAAAAATAATACACGCAACAATGTCAACATGTAAGAAACAGGTATGTTTCATCATCAATTTTAGTTTAACTAAATCAAAAAGCAGGAATTTGTCTTTGTTATGGAACATAGACACATTTGTAAAAACCTGTACACGCAAAGTAAACACTTAAGCTTCATAACGACATTAAATTACTGTATATTCTAGGCTTTTATAAAGCTATATATCAAATGATGTTTAATCAACATTTAACTTTATATTCAAGCCTATAAATTCTCATTGTTCAGCCTACTGCTATGAACTCTTCCAAACTATATGAAAACCAGCCATAAAACGCTGCAAAATGAATTCAAATGGTAATATTATGTTATTGCATAAACAGGTCATTGATGATTGAACATTTTTTAAATTATATTTTAACAAATAGTGGAAATGACCTAGTCTCATAGATATATGTTCCGAAACACAATATCGTATTAGTATCCATTGAGAATTTGTATAAAGAAACTGGCTGGGAGACTCTTAGCTCAAGACGAAGGCAACATAAATTGACTCTGTACTATAAAATGACCAACTACTTAACTCCAGCATATCTCAGTTCATTGCTTCCTCCCCTTGTAGGTGCCATGTCCAGGTATCCACTAAGAAACAGCGAACAATATCAAACAATTGACGCTAAATCCCAACTGTACTATAATTCATTTCTCCCCTCAACCATACGTGAGTGGAATACTCTAGGTAACACAGTTCAGTCCTGTCCATCAGTTTCTTCTTTCAAAAAGAAGATGTCAACGCGACAACCTGTTCCAAATTATTATCATCTCACTGGCAGCAGAAACGAACAGATACTTCATGCTAGAATTAGGACAAATTGTAGCAGTTTACACTACACCTTATTCAGTAAAAACATCATACAAGACAAGTTCTGTACATGTGGCGAAATTGAAGACGTCCAGCATTTCCTCTTTTCTTGTGCAAGGTTCACTGCTCAGCGTCAAATTATGCTAGAAAAGGTTCAAAGACACTGTGTCCCAACTCTTAACGTGCTGTTGTACGGTGAGCGAAGCTTAAACAGCAATACTAATTGTATTATCTTCAAAGCTGTTCAGGAGTTTATCACCCATTCAAAACGATTTGAGAATTAACTGCCAATATAATGGCACTTTTTCTTATCCAATAAGGTCAATACCGTGGAAAGCTCCCCCCCCTCTCTCTCTCTCTCTCTCTCTCTCTCTCTCTCTCTCTCTCTCTCTCTCTTATCTGCTAGATCACACACACACACACACACACACACACACACACACACACACACACACACACACACACACACACACTTCTTTGTATCATTCATTTACTATCTGCATAAAATGTAATCACATATAATTCATTTAGAAACATCATCAAGAAATCAACTGCTAATCAAATTATGTTATTTAGATGATTCCTTTAGGGAAGCAGATTCAGACAAGTCTTAGACTTATTTCTGTATCCCTTTCAAATGTATTGTATTGTATATATGATGTATCTGTTGTATCTCGATGTACTTTATATTTGAATAAAATATTGTTTACACTAAACACAATATCGATGTTCCATAACATATTTGGGCATATTTGTAGATCTATCATTGTAAATATGTTTCTGATAATGATATTTCATAATTGTCTAGATAGTACTTTCATGGTACTACGTTTGATTTAGCCATAAACATATGCATATTACATGGAAATGTGTGATCACTATAAACATCAAAATGTATGCTTCCATAACAACTTTCCAACGATTTTAAATGTAATTTGATTAAATCAGTGTCCAGGATGCACCTTATGTCAAATTCATACTATTTATACCATTAACACATGGTTTGTGGGAATCGTTCTTCATGATTCATCAAATAAAATTGACAAATAACATGACACTAGAAAAGCTCTATAATCAGCAACGGACCGAATGTCAGCAGATTACAGATCACTGATATTCACTGCAAATACATTTGCATTTTAATAACTTGTATATAATGCGATGGAACATCCATAAAAAGAACTTAATGTCGATATCGCTTTTTGAGTAAATTGACGAGACAGGTGTATTTAATTACATATTTCAAAACAAAATTTCCAAATTAATCATGCTTTTTATCTTGCTAGCAGACCTTTTTTTACAGAAGCACATTGAAAATGGTGCGTGCATCAAACTATTATTATCATTTTGTCCTTTCAATGAGCATTGAAGCCTTGTTATGGAAAATAGACGTTACGGAGACATAGAAACATGAGAACATTTTACTTACCACACGCTATAACCAATTAATTTTGATTGTTATTCATTTTTATTTATTTCGATGAAACCACCATACAAAGAAATATGGCCGTTATCTAAATTCACAGATGCTTGTTTTCTAAATATAAGCGTTACGGAAGCATATATCTTCAAAAGTGACATTGTTTGCAATGTTTTCGAGCAACAGTGAATAGCAAGCTATATCCGTTTATTATACTGTTTATCTTTAATCATTTTCAAGTTTATTTGGCAGCATCAAGTACATGTAAATGAAATATACCTTTGACCTTGACCTTAAGGTAACAAGAAACGTCACCGAGTACCCTCTACATCATGTGATATATGCATCTGATGTCTTGTGGCTGTTAATGTTCTGTGTTCAGGCCACCTCAACCATGTTAGCCCATCTTAAAATAGTTGAATAGGTCTGTATTTCCTCTCAGGAAATGTGTCGGCTAGCGGAATACAAGTATAAGCTTTTCAAAAATGCTTGCCATCTGTCAGCATTTCACTAAAGCGGGTTGTTGGCATACAGTAGACATTTAAAAGCGAAATTTCAGTAGCGGTTTCAAACACGAAAGTGATAATCTATTAATTGACACCCCTATCTCATCGCCATCTCCGCTCGCGGAGATGACGATGAGCTGGTCGTGTCATTTTATTGTTGTGACACCATGAGACCATATAGGTAATGTTCACAGAACGGGCTTTCTCATGCTACATCACTTTACCAGTTAACCGGTGCTATTATACAGGTTGCAAACTAAGTCAATTATTATAATTGCCATCCTCAAGAGTACATGCGTATACGGTCGTGCCAACCAAGAATGACGGTGACGTAATACTCTGGTTACAATTGCTAAGTAAAGCACGAATGTGTAACTTCACTTGTGTTAACGCGAATCGAGAGATTACTTGCAGTGATTTATTTACAATTTTGGGTTTATGGGTCCTGGGACTCCCTGTTTCCAATATCAATGAGTCCCAACTGCAAACTTACGAGTCCAAAACACTTTTTTTAATGACGAGTCTGCAATACTATTGCATCCCGGGACTCGCTGGGACTCGCTGAAATAAAAACTTATGCGCAAAAGATGCAGGATGCGCAGGTCACAAAATCACTGCACTTGTATGCTAATCCTATCCTGTGTATAGGATTAATACACAAGTGATCTATCGATTATAAGTCCCTGATAACTTTGTAAACAAAAAAATGAAGTCACTGTCACTCTTGGCTGGCAGGACAGAAGGTACACATATTTTATGCAATAATGCTATTTTGAGCTAGGGCTAATTCCAAAACAATTTATTAAAGCTTTAAGGTGACAATCTACTGTGACAGTCATATGCCATCTTGTCTGCCATATTGGTGACAGATATGTCTGTAGCAAGTGCAATGTACTTGCAAATGAAAACAATATCTAACCCTATTTTCCATGAAACGCGTAATTGCATACTATTACATTGATACATTCTAAATGACATACCTGTCTCCGTCATCGTTTGACGCAAATTCTTGCGCATGCTTGGGAAGTCATATTATTCTGAGAAATTGTTACGCAAAGCTATAATCAGAATATGAATGGAACCACTCCTGTCGATTTGCGAATGTGGGATGTAAATTGGTCTAGGCCGCCATGCGAAAGTAGCTCTTTTTGCATGTTTTGTATGGTCCAAAATTGACATGGCCACTGATGCACATGTGTTACCGGAAATGACACAGGTTCATGCCACTTCCGGTCACACGCATTTAGTTAGATGGAGATGGTGCAAAGATTGGCCATGTGCTGATGCGGGTTTGGCTGTCTGTCCATGCCTTCTACTCGGAAGTCCTATTTTCATCGACAGGATAAAATATTTGCCATATTCTCAGATGAATCGACAAAACATTCCCGAGACTGGTCTCCTGTACAATTCTGCTATCTTGGTTGCCTGAAACCAGTCTGAACATTCCCTGGCCTGGGAAAGAGATTAAGGGCGGGACTTTTTTCTTGCATCGCCGGTTCACTTATCCTCTATTAGTGCTTCATCAATGAGAAAACTGTCTCTTTTTCCTCGGATACCAGGGCTTCAAACTTGAGACTGTATTCTTGCCTCACATCTTTCATTCTTCACAAAAGTCAATTCCGTCGTGCTCAAAAGAATCGTCTCATTGATGCGCTTCTATGGAGCACCCACAGCATCGGTACTGGGGAAAGATAAAGGCAAAATGTGGTCTTATTTCGTCTAATAATTTTCTCATCCAGATCTCATGATATGAGATTTCCAACAATGTGGTATGTGCGACCAGCAAAGGCTCAGATCAGCCTGCGCATACGCGCATTCTGATCAGAGCCTTTGCTAGTCGCCTGAATATTCTACGACTGTTAAGCTACTGTCTGAGCATCATTTGGAGTTTCTTAGCTTAAAAGGAGGCTGCATAGGCTCGTCTGAGTCTACAGTTATCAAAATGCCATATTGTTGGAAATCACATGTCGCGGCTCGTATTTGTATTAAGGCCTCTACACGAGAAAATCTGTCTTCAGGGTGTCCAATCACTGAGGTCATTCTCTAACCAACCTTCTCAGCTACAGAGGCTAGCAAAAGTGTTTAAAGTTTGTATTAATAAATACATGCCATATTATACTTTGTAAGGAGCGAATTACAAATATGCTGATCAGACTGCTCGTATGCGCATGCTGGTCTGCGCTGTTGTTGTGTTCGCATGCAATAAAGTCAGGTTTTCTCGCGGTTGAGACCCATATCATCTTCAATTTGGTTTATTTATATACCACAGCAAACTTTTTTTATATATGATATTTTATTTTAGGACTTACTGTTGTGGTCGGCACATCACGTGCGACTAACTTACTACCCCACTAATTGACTGACTCAGCCACCTACCATATAATGAGTGACTGACTGACTGGCCGACCGACCAACCGACCCACCCACCCAGTCACTCACTCACACACTCACTCACTCACTCACTCACTCACTCACTCACTCACTCACTCACTCACTCACTCACTCATTCGATCTGTTTTTGCTTTTGCTGATTTCTGCAACTCGGTGTTCAGCTATTTTGCGGTTATTCTACGCCAACAGGTGGTGTGCTCAGCAGGTGTTGCGGTTTGGAACGACCAAAGTAATGCACCTATCAATATTTCCCAAACAGAGGAAGGGGTAAGGGGGATGGGGAGTGGGATGCCCTGAGGATGACCAATGAATCCCAACGCATGGGCTGGTAATTAGTAATATCAAAAACTGAACTAAACTGACTCAATAAAGTATATTATATATGGTTGCTAATTTTGTTAGTCAGTATTATATAGCAGATTTTTTTGGCTACTGGCATACGAAAGAATTAGAATACTAATCATTTGCGTGGCCCACATTACGCAGTTACGCACGTGCGTAATAAAAATAGTGACATTCAAGGGAGATCACCTTGTGTGGTAAAAGTGATTTTCCATAACATAAGGAACTGCTCTTAAAAGAAAGAATTCACTCCCTCTGGGAGCAAATTCTTTCCTTTAAGAGAAGCTCCCAATTTGAAAAGGGACGCAATTGAAGAGAATCACTGCTTGATCAAGTAGTCTCCCTTTGATTTACGTGACTTTTTCAGCGTTCTGTCTACGCCATTACTACTGACAAATTAAGAGAAACTCTGCAAAGAATAAGAAGTTTCAGTCCCGTCGCGACATGACTGTTGCATGCGAACAACAATGGCCTCAAGCAGCTGCCTGTATCCAGATACATGTTGGTTGGTAGACTGGCCCCAGTCTCTAATGTCAATTTTTCTTAGTAAAACTGATAATCTCTCTATGATAGCAATTTATAAACTGTACTTGGAAGTAGAAGTTCTCGGCTTGTACATCAAATTTGACTATCAGAGAGGATAGAATTTTTAGAAGATGTTCTTTTTTCATAGTTAAATATAAATGTAATTATATATATCTAGTGGACTGATGCCAGTCTAATTGGTTGGTAGCTAAACTAATTAGGATCCAATGGCGACGCCAGAATTCACAACATAGGGAAACTACAGAAATTATTACGGATTTTCTTCAATTGCGCCCCTTTACAGAATGGGCACTACTCTTAAAGGAAAGAATTTGCTCCCGCAGGGCGCGAGAACAGTCCCTTATGAAAGAGGAAAACAAAAACTCCACAAACAGCCGGAGAATAGACGACCTATCTTGAATATGTACAATTTTCATTACGCACGTGCGCACTGTGCGCCATTGCACGTGAGCACTGTGCATATTTGGCGCTATGCCTATGCCCCGGGCCTATGCTAACCATACTGGTTTGAGGTTTTCCAAGTTGCAAACACCAGAGACTTTTTTTTCGCAATCAGAGGTCCGGCATAATTCGAGAAACTAATCAAGCCTCGGGTATAGGCCTATGTAAGGCGTATTACGCGTACTAAAAAGCTCCAGTTTGTTAGCCGGAACTGGCGTATGGATAATTAGTTCTGTAGGTTTCAGCCCTATTAAAATCCTAAATAGATAACCCGAAAAGTTTAATCAGCAGAAAAAATGATCAAATTTATGTATTTTCAATAAAATATTGATATACATGTATGTTATTTTATGAAATAACAATAACTTCATTTATTACTGTTTGTTTTGCTGCAATCAAACTTGTTATTGTGTTGGCATGGTTTCTGTGGCGTCAGTGTCACATTATGTAACGTCAGCGTTACGTATCAAAGAACATCATCGATGTACATCCGAGGTCTGATTTCACGGAGTACGGAATTGGCCGAGGCAGATCCGATTGGCATCAGGAGTATACGCGTGCACAGGCGAACACAGCTCGTACATTCGTATACAGTCTGAGCAGGGCCTTTGCTTTTGAGAAATATTTATCAGTCAGTACGTAAACATTATAAACAGCGCAGCACACAATCATTCAATAAACCAATGCCGGAAGTCAGTTAATCAGAGGAATTAGACTTTTGGCACCGTCTGATTTACTTCTTTGAACCCGTTGCCTCTCTCTGTTTCGTACTTATATAGTCTCCATACCAGGTCTGCATGACCCTGTGCATTGTGCAGGCGGGAAGAATCTTTGCCGTAAACATTCTAATACACACGAGAAAGACAATCGGATTCTCTTCCTTCAACTTTTTATTCATTTTTCATAATAGGTGTTGTCACTATTCATGACCTGGTAAAAGAAGTGAACTGCATTTTACCATGGAAACCATGCCTGATTGTCTGCCCTTGGATATTGCAGTTTCCGAGCACCACTCATATTTCAGTCGCTTACCCCTCAACCTCATAGGGACGCTTTTAACACTTTTGTAAACAGAGCAGGCCCAGATCAGGCAGCTCTTGTTGTTAGAGCTGCCTGATCAGGGTCTGCCCTGTTTGCTCATGGAAAAATGATTAAATATGATCTTACACTAGTGGACCAAAACATGATAGTATATTCATATAATTATTCACAGTGGGTGGAGCTTAGCATGTATATTCATGAAGGAAAGGGTTAAAGTATGTTTCAGTCGGGATTTAGATTAGCCAATGCATATGGCACAGTCTAAAAGATAAACACGGTAGCAGTACCTCATTTGAGTGACATATTAACCCATTTAAGTCGAATGGAATTTCCCACCATTATCAATTGGAACAGTCCATTTCTGTTTAAGGGATGTTTGGTGGTAATTACCATTTTTTTCAAATTTTAATAAAACATTCTGCAAGCAAACAGTGGAGACCCTGATCAGTCGCCGCGATCTGTGGCGTCTGGTCTGGGTCTGCATTATTTGCCTACGTCCCACAACTATAGGACGCTGGGCGTATATGGGTTAAACTACAGTAAAACCTGGAAAATTCGAACTTGGACTTTTCGAAAAACTCGCATATTCAAAAAGAAACTTGGGACACACTGGATACAGAGAATGGGACCTTATCATGATCTACCTTAATAATTTTCTCTAAATAATATTATTTTGGTTGCGTAAAAGAAGCGTGACCCCCCAGGGGGGTCTGTGCTCCCTTGATCCCTGAAAATAATGCATTGATCTCCCCGTCTCCCTGCAAATAATGTCCTTGTCTCCCTAAAAGCATTCGCCTTTGCTCCCCAAATCCCTAAAAATAGATCAGCTTCTCCCAAAATCCCCAAAAATATAAGCTAATTCTCCCTAAAATGTATTTATCTTTCCGTAGAATTAAAATCACATACTTAAAACTATGAAGCTATATATGAGCGCATGACTTAATGATCACTTAATATTTTGTCTTATACATGTACAGACAGGTTTTTGCCATGGAATACATGACATATAAAAACCATAGAATGCATGACATATAATTAATTTCAATGAAATGCATTATATATGGCTCAAAGTATGAGCTCATCCTTAATATGTCGTTGCTGTACCTGTTAGAGTAGGCTTGGAGGTTTAGAGACATACCATTCGGTTTTCTTTTTTGGAACAGAGGCTGATTTTTACCAACAGCTTAAACTAGATTTTTCTAGACACTTTAGTGAAAGCATTTAACTATAAAAGTCTTTTCTACAATTGCTCATTAGTGCCTATATGCTTGTTTAACTTCAGTAAGTATATATCTGATAAGCATTCTTCTAAAATTCCCTTAGAAAGGGCTAATTACCGAAAAAGATAATAACATAGCAGGTGTGTAGGTGGCCCCATAACATTGTGTAGTCACACTGTTGCTAGGGGGATCCGGGGGCATGCTCCCCCGAAAATTTTTGACAAAAATGGTGTAATCGGTGCAATCTTGGATGTCCCAAAGTATGTTATTATCAGCCTAAAAATCAACAATTTTAAGGGGAAAAATCAACAAGAAAATTTAATTGCCATATTTCTCTCCCCGATCAATCTCGATGAGCATGCTAGTACGAAAATAAATATATTTAGAATTTACAAGGGGGGTCTGGGGGGCAGAAGAATTTTTTAAAAAATCAAACAAAATGGAGGCTTTTCCTTATTTTTTTTTTTTTGCTTTTCGGCATGGCTCCCTATATCACCAAAGTTATTAGCTTGCTCCCTAGATCCCCTTAAATAATTACCAGTGCTCCCTAGCTCCCTGAAAATAAATAGCCATTCTCCCCAGATCCCCAAAACCCCTGGGGGCCCAATGAGACGTTTCTTTTACGCGCCCAAAACTTACGTTTGATAGAAGAAAACAACTGATGATTATCATTTTATGGGGGAACGTATTTTTTTTTATTTCTACCTCCCTATAATTGGAACTACTGATAAGTCGAAATAAGGCCATTAGTCCCTAGGACTTCGAATTGGTGAGATTTGACTATATTTAGCAGATGCCGCAGGTTTATCAGTGAATGGGTTTCTCCCCAGGACTTGACACCATCCCTGCAAGCAAGTTAAACTCCATGCTGTAATAACATTGGGCCTCGACGCGAGAAAACCCGTTTTCTACTTAAGCTCACAAGCACCAGTTCAAGATTTTACTCAAGGAGAGGTGTGAAATTGATTATTTACACAGATTAGTACTTACATCAATGTGGTCAGAAAAGCGGCATCATAAATCTGCTAAGAAGTCTATTAAACTTTGGTAACCTAGGTTTAATGAGCTGACCATTTGGTTTGAGGTCAGACTGTTGTCCAGACAGATACATCTTTTGGAAAACAGCATAAGCAAACAAAATAGTCTTAGAGGCATGGTCTAAGCATAGGTATCAGCAAGTGATCATCAACTTGAAGCTGCATCCTCTGTTTTATTTAATGGCTCTAAAGCATTCTTTCAGGAACACTATTAAAGTACCAAACGACTTGGATCCAGATCAGGACCGACCTTCGTAATCTGGGTCCAAACAGTTTGCAAAGGTTATCAGCTGGCAAGGTTCATAAGTAGTAATTTGTTTAAGGGATATTGAGAGTAGAAAAGCTGTATTTGAGGTTTCTTGTGACAGTTGGCTCAACTGCACAAACTAATTAATAAAACTTTCAAGTTATATATAGAGAGAGAAACTAAAGAGACTGTGTTATTCGTATGCTATACATGTAGAATAAGATGTGATTTTACATGCAAACTCTGCAGCGATTCAATTTTTTGTATGTTTTTCACACTGATTTTCGGCGATATTTTTTTAATTTTTTTAATTTTAGCAAACTGTGTTCGCGATGAAAGTAGCGCCGATTCCTACAATGGGTCTGAAGAGTGTGGCACATACAGATTTTTGTGTACACAGATGAAAATTTTGCAATTACTGGAATTCGGCTATATTTTCTGTCTTTTTTCGCAGAAGCATGACAGAAAGGGTTCGTCTCAAAAGAATATTCACAGGCGGCGAATTTCCCCTTCTTCAACGGTTGTGTATATTATAAAAAACTGTTGTTTGTATACCGATAATTTACCCTACATATGTAGAATCTACTTTGAGCATCATCATTTGAAGGTACAGAATCAGGGATTTCGCATGGCGTGCCAATTTCCTCTATGCACATGCTCTAAAATGGACGGTTTCGAGATGACCCCACTATTTTAACGCACGAGCGAATCAGGAAAGTCTTTGAAAATTTAAGAACAGGTCAAGAACACATTCAGTGATTTCCATGCTGGGTAACACACTGATTCCAATCTTTGTTTTCGATCGCAAAAATACACTCTCTCTCTCTCTCTCAAATTGAGACGGTTCTTTTGAGCACCCACAACATATGCGTTGGTTGAGATATAAAGGTTAGAGGCAAACATTCAAGATTCTACTTAGCAGACTTGTTTGTGTCAACCCTGGTCGACCCCCAACCACACATGCACACCACCACTCCTGAAGCCAAATTTTGGCTTGACAGACCACCCAGAATTTTCCCACACATTTTCAAACTTTCTTTTGCCTACTAGTGTCGTCATTTGATAACTGTTTGAAACAGCCTGGACCAAGATCAGGCCGGATTAAAGTTCGGTTCTGACCTGGATCCAAACTGTATAGCACTCTGGTGGTTTTCCTGACAGAATTTTCAAAGAAGTTGATTTTGGGGGAAAATCGGTAGGCAACAAAAAATACAAAATTACCCAGTATGCAAAGAGTTTAAATACATTATGGACACTTGGCTCTGCAATGAGAGATGTTGTAAATTTTAAAGGGAATCTCAAAGCTGGAATGTATTTGCTAAATGTCCTGTGAAATTGTATATCAGTATTATTATGGAGCCAGGTCCAAGGTGCCATTATAGCAATTAGTTCCGGTTCCCTGCCATTTAGGCACTTTTGCTGGGTTGTGATCCTAAGTATTTTCGGGGTTTCCGAGAAAGTAAGACTCAAACCACTTTGCTCAGTTTTAGAGACTAGCTAGAACGGTGAAAATTTGCCAGTTCAGACTTGAATGTAATGCCAAATTCCTCAAATAGGTAGACATTCTGGTTGCTCTTTTTCTGAGTATCAGCTTGTCACCTTGAAATATTGGTTCCTGCTGTAAATTTAGTTTTGACCACAGAGAAAAAATCAGTGCTGGTCAAATCAGTTTATAATTCTTTGTAAGAAAGACATTAGAAAAAAAGTAAAAATGTATGCAATGATCAGTTGCAGGAAAAATATGCTACAAATGCTTTGTATGCAACACTTTTCTGATCCATATATATCTACCATAAAACAAAATAATAAATAAAATTGCATCTGTGCTTTCAAATGGTCAGTATATACAATCTTGAAAATGCTGTGAGAAAATTGAAACTTTATCGTCTATACTTATCTGCTTTCATTTGTAGTAGCAAGAATGTGTTCCATAATTGGGTACAAGTTGCCGGAACAAATTTTGTCAATTTTCTGCACCGAGTTGCAAGTTTTATAATTCTACTCTCCGGTCTAAGGGAAGCAACTGCAACAAACGAATCCCCATACCGGAATTGAACATTGGTACTCAAGCTCATGAATTATACCACTAAAAGCCGGTATGTAAAATTTGTTGTACTGTCCATCACAATCGCGGGTTTTATCGGACAACGTTGGATATGGGCAGTGCCCATCTTTTACTACCAAGGGTTGCGATTCACTATCGTTTCTCGAAAGGTAAATTACGACAAAACCTTCGCTTGAAAAGATGGGCAGTGTCATGACTAGACGGTAACATCCGAATGCACATGCTAATATTGACTTCTTTCTAAAATCACACTGGTAAATGTATACGTCGATTTGGTGGTATTTACGCGTATTTCCGGTACTTCATAGACCGGAAGTGGGAGATATCGGTGTTAATACTATATAGAACAAGCTGGCTGCTTTTAAAAAGCCGCCAATAGGTTAGGTTTGGCAAATAGGTTGTTTTTATGACAGCATTCCTTTACTTTTATTATTATTAAAATCGGTCTTGTTTAACAAAACTTAGAGTCAGCAGAATAGGTGTTTGAAAAGATTATTTGATATTTGGTCAGATTGCATTATCGAGCATGAGCTTTTGCGAATGAACCTCCGCTACTAGATAAAATGTCTAACCAAAATCTAGACCTTTAAGACGCTGTGTAGATCTTTATAGGATTTTACCAAACAATAAAGGATCAAACTTATTTTCAAAAAGAATCATTCATAAGTTTCCAATGAGAATTTTGTTAAGTTTTCCCAATATATACAGACCAAATACTCTGGCGGAAAAGTTTTCAATGGACTAATATGATTTGAAGAATCTTGGCCAATGATTATCAAATAAAATATAGTATAATATATAATGCCAAATTATTTTTTAAATCGGCCCAGTATGAGGGTCTGGAGTGGAGGGGGTCTGGTATTCACTATTTATTTAAAAATTTAACCCATTATTCATCTCATTAAATTTTTGGGATATTCATTTAAAATATGACCAATTATTCATTAAAAGTAAAAAAGGTGGCAAAGAAATCTGATTATTCACTATTCATTTTTTTCTTCAATTCATAAAAAAATGGGATTATTCATTATTTGTTAGGCCCTCATTATTCACTATTCATTTTTTTGGCTCATTATTCACTATTCATTATAAAAAAGGGCCATTATTCTCTAATCATTAAACCCCATCCAGACCCTCCACTGCCAATATAGCTAACAACTATGTTCAGTTTTGATGAGGGCACAGAATGGCCCCTCGCCATGAGGTATGTGAAGGACACGCACTGAGGCCAATTTTGTGAAATAAGCCAATTATTGATATGCTTTTGTCAAGGAGATATCAAAAGGTTTTTTTATTGTCATGTCAACCAGCATCATGGTGGATATAGAAATCTTTGAAGAACTTAAAAGACCACAATAAGATCTCCACTGTAAAGTTATGTGAAATTCGGAGGATATGTAAACTGACTGACAAAAGAAACGCTTCATAATTCTGATTTTGAAGCACTTTTGAAACGTCAGAACATGCTATATTTATAAGTGAAGTTTGAAGTCTAGAGTTCAGGGTATCGTCTAGCACCGTTATTACAGTTTATGCCTGACATTTGACGTAATGATGACATTAGCTATAAAGAGGCTTTACAGCCACACCACATACATGTAACAGGTTACCAAACAGGTGCTTAAATTTATAAATATTTGCTACCTTGGAATCAAAATGAAGGCAATGCAAAATTATTATTGTTCTATTCAGGAATATTATACCACATATATGTCGTTTTAAATTCTTAACAAAACTAAGAAAAAAGACATCATTTTTCCATGTTTTGATTTTACCCATTGAATTTTCTCGGACGATACATTTTGAGGTACAACATTATCATGCCTTTAAAGTAAAAATAATCAAAATTTACATTTATTACCAAATGTATAAACAGTGATGTGATATGGCTTTGAATTTTAATATAACGTTTCTTTTGTCAGTCAGTATATATTAATTACACTGATGAGGAACAGGCGCATAACGGAAGTCCTAACCTAGAGCGTATGGCTAAGGTTAGCTAAAAGAGGGTAATCTTTAGTTTTAAAATAAGTTTACAAAAATATATTATGATCCTCATAATGTCGGTTACCAAATTATACAAAATGTTTTATTCCACTGAACAAGTTAGTCATTATAATTATATCTATTAGCACACTCAAATGTTTGCAGTCATTTAGTAAGAGTGCTTGAGTGGAAAATTTAGATTTTTCTGTCTTGACAGGGGCCAGTCTAATACCTCCAACTGGAAATAAAAGATACTCTTATTTTTTCTGGTATATCAATTTTTTCAGGACTGAGGCCAGTCTAGATTTAAAGTACCATCCAATACCCTCAGTATGTCGAACAGTTTGGATTTGGATGACAACCAACATTTTGCTAGTCTGATTAGGGTCTGAAAGGTTATCAGTAAGACTAGCATGCAAAGGGTTCATACATTTCCTGGGGTACATGACCTTAGTAAATGGACCTTTTCTCTAAATCAAAGGAGGTGTCAGACTTTATGCATTTATGCATTCGCAAATCATCTCCGGGTAAGGCACCACATAAAGAATCTACTTGACTATTTGCCTCTTCAAAATTCATGCATCATGTAACATGTATATTTTCATGTTATCCATGTTTAGATAAGCTCCCTTTTTACTTTGGATTTCTGACTGACCAACTGAGAGACTAAATCTGTTTATTCCATATTAGTCTAATGTCCTTTTGTGAGACGATATAGGCAAACAGCACAGACCCAGATGAGATGCTGCACAATGCTGCATCTGATCAGGGTCTCCACTGTTTGCTGGACAGAATGGTTTATTAACAAAAATACCACCACCCCTAAAATTGGAAATATGTTAATCCTTCTGATAGGTATGCTTAAATGGATTTATATATGTATATTGGGTCCGTTTATCTGTATATATGTTGTATCCTCATGGGCATTTTTGCCTGTTGGAATTTTCAAATAAACCATCTATCTATCTAAGACATGAAGTGCGCGTGTAGTAGTGACAATAACTAAGTATTAAAATTATTTAGTGTGAATATCACTTTACAATCAATAGCATTCCACTGAAAAAAATCATTGTTTTAGGAGAGGTGGCACTTGGCAAAGTCATCATTATTGCTAATTTGCTCTGAGTATTATTCTCTTCAGCAGAACAGTGGCTAAATGTCATACCAGGTCAGCCTAGGTCAATCTTTGAAGAACATGATGCAATCAGAATTTCACTGATAGACTGGGAAACCAGAAATCTATATTTACAAATGACAAATCTATATTTACAAATGACATCAGTTAAATTTTAGACAGAGGTCCCATGATTGGTTACATTTGGTCACATGCTCCTCCATTCTCACCTTATATATTGTGGTTAGGTGCTCATGCACCTAACCAAAGATATGCCATATGCCTAGATCATTTTTAAGTATTCGGAATTCACATGGCGATTAAAGTAAGCATTTAGGTATAGATTCGAGTACCGATCTGGATGACCGGTAATCGAATCTATTCCTAAATGCTTATATAAATCGCCATGCACATACTTAATACTTAAAAATGATCTAGTTCTATAGTCCTTTAGGCATATGGCATGTTTTTGTATATATTATTAACACCAATATCCACCACTTCCGGTCTATGAAGTACCGACAATACGCGTAAATACCACCAAATCGACCTATACATTTACCAGTGTGTAAAATATGAGTACATTGAAACTCGTAGGAGACACAATTTATACCTCCAAAGGGTTAACTTCCCGGTATGTTTTCAAGGATGGGACAACCTGAGTATGTCTAATAATTATTGGCGATCTTTTCGTACCAGAAAGTGGCCTACAAATCAAACTGTCGACCAATATGTTAGCATGGTCGTCGCAAATGTTTTTTAATTGAAGCTGGATAGATAGGACCAAGACTTGACACAGGCGCGGATCCAGAAAGTTTTGTTGGAGAGGGGGGTTCAGATTTTTTTTGCTTTAGTCCTCATTTTTACAGAGGGGAGAGGGAGTCCGTATGTCATTTGTTATTCATATACAATTGTTATTTTCATAGTCGGTTCCAATGCTCACAAAGAGCTTATGTTGTATTGTTTTTATGTCTTGCCGACTCAACATAAAACTTATTTTATCTTATCTTATCCTTAAATTTTAATACCTTTTCTTTTCTTTAACACTCAGTTTTGACAGCACATCAGATTCTGCCTAGAATGTTCTCGCGGGCGTATGCGTGGTTGAAGAGATAGATAACACGAAAAAAAAATTGGCGATTTTTGGTCCCAGGCTGACTTTCTCGTAGACGTTTCCGTAAAATCAAATATTTTTGGTTTTGATTTTCATGCACTTTGGCATCTTTATAGATGACAAATGAAAAAGATACCACAAAAACCCAGGGGGTACTCTGATATTTTCATACAAACGTAGGCTCGGTCAATTTTTTGGTTCAAAATTTTGAATTTAAATAATTTTGGGGTTTACAGAAAAATGAATATTTTTTGGGGAATGAAGATTTTGTGGATATTTTTTTGGGTCATCACAAAATTGGACTATATTAAGGGGTCACTTCTATGCATTTTAGGGTCTTTTCTTAAGGTCAATGTACAGAATGGGAGATATTTTTGGGGGTTGCTAAAATTTCAAATATTTTTTTAGGTCGTTGAAATTCATGATATTGTTTGGGTGAACGGTAGATGCTGGGCCCGAGCCTACGTATGAAGAAAAAATGAGAGCAACCCCCTCCCCCCAACCCCTTCCCCCCCCCCCCCCCCCCCATCAAGGGAAAAAATGGTCCCAGGTCTAAAATGCTTGCAGGGTCCGATATTTGTGCTAGTAATCAAAACAAAATCATGTTATAAAAAATCCTTTATGTGCAATCTTATGAAGAATGAACATGTGACCCAAGTTGATAAGCATTTTTTGACTTTGGTCCGGATCCCGGAAATTGGTCCCGGGTTTTATTCATTCTCGCTGGGGAGTAAAATGCTCAATATTGAGCCGGTAACCAGAGAATTTGACAGGTGCCCGTCGCCATATTTGTTTGATACGATTAGAGATTTTTGGACAAAACAAAGCAAATAGTTCATATTGATAACGAGTTCTTGATCTAACCATCCAACCAGGATGGACCGACACATAAGATATGAAGTGGTGAGCTAATCCACGTGTTATTCTACCCCGCCGTGAGAGAGTTCGGATTCAACGACTGTTTTTGTTTTGTTTTTTTTACAAATTTACAATGATCTCCGCCCAACTTTAATCCATTGACACTCCCGGTCCAATCTTCTTAATTATTCAATTAACAATTTCGATACATTAACCCTCACACCCTGATAGATAGATAGATAGATAGATAGATAGATAGATATCAACTCAAATGGTTTATTCCAATTAAGGACCCAAAAATTCAGCCAAAAGTTTTTGTGTTTTTTGTTTGTTAGTGTCTCCGGGTCCGGTACCGGATCTCTAGACCACGGGGCTACGGGTCCGGTACCGGACCCCTAGACACTGATTCTAGGGGTCCGGTACCGGACACCGAGCCACGCCTATGAGGACTGTCTCGGGGTCCGGTAGTTTGTGAAACAACTACTGACAAGTCTAGGAATACGGTCCATACCTGCACGTATATGTAGTAACAGTTATTTTACCAGCAAAAACTCATGTTGAAGTTTCAATTTGCTTCGTCCGCCATCTTTGATCCTCAAAGGGAAACCAATCGGTATTTACTGTCATGCGTCACACTGTTCAAACAATTAAGCTTATACAAAAGGTATATAAAAAATAACGATAAAGTAAAAAAAAGAACTTAACTCACCTGTAACAAATCAACTATCTTCTCATCTTCGATTAAAGGAACCAATTAAACTATTTGTTGGCAGCTGATTAGTGATATGAGTGAGCAGTGTCAAATAAGCTTACATAGTCTGTAGTGTAGATTCATTATTCAACTATAGCTTTCAAAGAGACTCACTACTGGGACAACGGCAGTGGATCTTGCTGGTATCTTTTGACATTCGGACATAGCTTTATAAGAAGACTCTGAGTCTTTTTTCTGTCTTTTTTTTTAAACAACTGATATGGTCCAAAAAGGAAATGACTTTTTAGCATAAATACAAACAGTGTTGAACAAGATCAGACTGCTCATACGATAACAGTCTGATCTGGATCCACACTGTTTGCTAGAGAGACGTTACAAATGATTATTCTAAGGTTGAAGACTCGATCGCGGAAATGCATCTAAAATAATGACAAACAGTGATGAACAAGATCAGACTGCTCCTATGATAACAGTCTGATCTCGGTCCACTCTATTTGCTACAGAGACGTTACAAATGGATCTACATAGGTTGAACGACTCAATCGCGGAAATGCATCTAAAATTTACGTCTGCTGGAGTTATCTGCTACATGTAAATGCTTACGCCAACGGCTAATTTCGCCGTGGACCCTGATCAGACTGTTCCTAGGGGAGCAGTCAGATTTGTGTCCAAACTGTTTGCTACAAAGACGTCTTACGGACAGACAAACATTGCGAATCCGTTTCAGGCCACTCCTAGGATAGCAGTTTGATACGGGTCCACACTGTTTGCTACAAAGACGGCTTATGGGTCGTTATGTCAGGAAAATGCAACTTATGATTACGTCAATGGCCAATATCCGCGTACAGACAAACATTTGGGACCAGGATCAGACTGCTCCTATGAGATCTGGGTCAATATTGATTGCTTCAAAGACGTCTTTAAATAACGAACTAGTAGACGACATATGGGTCGTTATGTAAGGAAAATGCAACTTATTCTTACGTCAATGGCTAATTTCTCCGTACAGACAAACATTGTGGACCTGGATCAGACTGCTCTTAGGAGAGCAGTTTAATCCGGATCCACACTGTTTGCTACAAAGACTGGACTGGGATAATCTAGCAGAACATAAACGGCGTTTCGCTTGCGTGCTAATGATGGAACAACATTGCTGGCTTAGTAGCTTTTTAATTTTCAGGGGATCCTGATCGGTATTGCTAAGAAACCCTATATTTCTTATGATTTTTTCAGGGGGAGGGAGCTACGGAGCCCCTGCCCCCCCCCCCCCCCCCCCCCTCTGGATCATCGCATCATGAATACGCCCAACTGATGTTAGATCCCTATCATAAATTTCTGAGCACCACATTTCGTAGAGCTCAATAGTCATATATAGCTGTTTTGTTGTGAATAACGTCCTGTGCCATTATGCTATTGCCGTGCCACCATCGGCCCATGCGTTTGGCTGGTGTTCGACAGTGGTCTGATTTTGTGTGCTTATTTGGTCTTAAGCTTTTGGGTGCTCAAAAAAACCGTCTCACCGCTGTGAATAACTTCCAGTGCTAGCATGTTATATCGGGCCAAAATCGGCCCACGTTTTAAGCTGTTTTATTTTGAATAACTTCGGACCACCATCGGCCCATGCGTTTCACTGGTGGTTGTGGTGGATGGACGGGCGGACAGACAGACAGTTATGTGACCAATTAGCCGGTAAGAAAGCAATTAAACAATGCACCTGCAATCACCGTTAGCTTACTTCAATGAAAGTGCAAATTGGTATTTACCTTTAAGTTAATAATCAAGTAGACAGATACCAACAATAAATTAATAAGAACATTGAGACAAACACCAATTAAAGGACATCAAACCCTACGCCAAT
This sequence comes from Loripinus fragilis, assembly GCA_964019695.1. Classification (NCBI taxonomy): domain Eukaryota; kingdom Metazoa; phylum Mollusca; class Bivalvia; order Lucinida; family Lucinidae; genus Loripinus; species Loripinus fragilis. Next base: position 69,611,845 of record OZ026521.1, read on the forward strand.
TCACTGATGCGATAGTAAGTTCCCCCTGACATTAATTACCTTTATTCATGACCTTATTGAAAAAATAAGGATAAGAAAAATAAAAGGAATAAAGTAAGACAAATTATATCTAGTTATGTTTTTTCACTCTTGTCCGTTAAAAATCTTATACCTTTTGTATAAGCTTATACTTGTTTGAATAGTGTGACAGTAAATACAGATGATCAAAGATGGCAGACGAAGCAAAGTGAAACTTCAACACGAGTTTTTGTTGGTAAAATGACAGTTACTACATATACGTGCAGGTACGGACACGCATCCCGGTATCCCTAGACGTGCCGAGTAGTTGTTTCACAAACTACCGGACCCCGAGACAGTCCTCATAGGCGTGGCTCGGTGTCCTGTACCGGACCCGTAGCCCCGTTGTCTAGGGGTCCGGTACCGGACCCCGAGACAGTGCCTTTTTGTTTTTTATTTTATCAAAATTTCCAAATTCGCACTCCCTGGTGTAATGCTCATGTATGAGCGAACCAGTAAAGATAGAAAGAAAGAAAGCCCAAGAAGGGCAAGCAATCAACAGGTCTGGGGAATCTCGGAAACACGTGATCGTAAATTATCGCATAAATACGCGATAGCAGACTGCCCATGTAAAAGGAAATCAAACTAAACGTCATCAGGGGAAATAAGTTGGTGGTCAACTTCCATTTTGTCGGCATTCATATATTGCGCATTCCCGCGACGACCGTCACCACATGTCTCGCCTTTTGCGAGTTGGTGCCCTAGATTCAGAAACATTACAACGCACAAATTAAAGATAACAAATAAATATTTAACCATAAAAACCTCGGCCACAAATCAATGATAAAATTGATGTGAAAATGGTATGAAAAAAATACGGGTTTCTGTCAGAAGAAGATTCAATTTGGTGATTTTTTTCCTGAAAATTTTGTTTGTTTACCGTTTAGCTTCTCACCCCTTGGTCCGAATGCATCCGAAAAAAGATTGTTGAATCAGCGGGAACGGGCCAAAATGATAAATCAATAATCAAATTTCTATCGCTCAGAACAGCGACGCAGTTGTAGGATAACTACCTCTGTTACATGTAGCAAGTCTGCCAATCTCAAGCGTGGTCACGCATTTGAGCGATAATTTTGATCGCTTGTTTCAAAGATTCCCCAGACCTGATCAAGGAGGAAACCCTCCACACAATGATTAAAAATGATTACACATACATGCACAAGCAACAAAAACATTAAAAAACATAAATAAATTCTACAGAGAGGTTGCAGATGACATCACACACATTGAGTTGTCTTTCTTGGTGGAGACCACCAACAATGTTTTCTACTCAATCTTAATGTACTTTGAGCATACTTTTTTCCGCTATCCCTCGGTAAACTAAAATGAAACCTTAATTATTTAATTTCTTAGAGCCTCAAAATTAAACATGGTGTGGTTCTAAATCTCAGATTCTTTTTATCACTGCGTAATAGGTCACAGACCTGTAAATGTAAAAAGGGCAGTGATTGGCTCAAAAGGTGGGTGGAAGCTCAGCACAATATTTTTAAGTTGTAAGGTGTTTCATGATTGGTCAATAATAAAACTAGGAAATATATTGTATTTATAAGACAGGTCTATCTTTGCTGTACTTTTTGGAACAACATCTCATTGCTTTTGTTGATTTAGTTTAGTGGTGTGGCTTAGAAAAAAGGACCTTGCATTCTGTTATTTTTTTCAGTAGAATTTTCCTCTCATATAGGGTGCCCACCTTCAGGGGCCAAAAAGTGGCAAAACATGGCGGTCACCAGGGTATCTCATTCTTGTTTTTTGATTGAACTAGGTCCAATCTGTACCTCTATGGCAGCCTCATTGTGATTGAAGAGTTGTGAGCACCACAGCCTACTTAAAAGCTATAATGGAGGTCTATGGAAAAACAATTACAGGTCTGGGCCCTAAAGAAGAATATCAGGCCTGTTATGTTGGATACCTTGGCTGCTATGTATGTGACCTGTAATGTGTTTTTGATGCATTGTTTTGATTTCAGCAAGTCCAATAATGATTTGAGCTTTCAAAAAGTCCACTTTTTTAAAACAAAAATCATTAAAACTGCAGAAAAAGAGCCTTATTAGTAGGTAGGGGTGATGGTTGGCTCAGTTTCACACTACATATTGGACTTGAAGCATGTGAGTTGCACTTCTGCACTATGAGGCTACACTGTAAGCATACTTTCATTTATCGGAAACTCATTGGTTCCCAAATCAGAGCATTTGTGTTTTTATTGTTATGCTAGAGCATTTTTTGGGGTATGTGTTCTTGTGATTGTCAAAATATGGTTAAAAAGGCCCTTTCGCAAGTTTGCGTAAACCGCAGTAGTGGTCACTTTATGGAGTTAAATGCAATTTAATTGAAAAGTGTTACATGTGTTAAACCCATATTTACATGCTCATTTATTGTCAGGTGGCTTAGTTGAACTCAGAGATAGCACAAGAGACTGTCATATTGCCCAATATGACATTGACCTTTGACAGATTGACCTTTCAATTGAGCAACAGTGTAGAACAACTTGGAAACCTGTATGATATTGCACTCTCCACTTTGTAAAGTAGAACATTTGGGTCAGTTTGGGTGGATTTGCTATCTAAATTGACCCTTGACCTTATTGATGACCTTGACCTTGATAAGAGGGGCCATTTCAGATGGATATATGTATGCGTATTAGTCCGTTTTAATCTTTGCTATTCAATCCGGCAACTTAAATGTCACTTTGAAAAAATGTCATAATGAAACTGCAACAGTATACCAGTTCACAGGCATGATTTTACCAAACTAACAGCCTGCCATTTGTAAAATAAGTATTTTGGGCTAGTATTTTTTAAACTTTGTCAATAATATGATGTTTTCCTTGACCATTTGACCATTTTACCTCAATTTAAAACAAATAGGTCATTAATTGTAGAAATTGTACCTTTTTGACCAATAAAATTGCAAAGTGACCTTGACCTTTGACCTCTATGGCCTTGATAATTCCCTTTCACTGACCTTGACCTTGCAGCATCCTGGCTGTAGTAGTTTTTTTTCTCCAGCTAGGTCTTTGGAAAAAATGTAAGCGGTCAAAATGCCATGTCGGTGAGCATAGCCCTTCTGCATGGAAACTAGTTTTGCTCTTCACCCCCTCTGGCTGTTACATAATATTAGCTTTTGTCACCTAAATTAGCAAAAATTACTTCATTTTGCACCAATGAACATTTTTATGTGATTAGAATTTGATTTAATGTGTAAAGAAAGTATTATATGTCACATAGCTAGGAGCAAGTAATTTTGGCCATGTTAATGGGGGGGGGGTGGGGTAACTCCACATTAGACTCATGCTGGTAAAGCACATGCATCTTTTTGGTATAGTATATTGAACAGTGGTGTTATAAGCTTATATGAGTGAACTTTAAAGCATTTCTGATATATAATAAAAGAGATATCAGAAAATGAATATGTTCACTTTTTCTTTTCATTATTTTGCTGTACAATGAGTTTACCAGTAATATGTGAAGGGGGGTAGGGTTGTTTAAAGGGTTCCTTAGAATAACTTTGGGGTAAATGATGCAAACAAACAATATAAATGTGCTTTAAAATGTTTATTGGTTTGAATTAAACTATTTTCTTGGTCCTTTGTCTGAAATGGGTTATGGCTTTAGGTCACAGACCTGTAAATGTAAAAAGGGCAGTGATTGGCTCAAAAGGTGGGTGGAAGCTCAGCACAATATTTTTAAGTTGTAAGGTGTTTCATGATTGGTCAATAATAAAACTAGGAAATATATTGTATTTATAAGACAGGTCTATCTTTGCTGTACTTTTTGGAACAACATCTCATTGCTTTTGTTGATTTAGTTTAGTGGTGTGGCTTAGAAAAAAGGACCTTGCATTCTGTTATTTTTTTCAGTAGAATTTTCCTCTCATATAGGGTGCCCACCTTCAGGGGCCAAAAAGTGGCAAAACATGGCGGTCACCAGGGTATCTCATTCTTGTTTTTTGATTGAACTAGGTCCAATCTGTACCTCTATGGCAGCCTCATTGTGATTGAAGAGTTGTGAGCACCACAGCCTACTTAAAAGCTATAATGGAGGTCTATGGAAAAACAATTACAGGTCTGGGCCCAATACTCTGATAAAAATGATTAAAATTGTGTACATAACCCTGGTTATTGTCTCCAATATGGTGGATCAAGGGAGAATAATCTTACAAAACTTTGGCCTGTGCAACCTCTCAATATAGGCCAGGTCATGAGATGTACATGTGCATATACAATTATTAGCAGCTAAATAACCATGGATTGCTAATTTAATCGTCAACTTTAGTAAGGATGATCAAACCTCATTATTTTATGAAGAGTAGAAATCTTTTTTATGCCAGAAATGAGATTTCAAAGTAATCTTAATGTCATATGATAAATAGACTCTAACATTCGTGCTCTTGTATTATTGAATTTATTAAACGTGTTGCAAAAAAAGAAAATGCTCGGCAAGCCTCACATTTTATCTCTTTTCCTCAACTCATTTAATATATTCAATAAATTATGAGTCCTCATGTAAGAATCAGATCCTCTTTTTTTTTTAAATTGTTAAAATTTAAGCAAACTGAAAATACTGCGTAAGGAAGAAAACCAAGATTGAAAAACATTTTCATGTAATGTTTGGGAGCTTGCAGATGCATCTGACAAAAGCTCAGTCAGAGCTCTCGGAAACGCAGAATTATGCGTATTGGTACGCACGTTTTTTCCCTGGGACGCATGATTTTCGCTAGGCGAGAGTCCCGCGTACGCATGTTTTTTAGTCGGCACGCGCTAAAATTCCAGTAGCTGATAGATAAATACACACCGGGAGATCAAAAGCCCTTTGATATTATCGATCGCGACACGCTTTTTTCGTGCCACGGGAGACGAGATTATTGTCCTGTCTCTGTTGACCAATCGTATGACTCGGACTGCAGTGTAGCAATTCTGACAGGTGATTGACAGGATTACCGATGCGGGACAGTGTGATTATTACGATATGATTATTAAAGTAATTAAGCAAGGATTATCGGATAATTGTTTGAAACAGATGCGCTACCCATTTACCGTTAATTAAAGGGAGAAAAACTAGTGTAAACAACATCGAACTACCGAATTCCGAATTCGACTGATTAGGGATGAAAGAGAAACCGTATTTAATTGCATTCCTTTGCGATTTGAGCAACATAAAGATGGAGAAAAAAGCAATATGTTTATGGATTTGCATTTCTTTATTCGTACATTGCAACCAAAAGAGTCTGAGAATTGTTGAAGAAGAAAAAACGGTACAGCGGTAAGCCGTATACGGTAACGTCCGACTGACAAAAGTTCCAAATGAAGCTACACTACAAGCCGTGCGATGAAATGTATCATCGGTTCAAGCCGAGCGAACACAAACAAATCACTTTCAGCAAGTATAATCGTTTATTCTAAATCATGGAAGCCATGTTAAATGGCTAAGGAACGTCAGTCTATTCATTGCAATCGCCGTAGACACTAGCGAGATGCGTTTTTTAGAAGAAAAAAGACTTCCATCTGCATAAGATTTTACAAAACAGTGGACTGCTGTCTGTCTGTCTGTCTGTCTGTCTGTCTGCCTGCCTGCCTGTCTGTCTGTCTGTCTGTCTGTCTTGTTAGTGAATAAAACAAGTACCAACAGTTTAATCTTTTATTTTGATAAGGCCAAACAAAAAAAATGTGTGTTCAGGTTACATAAAAAAATATACCAAAATAGTTTGTTTTGTTAAGTAGGAACAATCCATTAATGCTTTAAGGGTTGAATTCTGTTGATCTAAAAATTATTCAAAATGTATCACTTCAGGCTAAAATGGAAAAGATATACGGTATGCACAAAGTGGTGGGACTCCAACTTTTTTGGAGTGGGACTCCCACTTTTTCCAGTGGGACTCCTACTTTTTGCCAGATGGGAGTCCTGAACTCCTGTTTTCAAAATCCTAGTGAGAGCTCTGCTCAGTATTTTTATTTTTAAGTCAATACCAATGTGATAAAATTGAAAGTAATATACTGATCTGAAGAGGATATCGACCATTGACGACCAAGCTCAGAAAAGACAGCAAAGATAGAACTTCTTTTATGCACTCCTAAAATATACTTACAAAAGTGAATATGTAACTTTTCAGATATAGAACATGCACATGTTCAGACAGACAATAGGATAGAAACATAATGGGCATGTACAGACAGACAAATGGCTAGAAACACGCATATGCGGACGGACTGATAAAAAAATACATATGCATGTACAGACACTGAGACAGACAGATTGATGGAAACATACATGCACATGTATAGTCAGACAAACTAACAGAAACTTACATGAGCATGTACAGACAGATAGACTAATAGACACATACATAAGACAAACATACTGATAGAAACATGTGCACATTTTCAGATAGACAGATATATTGATAGAAACATACTATATGGTACATGTACATGCACAGATTGACAGACCTTTATAAGCTTACATGCGTATGTAAAAATAGGCATATAGAAACATACATGTACACACTGACAAAATCATACATGAGCATGTGCAAATTATCTTGTCATGAAATGTCTGTACTTTATTATAAATCAAATACATGTACATGGGCCAAGTTGTCTTATGAATTTGGGTCGAGTTTTATGTGGGCCGAGATGTCTGTAATTCTTCCAGTTGTCAGGAGATAGAAAGTACTGGATGTTTTAACTGCACTGTACATTAATCATGATACACTTTGGTATAAGTTTTTAGATTTCACTGTATATACGGTAAATGTTCTAAAATTTCGAACACTCTAAAATTACGAACACCTAAAATTATCGCCGAAAATAATTTTTAAACATCCTAAAAAATCGAACACTGCCCTTTTTTCGGAAAAATGAATTTCTAAAATTACGAACACACGTTATTTTCGGCGGAAAACCAATGTCCGTTTATCTGTTTGTGTCCCATCTGTGTTCGGTATACTTCTACCGTACAGCGCGTGAGCGGTAGCGCCATTTGGAAGGTTCCATTCTAGATGGGTAATCTGGCACGTGACGTTCTATTTCGCATGCCAGCGCGCGACGTTATATGTTATACATTATTCAAGGTCACCAGCAATGACGATCTTGATGCACGGACAAGTTCCTGCAACGATTCCGAAACTGCTTTGACTAACCCTAATGAGTATATGTATCCACCCAAATGGCTGAGATCATTATTTATTACTGACCAAACATTGACCTTCAGGTCGCGATTCGGCTAATTGTACGTGAATTTTGCACGTTGACACACGCAGAGCAATTCTCAATAGTGTGCCGTACATGTACATGTGACACGTGCTCGTTTTTTTTTCTAAAATACTAGCCCCGAAGAGAGAGAGAGAGAGAGTTGCGGAAAATGAGACGATCACTTAGGCGAGAGAGAATAAAATAAGTTAATGTATAGTGATTGCCGTGGACGTTTGCAACACAAGGGGTCATTCGGTTTCGTGCAAAATGCAGAGAAAATCGTGCAAGTCGCACGTTTGTTCTTTTTTCTTACCGAGACATCCAATGCGGAAAATAAAGCCACCGTATATTTAATAGTTTTACCGACATGCCTGCAAGAACTCACACGTGGTCATCATCTCATTTTTATTCACGGTACTTTACCGCAAACTTAAGGCTTAAATATGTATGAGAATGACACCCCTACTCTCCCCCTTTTAAAGGATTTCCCAGTTCGGCAATATGTCCAGGCCGCGTGCGACACGGAGGGCAATTCTATCAGTCTATGCGTGTGCTCTTTTCTTGAACACAACTTGGACCCGAGCATGAAATCAACTTGCGTGGAGCCCCATATGACCTGGTAAAGACCCTGCTGGAACTTATGACAGATGTGATCAGCGAAGGCTCAGGAGAGCATGTGTGTTTGCACAATCTCGTCAGGGTCTCGCTCACTAACAAAGTTTAAACAGGATGAAGACTCGAGCCAAATAAAAATTCTAGACATCTACGTACGTTGTCTTTAAATACTTGTCGGCGGTTTTCTTGGTACATGTAATAATGGCTATTCCTATCAATCAAATTCCTCAAAATGGAACATTTTAACAAACTGTTGAGCCGATCGCGGCGTGTCTGTTTGTCCTCATGTAACTGCACATGGAAGGTCCTACAAGTGCATTACCGGTATAATGTACGCACAGACGCACATACATGTACCAAGAAATAAATTGATTGTAGCACGATTCTGCATCTTGATGAATCTGATATTTATAATATTTAATTTCATGAAATAAGCCAGTTCATAAGATTATGGTACCTATCGCATATGCGAGCAGCGAAGGCTCAGACGAGCCCGCGCACCCGCGGAAAATCGCCAGCGCCTTAACTGCCCACATACACAATGAAAGTGCATGGCGTGCCTGTGAATTTAAAATCAGTAAAGCCCTTGAGATGATCGGGACATCTTGGAATTCGCTTTATTTACCACACGTCTGTAGAAGTATGTACCCCGACTTTGTTACGGCACAGTCTTATCAGCACCTTTGTTTCTAGAAAAAAACATGAAACATTTTGTTGGGCAAGTTCTGGACCCAAACTGTCTGCTAAATTAGTTTGTCACAGCCTCTTTGGGGAGGGGGGGGGTGGGCTCCTAGGTCCCACCCTGGGTCCGGCACTGCTAATAGTATCAGCAGCAGACAAAGGGACGGGGTAATGGTTCACGGACATGTTTGAGATCAAAGAAGCCGACTATCAGACCACATGTTGTTGTTGTTTTAAGACTCGGGTAGCACGCGGTGGCCGGGCGCACGAAAGCGGACTTAGCAAAAAAAAAACATAATTGCCTAGCTGTGTCTCCTTTTCATGGGTTTGCATGAAATTAAAAAAAAAACATTTTCAATGAACTCGAGCATGAAATGGCGCACTGCATGCATGAAAAACTAGATTTGTGGTACTTGTCTGAATTTTTCCTTTTCTTTGAGATATGAATGTACCCAGCGTATCTACGCATCGGCTCGAAGCCAATATATCATAAATTGAGCCGCGACACAATGCATTTTGACGAGTGTAGACTCATACGAGCCTGTGTAGCCTCCTTTTAAGCTTACAAACTCCAAACGATGTTCAGTCAGTAGCTTAACACTCATAGAATATTCAAGCGACAAGCAAAGGCTCTGAGCAGACTGTGCATATGCGCAGGCTGATCTGAGGCTTTGCTGGTCTCACATACCACATTGTTTGAAATCTCATGTCACGGCTCAATTATATTCTTTAGAGGCATCGGACGCAAAGTCGGACATTCGCTTTCATTATTAATTCTTGGTATGCCTGTTTGTCCCTGATTTGGTTTGGCAAGACGTCGGAGATCTTCTGCAGCCAAACTATTTGTAAACTTTGAAAGCAGATGAGAGAGAGAGAGAGAGAGAGAGAGAGAGAGAGGGAGGGAGAGAGACCAGCGCTTGCTTACGAATCTCTTAATTTCGAAAAATATCATGTATTAGTAGGGTGCTGAAAATGATACTTGGAGATACTTCTCATGTGCATCTGCTTTTGCACGACAAAGTCGGATATTCGACAGTATTGACGCTTTGCATGCTTTCTATCGCATGCCCAAATGTTAAATTGACCAAACATTCTTTCCTGAATTCTCTGACAACGTTTTTTTTTCTTCTTTTTTAAGGGAGAGAGGATCCAAATATCACAAAAAGCGGGCCATCATCGGCCCGCCAGCGAAACACCTTTAAATGGCGTTTCGCTGGCGTGCTGATGATGACCTGGAACGTTGAATGCTGGCTAGGTAGTTTTTGAGAGAGAGATGCGTGTTCTTTTTGAATTTCGTCATTTGTTAACTCAGAGAGCTCGTCTACGTATTTCAAAGATTTGTGTATATCTTTGCAAAAATTTTGATCGACAAGATATCCTTGGGTGACTGTATTACATTATTAACGGCATTTGCGCAGATGGAGAGCAAGCGAAAAGCCTTTTGGTTTTCTGAAAGAAGTACGAAAGTGTAGCGATTCATCGGTAGTCCGAGGTTAAATAAGTGGACTTTTACGACTTGTAAGTAAATTGAGTGACATAACATGCACGTGCCTGGCTCTCGACTTGGCAATTACCGCACGCGCTGGACATTTTACTGACTCACTCCGCAAGAATTTAGCGGCGGTTGAAAAGAAAAATGAGTGGATAGCGCAGAATCATATCGCCGTGCTGCCACATTTTTACATGCATATATACCGTTTTTGCTCATGATAAAGACCACATTCTAAAATTACGAACACTAGCACTTTTTCTGAAACGTAATTTCTAAAATTACCAACAGCGGAAAAATGATTATTTTTTAGTGTTCGAACTTTTAGAACATTTACCGTACCTCTTGATTCAGCTGCTGCTCTAGCTCTTGACATTTTTAGCTATTTTTCAAACTTCCAAGTTCAAAAGTTTCAATGTTCAGACAAGATTCAGAAATGTTCAGCTATATGTATCGGATTATGTATCTGCCAAATGAAAAAATACCTGTGTATAGGGTAATTGGACCCTACCTAAATTTACTGGCGAAACCTAGAAAATTTTCAGGTTTTCTGGAAAAAAAATATTTAATGCATTTTGAAAGGCGAAATGCCTTTCAAAATGCATAAAATCATATTTTTTTTCAGACCTGTTACCTGAAACACGCTTGTTTTTTTTTATTTGGCCTTATTTTGTTTTATTTTCTATAGCTATCTGGTGAGGACGAGCATGTTCCTGCAGAACCAGTGGTCCTAGCTATGGTCATACCGCCCCCGGTTTATGCTGAGAATAGAACAGAACAATCAGAGAGTGAAGGTAAAAATCAAAGAATTTCTTTGCCGCAGTTTGGAGCCAATCACAGCTGAATCACATAGGGCCAGGCCCCATGGTTCTAAAACTTTTCATGCTCAACTGTGTTTGAAAAATATCATGCTCAGGCCATCCTTAAAAATTGCTTGCTGTTACCATACTTATAATTTTCGGAGGTGGGTAGGTAGGTATTTTTTCTCTGATTTGTTAAAGACATTATAATAAAAGGAAAATCTCTAAAATTAGAATAAAGAAAAATATATTTTCAGCGGAAATTCAGACCGAATGGGATTTGTAGATTTCTCTAGCCCTGGTAGGTAGGGTTTTTTCCACTGATTTGTTAAAGCCATTAAAATAAAAGAAAAAATGGTTTAAAATTAGAAAATTTTCAAAAAATTATTTTTCCAAAACGGCCATAATTTGTTTTTGGTAGGTGGCATTTTGAGTGAGTCAGTCGCGTGACGGCAAACAAACAATTTTTTAAGGATGGCCTATTAAATGTGAAAATACTATCAACTGTTTGTAGTTTAACATTTATGAGCATGATGAATACAGCATCTGAGAATTTGAATGCTAGAAAAAGTCTTATATTTGCACTTTATAGCCGTTATGAGCAGTTGAAATTTCATGCTCAGTTGAGGTAAGCATGAAAAAAAGTTTTATAACCATCGAGACCAGATAAACATTGTAAATATTTTCTTATTTATCAGTTTAACAAGTTGTCCTCAATGAGATGCTTCGAGTACCCACAAAGAAAATCCCTTAAAACCGTAAGCCTTTTTTATCATGTAAAATAGCGAAAAAAGGAGAAAGTAGTGCTCCGCTCTGGTCTTATAACTTCTTATTCAAGCTGATGCGAGCTTTAAATTGTTTAGGGTTTTATCTGAATCCTTTTTGTCGATAGCTCAACAACCTTCAATTACCTCACGACAAAAAGGATTCAGGCAAAAGCATACACAATTCGCAGCTCGCATCAGCTTGGATCAGTGAGATGTTTCTTTTGATTGTTAGACGCAGTTGAGAAATAAGCTTATTAATTTTAATTGGGTAAATTTTGAGGCATATTGTCCCACGCCATTTCAAACAAGCACTTCCTTTATTCAATAGCGGAACCATTGTGTCAGAAACTCCCCAGCTATGAGGAGGCCACTACTCTTCCAAGTTATGAGGAGGCAGAGAAAAGCAAGGCAGAGGAGGCACGACGCCAAGTTACAGCTGAACAACAGCAGGTACAGAAAATGCATGGGTCCAGATAAGGATAGTTTATGCATCTAAAATTGCATCTATTTCCTTACTCATCAATTTAAACATGTGTTTTGGGTGCTCAAAAGAACCGCCTCATTGAGACGGTTCTTTTGAGTACCCACAACATATGTTTTGTTTGAGAAATAAGAAAAATAATTTTCTATTACACACTCTTATCTGGAGGCCTGAAAATGTTCCAAAATTTTCAACACATTTCTTTTTCGTTTCACAAATGAAATGTTGGTTATCAGGGCTGGAACTTGTCACAGAATGCTTGTCTGAATAGCAAACGGGGTAGACCCTGATCAGGCTGCTTCTTCAGAAGCAGTCTGATCTGGGTCTGTGCTGTTTGTCTATGCCTTTTGGCGGACAACGAGTGTTTGAAATTTTAGAATATTTACTGTATTAAAGTATTCCATTTATGATATAGTTTTCAAATAAACTTAATGTCATATACAGGGTTTTCAATAAGATTTTTTGCAAGAGGCCAGACACCAGTTTTAGGCGGTCAGATTTTAAGGTTTTGTATAGATTTTAATGCTAGTTAGAACATTTGAGGCAGCCAGAAAATGGTTTGAGGCAGTCATATTGGCCTCCAGCCGCCTCTAAATGAAAACCCTGCATATATCAACTATTTGCTTACCAGTAGCGAATTTTTAGCTCTTCAGAGACAAAGGCTCAACATGAGCTATTGTGATTGGTCTTCGTCCGCCTTGCATAAACTTTGTCTTTAAACGACAACTCGTCCTTAACCGCTGCTCTAAATTAAAAATAATTTAAATGACGCCCAGATGCGCAGGCTGAACCCGAGGTTATAAAACTGTTTTCATGCTCAACTCAGCTGAGCACGAAATTTATCCTGCTCATAAATGTTAAAATGCCATCAATTGTTGGCATTTTAACATTTATTAGCATGATGAATACAACATCTGAGAGACTTAAAGCAAGAAACTTCTTCTTTCGTCGGTGTTTTAGTTTTTATGAGCAGTTAAAATTTGGTGCTCAGTTGAGCATGAAATTTTTTTTTATAACCTCGCCGTCACTCGGTGCCTTGTCTTCACCTTTGTTGTTAGCAAACACCAAAAGAAGGTTGGCTTGCATCGAGGCCCATAAGTTTGAAGCATGGCCTAATAGGCATTATGTTTAAGGGATAACTTTTTCATTTGGAACGGTATATTGTCAGGTTTTCAGTTGGAAATTAAGTTTTATGACGAAGCCCCAGCCAAGCAGTAAAAAGGAATTTCCGACAGTATATCCGAAGATGAAAGTTTTGAATATGGTTATCCCCATTCTAATGTGTCTCGAATTACAGTTTTATAGAGATGCCTGAGTGGAGCTGTAAAATGTGATTTCGGATGATATACCTCCCCAAATGAAAATGGTTATCCCCATTCTAATGCACTTCTGCATACTCAGAAGGTTAAGACGATTCTTTTGAGTATGCACAACTCGTGTTTTGGTTGAGAAATAATAAAAATAATTTTCCAAATTTAGAATATAATCAGGAGGCAATTCTGATTACATTCCCATTTACGCTTATTATATTCACTCCTGCAGCTGGATCCGGTTTTAGGGCCGTTTCACATATACACCAAAACTGAACCAAAACCATGACTGCAACAGAATTGCATCGTTTCTTTTTCAGCAGACCTTTCACATATGAACCTAATCTGCAGATGAAATCTAAGAGAATGCATGTATAATTTGGCACAGACCTGGTAATTCTACAGACTTCCTGATATTGTTCCATGTAACTGCCTTTAGTTCGTGGTCTTTATAGTCGCTCTGGGCTTTGTCCCACTAAAGTCTGTAGTCTTGTACTTGTAAAATAATAGCATTATTGTCTCGCTGGATAATCCATCAATGGTTTCCATGTTTACTAAGTTATATATGGTTGTGTATGTGCAGGTGTAATTAAAATAACTGTCATATTTGCTGAATTCGGCCGCCGAAACTAAGAAAATAAAATCCAATTGGTGCACATGTTTGGTTCAATTTCAGTTCGGTTTCGGTGTTTTTGTGAAAGCACTCATAGGTTTTAAGGTAATTTATTTTTTCGTATGTGAAATGGCCTTTAGTCAGGTTGATCAAGAGGCCATATATTTTTTCTTCTCTTTGTCTAGCAAGATGACCACGACAGAATCACTGGTATGACCATTGGAACAGATTGTATTTTCTTGTGTACTTTTATCTGTAAGTATTGAAATACATATTTTTATGTGTACTTTTATCTGTAAGTATTGAATACGTATTTTCTTGTGTACTTTTATCTGTAAGTATTGAAATACATATTTTCTTCTGTACTTTTATATGTGCCGGGCCGCGTAGCGCAGTCGGTAACGTGTCTGGCTACAGATGCGTGTCTGACTGCAGATCCAGGGGTCGCGAGTTCGATCCCGGTCCGGTCCCATACTTTCGTGGAGATTGATCATGAAATTATTTCTACGGTCATTCTCCTCCCTTCCGCTGATTTATTCAAGAAGGGTTGTTGTCAGTTACAAGCGAAAGTATGTGCACAAATTACTGGTTAACCGCTTGTTCAAGCTTGCCCAGGAAAAAGTGTGGTTAGGTGAACTGACCGTCCCGCCATGACCATAGCTGTTGACTTGGGACGTAAAGCAACCAAACAAACTTTTATCTGTAAGTATTGAAATACATATTTTCTTGTGTACTTTTATCTGTAAGTATTGAAATACATATTTTCTTGTGTACTTTTATCTGTAAGTATTGAAATACATATTTTCTTGTGTACTTTTATCTAAGTATTGAAATACATATTTTCTTGTGTACTTTTATCTGTAAGTATTGAAATACATATTTTCTCGTGTACTTTTATCTGTAAGAATTGAAATACATATTATCTTGTGTACTTTTATCTGTAAGTATTGAAATAAAAAAAAATCAACTAAAATTTAGTACTCTATAGTTGCTGGCCAAGAAGGCCAGACAATCAGTGCAGACCCAGATCAGACTGCTTCTTAAGAAGCAGTCTGATCAGGGTCTTCCCTGTTTGCTATTTTGATGAGCATCTTGTGAATTCCAGCCCTGATATCCTACATTTTTACATGAGAACAGAAAGAGAAAAGTGTTTGGAATTTTAGAACATTTACAGTATACTCTTTGAAACAGTCAGCTTGCACACCATGGTGCTCGTTGGACAATAAGTTGACTTGTATTGGTATACCAATTTACCTAGCAGAGCGCAGTGGCTTTGTTGGTAGAGTGTTAGACTGGAGATCAAAGGGTTGCTAGTTCGAGCTTCACCTCTGTTGGAGTCATTATGTTGTGTCCTTGAGCAAGACACTTTATCTGCTGCTTAGCACTGGTTCAACCCAGGAGGAACCTGGGAGGTAAAGAATCAAAACAAACAACAGCAAAAAATTCTTGATGGAAATCGAGGGACAAAGCTCAACAGTAAATGAAAGAACAATTGCAATTCGATTCCAGATCCTGTCATATACAATGCAGGCACAGTCAGATAAAATTTGATTGAAACTGATATTTTCATTTTCAAGATATTCAATAATACCTGAATTTTGGCACAAGTCAAGTGCTCCACAGCACATGAGTGACTGTGAAAAATGATAGCTAGCAATTTCAACCAAGAACTTGGCACTAGCAAAAGGGCAAGTTTAAAAAAAATGTGACCAAAGTGTGACATTGGGGTTCAAAAATAAACATTATGTCAGAGCTTTCTTTTTTGTAACATAAGTTTCCTTATATCCTGAATTTTGACAAATTCTAAGTTTTTTGTAAATAGTATTTATAGTTTTCTTTTATCAACCTCTTGATTAAGATTATCAAGAGATTTTTTACCAAAAATTATCATTTCTATTCAAGTTCATAAAAACATCAAGTAAATTATTAAGTCCTGAAATTTTGACCTAATATGATGAAATGGATATTATAAACCACGTTTGGCATCAAAACTGGTATGTTTAAAACATGTTTTTTAAATTAATGATACTTTTTATAAAATTTGGCAAGGATTTTCCAGCATGTAGAGCTTAAAGTTTTTAAATCTTTGATATTAAAGCCCATATTAAAAGAAAACTCATTGATTTGCAGACGTTAGGATCTATAGAAGAAGAAAACATTAGTTTTTTTGGGTCTGGATGTCTAGCTTTCTAATGCTGGACATTATAAAAACACTGTGTTATGAAAGAAAATGTTACACCCCTGACATTCATTGCTATTTATTTATTTCAAAGGAAAAATATATTATTTCTTCGGCTACCAAGCAACTGCTTAAAATGATCTCATATGATCTGGGGGTTTTCATATGACATCCAAATGACATACAGGTGGTGGTTACCACTATTAAAGCCATTTGTAATTGTTGGATCAGAAAATATTTACCAGACGAAGAATTCACCCATTATTCTTCAGCTATTATGAGAAAATAAGGTGACAACAGCATGATTTAAATGCTGTAAAATGTTGTTTATGAACTGCTATAAAAACCAAAAATGAACAATAAACTTCAGAAAAAAAGCAGTCTGAAGTAACACAAGTATGAAACTATCTATATTGTTACACCCCTGACCGGTACAAGTATGTTGATAAAGACAATCTATATTTCATACATACTGTATATTTCTGAAATATCAGGCTCATTTTGGTTATAAATAGTATGATGGTATACTATTTTTCACAGCATTATTTAACTTACTTTTGATGAAAGTTGATAACTTAACTGCTGTTATCTTGAAATACTCAAGATCATCAGCACTAAAAAGCTTGTCTTGATAGAATGTTCAATCAAAATGTAGTGCCTCTCTACTACATAGAACAGTGTGTACACTTTTAGTTTAAAACATTTAAAAAAATACTACTAAAGGATTTTAATAAACAAAAACAGACTTCGAACTATCAAATGAACAAAATTGAATGTTGTTACACTCCTGACATGAAAAGACAGAAGTATTTATCTTGATCCATGAACTTTTCTCATCAATTTACATGACAGTCAGTCTTATATGATGATATTTTCTATTTTGTCATCTCAACTAGTTTAGTTTTTACCTTTTCCCTATATATTTCTTTACTCCTGCTGAAAGGGATTTCTTGGTTCCTTGGTCTTGAGACGAGAAAATCCCCTACCCCCTTAAGTTTTCTCATTGATTTCCTGATACAAGAAAGTTTTATAAATGGCTTTCCTATTTCTAATTGATGCTGAGGTCATTCGTTGAAATGCCTCTTAGATTAGAAGGGTTAGTAAAGATATATCTCTATTAATTATAAAAATGTCAGGAGTGTAACAATTTGTATACATTATCATTATCAAAATGTAAATACATTATTAAGAAGTTTTTATCATTATTTGATGGTTTCATTTGTAAGTCAAAGGAATAATCTCATGGTGAAAAAAATACTGACCACTATCTTTCTATTTATTATTTTATACCTACAAAATGGCTATTATATTAAATATTGGTTTTTTACAAAAATAACTGGCAATTTTTGTTATAGAAGAAAAGAAACAAGTTTCCACTGCTAGGACAATGTCTGCATTATCATAATATTTAGTTGCTTTGAGCTAAAATCATGTATTTCATCACCTACACTGAAGAACATGCAACAAAATTATAGGTGTTACACTCCTGACATCATAAATGGTGCTCTGTGAGGAAATTCAATCCTCTGATGCAGCAAGTAAATTTTGCTGATTATCTGGAGTGGGGATGTGTTTCAAGAAAACAGAAAAATATAGGTATTGGGCAGCATACAGAAAGATGGTGAGAAGGTAAACACAATGTGTTACACTCCTGACATCAGTGGGTTGTTAAATTTGAAGAAATGCATACCCATGTGAAGTGAAGTTAGGATCAAAATCTGAGCTTCAGTTGATGTTGCACATGTCTGTTTGTGTTGTGGCCAAGTTACATATATGTAGCATGTATAGTCAACTTGTAGCAGTTAATATTGGAAGAAGCATTGTTTTTTTACCTCATGTAAATTTTGAAGGGCATGTCTCCAAAATGACATGTTATATCAATAGGTAGATTATATAAAGAGCCCTGCTTTATGTATTTTATCTACAACATGTCAATTTATGATATACAAAAGCTTAAACTGGTGTAATATCACTATGTTTACTAATATATTCCTTAGAACATTCACATGGTGAAAAAATGTCACACAAAAAGCGTTACACTCCTGACATTTTGGGGTGGTTTTAATGACATATCTTTTTTTATTTGTCATTTGATTTATTTCAAATTTGGCAACAAATGAATGGGTATCAAAACACACCTTTGAGGGATAAATTTAAATAAAAATATCACATATTAAGAGCATGGGGATAAAAAAAACGAACGGTCACATTTTTTAAAACTTGCCCAAAAGTGTTCAAAATTTGAAACATCCATTCACATTTGATTACTCTTGTAGACACGTAGACACTTCAAGAAACAATGTAAATGCAACCAAAATGTTGTATGAACAATTTATACATCTCACATAGATAACTTTACGCCCCAACATACAGCTTTTGAGCACTCCGCAGCATTCTTATCAGTCTTTTTAGAGTCACTTCCTGGTTTGATACCGTTTGCAATATTATGACACGCTGGGTGAACTTTAGAAAAAAACATTTGCTTGAACATGAACTACAATTATCCAACTACAATATTTAGAAGTATTTTTTGGTAGAAAAATATATATTTACAATTATTTCTTAGGAACTTTTCAAGGTCAAAATGAAAAAATTGTAAATGAAATCAGAAATACATATTGGGTCAAAATACTTATATGAGGGTCTGGATGGGGGGGTCTGGTATTCACTATTCATTAAAAATTTAGCCCATTATTCATCTCATTAAAATTTTGGGTTATTCATTAAATAAGACCAACTATTCATTAAAAATAAGAGAGGTGGCAAAGAAATCTGATTATTCACTCTTCATTTTTTTTGTCTTAAATTCATTAAAAAATAGGATTATTCATTAATTTTTAGGCCCTCATTATTCTTTATTCATTATTTTTTTGCATATTATTCACTATTCATTATAAAAAAGGGCCATTATTCACTAATCATTATACCCCATCCAGACCCTCTTATATGTGGCCAAAGGTATCAGTCTCCTTGATAAAAAAGCAATTTTTGTTTATACAGGAAAAATTTCATGCAAGTAAGAGCTTTTGAAAGATATATCCCCTGAACAAAATAAATAAAAGCAGTTTGGTTAGCACTTGGTAGATTTCTGACTTTTGTCACACCTGTTTCTAGCAAGTTACTGTAAATTCGAGAATTTTCGCAAAAAAATAAAGTCCTTCCGAAATAGTGAAATCACTGCCATTTACTGATGTAGGTAAATCATGCTTGTAGAAAACCCAGAATGATAAGGGTTACAGGGTACGCACAGGCTTGAAAAGCACTTGAATATACTGGACTGTCTTGAAAAGTCCTTGAAAATGAAAGCACTTGAAAAAAACACTCAAAGGCCTTGAAAAGTTCTTGAATTTTACCATTTACAGGAGGATTCAACACTGTTTTTGGAAACCTAAATCAGTATAAAATTGTGGCGCCTTTATTTGGTGCAGCATATGCTGCACCAAATAAAGGCACCACTATTTTATACTAAAGGCACCACAATTTTATACTAATTTTCTAAAACTAATATCTTTAGTAATGGACTCTAGCATTTCCAAATTAGAAATTTAACATGTAAATCAGTATTTTTCATAAGCTTTCAGTCCTTAAAAACAGTAGGCAAGTCTTTAAGAAGCCCTTGAAAAGTCCTTGAATTTTACACAAACTTGCCTGTAGGAACCCTGGGTTAACTGGGTTGTCTTCATGTTTTTTTTTCAGTGTCATTTTTGTTCAACTGGATTGGTTTCCTGTTCTCTCTCTGTATTTCCCACACTGTCGCTGGACGATGTGGCGCTCTTTCTGGACTAGGACTAAGTATTGTTAAATGGGTTGCCATAGTAAAGGTAGGTAACTCTTGAATATGCAGCATCAAGTTCAGTCCTTTGGTTGGCTCTGTATTTCCCACACTGTTGCTGGACGATGTGGTGCTCTTTCTGGACTAGGACTTAGTATTGTTAAATGGGTTGCCATAGTAAAGGTAGGTAACTATGGAATATGCAATGTCAAGTACAGTCCCTTGGAAGTCTCCGTATTTCCCAGACTGTCGCTGGACCATGTGGCGCTCTCTCTGGACTAGGACAGTATTGTAAAATGTTAATTGGGTTGCCATAGTAAAGGTAGGTAACTCTTGAATATGCAGCATCAAGTTCAGTCCCTTGGTTGTGATTCAATTAACCCTTGTCCTGCTGAACCCAAATTTGTCCAATTTTGAAAACGATGTAGATCCATCCAGATCAGCTGGCTTCTGACGAAGCCATCTGATCAGGATCCATACTATTTTCCACTCTGATTGATAATACTTGCTTACAATTGGAATGCTGCAAGTTAACAAGAAAACACTGTAGATCCAGATCAGCTGGCTTCTGATGAAGCCATCCGATCAGGATCTACACTATTTTCCAATCTGATTGATAATACTTGTTTACAACTGGAATTAATAAGCTTAAAACAGGACCATGTAGTGCAGTCAGTAACATGTCTGGCTACAGATGCATGTCTGACTGCATATCCAGGGGTCACAAGTTTGATCCCCGCCCGGTCCCTAACTTTTGTGGAGATTGGTCATGAAATAATTTCTACAGCCATTCTCCTCCCTTCCGCTGAATCATTCAAGAAGGGTTGTTGTTAGTTACAAGCGAAAGTATGTGTAAGAAAAACTGGTTAACCACTTGTTCAAGCTTGCCCAGGAAAAAGTGTGGTTAGGTGAACTGACTGTCCCGCCATGACCATAGCTGTTGACTTGGGATGTAAAGCAACAAAACAAACAAAGGCGGATTTATATAAAGAAGTTTGTATAGGGAAAACAACGGCATGGTCTTAAAGAAATTATGTGCATTGCACTACAGTATACATGTATCAGGCCTCTAGTTAAAAGTGCGTAATTAAAAATAATGTTTCTTATTTCTCAACCAAAACTTTTGTTATGGGTATTCAAAAGAACCCTCTCAATGAGACGGTTTTGTTGAGCTTCCAAAAGATATGTTAAATCTGAAGGGTAAGAAAATATTGACACTCAAATAATTTGTTTAACTAGACCTATGATGTATGTTATATGTAAAGCATGCATAAATGATAATTAAAAGTTGATTTTCTAAATCTCAACCAAAACATATGCAGGGATTATTTTAGGATGCAATATTGGGAGATTTGCTCATTTTTCTGCCAAAAATCACCGTGAAATGGCTTAATCGGAGAAAGATCTCCTTGAAAAATATAATTTAGCTATGGATTTTACAGAATTTCTTGTCACTTTCTGTTCTCAGAATATTATGAGCCAGAATTATCCCTGCATATGTTATGAGCCTGAAATATCCCTGCATGTGTTATGGGTTCTCAAAAGAACAGTCTCAAAGAGAAAACTGATAGATAAGAAAATATTCACAAATTTATGTTAAAATTATTTATCTTGGCCTATGTCATGGGTTTAGATAAACAAAATTTTTGAGCGTAAAATTTTAAATATTTTCTTACCAATCAGTTTTAACATATGTTTTGGGTGCTCATTGAGACGGTTCTTTTGAGTACCCACAACATATGTTTTGTTGAGAAATAAGAAATTTGTATTTTTGGTACGCTCTTTACTGAAAGCCTGCTTTTGTATTTGCAGCATAACCAGTGGGCAGATGGATTTGCTGAAGCTGATTCCTGGGTTTGGTGGCTTTTAATACTCTGTGGTAAGCATAGCTCATTGGCCCTTGTTCATGAGTAGGAAACTATATAGACAGAACCCTTTGCTCTGAAAAAAGAAATCTTATGAGGCTCTTTACGGGGCGGAAACAATTGCCTAAAAACCCTAAAAGTTTTCTATTATGTGCTTTTATGGTGTGTTGTAGCGAAGAAAAGAGAATGCAGTGCTCCACTCTGGTCTCTTAACTGCTTATTTAAGCTTTTGCCAGCTGCAAACTGTGTATGTTTTTTTTTTTAAATCTTATTTGTTGTGAGGTATAGTAAGTGAAGGTTGTTTACCTCATGACAAAACTGATTCAGATACAACTTTACACAATTTACAGTTCACACCAGCTTGGATTAGAATTGAAAGACCAGGGGGGGAGCACTACATTCTCCTTTTTTCGGGCTATTTTAAACAATAAAATAACACATTTTTAGACATTTTTTTCAGCCTCCATATACAGAACCACCACCATATACAGAACCTTTAGTTTCCTACCCGTGTTGTTGAGACCAAATTCGCCAAAAATGTTCTTGCGGTATATTGAAAAAATTTGACCCTAGTTGCCTTCCAAAAAGGCACCGATCAAAATTAACAGCACAGATCAAAATGCGATAAATCTGGATATTCCTTTTTTGCTATTCTGACAAGCATTTTGTGAATTCCAGCCCTGATAATCATCATTTAATTGAGAACTGAATGAAAAAATAAGGCATGATATTTCATAAGAATTTAAAGCAGCTAAATTCGAAATTGTCGCTTGCTGCAAATTATATGTGGCGCTTTATGGGATGATAGTCCAATGTGGAGTGACCCATAGATAATGATTTTTATCACAATTGCCTTAAAACTTTTTTTTAACTCATAGCTATCTAGTGTCATCTGCTCTGAGCCTTTGCAAATACTTTATAGACTCAGATCTGGCCTGACATACTCATGGCATCAAAATTTGGTGATTTTAAAAGACTTACATATTGGCGTCGTTTACTCAATTTAATGTCCTTTAAAGTTATTATCTATCTATATTCATAGGGGTAATTTTAAAGTGAGGATGATATTCTCTCCTTTAATAGTAGCATATTTGAAGACATATTTTCTTCTATGTTGAAACATACACAACCATTCAAAAAAATTTTGATAATACAGATTTTGCATTTTTCGTTTTTACCACAAAAAGCGCCAAATATAAATACCCGCCAAATATATGTGTTTTATAGTCTTCTGACCCAGTGATTCATTTACAATTTTGGGCTTATGGGTCCTGGGACTCGCTGTTTCCCATATCAATGAGTCCAACTACTAACTTATAGTTCAGAACACTATTTTTGATGACAAGTCTGCAATATTATTGCATACTGGGACTCACTGAAATGAAAACTTTGCATCCCAGAGACAAAATTATGCGCAAAAGATGCAGGATGTGCAGGTAACAAAATCACTGCTGACCCTTTTTCTCTTTTTCAGGGTTCATGATATTTGTGCGTGGAGCAGTTCAGTACGCCAAGATCAAATACGAGTGGCAGAAATTGAATGGTTATATCAGAAGATACTACTTATTCTAACCAGTGCAATACCAGTGCATCAAACCAGTCACTAGAATTGTTTACTTATTGTAAAATAGATTCCATTTTCTTTTTTTATTCTAAGTCATTAAATCTTTACCTGTACAGAGCTCTGGTTAAATTTACCAAGCAGGCAGTTCAGACCGCCAGATAAGGATTGCATTTGAAAATTATTTTTTTTACTTCTCAACTAAAACATATGTTGTGGGTACTCAAAAGAACCGTCTCATTGAGACTGTTCTTTTGAGCATCCAAAAAACTTGTTTAAATGATGGATAAGAAAATAATTCAATTTTACGCTAAAACGTTTTGCTTGTTTGGACATATGGAATATCTGATTTTTTGCTTTGAAGTTTAGGGCGTTTTCCTGTAATATCTGGAGTCTTTTTTTTGGGCTCCCAATTTTTTTATTTTAGGGAGTTTTTAACATTACAATCAGCTTGGTGTAACCTAGTATATACATTTCCAGGGTTTGACTGCCATTACTGTTTTTTTTTCTGTTTCTGAACAGTGTCAGTAGTTATGGTGGTCGGGCTTGTAACAATTGGCTTTTTTTACGGTTAAGGATACCAGTTATGAATCGGACCATGTTAAACCTGGAGATGATTTGTGTTTTGAAAATGGTGTATATTTCCAGATCAGCTGAAGCCAGCTGATCAGAATCTACTCAGATTGCTGCTCTGCTTGTAAATACATGTAAATTACTGGGATCCTACAAATTTATTAAAGATAGCTCTGGAAGGAGTGTAGCACAATAAAAACTTATCCCGCCACTATTTTTATGTCTTGAAAATGTCTGTTTTCATGTATGTGCTGAAAAAATTCAAGTGCCTTTCAAGCTAGATGTTTTCATAGAAGCAAATAAAAGCCGTGATCAGGGTGCAGTCTGATCTGGGTCTATATATTGTTTGCAATATATGCTATTTAAGAACTTTAGTACAGTAAAACCTGTGTAAAACTGCCATTCACAAAAAGACCAAAAATTTGTTTTCAAGAACAAGTATCCCTTAACCCTTAATGCGCCAATTGCAACAAAAGTCGTCTGCTTTTCTCGTCTGCTGAAATGTTTAACAAGCCACTATGGCAAACAGTGTGGACCCAGATGAGACTGCTCCTATAGGAAGCAGTCTGTTCTGTGTCCACACTGTTTGCTTCTATACTTAATTCGTCAGTAATGCTAGGCAATTATTTGCAGCAGATGACTTCAGCAGACAACATTTTCAGATGCATTTTTTTCTTGGCACTTTAAGTGTTAATGCAGGTCAAAAGTATTGCAGAATGCTCTTAGAGGAGCATTGCAGAATGCTCTTAGAGGAGCATTCTGCAATACTTTTGACCTTCATTGAGCTACCATTCGTCATAAAGATTTTTTTTCTCTATTTTTGAGTGGCTGTTTTACACAAGTTTTACTGCAGATGAGGGGGTAGGCAACAAAAGATGTGACTGGTGGAAAAGGGGTAAGATAATCAACAGGGTAGCAGGGCTTACCCTGGCTCAGAATTTGTTGTAGCCAACACTTTAACCAAATGGAAAAAATCGGAGTCAAATGAAATTGACTTCAACCAAGGTTTTAGCCAAAAGTAGTATCAAGAAGTTGTTCTGTATTGAACTCTTTGCCTACTAGTGGCGACTTTTGTCAGCTACTGATAACCTTTGCAAACAGTTTGGACCCAGATCGGGCCCGACAAAATGTCAGACCTGATCTGGATCCAAACTGTTTGACACCCTGATGGTATTGAAAAAAAACATACAAAGAGATAAATATGGCACAATAATAAAGTGTGAAGGAATATAAATATCGGAAAATCCAAAAGCTGATCAAAATACACTTTTTCGCAGATATGTAATTTTTTAACCACCTAGGGTGTATTTTTTAAAATTTAGCCTATGACATATTTGTAGCCACTCTACATTTTTAGTAGTGAATGGCCAATGGCAGGGTGAACCCTGGGTAGGAGTTGAACTGCAGAAGATGGCAATTTCTTGTTATATCTTTTATTTTCCACTTTTTTAGCTCACCTGAGCCGAAGGCTCATGGGTGAGCTTATAGTATACCAGTCACTCCGGCGTCCGTCCGTCCGTCGTCTGTCCGTCACATTTTCAAACATCTTCTCCTCTGAAACACTGGGCCAATTAAACTCAAATTTCATATGGAGACTCCTTAGGACGTGGGAACGAAAGTTTGTTCAAATAGTCCTGGTCACATGACCAAGATGGCCGCCATGCCCATATATGGTAAAAACCTTTTAAAAATCTTCTTCTCCAGAACCAGAAGGCCGATGACCTTGGGACTTGGTATGTAGCATACGGGGTGTTGGGCCTACCAAGTTTGTTCAAATGATGATCCTAGGTTGACCTTGACCTACTTAACGTCAAGGTCAAATTTGCTTCCTAATGCATTTAAATGGGAATTTTTTTTAAAAGTTGATTTTTTGAAAACTGTTAAAGCCAAAGTGATTATTTTTACTTGATATGTTAAAACTAATGAGACAATGGTTATAAATAAGTTTCAAAGGTCAAGGTTGACCTTTGCCCTTTCAGCCAAGGTCGCTCATATTGTGGTCCCATCAATATATTAAAACATAGTTTACTCACAAACCATTGACACAATTGAACTCAAATTTCATGTGAAGACTCCTTATGATAAGATAGTCAAAACTTATACAAAATATTTTGGGTACATGACAAAGATGGCCGCCATGCCCATATATGGTAAAAACCTTTTAAAAATCTTCTTCTCCAGAACCAGAAGGCCAGTGACCTTGAGACTTGGTATGTAGCATTGGGGATGTGGGGCCTACCAAGTTTGTTCAAATGATGATCCTAGGTTGACCTTGACCTACTTAACGTCAAGGTCAAGTTTGCTTCCTAATGCATTTGAATGGGAAATGTTTTGAATAGTTGATTTTTTGAATACTGTGAAAGCCAAAGTCATTATTCTCACATGATTTGTTCAATCTAGTGTCTATAAATAAGATTCAATGGTCAAGGTTGACATTTGACCTTTCAGCCAAGGTCACTCATATTGGAGTCCCATCAACATATTAAAACATAGTTTTCTCAGAAACCACTTGGCCAATTGAAACCAAATTTCATATGACAACTCCTTATTATTGGTTAGCCAAAACTTATACAAATTGTTATGGTCACATGACTAACATGGCCACCATGCCCATATATGGTAAAAACCTTTTAAAAATCTTCTCCAGAACATAAAGGCCATTCGCTTTGGGACTTGGTATGTAGCATTGGGGATGTGGGCCCTACCAGGTTTGCACAAATGATGAATCTATGTTGACCTTGACCTAATTTATGGCAAGGTCAAATATGATTCCTAATGCATTTATATGGAGAAAATCTTAAAATGTTTGTTTTTCTATAACTGTTTAAGCCGAATTCACAATAGTTAAACCTATTGAGACAATAGTTTTATATTAAGTACCCAATGTCAAGCTGACCTGTGACCTTTTATCCAAGGCCACTCATTTGGAATGCCACACACCTATCTAAACATCTTTTTTGCAGAAATCACTGGGCTGTTTGATGGATTATTCATTAGATTGTTTAGGTCATTTGACCAAAATGGCTGCAACCTCCATATATGTTAAAACAAAATAAGCTGCAGTTGACCTTTACCTATTTTAGCATTATTAAGGAGATCAGGTGAGCGCCTCAGGACCTTCAGGTCCTCTAGTTTTAGGAAAGTAAGGCTTGAAATTTCATATGAGTCCTCTGCTTCTAGAAGACTATTTGTAAGAAATATCAACCTATATTTGGTTTCTTAAAGAGAAATATGTTGGTCGCAAATTTTTATATGGCTTTTCATGGGTTAAAATAAAGGGGCCATTCCGGCTTTAAAATATGCCATTTTCCTAACTGAAATAGACAAGAAGCACAGTGGTAGAGTGTCAGACTTGGGATCAAAGGGTCGCTAGATCGACACTCAGCAGAGGCACTGTGTAATGTCCTTAAGCAAGACTGTTTATCCCCTGCTTAGTGCTGGTTTCAACCAAGAAGACAGGAATGTATCCCAACATGACTGTAAATTGTTGACTGGGATGTAAAGCATCAACACAAACAAACAAATGCCGAGATAGATTATACATGTAATTACTTTGCGACATGTTGTAAAAGTTGGGCTGATCCCTATGGGTTAAAAGGTTGCTTGATGGTGAGCAGGCTTTAGCGTGATTAAAAAACTGATTTTATTATTTCTCAACCAAAACATATGTTGTGGGTACTAAAAGAACCGTCTCAATGAGACAGTTCTTTTGAGCAACAAAAACATATGATAAAACTGATTGGTAAGAAAATATTTACAATTTTATGCCTAAAGTTTTTTGGTTTATCTGGACCTATGATGGTGATTGATTTTACCCTTTTTCTGCCGAAAACATTAATATGGCACTTACACTTCTGTTTTTACAGGTTTTAAGATAAACAAAATTGTTGGGTGTAAAATTGTAAATATTTTCTTGCCCATCAGTTTTAACATATGTTTTGGGTGCTCAAAAGAACCGTCTCATTGAGACGGTTCTTTTGAGTACCTACAACAAATGGTTTGGTTGAGAAATAAGAAAATTATTTTCGGTAAACTTAACTAAAGGTCTGTTGATGCAGTAGATTCTGAGGCTGTATAGAAAACCGTGAAGATCGTGAACAGATTGCTTCCTCAGAAGTCATCTGATCTGGATCTGCTTTATTTTTGTTAAGAGCAAATATTTGGGTTCAGCAGAACTAGGGTTACCAGTGCAAGCCATGATTAGATTGTTCTAATAGCATAGATCCTAACAAGGAAATCTTTGGGGCGTAAAAAGTGTAAATATGTTCTTACCCATCAGTTTTAACATATGTCTAACAGTGTAAGCCATGATCAGATTGTTCTTATAGCATAGGTCCAGACAAGGGAATCGGTGGGGCATAGAAAGTGTAATTATTTTCTTACCCATCGTCTCATACATATGTTTTGGGTGCTCAAAAAAGTCTTTTTGAGATGGTCCTTTTGAGTACCCACAACATATGTTTTGGTTGAGAATTAAGATAAAAAAAAATTAATTACACATTCTTATCTGGATACATATCTATAGAGAACACTTCATTTCCTTAGTCTAGCGTGAAAGTCTAGTCGCCCACATGTGCGGATCCAGAGGGGGGACAGGGGGTCCGGACCCCCCCCCCCCTGGAAAATTACAAAAATATAGGGTTCCTTAGCAATATTATACAATACAATTTAAATGTTGTTTCGCTGGCGGGCAGGTGATGGCCCGCTTATAGTGGTATTTTGATCATTCCTCCCCTCAACAAACTAAAAAAACAACTAAAAAAACTCCCTCAAAGTTGGACCCCCTCTGACAAAACTTTCTGGATCTGCACATGTTGGCTTTCATTTTTCTCCATCACATCTGGTCAAATATTAATCCTTTGCATTCTGATGGATTTTCCAATACAGATATTTACAGTAAGGATGGGATTGTCCATTATGTATTTTAAGGGGTCACAGCCAGTCATTTCCAATATAATGTTTGATTGTTTGATGGATTTGTTTCTTTACGTCCCATCAACAATCTTTCAGTTAAACAGGGACGGGTCTTCCTGGGTTGAACCAGTACTAAGCTAGGATAAATGTGTCTTGCTCCAGGACCACAACACAGTGATGCCGGTGAGGCTTGTACCCACGACCCCTCAATCTAAAGTCAAGCACTCTACCACTGAGCTACTGCGCTCCCTTAATAATAATGTACTTCAGTCCTTTAAGATTGTATTTTTATTTTAGCAAACAGTGGAGGCCCTGATGAAATGCCATATTTGTGGCATTTCACCTGGGTGTTCACTGTTTGCAAAAGTACCATTTAAGCACCCTTTTAGGGATTTCCAGTATACAAAGGGTCAAGGGTTAAAATAATTTACAGTACGAGTTGTGTGTGTGTGCTATGTATGATGAATTGTAAGTAGAATACCCCAGAAATTTCTCTTTATATCACTTGTCTTTTTGAAAGCTTATACTTGCACAAAACCATTTTTTTTTCTACTCTAATATATTGTTGCTTGATTTTGTTTGTCTACCTTTCACGGTAGTGCATTTCTTATAAATGAGCAGTGACATGTGATTTCCAACAATGTGGCATTTTGTCAAGTGTAGACGCAGACGAGCCTGTGCAGCCTCCTTTTAAGCTTAGAAACTCCAAATGGTGTTCAGTAGCATAACACTCATAGAATATTCAAGCAACTGGCAAAGGCTCTGACCAGCCTGCGGGTATGCACAGGCTGATCGGAGGCTTTGCTTGTCACACATACCACATTTTTGGAAATCTCGTTGTGGCTCAAATGTGGCTCAAATGTCTTTTGCATTTGCATAATTCAGGCCGGCTGTAGCATTTTTACACAAAACCTTCTGACGACTTTTTTCCAAAAATTCTTTCAGGAACACCATAAGAATGTCAAACAGTTTGGATACAGATCAAGACCAACATTTAGTCAAGCCAGATCTGGGTTCAAACTGTCTTGGTGTGTGTGCATTTATTTCATTGTTCAGATAGCATATTACAGTATTCTTTTGTTTGCACCTGTGAGCAGATTTTTTGACCAGACTTGCTCGGATACAGTACTTGATGTGAGCCAAGAGTTGATTATGGATAAGTGAACTTGAAGTATCTTCAAGGTCACAGTTAGGCTGGTGCACTCTCATGGCCCTGTTATATTTGGGCTTTTTGCAAGATGAAAACGGGGGAAAAATCCACTATCTGGAGTTCTGTCCATACCATGTTAAGCCTGCAGATGTATTGCATTTTGAAGCCAGCTGATCAGGATCTACTCAGCTTTCTGCTCTGCGATCCTGTAAGTTTATTAAAGATGGCTCTGGGAGGAGTGTAGTACAATAAGCCCTTATCTCGCCACTATTTTTATTTTTGTCTTGAAAATGTCTGTTTTCACGTCTGTGCTGAAAAAATTCAAGTGCCCTTCAGACTAGATGTTTACATATAGGCAAACAATAAGAACCCTGATCCAAGGGAGCAGTCTGATCTGGGTCTATATTGTTTGCAATATATGATATTTAAGAACTTAAGTACAGAAAAACCTGTGTAAAACTGCCATTCTCAAAAAGACCAAAAATTTGTTTTCAAGAACAATTATCGCTTAATGCAGGTCAAAAGTATTGCAGAATGCTCCAAGAGGAGCATTCTGCAATACTTTCGACCTTCATTGAGCTACCATTTGTTATTAAGGTCTTTGTTTTCTCTATAATTGAGTGGCTGGTTTACACAGGTTTTACTGTAGATGAGGGGGCAGACAACAAAGATGTGACTGGTGGAAAAGGGGTAAGATATGCTTCACTTGAGGCAAATTTGAGTTTGGTCGGGGCCTTCTAGTCTATCCCAATTCTTTTCTCTTTCCTTCTCTCTGGGAGGAGTCCAGGCATGACTGAGATATTATTGGCTGGGACTTCAAGCCTTGACTCGATCAATCAAAACAGTGGGGCTTAACTGTGTTGATAGAGAAATATATTCCTCTAAATGAATTGTCTTTTGAGATTTTGGTAATTGTCTCATATCCAAGCAGTGAAGGATCAGGCAAGCCTGCACAAAAGCAGAGTCTTCACTACACACATACACACAGAGTAGGGTAGTAGATGAAGAATGAGGCCAAACTTAAGGGATCTAGCACTACTAAGATTCTAAAATTTCAAACACTTTTTTCTTTCTGTTCTCAAATGTACAGTAAAACCTGTCTTAAGCAGCAACTCAAAACTAGACAAAACACAGATCTTATGACAAATGGTAGCTTAAAAAGGTCGAAAGTATTGCAGAATGCTCCCCTTTGAGTATTCTGCAATACTTTTAACCTGCATTAAGCGATAATTGGTCTTGAAAACCAATTTTGGGTCTTTTGAGAGTGGCCGTTTTACACAGGTTTTTACTGTAATGTTGGTTTTCAGGGCTGAAACTCGTAAAACGCTTGTCAGATTAGCGAATAGAGAAGGCTCTGATAAAACTGCTTCATCAGAAGCAGTTTGACTTGGGTCTGCACTGTTTATCAAGCCTTACTGGCAGGCAAATGGTGCTCAAAATTTTGAACATTTACGTTAGATAGTTAAAAGGATGAAATTAATCATATGTGATAAAACCAAATTCTGATGAGCTGACCTAAATTAGTTTCTCTAGGTTACATCCATCAGCTATAGTTTTAGTTTCTTTTTCTGTACCACTAAAATGGTGAATTATGTTAACTTTTATGTGATTATTTGGAAAATAAAATATTTATTACTGTTGGTTTTCTTAATTTCTCAATATTCACTTCATTAACTTTTCCTTCATGAATATTCATGTTAAGCTCCACCCACTATGAATAACTATATGAATAAACTATCACGTTAGTACATAGAACAAGGCTATTACTTGTCAGGGCCACTAATGTAGGATCATATCTAATCATTTTTCCATTAGCAAACATAGTAGACACTGATCGGAGCTGCTATGATCCTACACTAATGGACCAAAGTTTATATATATATATATATATATATATATATATATATATATATATATATATATATATATATATATATATATATATATATATATATATATATATATATATATATATATATATATATATATATATATATATATAAAATAAAAAAGTCTGATTTCACAATAATATAACTTTATTTTCTTCTGTTCTACCGGTTTCACTTTTCAGATCATCAGGAACTATTCAAAATGGTGGCCGTTGCATAGTTACAACGTTGCCGTTATTAACGTTACGTCTATGACGTAAACGTTATGCAGTTAAATATAATAATGAAAATACATGTAATTTGAAAATGTACGCTTAGTGCGTTAATATATAGTGCAGTACAATTGCTGCACATCGCACTAATTAGTATATAATATTTTAGAGTGTCAGACCTCCAGAAAATAGTGCGTATTTACTCATAGTTCTACGCCCATACTTATAGTGCTGTACATTCACTGCGCGTCGCACTAGTAAGTATGGTATATTGAAGTGTCAGACCTCCAGATAAGAGTGCATTCTTAAAAATCACACTCATTTTTCTCAACCAAAACATCCGTTTTGGGTACTCAAAAGAATCGTCTCCTCAAGATAATAATGCGCACCTTTCGTATTTCTCAACCAGAACATACGTTTTGGGTACTCAAAAGAACCGTCTCCGTGAGACGGCTCTTTTTAGCATCCAAAACACGTTCTGCCGATTGATAAGAAAAAGATCACATTTTATGTGCATGAAGTGGTCTTATCTGGATCTATATGAGAGTACTCTGAGGACACGGCTTAAGTTACCCTGTTTAGTTTGGGTTTTAGGAGTTTTATAAAGTAATGTTCTTTTGCACGTCTTAATGATGTGCTGTCAGAATACATTTTATAAAACGGGAAAATATGATATTTTGGACTCATTTGTTGAGCACATATATTCAAGTGTTCACTGACAAAGAGTATTCTTGTGTTAGGATCCCTTATTTGTTGATTATGAACGGTGACCCGTCTACGTAAAAAGTTGCCGGTTTCACCGATGTATTCATCCCCACAGCCTCTGCATTTCATGACATAAACTACATTTTTCACTTCACAGGTCATTGATTCGTGACATAAAAATCTTTTTCCACAATTAAATTCGAACGAGTTACTTTCTAAGAGGTGTATGCAGAGGCCACAGTTGGGTCTATTATACCGTTTTACCTCATGGTTAGAATCGTGATTGAATTTAGCCTTGGTTAATAGTCGTTTTAAGTTATTTGGCTGCCGTTTGCTTTTAATCAATTTGAAGTTAGATAATACTTTGATCATTTTCGGATCCTCTTGTAGAATGGGTAAATTGAAATTAATTACATTAAATATTTCTGGATTTTTAGGGTTATGAGTGGAAACATAAGTAATGACAGATTCGCTTGTTTTCTCAGTAACATTTCTTAATGTTTTTTGGTCGAGTTGCATTGCTCTGTCTATTCCACTCTGAATGAGCTTCTTGGGATATTTTTGCGTCAGTAAAAACGACTTTAATTCATTTAGTCTTATTTCAAGTGTATTTTGTTCAGAAATTATGGTCCGTAATCTACGTGCAAGGTTGTAAGGAATGCTCAGTTTTGTATGTCTCGGATGGCAAGAGGTAAATAGAAGATATTGCTTGCAATCTGTCTCCTTATAATAAATATCAGTTTCGAGTCTACCATCCTTATTTTGGACCATTACATCTAGAAACGGTTGTTCATTAGGACTACTTTGTATTGTGAATTTGATATCCTTGTGTAAATTATTTAGAATACCATGAAATGTTTTTAATTCTGCTACAGATTTAGTCCAGGGAATGAAGCAATCGTCCAGAAATCGTTTCCAGTATGTTTTGAAAAAGTGCTGAAAGTCAGCGTCATAATCTTTTTCAATTATATTAAATAATTTTTCCTCCAAGTATCCTATGGTTAAGGTTGCGTACACTGGTGCGAATTTAGTACCCATCGCTGTACCCTTTTCTTGTTTGAAATATGTATCATTGAAACAAAAAATATTATTTTCAAGTATAAGTTTGATTCCATCTAAAATGAATTCTTTTGTAAATCTTGGGTTTAAAGTTTCTGGGTACTTCTCTAGCCAGTAATCTACCGCTTCCAAACCAAGTGCATGTGGGATATTAGAGTAAAGGGATTCTATGTCAAATGATACCAAAATAGTATCTTTTGGTACATTTTCTGGTATGTTATTAAGGAAATCCGTTGTATCCCTCAGGTAACTGGTCACGTGTTTCGTAAAGGGGCGTAAAAGTATATCGATTAGATTGCTGAGTCTATGCGTTTGGCAAGAGGGACCAGCAACAATCGGCCTCAATTTCAAATCGAGTATATCTTCATTAATTTCAACGTAATTAGACTGTGCTAACTTGCATTTTTCGTTTATTTGTTTGCTTTTATGTACTTTTGGTAGTCCATAGAAGTTACTTGTTTTTGCTTCAAAATTCTGTAAATAATCCATTTCCTTTTCTGTCATATGACTTTTATAATTTTTAAGAAATCTTTTATATTTCATTTGCAAATCTTTTTCAGGGTTCGTTTTTAATTTAGTATAATATAGTTCATCGCTTAGGATTCTTTCTACCATGGACTTATAATTTTCTTTGCTCATAATTACTGATGCCCCACCTTTATCTGCCTGTTTAAAGATAATAGAGTTATCATCTTTTAAACTCTTTACAGCCTCCCATTCAGAACGTTTTAGGTTTTGATTATTATGTGTTTGACGTAAAGTCTTGGGGAATTTTTCTACTGTATCTATAAACTCGTCAAGTGCTCCATTGCGTTTGTCTGAAGGGGTAAAGTTTGACTTATTCCGAACTAAAGATATGTCTTCATCTTCCATGCCCTCAAAGTACTCTGCTAATCGTAATTTTCTGTTAAATGCATTTAAGTCTTCAGTTAGTTCTTGTTCGTTTCCTAATTTTGGAACTGGTGTAAATTTGAGCCCTTTAGTTAGTAGAGAAATTTCTGGTTCAGTAAGTTTTCTATTTGACAAATTAATTATA
This sequence comes from Loripinus fragilis, assembly GCA_964019695.1. Classification (NCBI taxonomy): domain Eukaryota; kingdom Metazoa; phylum Mollusca; class Bivalvia; order Lucinida; family Lucinidae; genus Loripinus; species Loripinus fragilis. The sequence goes on from OZ026521.1 coordinate 69,646,759, forward strand.
TTGATGTCTGTATTATAGTGGTTGGAAGCTAGTATGAATAATCATGAAGGAAATGAATAATTTGATGGGAATAGCAATTTCTGGAACATGGGTGAACTTTTTCAAAACTATTCCTGATTTTAGGATTTGGAATACTGAATTAGGCAGGTTATAATTGTTTCTATTTATTTTCACTTTATTTTTTATACAATCAACCATTTAAACTTATATCTTTTACATTTTATAGACATGCTGCAAGTTATGAGTTGATTTCTAAAGTTCAGAATGTTTGAAATTTTGAATTTTCACCTATGAACTCCCATAATAGCTGGAATATCAACAAACACCACCGTGGAAAATGTTACTGTCAAAAACACAACTCCAAATACACCAATTGTCTTTGCAGATGTTCTCTCATCTTCAGCACTTGTCAGCTGTCTGCGATGTTTTGATGTCGTAGTTCTGTTCACACTTAATTTTTGGATACGATCCTCAAAAACCTCTTCTAATTCACTGTCTATTGTTAGGTTTATGCAGGGACACACTTGTCTGCATCTGCTAGCAGGTGTTGATGTCATTGATGATGTCATCAGTCCACTGCTGTAAGTCTTTGGTGACGTAAGCGGTAAACTGCTAGCTGTTGTTGATGACGTTATTGACACACTTAATGTAGTAGAAGTCTGAGCAAAGTTGCAAGGAAATTCTTGAGTGTATCCAGTTCCAACATGGGTTGATTTCGGATATAAATGCACTAGAAAAATAAGTAAACATGTAAGCCCATATGAAAAAGGGGCTTATCCCATGTGTAAATAGAATCTAACATGATTATTCAAGTACTATTGAATTTATTAAATGAGATGGAAGAAAAAGAATATAGTACTAGGCTAGACGAGCATTGAATTGCTTTATGCAGAGTTGGGGTAATTAAAGTTGTAACTGTAATTAATTGTAATTCTTAAATAACAGTAATTGAATGTAATTAATTACATGGTCAAAAAATAGCAGGAATTTACAATTACTTTTTAATTACTTTTCAGATCAGTTATGAACTTCAGTTATCTAAGAATACCATAGATTTTTAAAATGCTGCTTAATGGTTCTTGGTCTTTGAAAATGCATACATTATCATTTGCTGTACTCAATTTATGAAAAGTTGAATGGAACAAATGAGAATTGGAACTAGTCATGCTGGTATAGACATAAGACAGCAGTTAACAGTTTTACCACAGACACAGACTGTATGTAACCTCTACTATTTTGAAAGCAACATATTTTAAGCAAATTGTATATTCTTTGTTTATCTGCTTATAAAAGATAAGGCTTTGTGACAACCACCTTTTAAAAGTTAAGTTACCAAAACAATACAAAACAAAGAAGGTGTGAAGATCTCAACAATATTATTTACTCAGACAATAGTATTGGTTAGTGAATTGACTCCTTGAAGGCAATTTTTTAAATTTTCTCACTTTGGATCAACACACTCATATGCTAAGGTGCATGACACAATCCATCCACTACATTATTTTAAATCATTAAACTGCTCATTTTCTATCTTCAATATAACAATAATATTACATAGATCCAGATAAAAAAATATATGACTGTAAACTTGTGATTATTTTCTTTCCCATCAATTCAAACATGTGTTTTGGGTGCTCAAAAGAGCCGTCTCATTGAGACGGTTCTTTTGAGTTCCCACAACATATGTTTTGGATGAGAAATAGAAAAAACAGTTTTCAATATGGACTCTTATCTAGAGGCCTGATAATAATTATAATAAAATGTGATTCAGAAAATTTTTCAATTGGATTTCACTCATTCAGTGAACCTGGGACCTATCATTGATGATATAATAACAAAAAAGAAAAACTAAAAATAGATATTCCAGTGGGGACTGAAATAGCAACCTCTTTCTTGCAAAGCCAGTATTTCACATACAAGTTATACTTTAGTTCATCAATATCTGATATTCCTTTTTGTACTTTATTTGCCACTTTTCATGTCTCGTAGGGCCACACAGATTTCTTATCAACACTTTTTGAGAACAATTATTCTCTGGCATTTAAGCTAGTCTTACAAAATTATTTCCATGGTTTATCTTCCACATAGTAAGACTTTGCTCAGGCCAATGTGTATTCATTTCTTTTAAGTTGCATCACTTGACAATAATACAAGAAGTCCTAAAAATAAAATCAACCTAATAGACTTATGCCAAGGTTACACAGACTTTTAAAGGAGTTTTAACTCATTTCATATATCTCTGAAATTAAATTCTGATCAAGCTATCTATGTGGCAGTGAAATGTAATTAATTACGTTTGGCAAAGTAATTGTATGTAATTGATTACTTTGCTCAAAAGCCATGTAATTTTAATTTAATCGAATAATTTCCAATGTAAGTAATTAATTACTTTTTCAAAGTAATTGACCCCAAATCTGGCTTTATGTCATCAAGTTGAATAGATTCATTAATACAGGAGTACAAATGTTAGATCCTATTTATCCTATGGTGTTAATTAAATTACTTTGAAGTCACAGTCTTAGTGCGGAAACATTATAATTTTGTTAAGTGTTACATTGTTATGGACGTTATTACATGGGCCTCATTGCGAAAAAACCTGTCTTTGTGGTTTCTGCCAAAGCGAGTTTCAAACCAGTCTACTTGGCTACAGGAACTAGCCAGAAAATTGAAATTTCACCTGTAGCAAGTTATCATATGCTACTTTCCAAAAAACGAACAACAAAGGCACTGATCATACTGGATGCGCCGGCTGGTCTGCACCTGTATTGTTCGCAAAACACCTGAAGACAGGGTTTCTCTCGTTGAGGTCCACATAACGTTACTAAATCTGTAAACATATAGTGGTTTTACGGTTTATCAAATATAACACATAAAGTGCAAATTGCAACTGCAGCAGACAACAATTTTTGCAAGATCTTTTCTAGTTAAGAAAATCTATGATATTTCATGAGAATCATCTGTCAGCAGATGATTCTCATGAAATAATCATGCGTTACTTGTTATTTTTGAAAAAGCAGCAACATGTAAAAAGGACCTACAACAGTTTCCTATTCAGTCTGCCAAATTTTGAGAGCATATGGCTGCGACTTTGTATAACTGACAACCTTATTTTGTTCTTTAATTAAAACCTGACATTCACTGCACCATACTAAATAAATATATACTTAAGGCCATTAAAAACGCAACTGGTACAAGTGTTATCTTTCCTATAAATATCAGCTTGATACACTTTGTCTTTGTACTAACAAGCGTCCCTAATGTAGGAGAACGTTATACCAAAACTTGAGCTCAATTGCTCACTTCTGCCAAAAATTGCGGTGAAAAATGACAAATTCATCAAATTTTTTGATTACCATATTAAATCTTGAAATTTTATTCAATTTCACCACGCAAGTACTGCGTTTCACTCAAACAAACAAGAAACGGTTTACAACACAAAATTCACTTTACTGGAAGGACCTAAAATTAATGTTTTAAATTTTATTTTTCGTGAAATTTCCCCAAAATTTGAGAAATCACTAGAGCTGGAAATAAACTGAATCATTTAAAAATTGGCATACGTAAGTTGTAAGGCCATAACCTATGGTTATCATTTATCGCAATATTTACCGTCGAAAGTGTCGCATTTTCGTTAACTTCCAGTTTTTATGCTAAAACTTTGATGACTATTTTGAAGGTCAAAACCTCAAGACAAAAAAAAAACTGTTGCGTGTGCATAGAAAGTAGAGCATTGTTGAAATTTTCGAAAGTTTGAATCCAAAAGAGCCATTCATAATGAAGATATGATAATCAGATTAATAAGGTGATTTTGCAGTTTTTGTGTCGAAGTTCGGGTTGTGTCCCTTTATCAAAAATACAGCCTGGCTTATCTGGACTGCTTTATCTGCACCAAAAGAGTATTGGCTTGATATCGCGACCATAGGTTTATGCTTTTATTTTATAAGAATGATAAAATAGCATTAAATCTCGAGTAAGGTTATGCTGTAAAAGTTGCGTTTTTACTGGCGTTAAGTATATGTTGAAAATATTGCACTATTGACTATTACCTGTAAATGATTTACATAAAACATGAAACAATCTTCTTGTCTGAAACCACAAGGCCTAGAGCCTTGATATTTGGTATGAAGCGACATCTAGTAGACCTCTACCAAGTTTGTTCACAAAATACCCCTGGGGCCAAAAATCGTCCTACCGCGGGGGTCACATGCTTTACATAGGCTTAAATAGGGAAAACCATGAAAAAATGTTCTTGTCTAAAACCATAAGGCCTAGAGCCTTGATATTTGGTATGATGCATTGTCTAGCGGTCATCTACCAAGATTGTTCAAAGTATACCCCTGGGGCAAAAAATGACCCCACCACAGGGGTCACATGCTTTACGTAGGCTTAAATTGGGAGAAACATGAAAAAATCTTCTTGTCTGAAACCGCTAGGCCTAGAGCCATGATATTTGGTATGTAGCATAACCTTGTGGATTATGCCCCTGGGGCCAAAAATGGCCCCGCCACAGGGGTCACATATTTTACATTGGCTTATGTAGGGAAAAACATAAGGAAATCGTCTTGTCTGACACCATAAGGCTTAGAGCTTTGATGTTTGGTTTATAGCATCACTTAGTGGACCTCTACCAAGTTTGTTCAAATTATGCCCCTGGGGCCAAAATGGCCCCACGCCAGGGTGGCCAGGGACATGGTCAGCTTTCTACAGATACTGATATGTAAGCTTTAAACAAAACTCAGGTGAACGCTTTAGGGCCACTTGGCCCTCTTGTTTTAGCAAGTTGAACTTGACCATTTTTCGGGCATTACCTATAACAATTTGAATTGACAGGGTATACCTTGTGAGCGCAACTCTTCCTACAGTTTTTTACCGATTCTTTTGAAACTTCACTGGAGTTTCGGTTATACTCTGAATAAATGCATGTGGTTTTGATATAATCTTCAGAATCTTATTTGTCATTTTTTAGCAAGTTGAACTTAGCCATTTTTCGGGCATTACATATAACAATGTGATGGACAGGGGATACCTTATGGGCGCAACTCCTCCTACAATTTTTATACTGATTCTTTTGAAACTTCAGTGGTGTTTTGGTCATGGTCTGAAGATATGCATGTGGTTTGGATATAATCCTCAGATTATTTTTGTCACTTTTTTCATAAGTTGAACTAAGCCATTTTTCGGGCATTATCTAAAACAATTTAAATGGACAGGTGATAACTTGTGGGCAGATATCCTCCTAGAATTTTATACCTATGCTTTTGAAACTTCACTGGTGTTTGGGCATGGTCTGAAGATATGCATGTGGTTTGGATCTATTACAAAATGAATTAACAGGGGATACCTTGTAGGCACAACTCCTCCTACAGTTTTATAACGATTTTTTGAAACTTCACTGATGTTTTGGGCATGGTCTGACGATGTGCATGTGGTTTTTGGATATAATCCTCAGATTATTTTTTGTAATTATTTTAGCAAGTTGAACTTAGCCATTTTTCGGGCATTACATATAAATGTGAATGGACAGGGGATACCTTATGGGCGCAACTCCTCCTACAGTTTTTATACCGATTCCTTTGAAACTTCACTGGTGTTTTGGTCATGGTATAAAGATATGCATGAGGTTTGGATATGATCCCCAGATTTTTGGTTACTTTTTTAACATGTTGAACTTAGCCATTTTCGGGCATTATCTAAAACAATTTAAATGGACAGGGGATACCTTGTCGGCGGAACTTCTATAGTTTTATACCTATTCTTTTGAAACTTCACTGGTATTTTGGTCATGGTCTTAAGATATGCATGTGGTTTGGATATAATCCTCAGACGATTTCTCGTCACTTTTTTTCGCAAGTTGAACTTAGCCATTTTTCCAGCATTATCTTTAACAAAGTGAATTAACAGGGGATACTTTGTGGGTGCAACTCCTCCTTCAGTTTTATACCGAATCTTTTGAAACTTCAGTAGTGTTTGGTCATTCTATGAAGGTACGCATGTCGTTTGGATATAATCCTCAGATGATTTCTCATCACTTTTTTTCGCAAGTTGAACTTAGCCATTTTTCCTGCATTATCTATAACAAAGTGAATTAACAGGGGATACTTTGTGGGTGCAACTCCTCCATCAGTTTTATACCGAATCTTTTGAAACTTCAATGGTGTTTTGGTCATGCTCTGAAGGTCTGCATGTGGTTTGGATATAATCCTCAGATTATTTTTTTTGTTGTGTTTTTTTAGCAAGTTGAACTTAGCCATTTTCCGACATTATCTATAACAAAGTGAATGGACAGGGGATACCTTGTGGGCGCAACTCCTCCTACAGTTTTATACCAATTCTTTTGAAACTTCACTTGTGTTTTGGTCATGGTCTGAAGATTTGCATGTGGTTTGGACATAATCCGCAGATTATTTTGAGTTTTTTTTTGCAAGTTGAACCTAGCCATTTTTCGAGCATTATCTATAACAATGTGAATGGATCTGGGATACCTTGTGGACACAACTCCTCCTACAGTTTTATACTGATTCTTTGGAAACATTACTGGTGTTTTGGTCATGGTCTGAAAATATGCATGTGGTCTGGATATAATCCTCAGATTAACTTTTTCATATAAAACCTCAGCTTAACTTTCATCACTTTTCCAGCATTTTCGCCTTCAGCGCTATCAATATCTTCTCAATGTTTATATATATATGTTGTACCTTTGAGTGCAAATGCTCCCATAGTTTTATACAATTCTTTATGAATTATCTGTGTGTGCTTACGTCATGACCTGAAGATATGGATATGCTTTGGATAAAATTCTTAAGTTTTGGTTCTGTTTTCTGTTCTGCAAACTTAAGTTGTTGCATGATAGTTCATATAGACAAAAATTTGCGGGGGACATAAACTCACTGAATTTTCTTGTTTTTTTTTCAAAATTAATGACTTATGACCTTTTATAATAATTTGTTTTAGCATTTAGACAGCCTTCCCTCCTTTTATCAAGCAAGTCGTTTTATATGATGTGTGTAATATAAACTACAGATCAGCTTGATGACTCCAAAAACTTTTTTTTTCTATTTCCAATATGTTGAATAGCAGAAACAGTTTTCAATCCATAGTTTTAATCAGTACTTTTTAAAAACCTTTTGCAGATAAATCGAGGGCTGAACCATCTACCATATCCACATAAAAAAAATATAATTTTCTTTAAACTTTGATCTGGTCATTTTTATTGACAATCCTGCATTAAGACACTTGGATGTCCTTGTCTGAATCTTGTAATATTCAGAATGAACAACAAAATCAACAGGAAATTTTTATCTGTTTTTGGTATTTACTAAAAACTTTTTATGTGGAGTAAATAAGGTTTATTACTCTAACAAGACTATGGTACTCTTTTTTTCTCTAGTCAGACTCGCTTCACTTTTTCTAGTTTGAAAATGTGCAGTAATTTAGGTTTTGTGTCTCCTTTACAATTTCAGATATTAGGACGAGTGGAACTGGAATATGGATGAGTGAACAATTCAGACCAATTGCTTCACATAACAGGATGATTAGGTCTTAAGAAATATTTCAACGCCTGGGTTGGCCGTTGCCTTTTCTATTAACTCTCATAAACTGATTAAATGAAATCCAAGCTGCGAATAGCAACTTCTGTAGGTTCGTTCTTTTTCTGAAAGTTCTGTTTCTCAGGTCATTAATTTTGTGCATGCCCGGATCCTGGAAAATCATATAGGCTTCCGTAAGAATACTGGTCTGGCCCACCACTACCTATTCAGCATTCAATGTTGGGCAATTACCATTTGAGCTGTGGCATGTGATTCCCAACAATATGGGATTTTGACATGTGTAGACTCACACGAGCCTGTGTAGCCTCCTTTTAAGCTTAGAAACTCCAAATGATGTTCAGTTAGTAGCTTAGCAATCATGGAATACTCAAGCGACTAGCAAAGGCTCTTATCAGACTGAGCGTATGCGCAGTCTGATCTGAGGCTTTGCTGGTCGCACATACCACATTGTTAGAAATCTCATGCTCTGGCTCATTTGGCATTTCACTGGGGTGGATGTTGGCCCGTTTTTGGCTTTATACTGGGTTGTCAAAGGGAGCACAGTGGTTCAGTTGTAGAGCGCTTGACTCGAGACCGAGGGGGCCGCCGGTTCGAGCCTCAGATGCGTCACTGCGTTGTGGTCCTTGAGCAAGACTCATTTATTCTAGCTTAGAACTGGTTCAACTCAGGAAGACCCGTCCCTGTTTAACTGAAAGATTGTTGATGGGACGTAAAGAATCAAATCAACCAAATCTGAGTTGTCAAAGGATACTGCTACGGACACCCCATCATATCGCCTGGCAATTGTGCCCCTCTCCCTTCTGTAAAACTGTAAAATAAGGTGATGACTAAATAAGAAAAAAAACTCTGCATCCGCACAATTTTGGTTCCGAGAAGTCTGCTGTACTCACCTGAGTGTTGTGGTTTGTATCCATGTGTTACGTTGTCACTATGTTTGCGGAGTGTATATTGTATATAAGCAACACCATCTTTAACCATTAGAGTTTTGCAGTCATCAAGATCATGCCAGTACGACCAGGCTACACACGAGATCCAGCCTCTGCATGCCTCTTTACAGGTTGTAAAGTTCTTATGATGTGTTTTGGCATTAACGAATGAATCTGGTAAAGATGAATAACTCCAACCTTCATACTCGACAAATTGCAGGTCTGTATCTGTTTGGAGAAAAGAATTATAATCAGTAGGCTAGCGCCCCAGCCAGCATGTAGTCTCATGGCCACTGTTGTCCTACCAGCGAAGCACCATTTGATAGTCGGTTCTAGCAGCTGAATAGTGGCTTGTTCTTAGATGTTTACTGGAGTAAAAGATCTTGGTAATTTCCCCATAGTCAAGAAGCAGAGACTCAGACAAGGTTAAGCATACGGGCATTGTCACACAAGAGTTTTTGCTTCTCACATATACAAAATAGAGACGTACATGTAGATGAGGGCTCAGACAACACTATACACTTAGTATCACTGGATACTCTAGCCTGGGCGTTTCCTTCCATCCCAAGTCTAAAGCTCTACCAAGTGAGCCACTGCGCTCCACACAGCACATTTGTTATGTGCTGTGTGGAAAGTTTAATACACTATTAAACCATTCAATTAATATAATAAGCATTTGTCCAAATTTAGCCATCTGAGTTTAAAATCCATAAGCCATTAAAAATTGCAGGTGCATTTGAAAGACCAAATGGTAGAACTTTAAATTGAAATAGGCCTTTTTTACTCTAAACAAATTTTGTCACACAACGTCGCTTCTGGGAGTGAAATAAAGCGATGCAATAAAATCGATACACCACAAGTGGTTTACAGATTTTAGGGCAACGTTATGAAAAGGAGCTTTTAATGTCACACATATGAAAAAAACCCTTACGTTTTCACGCCAAAATGATGATTTAAATTTTTTTTAAATTTCATATGATAAATATAATCTTACATTCATGCTCCTGTATTACTGAATTTATTAAACTTGTTGCAAAAAAGACAAAATGCTCGGCAAGCCTCCCATTTTATCATAATTCACAAACTCGTTTAATAAATTCAATAAAACATGAGCTCTCATGTAAGATCGTATATAGCTTATCTTGCTGCATTTTTTAAAAAAAAAATAGTTTCTGTATGTGAGCAGGGCAGGTTGAATCATGACAGGTCCCAGGCCACATAGGACAAGGTGCATATGAGAGATATCAGGGTAAAGTCAGGTAAATTTGATCAGTGACCTTGTTTGTTTCATAGTTTAATTATTTGAATAAATAAATTAATACTCGAAGCAAACAGTGGAAATCCTGATGAGAGGGCTCAAAAGGAGCCGTTTCATCTGGATTTCCACTGTTGCAAATGTATGTCTGAATTTACCTGATGTCCAAAGTTACCTGAAATCTGAATAAACCTGATGTCCAAAGGTACCCGACTTAACCTTATTGTAAATTCAGAATTTTTGCCAGGATTTAATTTTATAAGCTTCATGGTAGTGAAAATAAATCCTAGATAAATGGTGAAATCTCTCTGCATTTACAGAACATATCAGAGCATATACTTAATTGATCTCTCAGGTCAATATGATATATGAGGTGACTTGAATATAAATATCATTTTCATTCAGCCAGAAAGACACTGTTAGTTTGCATTTTAAGTAATAAAATGGGACAAAGATCAGGAATCGATACAATCAAGTACCTCACCTGACACAGGATACCACATGGGAAAGTGACAGATACATAATTTAACATCACAAACAAGATCCAAGAGGCAAGCCCTTTCCCAGCAGGTGACCACAAGGCACCAACAAACAGACCCAAAGCATGACAAGCACAAGACATAAATAACACTAATGATCCACATTAGAAATGGTCAGTAAAACTATTTTACTGGAGACCTTAAATCAGTTTCACGGCGCCAACCTCACCCTTAGTTCAGATGTGGATCAAGACACATAGATCATGTTTGCATGAAAGACCCCTAAGACAGTCATTGCTATCTTCCCTTTTTTCTGCTTTTATATTAATTGTTATTATTGATATTAAATAACTTTACATTCGTGAGAACTATGTATAAGTAGAGAAATTATTATAAGCTAATGTTGAGTGAAATTTGTCATGACATATCAATGTCTTTCAACACAATATGTGAAAATAAAATTCTTGTGAAAAGGTTTTTAGTATGTAAAAGCAAAGTTGGATCTCAGCCTGTGAGTCCCTGGTATCAACAGTGCTCAGCAGTGTGATAATATGAATTCTTCAGCTGAAGCCTATTTTTTCCTAGTCATAGCGACCAAGGTTGTTCCCTGGTGCTTTCCTTTGGCTGAGCCCAACGTGTTTAAACTAGGGGTTTTATATAGCTCTGTGGATTAATCACCATTTTCTTGGTTTTGTCACTTCAAGTTAAGTTTGATTTGAGTGTTACCCTGTGGTGAAAAACTCCATAAATCACAAAGCTCTCATGCATGCTAAACATGTAGATATCATACAGCAGTCTGCATGCCTGATTGCGAACCAAGTCATGCTTCGTAGGTTTGGTTTCCTCTATAATTGCATGATGGTAAGTCAGTCCTCGGACTCAACGATGACATACAACCTTCATTGGCGGGTCAATACCTGATGTTTGTCTTTGGCTGGGCCCACTGTGGCTCTACTGGAGTTTTTCTTTAGCTCTGACTGTCTATGAGTCCGTAGATTGGAAGGGGGCAAAGGAATATAAATGATAGGGCATTAGGCTGTCCCATTATATTAACCTTTTGTAATCTTGAAACCCCATAACGAGTATTTTACAAACAGTGAATACCCAGATGACAAATAGTGAAGACGTTGATGAAATGAAGCATATTGCCGCATTTCATCAGGGTTTGCACTGATTGCTTATTCGTGGACAGAAATACATCAAAAAATCAGAAAATTCTACCTGAAAGTACAAAATGGAAATTTCTTAATTATTGTATCAATATGTATGGGATAATCCATCAGAATACAAAATGTTACCCTAAAGTCGTCTGCTTTTCTCGTCTGCTGAAATGTTTAAGAAGCCTCTATGGCAAACAGTGTGGACCCAGGTCAGACTGCTCCTATAGGAGCAGTCTGTTCTGGGTCCACGCTGTTTACTTCTATACTCAATATGTCTGTAATGTTAGGCAATTATTTGCAGCAGACGACTTCAGCAGACGACATTTTCAGATGCATTTTTTCTTGGCGCCTTAAGGGTTAATATATCTTAGTACGTACCTGAAGTAGTCTGGCAGTAGAATGGATATTTAGAAGAACAGTTTGCGACAGAGCTCTTTATTGTATCATTGAAAGATGTACCCGTTAGAATAAAGTTTGAACACTGCTTATTGTTGTTTGGGTCTGAAATAAAGAGGAATCAATAGAGTTAATCAGAATTTTTGCGAGGGATTAATTTCGCAAAAATAAAACCCTCAATAAATGACGGAATCTCTTTGCCATTAATCATGCATCAAGCGTGATTTTTTACTTCATTTCTTTCAAATTTCTGAATTTACAGTAAACAGCAACTCTAAAGGAAGTACATAATACCAAAGAGAATAAGTGAGTATGACATTGACCCCAAAAAAAATGCTACTGTAATTTTGGAAATTTTCGCGAGGGTTTTAATTTCGCGGAACTTCGCATATGCGAAGTTTTGTGAAAATAAAACACTCGCAAAATGCCTCTGTCGTTTATTGATGGAGATAAATCATGCCTTAGTCGCGAATTTTTAACGTCGCAAATATGTCTTTTAACGCAATTTGCAAAAACAACGTTCACGTGAAAATTTTCGAATTTACAGTACTTTTGACCAATATATATACACTTACTTTATAAGTCTATCTCAACCAGAGGGATTATGTATCAAGTTGGGTCCATGACAGAACAGTTAGTGAAAAAGATTAAAACTTTGACAATTTGCTTATTACTAAGAATTATATGGAACAGGGGCGGATTTAAGATTTCTGGAAAGGGGGTTTATATATTTATATGTGGAGAGTTCGCTTTGCTGATTTTTCTCATTTTCCTTAAATACCCCATGAAAATGTAATAATTTGGTCTCACTGAGATTAAATTATTACATGTTTATAGGATATTAAAAACAGGGGCAGGGGAGGGGGCTCAATCGAACACCATGAACCCCCTTGGAACCAACACTGTGGTAAAATGAGCGTCTATTACATCTGGATGCATTTTTTTTCAATTTCAGAAGCAAATACAGAGTTGTGGATACCTTCTGTTCTTTGCCTGGTCAATTCCTGGGAAAACAGAAAACAATGCATCCCATAAAAACAAGGCAAATTTATCGAATTAATATCACCCGACGAAAGGTTATTTTAGAGAAACATGCATATCACTAACTATATACAACATTTCTTCAATCCATCCAGTAGCTTAATTTCTTCTTGGTTACCATTCAGATCATTACAAAATCAGTCACTTTTGTTTTATTGCAATGTTGGTCATTAAGAGTATACTTTTCTGCAAAATTTCTAAATCTGACCTTTCAACCCATCCACAGAGGCCAAGGTGTGTGTATGGTAAAGTGTTTTGCTCGCATGTTGATCTTCATTTCATTCCCTTTAATTAGATATGCAACATGACCACTGTCAGAAGAATCAAGATTTTGACCATTTGACCCCAGCTCAGCGGCCAAGGGTTTAGTTTAAACATATGAGCCGCGACATAAGATTTCCAACAATGTGGTATGTGCGACCAGCAAAGCCTCTGATCAGCCTGCGCATACGCGCAGTCTGATTAGAGCCTTTGTTAGTCGCTTGAATATTCTATGAGTGTTAAGCTACTGACTGAACATCATTTAGAGTTTCTAAGCTTAAAAGGAGGCTGCAGAGGCTCGTCCGAGTCTACATGTCAAAATACCACATTGTTGGAAATCACGTGTCGCGGCTCAATTATATTATTGCCTAATATGATACAGCAATTTGGTTGGGTCACAAGAGATCACAACTTTAGTAACGACCCTTCCACTACATTATAGACATACAGAATAGCTTATAAACATGGCTTAATATTATACAATCTGACTCAGAATACTTATGAACAAAATAGGGTGATAGCCAAGGGGCCAACGTTGTGTGTAAGGAAAGAGTATTTGCTTAAATGGTATTCTACGTTCTATTCTCTTTAATTTGATATACAGCATGACTAATTTCAGGAAGAAAATTGTCTTGACCTTTTGACCCCAACCCCTGGGGTCATGTGTGTGTGGGGGGGGGGCAAATATTTGCTACCCTGTAACTGTACGCTTCGTCCCCTTTAATGCTAAATGTACAATGGCCATATTCTGAAAAGATTGAATTTTTGCCTGGGCCCCATCCCTTGGTCCAATCAAAATAGAAGTCATCTGCTTTTGTCGTTTGCTGAATTGTTTTAGAAATCACTTCGACAAACAGTGTAATTCCAGATCAGACAGCTCCTTTAATTTTTCCATTTTTGCGTCGTTGTTTTTCTGCGTTCTAATGTTGTTTCATAGGGGTGCCATGGATTGGTCTGTTATTTGTAATACTGGCATTTCCTGGTTATCATTTTCACTTTTTTCTCTCATTGTTTCGTTGGAGAGGGATTTAGCCCCAGCATGAGATTTCCAACAATGTGGTATGTGCGACCAGCACAGGTTCAGACCAGCCTGCGCAAACGCGCAGTCTGGTCAGAGCCTTTACAAGTCGCTTGAATACTTTATTAGTGTTAAGCTAATGACTGAACATCATTTGGAGTTTCTAAGCTTAAGAGGATGATGTACAGGCTCGTCTGAGTCTACACTTGTCAAAATGCCACATTGTTGGAAATCACATGTCACGGCTCAATTATATTTGATCATCGTCGCGAGAAAACCTGTCTTCAGGATTGAGTGCGTAACAACAAAGACACAGACCAGTCTGTGCATCCGCGCAGTCTGATCAGCACCTTTGTTTTTCGGCAATCAGAAATAACTATATCAAAACTTGTTATAAGCGAAATTTCAATTTTCTAGCTAGTCTCTGTAGCTGAGCAGGCTGGTTTGGGGGCATGGCTTGGTCGGAAGTCCCGAAGACAGGGTTTCTCGCGAAGAATCTAAATATAAGTCCACCTGTACTTGCTTGTGAAGGAAACTGCTTGTATTGAACAGCTGTTGTCCCAAAAGTCGAATTTATACCACATATCGCTTTTTGGATTTGGTTTGAATGTTCCCTTCCAAAGAGATATTAGTCCAGTGCTGAAATAGAAGATTTATCATGTGTGTAACATATACTCAGAAAAACAATTGAAGGATATTAAAATTCTTTTGACTTTATAACATTTGGGAATATAATTTTCAAACAAATTATTTTTGTCATTGATAGATTTATCACTATACAATTCACCAAAATGCAAATTGAAATTCACGGGTCATTGGTTACGATACAGTACCACTCCAAAAGCACCGACCCTCTCTACACAAAGTTCACAAGCAAAAAATTTAGCGCTCTCAATTTTTGCCGCAACCTTTACCAGGTCATTGCTTCTGTTCTAATTCTGACCACAGACAAAAGTTAACACATATTTATCAGTCATTGCCCCTAATAATGGGACAACTTCTTTAACAAAAATACACGGATATGGCATACCCCAGCAAATTTGACCACAAATTTGCAGTAAAACACTGACAACAGCTTCAAAATTAGGTGCGATTTTTCGAAAGAAGAACCGGCGATCATTTTGGAGTCAGTCATTATGGAATACAAACGATAAAAATGGGTTTTAATCATTTTTGAACGTTTGTGACTTTTCAGTATAGAGGGTTGAACCATTTGGATTTGTACTGTACTAAAACCATTGAAGCGTGACTAAAATAAAGCATCCATTTTGATTGCAAATGTCTGGAACTATGAAATGCATGCATAATTAGTAAAGTTTTTATTGTATTGAATGTTAGAGATGGGACTGAATCTAAATATCCTTCAATTGTTTTTCTGAGTATAGTATGCATGGTCGCCTATGGGGTCTGGGATTCGGACTTGGCGTCTGAGTCTTATCAGCTTGTTCTATTCTATCGATATGGATTTGACTTAATTAGGATGTAGTGATTACTTGGCAGATTGGTACTCGAAGCGAACCATGATTTCAAGTGCGGACCCAGAGGGGGACAGGGGGTCCAGACCCACCCCCCCCCTTCAAAATTACAAAAATATAAGGTTCTTTAGCAATATTGGTCTGAATCCCCTTAAAATCGCAACGCTACAAATCCAGCATTCAATGTTGGGCCATCATCGGCACGCCAGCGAAACGCCATTTAAATGGCGTTTCGCTGGCGGGCCGTTGACGGCCCGGCCCGCTTATAGTGGTATTTGGATCCTTGCCAAATAAAACCCCGCTGACATAACTTTCTGGATCCGCGCATGGATTTTATATTGACCATGGGGTTCCATGAACTTAAGTTGTAACTTCCTTCTGACTGGTTTCTATGGATGGGATGTGCAGTTCTGTTGTATTCAAGATGGACAAGCATTGTCTTGCAGCTTTTGTTGGAACTATTTAGAGCTTAAGATGATAGGCCTCTAATAAATTAAACTCGGCTGTTAATGAGATGTTATTCGTGACGTTAGATTTGGGCAGGAACTGCATGATTGGTCCTGTGCATTTGAATTGTTGTGAATATAGCTTTGCTGTTCCGATTGGTTCATGCTGCAACGTAAGCTTGAATAATTTAGAGAATCAGGATGATTATGAAAATTTTGGGACACTGAATCTTGGTATCATGCTGTGAAGTCGTCGTTTTAGGTTTTGCATACAGCCCTGCTTGGTTAGGGCTTATGGTTTTATACCGGGGTTGTGACGTGTTAAGATGCGTGTGTCAGAGGAGTGTTGTACTTTTATCAACCATTATTTGGACTAAAGTTATCCATACATTTGGGACCTAACAAGTGGACACACATGGAATCTGGGAATAGTTTATTAATAACTGTTTACATTTTGTTGACATTGATAGCATTGTTTTGACTTTCATTTAAACAGATGTTAGGGGACTATAAAAAGTGAATTACGACCTGGTGATTAATATTATTGGAATAAAGATCATGGCCAATTCAAATTTAAATTGACTTGAATTAGCTGACTTGACCTAATTTTTGAACCTGGAGTCTGTGGCTACATATGCCACAGTATTTAACTGATTGTCCTAGAATAGGATAAGAACATGGGCCTCGACGTCAGAAAACCTGTCTTCGGGGTTTCCGACAATGCGAATTTCAAACCAGTCTCCTCGGCTACAGAGACTAACTAGAAAACTGAAATTCGCTCGTAGCAAGTCTAGATATGATACTTTGCAATAACTGAATAACAAAGACGCTGAACAGACTGCGCGGATGCGTAGGCTGGTCTGTACCTTTGTTGTTCGCCCACCACCGAAGACAGGTTTTATCGCGTCCAGGCCCAATTATGATAATGTAACAGCGGCTCCGTTACAATGCGAAGATCAAGAAAGTTTCGTCAGGGGTGGTCCAGGTCCCAGACAGTGGGTTTTTGTCATAAACTTATTACATGTTTTTTACAGAGTCGTTTGATTTTCAATTAGGGTCCATACTAGTATGACCTCCTATGTGTTATACAAACCTTAACTACACTGTACATTGCCTTAATGGCTTTAACAATTTTACAGCTAACATTTTGAAGTAAAAGGTTTTGCCAACTATGTTGTCAAACGCTTTCTCAAAGTCTATGAACACATAGTAGAGTTCGTCGTTAGAATTGATCACTTTGGCAATAATTGACTGTAAAATGAAGATGCAATAAACTGTAGATTCCCTTTTTGAAAGCGATAGAATTTTATGTTTGCTGGACCGTTGTTTAACCGATTGAGCAAAATCTATGATTATATTTTTGAAAAGATATTACTTATTGTGATACCTGTGTAGTTTCTGGCTAGATTCAGATCACCACTTTAAAGAATGAGGCAATTATACCACGCCCCCAGGATTCTGGATACTCTCATGCGCGGATCCAGAAAATTTTGTCAGAGGGGTCCAGCTTTGGCGCCTTATTTGAGTTAATGAGGAGTGGGAGGATCCAAATGCCACTATAAGCGGGCCATCATCGGCCCGCCAGCGAAACGCCAGCTGGCGTGCTAATGATGAAAATGTCGTCTGAAAATGTCGTCTGCTGAAGTCGTCTGCTGCAAATAATTGCCTAGCATTTCCGACGAATTAAGTATAGAAATAAACGGCGTGGACCCAGAACATACTGCTCCTATAGCAGTCTGATCTGGGTCCACACTGTTTGTCATAGAGGATTCTTAAACATTTCAGCAGATGAGAAAAGCAGAAACCCTTTGTTGCGATTGGCGCATTAAGCGTTAAGAAAGAGCAAAGGAGAGATGACGACAATTTTTGAGAATCGCAGAAAAATGGCAAAGATAGAGTCGCATGTATTTCTGCTTGTTATTCCTTAAAAAGTCTGCAAAGGGGGTCTTGCATCTGTGCCCACGCATGGATTTTCTTTAAACTTTGCATAATAATGACTCGTTATATACAAACTATGAAAATGTATGTATCGAATAAGATTGTTAAGAATAAGGCTTAGGAAGCAACCCTGACGTACTCCACCTGTAAGGTGGCACCGGTCTCTAAATTTCCATGTCCTAAATCTATAGTTTTGTTTATTTCTATGATTTATCATCCAGATTAAATCAAAAATACCATAGGCATTATATTAATACCAAAAAACCATTTGGATGTATTATGATTTACGTTTTCTGAAGAAGTGATTATAAAATTTCAATATTTTTTTTCAAAAAATTACAAAACATTCAACATTAAATTCCAAAGATCGATATGTTCTAGTCTTTGTCAAGATATCATATTATCACAAAAACATGCCATATATATCCTACTGATCTGAGCCAAATTTCATGAAAATCCAAAGCCGGTAACTTTGTCATTTTCTACCTCTTATGGGTATAGGTCAGTTTTAACAAAATTAATTATTTAGTTGAAATGAATCAATAACTCAACAGAAGGGGGTTGTTTTTAAATCTACTTCCACATTTCTTAAAGAAAGACATGTTTAGACAATTTCAAATGATTCAATGGCCGGAAATGCCAAAGGTCATGGCCCCATGTCATGGCACTAAGGGGCCAAGACAATGTGTATCACTTTCTCAAGTCCTGCATGATATTGTTTAAGAAACATAATATCCTATCAATAAATGTGTGAAAACAAGAAGACCAAATATTTCTATACATACCAACTGAGCTCGAGTAACCACATTTTGGTGCCGTGACCAGGGTAAAGTGTAACAGAGTCATATCAAAGGTATCACAGAACAGTGTTCTACATGAATAAGTGAGGTCCAGAAACGAAACTGTATGCCTGGAATATACATCCAGCCAAAGAATAAATGTTGCCATTTGATGGAAATCAGCATCAGTTTTACAAAACAGAATAAACAGAGAAGATTTAAGCATTAATTTAGCAATACCTTTGAAGCCAAGAGTTCTCTGTGACCAAAATGGTTAATTTTAACCAATAGGTTTGACAGGGGCTTATTCTTGTGAACCAGGTTTATTAATGAGTCCTACAATTATAAAACCATCGATATAAGGTTCTTCTCCTGTATGAACTGACTTGTCATAAGGTTTCTCTTCTATATGAATTAAAATTCTTAATAATGTTACATATTAAGTGTAACATTGGTTAGATGTAGTTTTAACGTTCTAAACTAGATGTGGTAAGTCCAGTGTCACCATATTGTATGGTTTTGGGTAATATTATTGTGAAAGCACTTCATTAAATAAGAATCATGACACTTAATATGAAAGAATATTGTTTTTTGTCTTTTTCCAATCAGTAATAGGGAAAAACACTGAACATATCAACTTTTACCAATAAACGTACTAGCATGGTGATTCAAACTAAGCAAGTATTCAAGTATGTTTTACACAGAAACATAATTATTGTATTTTTTACATTTTGATGAATTAGGGCCATGTGTTTATATCAAGTTGAAAAAATATGTTACCGGTCCTTGAATTTCATGAAATTTTGTCTACATATTCTAAACATATATGGAAAGTTTATAAGTTGAAATGGTATCTTGACAAAGACCGCAACATGTGAAAATTTTAGTTCCAAATTTCACTGAATACAAAATATACAGTTGAAAATTGGGGTACCATCTCATAAAAATGATTGCCCACACTCTATCCTAATACATACAAAGCCATTTATAGTATCAACGAACTTATTAATGATATAGTTATTTAATAAAGCATTTCTGCGCCCGTTACATGATATGTCAATTACTTTAGAAACGATTATAACTGGATACCCTAAGGTATTGTAGTGATATTATACATGACGTCATAAATTAGCATTGGAATTGCATAAAAACTCAAATGCACCATAAATATAAAAGTCATACCCCAGACAATTAATAAACATAATATTATCAAATTCCAAGCGTGGGCAGACTCCCATGTTAATTTCCCATACCATGAAAGAGCCCCTTTTAAAAAATGCTTCCCAAAATGTTGTCTGCTTAAGTCCTCTACTGCACATATTTGCTAACATCGCTGACTTATGAAGGTCTACAGGCAAACAGTGTTGATCTACATCAGTCTGTTCCTCGATTGGTCTACACTGTTTGAACAAGTTGCTTCTTAAACATTTAAGCAGACGACTTTTTCTGATGACGTTTGCTGTGATTACCGATTGTTATCCTGCAGATATTGTCAAGCCTCGTGATGCCAATCGGTGATCCTCGGGACTGATTTTTCTATCCCATCCTCACACTCATGATATATTCTTATAGTCTTAAAAGAGCTGTTGAACAACCCACCGGCTTACATAGTGAACATCTTTTTTAATTGACACAGCCTGGTTTGTTCATTAAGATAGGCCAATGGAGTAGCCAGAGCTTTGAAAATGTTGCGCACATCAAAGGGAGACTACTGTATCAAGCAACGATCCTCTACAATTACGTCCCTTTTCGAAATGGGAACTGATCTTAAAGGAAAGAATTTGCTCCCAGAGGGAGCGATTTTTTTTCTCTAAGAGCAGTTCCTTAAGGTATGGAATATCACCTTTACCAAATTAGTTGAGCTCCCTTGACCGTTACTATTTACGCACGTGCTTATACTGCGTAGTGGGAGCTACGCTAATGTAGGCTATGTCTACGAATTTACCTGGGGGAGTGGAGCAAAATTGTTGTCAAACATTAATCCATAAGAAAGTGGAGTCCAAGGGGGGGGGGGGGGGGGGAGGGGGGCTACTCTGATATTTTCATACATACGTAGGCTCGGGTCATTTTTGGGGGTTGAAAATTTTGAATTTCAATATTTTGGGGGTTTTTCAGAAAAAATGAATCCTTTGTGGATATTTATTTGTAGTCACCATAAAATTGGACTATATTTAGGGGGTCATGTTGCATTTTAGGGTCTTTTCTTAAGGTCAAGGTACAGAATGGGGGATATATTTTTGGGGTTGCTAAAATTTCAAATATTTTTTTGGGGTGCTTAAAATTCTTGATGTTTTTTGGGATGAACAGCAGATGCTGGGCCCGAGCCTACATATGAAGAAAACATTAGAGTACTCCCCCCCCCCCCTGGGATTCTTTTGGGTTGCTATAATTTCAAATATTTTTTTTGGGTGCTTGAAATTCTTGATATTTTTTGTTGCACCGCAGATGCTGGGCCCAAGCCTACGTGTGAAGAAAAATCAGAGTACCCCCCCCCCCCCCCCCCCC
This sequence comes from Loripinus fragilis, assembly GCA_964019695.1. Taxonomy (NCBI): domain Eukaryota; kingdom Metazoa; phylum Mollusca; class Bivalvia; order Lucinida; family Lucinidae; genus Loripinus; species Loripinus fragilis. The sequence goes on from OZ026521.1 coordinate 69,667,985, forward strand.
CGTGGGAGTGGAGTCAGATGTATTACCGATTGTTATCGTGCAAATATTGTCTTGCCATGACTTCTCTGTAAGCTTCGAACACATCTCGATACTCCAGTTGCATGCCCCTATCACTACATATGCCAAGTGCGTCGTACCAAGATACTTCGTCTTCATAGATGTCCACCAACATAGGCTTTCTCCAATTGATATAAGCTGAATTAAGAAATTCATGTGAGAATTATAATTTCGCGGATTACGTTTGAAGACATGCCTTTAGGATGTCAAAATTTGCCACTGGTACATGATTGACAGTAAATGTGATTTTTCAATTTCGCGGGGATTTTATTTTCGTTAAACTTCGCATCCGCGAAGTTTCGCGAAATTAAACCCTCGCGAAAATTTCTGAATTTACCGTGAGCTGTAGAAGCTAATGTTTAAATATATCCTGTCGCGAGAAAATGCGAGACTAAGTAATGTATATTACAGCTACAGCAAGCTAAGCTTCAGAGACCAGCTTGAAACCTTTTGGATAGCAAATACTAGTAACAAAGGCGCTGAGCAGCGTCAATGAATGTGTTTTAAATATATATCATGGGTGGAAATGATTTGTTCAAAAAGAATGGCTACTCTATATTATTTTACGTGACGCACTTCTGGGCAGGGCCAATTGTCACCAAAGTCAGAGTCCATAATGAAAACAATCGTGGTTGAGGACACAGGATGATGCTAGGTATACAAAGCACCAAATTTTCGATTCAGAGAAGATTATGAATGTGTACGCTTTCCAAGTCTCATTATAAACTAATCACTGAAAGAAAACGACCTTGCTTAAAAGCACAAACAGTGTCATTAATGAAACTCAAACCAGATATCCCTCTATCTCAAATATACTACTTTCTAAGTTCAACCTCAGTCAAAAATGAGATAATATTTATAAATGTGCACATAATAAGAGGTGCACATCTTCAATGTGGGACCAATCATCATCAAAAGTTTGAATACAAAGGAATGAAAACCGTTGAAGTTACAGATTACACAAAACAGACACCATCTAAGCATTTTGGACGGAAACTGTCAAAGGTCAACACCCGTCGAAAGGGGAAAATGACATGAAGTAAGCACACTATAGGAGGTACACATCTTCAATATGTGAACAATCATTATGCACAGTTTAAATAAAAAGGAATGGACACTTTTGGAGTTACAGATTACACAAACTAGGATCCCCATAGTGTTGCGGATGGACGGACAGACCTGCTTTCTCTAAAGCGATACAGGTAATAACATGCTTTTATATTGTGTCCCCTCCAGTTTCTGAATTTACATCAATATTAATGAATATGCAAACTAGATGCGTATCAGGCCATCGATGAAAGTACTATTATATCTAGGCTTCAATTTGGTAAATAGTTTTAAAGCGTAGGATGAGTTGCTGATGAGATACATAGAGGGTCCAACTCGGACATTTTTTAGTTGATGAGAGGAGAGAAGATTCAAATACCACTTAAAGAGGGACATAATCGACCCGCCAGCGAAACGCCATTTTCATGGCGTTTCGCTGGCGGACCGATGGTGGCCCAACAGTGAGTGCTGGCTTGGTAGCTGTGTGATTTTCCAGGGGATCTGGACCAGTATTGCTAAGAAACCCTATATTTTTGGGATTTTCCAGGGGGGATCCGGACCCCCTGTCCCCCACCCCCTCTGAATCCGCACATGAAAAGGGATTTTTCCAGTTGATAATGATTTGCAATTTCATTTGAATAAAATAGGTTGATCCTTGATAAAGTGAATTCTGTAAATTCAGACATTTTTGCGAGGCTTTAATCTCACAAGAATAGCTTAACTTGACACAATGTCACCCTCACGAAATGGCGAAATCTCTATGCTATTCTCTATCATCATGCTCCAAGATTGTTTTATCAATCGGAACTGCCTCGTCCAATTCCGTGGAATCAGAACACGGATGTACATTTTGGATCTACTTTGATAACGTTACGCTGACGGTAGGCCTACATAACGTAACGCTGACGTCACAGCAACCATGCCAACACAATAACAAGTGTAATTGCAGCAAAACAAACGGTTATAAATGAATGATATTTTATTAAAATACATAAACTTTATTTATTCTGCTGATTAAACTCTTCCGGTAATTAGAAAAATGGATTTTAATAAGGCTGAATCCAGATGCTACAGACCTTATTTGCCTTACGCCAGTTCCATGAGTTCCAGCTAACAAAATGGAGCTTTTTCGTAAATAGCACTACGCGTAATGCGCCTTACATACATCCGAGGCTTGATCGTGCCGGACTTTCCCTGATTGATTGTTTTATATATCCTATAAAATTATCGCGATAATATCTGAATTTACAGCAATACCTGTGACTTTTTTTGCATCTGAAATTAAGTTAGCCTCGCCCTGTGTGTTACTTTCAGTAGTTTGCTGGTTACTGGAAGTCGTAGTAGACGCAACATTGGCAAAGCTTGTGGCTTCAGTGACCGGTGGTTGGGTCGTTGAAAAGGCACACTTTGGTAAGACGTTCTGATAAGTTGTAGGAACATCTGTGGTGTTAGGGTGAACCGTGGCTGAAATGGAGAATCTTACACGAGTGCTAACACTTACTATTGAATTTATTAAACGAGTTGGGGAAAAAGATAAAATGCGAGGCTTGTCACAACGACTTTAATAAATTCAATAATACAAGAGCACGGATAATATATTATATCCACATCCAATACCTCTCGAGGAAAGGAAATGCCGTTTTTGCACCTCTTTGGAGGACGAATTCCATTTCCTTTTTGAATGCAAATTACACGATGGTATAAGGAAAACTTATATTCCAAGATATTATTGGAATAGACCAAACATTCCAAAACTAATTGAATTATTTAATTCAAACAACAAAAAGTTATTAACGAATCTAGGTATTTATATTTATATAGCATTTAAATTCAGAAGTGAACAGGTAATTTCAAATTAAGTAAAACTAATTGGTTACAAGCAAAGTTAGGATTGGTTTATTTAGCAGTAGCAGAAGATACACACATGTGCACACACACAGGGCGAAGACAGGATGCGCATGCTTGCAGTCATCAGGGAAAGGATGCCTGCAGACTGCATGCATACATGTATACAGGCATGAATGTGTGTGTATACCTGCGTGTATGTATGTTGCATATTTTTTCTCAACACTTTATAATCTTCTCATGAATACAGTATGAATACATCAGCTTATTGAGCGCATGGTAGAGATATATACATAGTTGTACATCCATTTGTGTAAGCATAAAATACCACATCCATTTGATCATTGTGATTGTATTGTATTTAGATTGCATGCTAAGTTATTATGTACTCATGGGCCAAATTTGGCTTATTGTGCTATATTTCTGAATAATCTTGTAAACTTGTAAAACTTGTATAATATGACATTAATATTCCGTTGACATCTCATTTTTTATAAATAATTGTGTCATTATGTATGCGACGCTGTTATCATGGTTATGGACGTCATACCATTTACCGAAAATCTGTAAACCACTAGTGGGTTATCGATTTTATTGCATGGTGTTGTATCATTCCCAGACGCAACCGCATGGCAGCGTCATATTGTAAAATAAAATACTGCACAATTATTCTATTATTAGTGGCACCAGTGTCTCGGTCGTTAGTGCATATTACGATATATAATACTTAAACAAGATTTGTGAGAGAATCTGGCTGTATCCCCGCTGCAGCACTATTCGTACCAAAAACACCAATCAAGGTCCACAACTCTGTTACAAATTTGAGATATATGACAGATAACAATTCCAATTTAGATATTGCCAATATAAGTGCAGGTTATATCAAATTTGGTGAAAACAAATCCTTTTTATTTCAAGATATTAAGCGGAAAAGAAATTCTGATATCAATGAAGGGCCATAACTCTGTTACAAGTTTGAGGGAAATATCTGTGAACAACCCCAACTGATATCTTGTAAATATCAAAACATATACAACGTTTGGACAAATTATATCCATTTGTTCTTTAGATATTGGGCGGAAACGAACTTCTGACACCAATCATGGGTCATAACTCTTTTACAAATGAGCAAGAATTTACAGGTTACAATTCAATCTAGATCTTGCTTTGTCCATACACGTGTATAAATGTATAATAACTTTTTGTGAAATACTGTCCATTTTTTCTCAAATATTTAAGCAGAAACAAAATCTGACATCAGTTTTGCGCCAGAACTCCTCAATATCTGCAATGCTCTATTCGCAATTTGGCCAAGCTTTATCCACAAGTTCTTAAGATATTGAGCAGAAACGAAATTCTTGATCAGATTCTGACATCAGCCTATTTAATTTCATACCCATTGGTAAATTTATATGTATATGTTATATAGATCATATATTACAATTATAAAGGAATTAAGTGGGAATGAGCGCAGCGAGTGAACCACTTAATTTCTTTATTATTGTAATACTTATAGTTTTCTCCTCTCCTCCCATTGGAAATAGACGCATTGACCTTTTCACGGATTTACTTCATACATATTACTCGTATTGACAAAATATGTGATAAAGTTGTCCAAAAATTTAAATTTCTGTGCAAACCGATTGGTTGTAAAGCACAGGAGGGGGCGGAGTAAACTATAAACAACGTTTAAACTAATGCGTATTCGTTGATTTTTGAAAGTTCATGTAATTAATAGAAATTTTAGACAAAATGCTTTCATATGCTTAACAACATATTCAATCACATTCACTTTTTCTAAGAAGATCTCAAGAGTGTCCGGTGTGTGCCCAGATTTTGGTGTACATTTGGCAACACTGTTTCAGAATAGATAACGTGACAATCAAAAGGAACATCCTTTACATTAAATGTGTAAATCCAATCCTAAAATATTAGCAAGTCTTTACAAATTTTATTGCTCATCAATTTTGACGGTCCTTGAGGTGTTTCTGCAATTATAACATAATCAGTAAAACCTGTGTAAAACGGCCACTTTCGAAAAGACCAAAAATTGGTTTTCAAGACTTATTAATTATCGCTTAATGCATGTCAAAAGTATTACAGAATGCTCCAAGGGGAGCATTCTGCAATACTTTCGACCTTCATTAACCTACCTTAGGCAGGTCAAAAGTATTGCAGAGCATTCTGCAATATTTTCGATCTTCATTTAGCTATTATTTGCCATAAAGAACTTCGTTTTTCCTATTGTTTAGTGACCGTTTTACACAGGTTTTATTGTATTACACGATTAAAAGCATTCGGGAAGTTCCGACACAATTCGAGAATCTCACATTGGCCGAGGGAGTTTCGATTGGATTAAAAGAAGTTTTATCTGGGTTTATCTTGACATTAAGCCCCATTAATCCAGAGCGTTGCAGAAAATGGGCATTTCTTATATTCAAGTTTTGGAAAGGGGGTATTTCTTATTTATTTTGACGAAACAAGCCCATTGATATATGAAATTTTAAATCAAATTTTATGCCAGCAAAACGAGATTTTATTCCAGTAATGGAGATTTGAAATTTAAGGATATTTGGGTACAGAGATAAGGTAGAACATTGAAATACCAAATTTGACCCAATTTGATGTTTTTTTTTGTGATAGAAAGCAAACTGAACTGTTCGATTTTATGCCATTTTCCAGTTTGTTATTTTGCTTATGTGACCGAAATTGTATGCCATTTTGCTGTTTTCCTAACTTAACCAAAAAATTTATGCTATTTTGCTGTTTTTGCTAGCTTGACCACGAGTTTATGCCTATTGCTGTTTTGCTAGCTTGGCCAAAATTGTATGCTATCTTGCTGTCTAGTTCGTAAAGCATCAACAAAATGACACGGTACATAACCATACTAAAAGGGCTTTTACACTATAACAAATGGTCTCAGCGTTCGCTCGGCGTATGGAGATATTTTGACATTCGTTGATACACGTTGAAGAACGTTTCCATACGTTTGTGTTCGCACAGTGTGTCGAAGATGTTTGTGCATGCACAAAAATGTTCGACGTTCGCCAACGCACAGTATATAAAATCTGGGACATACTTGCGCAGTGGTAGCGTCTTGGACAGTCAGTGGCCAAATGGTCACTGGCGGTCCCCATTTGGTTGTGTCCTTTACTAAATGACATGCATACAGCCATTTTGTACATGTATATATGTATAATGTTATTATGCTTTTTTCTTGATAAAGAGAGCACATCCGAAACAAGGAAATAACTCGAAATTTGACTTCTCGCTTATATAACTGCATGACAGTTGATCGGTCTGGACAGATACTCTATCTATTTGCAGAGCACACGCAGAGAGTACGCACAGCACAGCACGTTGGGTGTTCGTTGACAGATCGTTTCTCATTTGCTGGTGTTCGCTAGTCTGCCGTTGCCCGTACGTTATGGACACATTGTGGGTTCGTTTCAAATTCGCTTTCAGGTCGTTATGTCAAGCCTCGATGATCACATTCGTCGGATTTTTCAGCGAATGTCTGCGTATTCGAGATTATTCATACTTTTACAATTCGTCGAGGATTCGTTATAGTGTAAAGGCCCCTTAAACAGTAAGTAAGTATTGTTTAGTTTTGTCTCATCACCAGTGTATAGTCCTATCTCGCGTCCAAAACACATTAGACCTTGAGCTTTCTATATACCCCCTCTCCCCAGGGGGAATTTTGCACACTATGAATTCCTGATACTACAATATATAAGCCACAAAATGAAATATGTTAGCCCTCTGAGAGTGGCAGTATTAACATGTAACATCACGTTACGTATGATACCCGCAAAATAACATCAAATTTTCCTGATAATGTATCCAACATGACACATTCACACTTTTTTGCAGCCTGATAAAGGTTTATGAACTTCTTATTACACAATTACATATTTTCTTGACTTTTTACCGTTGTATACGTTGGTTAGTGTTTCATATGGTATTTTCAAGTATCAGAATACCAGTTATTGACTTTCAATGTATCATATCCGTCAGTAAATAGCATATATATAAGGCTGCTATTCAAGTAAATTAAAGTTCCTTATTACTATTTTACAGCCTCAGGTTACATACGTTACCCTCAAAACACCATTAAAAGTTCCAGATTTGCTCTCCAACACGACCTGCTTGTACTTATTTGCATGCTACCACAGGTTTATGTACACCTTTTAACACATACCTATCGCATTGAGTTTTAACTGTTATATGTGTTATCAAATGGTACATAAGTAATTCTGAGTATCTGTAAAGCGGTTGTTGAGTATACATGTATTAAGTCTGTCGGTGAATATAGCAAATTTGTAAGGCTGGAATAAATTAAAGTTCCTTATTGATTTATGGTCATTATAACTATTATTATAATGTGATCTATGAACCTTCGCTGTTTGCTAAGAGTACTAGAGGCAGTTTCTGGCTTTACCAATCCTTGCAGTTCTAGTGTTGAATGCAAAGAACTGTACTTTTTGTCTTTGGGTGTACCTGTTAAGCCTGGCATAGCTTTGGATCATATTGAGGCTGATGGCATTGACAGGAAGGCTGTTACAGACTTTACTGACTACATTTTAGTTGAAAATCTGTCTTTCACAACCCCATTAAATGCTACAAACTAAAGAAACTTTTGAGGCTTGCCAGGTCAAGAAGGAATTGTCCAATTTACAAAACGTTATCAGCCAGATGAGAGCATAAAAAGGAGCAACTTTTGTCAGACTATGAGTTGACACTGTCGTTCCTTCTGGGACCTGTACCAAGGTCACTGACAACCCAATATGGCATTCCCACCAAAACTTACAAGTCCCAACTTCTGCATTTCTTGCAAATACACATTGAACTAACAATATATTGGCCATGTAGTGCTGCACATAACTTTGATGACAATGCCATACTACAGAGCTCAGCAGCTTTTCCTGTCACCTTCAAGGATCAGACAGAACCAGTAGTCAAACAGGCACTAAAGGCAGGGCATGTTGAATTTGTTACTGATACATGTATACAATGTATAAGCAGCAGTCTATAAAGTCTTACAAACATTCACGCAGAGGATAATCTGAGTGTTTTGTTCAACAATGGTGTAAGCAGCAAAAGGTGCTCCTTCGGAATGTCAACGACATCGACCAGTATGTGGGGGAAGAGATCTGCAGTCATACACTGTTTTACAGATTGTTGCACTAACAATGTGCCAATATGTTAGTACCACGGAACGGTTATTCCTCTCAAACTTATAGAGAACCCCTCCCCACCAGTTCATCTACATTCTAAGCGGGGTAGGAAAACAAACAAAGAATTGCTTAGGCACTCATCAGTTACATAGAAGGCCTTACATGTGCTATTTATATAAATGTGAATAATTAAGCTGCAGTATGACATGTTTCTGAAAAAAAAAACTTAAGCAGTACATGTGTGGAAAATAAATGGGAAGGGTTGTTTACCATAGTTGATGCCTCCATAGGGAACCGGTAGGTTTATGATATTTTATGCATTGAAATTTTTTCCTTAGCAAAAGAGCCACAGAAATACGTATTACCATATTTTGATGTGATATTGGTTTACCCTGTTCAACACTCAACAACTGAAACCTTATAAAAGATAGAAACATAATATTTTCTAAAATGTACATAAACATTCTTTAATACAAAATGTATTAATAAACACATCCACATTTTAAAAAATATATCAAACTATATTAGATTCATAAATCATTTATATAGGAATAATGAAAAAAAATGAACGTTTAATGGTATTCTGAGAGTAACGTATGTAACCTGGGGCTGTAAAACTAGTGTAAGACACCATAATAAGGAACTTCAATTCATTTGAATAGCAGCCTTATAGATTTGCTATATTCACTGACGGATGCAATACACGTATAGTCAATAACTGCCATACTGATACTTGGAAATAACATATGACTCACTAAACAACGACAAAGACTCAAGACATTTATAAATTGAATGCTAAAAAAATGTGTAATAAGAAGTTCTTAAACCTGTGCCAGACTGCAAAAAGTGTGAATATGTCATGTTGGAGACATTATCAGGAAAATTTAATATTATTTTGCGGGTAACGCACGTAACGTGACGTTACACGCTAACGCTGCCACTCTTAGAGGGCTAACATATTTCATTTTGTGGCTTTTATAATGTAGTATCAGGAAATCATCGTGCGCGAAATTCCCCCTGGGGGGAGGGGTCTATAGCCAGCTCCAGGCCTAGAGAATTTCATTTGACATTTTTTGTATGATATGGGGCTACCATATTCAACAACTAGTATCTCAAAAGTATATAAGACAGAAATATACTGCTTGCAATTTTGAAAAGGTAAATAAAAAATCTTTAATATCATACCAAATTAATGAGCATAATTTGGTCTCAATAAGATTTAAGACAAACTATATTAGATTCATTTATCATTTAAAAGATGATTCAATAAAAAAATGTAACACAAACTACATCTGGGGTGACCATATATGTTTTCAAAGGTCTATATCTGTGGCTCAGTAATAGCTAACTTAGATGATACAACCAATTTGGAATTCTTACCTTATCTTTTGCACTTTTCTGAAGTCTTAAAAGAGTGTAGTTATCAAATAGTTTGTAGGGTAACGTATGTAACAGTCTGTTACAGCTTAACGCTGCCATTGTCAGGGCGCTAACATGTTGCAAAATCCTTGCAAGACATTGGGCTTCAAGAAAAATATGGTCTACAAAATTCTCCCTGGGGGAGGTAAACCATACCCAGCCAGTGGCCCAGCAAGTTTTCCTCACGCCAGTTCTGACTAAAAATGCAGCTTTTCTATACGTAGCCTAGTACTACGCCATACATACATCCAAGGCTTGATTCTCTAATCGAACCGAAATTTTCCGATTGCTAAAAATCTTACCATTGTACTCTGACTTATAACCGTGTGTAACCATTTCTTCCATTGGCACAATGTCGTATGTTATTTGTACAATACCAGGTTCAGCGACGATGAATTTACACGTAGCAAGATCATGCCAGTATGACCAGGCCACACATCTAGTCCATCCCCTACATGTGTCTAGACATTTTGTTATGTTGTAGTTAGGATTCTCCCATATATAAGATGATGATGACGGTATAGAGGAAAAACTCCAATTGTAATGAAGCACGTATTCTAAGATGGTTGCTATAAATAGATGAACAACAATTACAGCTCGATCACTTTTCCGACCTTGAACATTTAGGTAAACACTTTTATCACATTTCCAACCATGCAACTACCAAGTAAGCAAAATCATAGTTCACAGAATCAAAGTTGGTGATATATCTGTCATGTAAATATATAGTGACAGGTATTTTGATACGGATTGGCAGTTTGAGATGTTTAAAAGAGGAAAGCCAATGGACATGATACTTGTTTATTTTAGATTTCAAAAAAAGGTTTCCATAATTTCAGAAACATATGTTGTTGGTATACATTGGAATTGTCTCAGAGAGGCAATTCGAATGTGCATCTACAACATATGTCCATTCAATAAATGAGTGTTTTTCACCATAAAACAGGTTTTTAACAAACTTCTCAACTACTTTTTATGATACAGTGTAATGAGCTTATAGAAATGAACACGTTTTTGTGTAGTTTGGCATGATAATAGATAGCCAAGGATCATTGACACTTGCTATGGATAAATGCCTATGGTTTTCAGTAAAAATAAAAGTTTGTCAATCGTCCCTTTCTTCGCATTGAAGCTACCCTGACCTGAGTGCTTTATGGCTGTGAAATCCGTTCTCGATATTAAATGCTTCAAAGATGTAAAATTTAGGGTAGAACAATCAGTTTTACATTATAATATATAGAAGTCCGAAAACATTTTTTAAAATATCATTCCCCCCCCCCCCCCCCCCGTGTGCCAGCAAAAGCTTTTGCATGTATATGTGTTACCATATTTTACACATTGTATGGAAGTGGCTTGCTGGCACAAGGGGGGGGGGGAAAGATGTTCAGCAGCCCAAAAACCCAGGGCCTAAGCCCATAAAATGCTTTTTCTACCGAATAAGAAACTAATGACAGTAATGAAGTTCTCTGAGCCAACCTCCTAAATTGCTTTAGTATTCTGTGCTAGTTTAATATAAAGTACTTAAAGATTAAAAGTAGAATTAGCATGGTTTTATGCATTTTTTCATAAGAAAAAATCTCACTGTTATTTAATGACACATTCTTTTGCAAACGTCCTGTACTTATCTATTTGCATGCTAGGGAATTGTTCATGTTTTTATTTTCGTCTGCTGACTTTCTTCAAATTTAAGTTTTTAAAAATAAACCACCCAGGACTACCATCAGAGTGTCAAACAGTTTGGATCCAGATCAAGACCGACATTCTGTTGGTCTTCGTCTGGGTTCAAACTGTTTGCAAAAGGCTATTGGCAGACGACAAAATTATCCACTGGCATGCAAAGAGTTATAACAGGTAAATACTTTAGTGTTCAATATATTGTCTCATATAGGGATATACATGTATATGTATACCATAAATATTCGGACACTTTTTAAATACATTTAACATACTATGCCCTTTAAACAAAGCAAAAATAATATTCAAAGGATCTAGTTAGAATCAGTTTTACTTTCCAATGCTAAATGGGACACTTTCATTCCTTCAAAAATATTTATTTCTTTTGTTGAGCTTTCAGTTTTGTATTATTTACGGTACATGTGGTCAAAAATGTACAGGTAACTTCTAAATTATCTCCCCAAAACGATTTTATTGCAAAACAAATTTTGTTTATAAAACAATTTCATCAATTATCGTGATTCGTTAATACTCTGCATATGGTATGTTCATTAGATATCACCATGCCTACCAAATAAATCAAGAAAACGTGCAGAAATCACTTTTTAAAGCACTTTTTATTTTCATGAAATTTAAGACCCCCTCCCCTTTCTACCCGCCATAACTCTCGAGTGCGTTGGAATTTTGAAAATATTTTGCTAGCTGGCTCTTGTCATAAGATTCACCTATTGCACTGATACTACATGCACCTCACTAGAAGCTCAACAGCAGCATTCTGGGAATCAGAAAAATAGGCGTATAAGGCCCAAACCGTCAATGATCCTTTATATTATTGACAGCTTATCTTTAGGTGTTACATTCAAATAAAATGCTAACTTGGTGGTTGCCTGATTGTATATATACCAGCCCAAAGTTCTAGTCGGCCACCTGCATTATATTTATTTTCCTCAAAACGTAAAATGACATGGCTACTGTTTTTGCCTCTCGATATAGCCAGACGTGTCATGTACCATAGATAGTTAAGATATTGACAAAATGTTCAATAGTACATGCAGGATGCTTATTTTCAAAATTCGCAATTTGCCACAATTTGTGAGCAATGACTTTTTGAAATAGCCCTTTCACACGCAAAACGTTTTGGTTTCAAAAGCCAAACGCATATTGAACAAGTGCTACAATAAACATTCCCTCTGCATGAGACCCGTGTGTCAAAAATTACCCCATCATCAAATGCTAATTCTTGTGAATTTTGAAATTGAGGTAACGTGTATTCAGCAATCCCTCCGGGATACAATTCAATGACTTTTACTTAGCCGTTTTCTGGTATCATTTACTGATATACTGGCCTGTTCGGGAACGCAAATAAAATTGATGTAGTGCTTAATCAGTAAAAACACGCGTTGCTGGTTAGAACTTTTGACTAGTATATATACATTTGGCAATACGTAAGGGTGCATATCTATACCAAGCAACTTGATAAGAGTGCATATTTATACCAGGCCCCTTAATAAGGTTGCATATCTTTACCTGGTCCCTTGATAAGGATGCATATCTATACCAGACCCCTTTATGCCCCAGTCACACACACACATACGGACTCTTACGAAGAGTTTCGGATCAAACCGCAGTCGTCCGCAGAAAAATGAGGGCGGGGCCTAATTTCTTGATGCGTTTGCAAGACACAGATACCTATAGTTGCGGACAGTAACGGATCATTGCGGATAAATGCGAATGTTAGCTGATTGATGCGTTCCATTGAACCAACACAATGCGGACAGATACCAATAGATACGGACTACATCCCTTTAATTACATTCCCTTATCTTTAGATACGAGTAAATGCGAATAGATGCCTTTAGATGCGGACTGTTGCGTATACTAAGTGGATCTGATTGTGACCGCAGAATTTGCACCCTATCGTTCGTTCATCATTTGTTTTTTAAACATTATGCATGGAAAGAAGAAGCAGCAAATAAGAAGCATTGTCTCTAGAAGGCACACTCTCAACCTCAAACATCTCAACAGGATGTCAACTATTTATCTAGCCAGTTCCTACGCCCTAGACATAGTCAGCAAGAGGCAGCGGATAACGTTGCAGATGTCACATAACCCTAGAAGAGACCATGCAAATACTATGATAATCCTTTTGTAGATTAAATGATATACAAATAAGTTACACATACGTTGCTATATAACGACGGTTTTTGAGCAATATTAGGTTATATTCTTGACAGTTAGGACTTTTATCTATAGATACAAATGTAAATTTGTCATATCAAAAATAGAATATTGCATTTGCGATCAAAAACTATTGAACTATATTCCATTTGTTAATGATAAATGATAACATCCTTGGCAGAGCCTTACATTTTATCAATTTTCTCATCTCATTTAATAAATGCAATAATACATGAACACTCATGTAAAAAAATCTCCATGTTTTTTAAATCTTAGAACATTCAGTATTTTCTGCATACACTTTCTCCCGATATTCTTTTAGCCCCTATGACCAGTGTGCCAAAGGCATTCTCAACACATCGTCTGGCACGATAAAGACGATAGTTGAAGACTTACTCTCCTGTTCCAGAGGCGCTGTAGCAAGGGGATTCATCAGCCACCTAAAGGGTCGTAACAATACGTATATATCCGCATATGAAATCAGCCATTCGCAACTATCCCCAACGATCTGTGTGCATAGGTAAAACACGCCGAATGCGCTAAGGAACTAAGCGTTACTAAAGGTAAAGACCCGAATGAAACCGTACCAGTCCGCAACTTTGGATCGACTGCGGAAAGATAGGTTTTGATACGTTTAGATGCGAATGAGATACGGATACGATACGAATAAGTACGTATTCTTGCCTAGCGTTACGCATCATTGCGTTGTTTTCATCCGCAGAACTTTTCTGATATTTTTCAAAATTTGGGCGCGGATGGAAAGTGCCTTGCGGTAAGTTGCGGATAAGATACGAACTGTTACGTTCTCTGCGTATGAGATACGTATCGTTACGGAATAAACGGATAGTTGCGGACGGGCTTTACCCATCATCCGCAGTGTCCGTAAGTGTGTGTGTGACTGGGGCATAATAAGAGTGCACATCTACACCAGGCCAATTTATAAGAGTGCGTATCTATATCAGGCCCCTTGATAAGGGTGCATGTCTATACCAGGCCCCTTGATAAGGTTGCATATCTAAAACAGGTACTTAGATAAGGGTGCATATATATACAAGACCACTTTATAAGAGTGTATATCTATACCAGGCCCCTTGACAAGATTGCATATCTATACAGTCCCATTTATAAAGGTGCATATCTATACCAGGCCCCTATATAAGGATGCATATCTATACCAGGTCCCAAGATAAGGAAGCATATCTATATCAGCCCCTTGATAAGGGTATGTATCTATACCAGGCCCATAGATAAGGGTGCATATCAATACCAGGTCCCTTGCTAAGAGTACATATCTATACCAGGCACCTTGATAAGGTTGCATATCTATACCAGGCCCCTTGTGAAGGGTCCTTAACTAAACCAGGTCACTTGATAAGGATGCCTATCTATACCAGGCTCCTTGATAAGGATGCATATATATACCAGCCCCCTTGATAGGAGTTCATTTCTATACCAGGCCCCTTGATAAGGGTGCATATCTATATCAGGCCACTTGATAAGGGTGCATATGTATAACAGGCTCCTTGATAAGGATGCATATCTCTACCAGACCCCTTGATAAGAGTGCATATCTATACTAGCCCCCTTGATGAGCGTACCTATCTATACCAGGCACCTTGATAAGGGTGCATATCTATACCAGAACCCTTGATAAGGGTTCATATCTATACAAGGCAACTTGATAAGGGTTCATATCTATACCAAGCTTTTAATTAGGATGCATATCTATACCATGTCACTTGATAAGGGTGCATTTCTATGCAAGGCAACTTGAAAAGGGTGCATATCTATACCAGGCCCCTTGATAAGGGTTCATATCTATACAAGGCAACTTGATAAGGGTTCATATCTATACCAAGCTTTTAATTAGGATGCATCTCTATACCAGGTCATTTGATAAGGGTGCATATCTATAACAGGCCCCTTGATAATGGTGCATATCTATACCAGGCCACTTGAAAAGAGTTCATATCTTTACAAGGCCAAATGATAAGGATGCATATCTCTACAAGACCCCTTGATAAGAGTGCATATCTATACTAGCCCCCCTGATAAGGGTGCATATCTATACTAGCCCCCTTGATGAGCGTACCTATCTATACCTGGCTCTTGATAGGGATGCATATCTATACCAGGCCCCTTGATAAGAGTGCATTTCTATACCAACACCCTTGATAAGAGTACATATCTATACCAGGCACATTGATAAGGGTGTTTATCTATATCAGGCCCCTTTATAACGATGCAGATATATACCAGGCTCCTTGATAAGGTTGCATATCTATACCAGGCCCCTTGATAAGAGTGCATATCTATACTAGCCCCCCTGATAAGGGTGCATATCTATACCAGGTCCCTAAATAAGGGTGCATATCTCTACCAGGCCCCTTGATTAGAATGCATATCTATACCAGCCCCCTTGATAAGAGTACCTATCTATAACAGACACCTTCATAAGGGTGCTTATCTATACCAGGCCCCCTGATAAGGGTACATATCTATACCAGGCTACTTGATAAGGGCGCCTATCTATACCTGGCTCATTGATAATGATGCATAATTATACCAGGCCCCTTGATAAGAGTGCATATCTATACCTGCCCCCTTGATAAGAATACATATCTATACCAGGCACCTTGATAAGGATGCATCTCTACACCAGGCTCCTTGATAAGCGTGCATATCTATACAAGGTCACTTAATAAGGGTGCATGTCTATACCAATCTCTGTGATAAGGATGCATATCTATATCAGGCCCCTCGATAGGGGTACATATCTATACCAGACCCCTTGATAGGGGGGCATATCAATACCAGGCCACCTGATAAGGGTGCATATCTATACCAGGCCCCATGATAAGGTAGCATATTTAACCAGGCCCCTAGGTAAGGTTGCATATTTATATGAGGCCCCTTGATAAGGATGCAGTTCTATTACAGGTCACCTGATAAGGGTGCATATCTGTACCATACCCCTCGATAAGAGTGTATATCTATACCAGGCCACTTGATAATGGTGCATATCTATACCAGGACCCTTGATAAAAGTGCATATCGAAATCAGGCTCCTAGATAAAGGTGCATATCTATACCATACCCCTAGAAAAGATGCAATTTATCTGTACCAGGCCACTTGATAAGAGTGTATATCTATACCAGCCCCCCCCCCCTCCCCCGATAAGAGTGCATATCTATACCAGCCCCTTGATAAGGGTGCATATCTATACAAGGCCCCTAGATAAGGGTGAATATTTATACCAGGTCCCTTGATCAGGGTGCATATCTATACCAGGCCACTCGATTAGGATGCATATCTAACCTAAACCCCATGTTATAATCTGTTTATCACATATTCCATTTCACTAATTCAACGCGTTTGACGTTAAAAAATGTAAGTAAAACAGAGGAATGGCGTAATTTTTGCGTTACGTCACGCCACTTGTTTACATCTGACGTAATCAAATGATCAACTTTACGTGCCGGGCATGATAACCTCTCTCCGTTCAAATTACATGACTTCCGGTTATCATCACAGCAGGCTGATAACCAGTTGGCGGGAAAGAGCTTATCGCATATGCAGACTTTGGGTTATCACGGCAAAATATGTGATAAGAGTACATATCTATACCAGGCACATTGATAAGGGTGTTTATCTATATCAGGCCCCTTTAT
Source organism: Loripinus fragilis (assembly GCA_964019695.1). Taxonomy (NCBI): domain Eukaryota; kingdom Metazoa; phylum Mollusca; class Bivalvia; order Lucinida; family Lucinidae; genus Loripinus; species Loripinus fragilis. The sequence continues at coordinate 69,685,054 of OZ026521.1, forward strand.
AACGGTGCAGATATATACCAGGCTCCTTGATAAGGTTGCATATCTATACCAGACCCCTTGATAAGAGTGCATATCTATACCAGCCCCCCTGATAAGGGTGCACATCTATACCAGGTCCCTAAATAAGGGTGCATATCTCTACCAGGCCCCTTGATTAGAATGCATATCTATACCAGCCCCCTTGATAAGAGTACCTATCTATAACAGACACCTTCATAAGGGTGCTTATCTATACCAGGCCCCCTGATAAGGGTACATATCTATACCAGGCTACTTGATAAGGGCGCCTATCTATACCTGGCTCATTGATAATGATGCATAATTATACCAGGCCCCTTGATAAGAGTGCATATCTATACCTGCCCCCTTGATAAGAATACATATCTATACCAGGCACCTTGATAAGGATGCATCTCTACACCAGGCTCCTTGATAAGCGTGCATATCTATACAAGGTCACTTAATAAGGGTGCATGTCTATACCAATCTCCGTGATAAGGATGCATATCTATATCAGGCCCCTTGATAGGGGTACATATCTATACCAGACCCCTTGATAGGGGGGCATATCAATACCAGGCCACCTGATAAGGGTGCATATCTATACCAGGCCCCATGATATGGTAGCATATTTAACCAGGCCCCTAGGTAAGGTTGCATATTTATATGAGGCCCCTTGATAAGGATGCAGTTCTATTACAGGTCACCTGATAAGGGTGCATATCTGTACCATACCCCTCGATAAGAGTGTATATCTATACCAGGCCACTTGATAATGGTGCATATCTATACCAGGCCCCTTGATAAAAGTGCATATTGAAATCAGGCTCCTAGATAAAGGTGCATATCTATACCATACCCCTAGAAAAGATGCAATTTATCTGTACCAGGCCACTTGATAAAAGTGTATATCTATACCAGCCGCCCCCCCCCTCCGATAAGAGTGCATATCTATACCAGCCCCTTGATAAGGGTGCATATCTATACAAGGCCCCTAGATAAGGGTGAATATTTATACCAGGTCCCTTGATCAGGGTGCATATCTATACCAGGCCACTCGATTAGGATGCATATCTATATCAGGTCCCTAGATAAAGGGGCATATCTATACCAGGCCTCTAGATAAGAGTGCATATCTATACCAGCCCCTTGATAAGGGTGCATATCTATACAAGGCCCATTGATAAGGGTGAATATTTATACCAGGTCCCTTGATCAGGGTGCATATCTATACCAGGCCACTCGATTAGGATGCATATCTATATCAGGTCCCTTGATAAAGGGGCATATCTATACCAGGCCTCTAGATAAGGGTGCATATCTATACCAGGCCACTTGATAAGAGTGCATATCTATACCAGGCCTTTAGATAAGGGTGCATATCTATACCAGGCCCCTAGATAAGAATGCATATCTATATCAGTCCCCTTGATAAGGATGCATATAATCTGTACCAGGCCACTTGATAAGAGTGCATATCTATACCAGGCCCCCAGATAAGGGTGCATATCTATATCAGGCCCATTAATCAGGGTGCATATCTCTACTAGGCCCCTTGATAAAAGTGTATATCCACACCGGGCTTCTTGATAAAAGAACATATTTATACCAGGCCACTTGAGAAGGGAGCGTATCTGTACCAGGCCACTTGATAAGGGTGTATATATATACCAGGCCCCTTGATATGGGTGCATATCTGTACCAGGCCCCTAGATAAGGGTGCATATCTATACCAGGCCCCAAGATATGGGTGCATATTTATACCAGGCACCTATATAAAGGTGCATATCTTTACCAGTTCCCTAGATAAGGGCGCATATAATCTGTACCAGGCCACTTGATAAGAGTGCACATCTATACTAGTTCCCTAGATAAGGGTACACAACTATACCAAGCCCCTTGATAATGGTAAATATCTATACCAGCCCCTGGATAAGGGTGCATTTGATTATTATGCCCATAATAAGGGTGCATATATGTACCAGACCCTTGATAAGGGTGCATATCTATACCAAGTCACTTGATAAGAGTGCATATCTATACCAGGCTCCTAGATAAGTGTGCATATCTTTATCAGGCCACTTGATAAGGGTGCATATCTATACCGGGCTCTTTGATAAGGATGCCTAAAAACAGGTACCTACATAAGGGTGCATATCTATACCAGGACCATTAATAAATGTGCAAATCTTTACCAGGCCACTTGATTAGGGTGCATATCTATACAATGCTCCTTTATAAGGGTACGTATCTATACCAGGCCCCTTAATAAGAGTCATATCTTTACCAGGCCCATTGATAAGAGTGCATATCTATACCAGACCCTTCTATAGGAGTGCATATCTATACCAGGTCACTTGATAAGAGTGCATATCTATACCCGGCCCCTTGATAAGGGTGCATATCAATACCCGGCTCCTTGATAAGGGTGCATATCTATACCAGGCCCCTAGATAAGAGAGCATTACTAAAATTTCAGAACTTGTTTCACAACCAAACCACATCCTGTGTGTACCCAATTGGGCCCGGAACAATGCCGCCTCCTTAAAGTTAAGCAAGACTTAAGTTAAGTATTGATATTTCAACAAGCTATACTAAATGCTAAATAAATTGCTTGGATCAATGTGGTATTTTTGGTCAGAGATATCATTGTGATCTTCAGGAAAAAATAAAACTATTTTGCTTTTAATCAGTTTTAAACGTTATTTTTCGCCACCGGAAAAACCAATACTTATATTAAGTCTTATTTAACACTAAAGAGGCATTATAATTCCGGGCCCAGAACTGTTTCAATCTTGAGAATGTCCTTTTGAGCGCTTAAATATAGAACAAAACTGAAAGATAAACGTCACAATTCTACGCTAATTTTTTTGATTACCCCATATAAGCCTAGCGTCCTTTTTGTGGGTCATAGGCAAACATTGCAGACCCAGCACAGACGCCGCAAAACGCGGCGTCTGATTAGGGTCTCCACTGTTTGTTTACAGAAGTTTCTTTAAAGACTTGAGAAAAATGAAATATGCCACCCAATAACTCTAAAATATGAAATGAATTCGTCCAATTTATGACAGTGGGAAATTCCATTCGGCATAAAGCCTTGGCTCTAACTCACGTGATCTTTTTGTACAATAAAATGGATGTCTTGAGTTACAAGTATCTGCCGAAACAATAACGCTGTCACTACGGTCAGTAATATTGAGTTTCCATACCATACACTGCTTGTCGCTGCTTACTTGTTCTGAAAGCAATAAATCACAAGTTTTAACTCTACCTACTGCGGTATTCTGCTAATCGCTTTTGCAAACAGTTTGGCCCAGATCAGGCCCGATAAAACGTCTGACCTAATCTGGATCAAAACTGTTTGGCACTCTGGTGGTTTATTTTGAAAACAACACAAGGGACAACAAAAACAGCAGACGATTGCACAAAATAAGGGTCTATAACATTTTATCATATGACGTCGCATCTAGGAGTGAAATAACGCCATGCAATAAAATCGATAAACCACTAGTGGTTTGCAGATTGACGGGAAACGTTATGACGTCCATAACAACGTTGCGAACATTATGACAAAATTATAACGTTTTTCACGCCAGAAATGAGATTTAAAATATACTCTATGTCATATGATAAATAGAATCTAGCAGTCGTGCTCCTGTATTATTGAATTAATTAAAATCGTTGCGAAAAAGAGATAAAATGCTCGGCAAGCCTCGCATTTTATCTCTTCTCCTTAACTCGTTTAATAAATTCAATAAAACATGAGTACTCATGTAAGATCCTCTATTTATTGAATGATTTGTGAATGACTGTTGATATTTTCTGTCGTGCCAACCAAGAGTGACAGTGATGTAATAATTCTTTTCAATTGCTAAGTAAAACAATAACGTGTAGAGTCCGTGCTCGATAAGAGTAGAGTTACGTAGTTGGTCACGTTATGGTAAAATATGGTGACGAAACAGATTTACAGATAGAAGTATGAAGTATCGTATAATTTACTCTTATCGAGCACGGGCTCTACACTTCACTTGAGCTAAGGCGAATCGATAGATCACTTGTGTATTAATCATGCCCTGTCGATAGGATTAATACACAAGTGATCTATCGATTATAACTCACTGATAAGATTGTAAACAAAACATGAAGTCACTGTCACTCTTGGCTTGCAGGACAGTACCTGTAAATATCAATCATAAAGATTATACTTGTTCTGTTTAAAGTTCAATCAGTCTTACCTGTTTATTGAGGTGTATCATTTCCTTCATGCTTGGTGGTCAACCCAATTACGGTTGGCGCTTTGTTTTCATCTTTAATTGCACGCCGATGGATCGGACTTCAGACTCTATGACGGTTCGACTTAAAGACTCATCTTAAATAATGAGATGGTAGGAGCCTGATGCTTTGCCTGTTGTCAGGCCCACTGAGGTTCAGCTTTATGTACTGTTGAGTCCTAATCTTTGCTTTATCTACTTTTATATATCTCGATTTATATGTTCTAGTGGATGATGCATGGATAAGTTAGGGGTCTTTCATGCAAACCAAACATCTATGCCTCTTGATCCACATCTGAACTAAGGGTGAGACAGGTTTAAGCCCTGCAATAAAATATTTTTACTGACCGTTCCAAGGCGGTACTTCTCATAATCAACTTATTTTGGATATACATTCTTATGGTAGAGCAAAAAATAGCGAAAATTGACCGATAACCCCTCCCCTTCAGTAAAATAGAAAATTATTTTATGAATGATAAGATAAGATTTTAAAGTTTCTTGGGCCGCCGGAATTACTTTTTCAAAAGAGGGGCAGTGGTGTTAAAATTTGGCAAAAACTTCATTGTAAGAAGTGAAATTGCAAATTTCTGAAATCCATTTGCAGCATCAGATACATGACACTAGCAAAGAAAGATTGAACAATGATTATTGAGTCTTATATAATGCCACTCTGAGTTAATTATAGTGTCAAACCCGGAATTTAAATGCCTTGTTTTTTGGGTGAAAATCAGCGGGTTTGTTTTATAAATTTAAACACGAATTTTTGTAATCTGACTGGTAAAGTTTTAAAATATTGAGTTATTATTTAACTTGTTTCAAATTTGATGCTGTATTATTCAATTTGCATATATATCTGTTATATAAACTTAAAAAACCACCAAAATATTTTCGTTTTTAAGTCGAAATCCGACATTTAGATATTCAGATATATTATGTGAAATGCATGTATTGCTATTACTTGTATATCTTGGCGTTGCCATATTAAGAAAATGACGCTACAGATACAAAGCCCATACACGCACAGGTGTGTAAATGACTTTGGGTATCGCAAAACATGTTTAAGAAAGCTTGTACATACATGCAAATATAGTTTTGAGCAGAGGTAACATGCAAAGATTGACTCGTAGTTAAACTAATAAATCTTTGACCTGGCTTACCCATTCACGTGTATAAATGTACAGGTAATCCGCTCAAAAGGGCTATTTTCCATTTTGCTTAAATGTCCACTTTTTTTGCCGCTCAAGTGTCCATTTTTATCCGCTCATTTGTCCTCTCAATCTGCTCAAATGTCCTTCGCCGAGCCATTTATGATGGAAAACTGTTAAGTTAATTCACCTTGTCACCTGAAACCAAGTTTTATTTCTCTTACCTGTTAATTCGATAGGCGCTACATTACATTTTGTCTTTTTTGTGTTTGTAGTGTACCATTTATCAACCGCAGAAAATGGCTTGAAGAACATCGTCCAAAGTGCAACGATTCCTGATCTGAAATTAAGTAAATGCTAGCGTTTGTTAACAGACCCCAAAACCATAATCGATTATCGGAAGACATCGAAAATATACACCGTAGACGCAGAAGCCGCTGTGGTGTATTGGATAAACAGCTCGCCTTGTAAACCAGGGGTCGCAGGATCTATTCCCGGCTTCACCAGTCTGTCGGATGAGACTTTAAGCCGTGGCCCCGTCTCCATATGATCTTAGCTGTTGGTGGGACGTTAAACACAAAACAACAAAAACAACACCGTAGACGCTTTTTATGATGAGGGCGGAATTTGATATATCAGCGATTTTCAGCCCAAAAATAACGTTTAACGATTTTTGAAAAAAAACAAAAAACTATTTGCCTAAAATATACTGAGTAGGGCAAGTCAAATGTTTCTTACTGTTTAAAGCTCTCGCACTTCCCAATATTTAATTATAATTAATTTCACAGTGAATGGATAAACTGTTTGACCATAGTGCCTTAACACATTTATCTAAACATAATCCACTCAGACGGGCTAAAGTTTTAAGAAGTTTTGGCCACTCTGAGTGGATTATGACTCTAACTGTTGAAAACCATTGTATTTCTCAATTTCCATTTCTTCTCACCCGAGCCTTCGCTGATCGTATAAATTGAAACTATAGATGTAGATTAAATCTCATGTTCAAACTAGTATGCCACCTGTAACCCTACTGGAAATATCAATATGAGCGTTTGAATTGTTTTTTTTTTTGTTTTTTTTGCATATGCAACTAAGGTTAATGGTCCTGTCTCCGCGTATGACTAAGCTGTTGGTTGGACCCATGTTAATACAAAAACGCAAGTGAGTATGATCAGGAAATACCGAAACCTCACACTACAAACGAAGCCAGACAACGAAAAGTAAAGCATCCGATGGCTTTATAACTATTGCAATGTATCGTCACAGAGAAAGAATCTAATCAAATTAATACACCATAATGCTATATGACGAAACGAAGAAAATGGCTGATGACTCACAGATCCCAGGGTGGTAGGAGGGTGGATACTCTTATCATATATAGGTGGGTAAGGACAACGGTGTATAAATGTACATGTTAGACATAAAATATGCCATGTTATTACACGCAGTCATCGACCACTGTAGTAAAAATGGTTGGTAGAAGCGTCAACCTGACAGAGGAAATATGAGCCACGACATGTGATTTCCAACAATGTGGCATTTTGACAAGTGCAGACTCAAACGAGCCTCTGCAGCCTCCTTTTAAGCTAAGAAATTCCAAATGGTGCTCAGTAAGTAGCTAAGGGGGTGCCTGGTTTGTGTAATCTGTAACTCCAACAGTATTCATTCCTTTATATTCATACTTTACACAATGCTTGATCACACATTGAAAATGTGCACCTTCTATTTTGTGCACGTTTCAATTTTTTCTTCTAATTGTTGACGGGTGTTGAACTTAGAATTTTTTTTGCATCAGAAAAGCTTAGGGGTGCCTAGTTTGTGTAATCTGAACCTCCATCAGTTTTCATTCCTTTATATCAAACTTTGCATAATAAGTGTTCACACATTGAAGATGTGCACCTCTTATTTTGTGCCCATTTCATTTTTTTCACTTTTTTGACAGGTGTTGAACTTTGATATTTTTTCCATTAGTAATGCTTAGGGGTGCCTAGTTTGTGTAATCTGTAACTTCATCAGTTTTCATTCCTTTATATTCAAACTTTGCATAATGATTGTTCACACATTGAAGATGTGCACCTCTTATTTTGTGCCCATTTCATTTATTTTCACTTTGTTGACAGGTGTTGAACTTTGACATTTTTTCCATTAGTAATGCTTAGGGGTGCCTAGTTTGTGTTATCTTTAACTCCAACAGTATTCATTACTTTATATTCAAACTTTGCATAATAATTGTTCACACATTGAAGCTGTGCAGCTCTCATCTTTTGCACACTTGCTAAATATTTTTTCCATTTTTGACGGGTGTTGAACTGAGACATTTTTTCCTTCCGAGATGCTTAGGGGTGACTAGTTTTTGTAATCTGTAACACCAACAGTAATCATTCTTTTATATTCAAACTTTGCATAATGATTGTTCACCCATTGAAGATTTGCACCTCCTATTTTATGCACATTTCATGAATATTTTTATCATTTTAGGTGTCTTTAACTCAGACATTTTTTCGTTAGAAATGCTTAGATGGTGGCTGGTTTGTGTTATCTGTAACTCCAAGAGTTTTCATTCCTTAATATTCAAACTTTGCATAAGGGATTGTTCATACATTGAACATGTGCCTCTCCTTTTTGTGCAAATTTGATAAACATTATCTTATTTTTAGGGCTGTTGAACTTAGACATTTTTTCAATCGAAATGCTTAGGGTGTGTCTTCTTTGTGTAATCTGTAACTCAAGCAGTTTTCATTCCTTTATATTCGATTTTTGTGTTATGATTGTTCACACATTGAACATGTACATCCTATTCTTATGCACATTTGATAGTATACTTTTGAGTGTTTAATTTAGAAATTGTTAGGTCAGCTACTCTAGTTTACATTGTGGAATTTGGATGTAATCAGATTTCATTCCTGTATATTTGAACTTTGCATATCGACTGTGCACCAGCGACGCAGTTCCAGAGCAAAGTTTTGCCTTAATACAAAAGAGCGGAGAACTATAAGGCAAAAGAGCGGATGCTTTAATCATTTAAATAAGTGAAATTCCCAGGTAAACACTCTACAAATCTTCTTGTCTGAAACCACAAGGCCTTGACCTTTATACTTGGTATGCAACATCATCTAGTGAATCTTTGCCAAGTTTGATCAAAATAATGCTCGTGTTGTCAAAAAGAGGCCCACTCGGGGGTCGCATGTTTTACATAGACTTTTTTAGTGAAACATGAAAAAGTCTTCTTGTCTAAATCAACAAGACATAGAGCCTTGATATTTAATATCACCTAATAGACCTATACCAAAGTTATTCAAATTATACCCTTGGGGTTAAAAAAAGTCCGAGCCCGGGTGTCAAATGTTTTGCATAGGCTTGTATAGAAAAACATGAAAAAATCATCTTGTCTGAATCGACAAGGCCTATAGCCTTGATATGTGGTATGTAGCATCACTTTTCATAACAACAGAATCTCTGATTGTATTACAAATCATGGTGGAGGGCTATTGGTGTATTTTCCTGCGGGCATGCACATACTCGAATAATAGATTTAGAGACATTCTGGAATGAGTCGATTTGGGTTGAAATACAGGTAAAGAGGAAAAAGCTATCTTATTGGTTTGTTTAATAGTCCACGAACAGCAGATGTTGTCTTCATTGATGCCCTTAAAATATAGATAAAAGCTCTTGATATTACCAACAATATTAAAATTTTGGGTGTCCTATCTTAGCATTCTACAGTTTTTCAGTTAATTAACGTTTTCATAATATTCAGGGAAACAAATCAGAAAAAGACGCTTATTTAAGAAGGTACAGGCATTTTGTGAAGAAAAGGTTTTGTGATACCTTTTGGGGGTTATTTTGGAATGCTGAATCCAAAAACCAATGTTGGCAAGCTGAAAAATGTCGTCTTCACTATCTAATTTGCATGTTTCCAAGATGGTCGCCAACTAGAAGAAAAACAAGTAACGCGTTAAGGGTGCCAAACTGGTACAAATTACTCCTAAAAATCTTCTCATGATTGTGGGTCTTCACTGACATCAATTATGTAATTAGAATGAAAAACATGACCAAGAGGTAATCAAGGGGGGTGGGGGGCAACTTGAGCTAAAAATCTTGCTCCGGACTCTGTTAAGTTTTCTTTATGACAGTCCATGCATAATATCTGGCCCAAATGTGTCAGGAATGATTTCATTACGATGAAACTTTTTTTAAAAATGCATCGCAATGATATCACTATTGATTGCTGGAAAATATGGCGATTTAAACAAAAATTCTGCTAGGGAAGGGGGTTAACGCGATTTTAAAGAAAGTGGGCCTGTACCTACAAAATGACTTGTATCTCATCAGCAACTCACCCTACACTCATAAACTTGCTAGCAAATTAAAGCTTAGATATAGTACTTTCCTCCAATGGAATGGTCTGATATGCAGATTATTTATCTAATTTGAATATTCATCAATACTGTTGAAAATTTCAGAAAACAATAAGGAAAATATTAAAAAGGCAAATATAAACTGAAGTCTGCCCCAAATTGTCCTTGTGTATGTTATTGTATCATCAGTGATACATACAATCCAAAAGTCATATATAAAGTTATCTCATTTGCATATTCAAGAATATTTATGAAACTAAAAATAGAGGTTTTATCATTGAATAACTATTTGCACCCCCCCCCCCACACACACACACTTCGAGAGAGGGAGGGGCTTATTAGACTTACCTTGCACCCAAGGAAAATTGCTCGTGGATGCCAAATTGTTCAATGGGGCCAATAAATACCAAAAGTTCTTATTGTCTCCGAAAATAAACCTGTTTGGATTACATAAAATTGAATGGTGTCCATGGAAACCCATCAGGCACTGTAGCTGGGTCATTTGCAAGCAGACCCAAGATCGACACTTGCGTTTCACACATTCTTTCATGGATTTTTCTCTCTTCCACTAATTAAAGAAAAGCAAGCTGTCAGTAACTGGCGAAACAAAATGGTCGCTAAATAGCAAAGAACAAATTGGCTCAGGGAGTCTTGCCTCGAACAAATAACCCTCCCCCATAATGTGAAAATCCACAATATGATACTAAAGAAAGTGGGTGTACCTGCAAAATGATTCGTATCTAAGCAGCAACTCATCCTAGACTACCGACCTTGGTACCAAATTAAAGCCCAAACATATGTTTTTATTCAATGTGCTGATATGCAAATTTTTGCTTTTGCATATTGATGAGTATAAATAAAAAGAAATAGAAATAAAAGAAAATTCGTAGAAGAAATAAGGGGGTGTACCTATACACATTACGCATATCGTCGCTTCAGCGCTATAGTGTTCTAAGTGACATTTTGGTCAAAAATAAGTTATGCATACCGTTGGAAAGAGGATCAAATGTTCTATCTACTGGTGAAGATTTCATTTGCCTATCTCCTCCCAGTAAGCCTAAAATGGCTGTGCTTTTTTGTTCTATCTACCAAAAGAGAATTTCGTTCAGTGCTATAGTGTTCTAAGTGATTTTCATCCAATGGCCAATGATGATTATGTCACGTGACTGGGTGAGTTCAGTGTCATAATGTCCTATTTACATAAAGTCACTTCAGTTGGATAAATTGCTAAAAATTGCAGTTACCTCCCTTACATAAATTTACTTTTCCTGAATTGAAGCCGTTTGTCGATCTTATGACGATCTTATGGCTATATCGGCTACTTTTAGGTCCAAATAATCCGCTCAGTCAATAATATAACGCAAATTGATCCATGGACAGAATAATAAGCTGTAGAAACGTATTACCTCCCTTACACATATCTTAACTGCTTTAATTGAAGTAATTTGTCGATGTAATTACAAATCAATGATTAAATCTGCTACTTTGAGGTCCAAATAATCAGTTCAGCCTAAAATATTATACAAATTGACCCCATTGACAGAAAAATTAACTGTAGAAACAGATTACCTCCCTTGCATAAATTGTAATGGCATAATCCGTGGGGTTTGTTACTGTTATGCCAATTAAATGACTAAATCCGCTACTTTGAGGTACAAATAATCATTTCTGTTCAGACTAGTATATGAATTGACTCCATAAACAGAATAATAAGCTGTAGGAAAATATAGAACACTATAGCACTGAACGCAGAAGGCGATTTTTATGGCATAATGTTCTATCGGCGAACTGTAAAATGCCCATAAATTCCATATAACTGTAAAAATTTCTTCAAACCAAGGTCATTTACACTGAATGTATATATTTTAACCCTCTGGTATGATTCAAAGGTTTGTGATAAATAAGACATAAAAAACAGGATGCTAAATTTTCAAACTCATTTTTCTCAAAACTTGTGCAATGGTAGATAGAACACTATAGCACTGAAGCGACGATATGTCAATTGCTTGTTATCATAGACTATCAAACTGGGTACCAAATCGAAGCCTAGACAAAGTACTTTTACCCAACGGTACAATGTACAAATGATCTTATTTGAATATTCATGAATATTTATTAAAACATGAGGAATAAGAGAAAATTGGTAGAAAAAAATAAGGATGGTATGTATATCATTACCTAAATGTCAGCTGCTAACTTTTCTAGAATACCAAAATTCTTACCAAATAAAAGTTGAGACATTACCCTTTAACCCAATGGTATGATATACAAATTATCTAATTTGCATATTCATGAATATTAATGAAAACATTAGAAATAAGAGAAAATGTTAGAAAATTTAAAGCGGTGTATGTACAACATAATCCATATGTCAGCTGCTAACTATTCTAGACTCCCAAAATTGGTATCGAATAAAAGGTGAGTCAACGTACGTTAGCACAATAACAATTTACAAATCTAATTTGCATATTCATGAATATTAATGAAAACATTTGAAATAAGAGAAAAATGTTAGAAAATTAAAGCGGTGTATGTACAATATAATCCATATGTCAGCTGCTAACTATTCTAGACTCCCAAAATTGGTATCGAATAAAAGGTGAGTCAACGTACTTTAGCACAATAACAATATACAAATCTAATAAACATATTTGTGAATATTAATGCAAACATCAAACAAAGAAAGAACAATTAAAATGGTAATATCTACAAAATTACCTATATATCTTCTGCTAATTACCATAGACTAACAAGCTTGGTACCAAATAATTGCTAAGACTTAGCAAATTGTATGTCATGATAAGATATGCAAATCATTTTATGATTTTATTCTTGAATATTAATTTAAATGTTAGAAATGAAGAGAAAAATGGTAATAAAATTAGGGGGGTGTACCTACAAAATTACTCAAATCATAGCTACTAATATTTCCTAGACTTCCACACTTGGTACCGACTTAAAGCTAAGACATTTTACTTTACTCAATAGTCATTATGTGAAATTATCCATTTTTTTTTTAAATTTATTAATATTAATGTAAACATTTGAAACGAGAGAAAAAACGTAAAATAAATGGTGGGGATCTACTTCTAAAATTCTTCATATCTTATATTTTAATTATTCTAGACAAGAGTAGTATCAAATTAAGGCTGAGACATATTATTTTATTCCAATGGTCAGATATACAATCATTTAACAAACATATTCACGAATATTGATGAAAACTATAGAAAACTAAAGAAAAATTGCAAACGAATCAATAAGGTTGTATCTTCAAAAAAAACTCATTAGTAAAAATTAAATAATTTGCATACCAAATAACACTATTATAGAACTTTTTCTGGACTTTAATTTGGGAATAAGTTTAGAAAGTAGGTGAGAATGAAATCTAGGATAAATAGCAGCTGAAATATGAATTATTTTGCATGTACATTCTATTAATTGTTCTCTAATCTTTTCTCATTTCTAATATTTAATTAATATTCAAGATACAATTTTTATATAATTTGCATATTGCACCTTTAAGTAAACATGCTATGTATTAACCTTAAATTGGTACCAAGACTGGTAGTATAGGATAGAAATCAGCTGAAATATAGATAGTTGGCATGTATACCCCTTTTCATGATGTGTCTCTTACTTCAAATGTTTATCATTAATCAAATAAGCATATATTCATGAATATGCAATTTTGATAATTTGTATATCTGAACATTTGATGAAAGTCATATGTCTAAACATTCAGTTGGTACCAAGTTAAAAAGATTTGGATGAGTTACTGTTTAGATACGAGTACTTTTGTAGGGACATCCCCGTTCTTTAGAAGCGCACTATGCGTTGCCGTGAAAACCATGCAACTTCATATAGCTCAAATGGGTTTATACTTTTGGTCATTATTTTTCCGCATTTTGGTAGTCTCCCAAAACGTTTTGACACATATTAGAAGTTTTCCTGATGGTGCAAGGTTGGGCTGATCGGACCCTAGGTAAGGAATGTGCATGCTGTTAATTTTTATAGATATTACTTGATTTTTCGCTAACTGTAAAGGCGGCAACTTTAATATTCATATCTGGGTGTTGTTCGGCTATTTCATCTGCTAAGGAAGGGAAATCAGGTTTTATTTATAATTTGGTAAAGAGTTAATAAGCTATTTTGAGCCGCATTTCATGAAAATCCTAACCATATACACACTGAACTCTCATTTATTAACCCTTAAAGCGCATAAATACAAAATGTATGCTTTTTGTCGTCCACTAAACTATTTGAAGCCTCAAAGATAAACAGTGTGGACCCAGATCAGATTGCTCCTGTAGGAGCAGTCTGATCTGGGTTCACAATGTTTGCCTCCCTGATTATGTTAAATAGACATTTTCAGATGCAGTTATTTTGCTGGCGCTTTAAGGACTATATAATGACTGAGGTGGTGGCACAAGATGATACTGTTACTTGTAAATAAAACCACGCCTCCTTTTCAGCTTTTACCTATGCCTAAGGTTGACTAGTCCTAATTACGCATTCATGAGAAGCCGCCTTTACAGTAAGCGAAAAGTCAAGTTATACAAAATATACCATATATTTTGGCATGAACATTATGACATTATGACATATTTATTTCAAGACAAAACAACTTTTTGATTATCAAAGTTCTTTCTCATTTATTACTTGAAAAGCTGGTAAACAGTCCAAAATCGTGCTATGAATAAAACTAACATTTAGATAGCAGGATACTGAACAAGGCAAGTCTATATAGCATTTTAAAGACTAAACGGACATTTATTATCATGAATACGGTAATATCCTGGAATAATCATGTAAAATGCCGCCAAAACCATGTACTCTAATTGTAAAACAATCTTAGGACATAGTACAAATGCCTTTGGATAAAAAAACATTGTCAAAAAATTAAATATTGCAGTAATATTGCAAGACATTTTCAACATTCGCTAAAGGTTATTTTTTGGCATAAAATCGCGTGTCAACACAAATTGGTTAAAAGGTGAATTTTATTGATAAGCAATTCTAATCACGTTTGCTTATCAATAAAAAATCCACTGTTGCCAATATTTAAATGATAAACAATTTTCAAAACCTCTTATCCTGCTAACTGCTACGTTACATACCGGTTTTTATCTAGTAAAGCTTGTTTCACTATCGAATCTCGTAGCACCTCTGTTGGTAGTTGATGCTCAAGACGCCGCCCTGAGCTAAAACAGCTATCCAAAGCGTCGAACCAGGTTACTTCAGTCTCAAAGATGTCCAGTCGAGTTGAATACTTCCAGGATACGTATGCTGAAAAATCGCATGCCTATATGAGCCGTGACATGTGATTTCAACAGTGTGGCATTTTGACAAGTGTAGACTCAGACGAGCCTGTGCAGCCTCCTTTTAAGCTTAGAGACTTCAAATTATTTTCAGTCAGTAGCTTAACAATCATAGAATACTCAAGCGACTAGCAAAGGCTCTGATCAGACTGCGCGTATGCTCAGGCTGGTCTGAGCCTTGCTGGTCGCACATACCACATTGTTGGAAATCTCATGTCGCGGCTCATATATACTTATTTTAATTACTGGCTATTTTGTTTAAATTGGGTGTTATCTAATTTTCTGGTGATATTAGAGTTATCAATGATGTATGGAACCCACTATAAAGACAAATGCATCGTAAATGCTTATCTCTTTAGAGTAGTGCAAATAAAGGGGGATAACTCTAAGCGATATATTATGATTCATCATTAGCGCAAATTTCAAGAAGTTGTATACCTAAAAGCTCAGATGGCATCTTAATGAAAATATGTCTCCAGCTAAAATGTTGCCCTATTTTAGCTGGTGACATGTCAACTAAAATGCAGCCTAACTTTAGCTGGTGACATGTCACCAACTACAATTCGACTACATTTTAGCTGGTGACAAATAACTTCACAAACAGTTCAACTCAGATAACAAAATAGCCACGAGAGCTGTATATACGAGTAAGACTTTTCTTAAAAGGCATCTTCACTTGAACCACTGGTTCTAATACAAAATGATTTCGAAAAATGTTCATAATAATGGCCTCTACCAAACAGCACAAATGGTTCCATTCCTCTTCTCCGAACCAAAAGGTTGCCAGAGATGAAGAAAAGGGATATCTTTAAAATGGCAACCCATCCCTGAGCAACTGGTGCAATAAAACAGATATGAACAGCGACATGGGATTTCCAACAATATAGTATGTGCGACAAGCAAAGGCTCAGACCAGCCTGCGCATACGCGCAGTCTGATCAGAGCCTTTGCTAGTCGCTTGAATATTATATGACTATTAAGCTACTGACTGAACAGCATTTGGAGTTTCTAAGCTTAAAAGGAGGCTGCATAGCCTCGTCTGAGTCCACACTTGTTGGAAAACACATGTCGCGGCTCATATATTTATCAAAATGCTCTCTAGTACAATTGCACACCGCTCTGCTGAGTAAGTTAGCCACAGGACCTTAAAGCTGCATAGTCTGTAACTTTTGATCTTTTCATTTTAGAAATAATGTTTCTATTTTTTTCAAGAACACAGTAAAAATACTAACATTCAGGTATACATTTTACCTTTTCGTAATAATTAACAAATTATTAGTGCCAAAACAACAGCATTTATGTTAAAAAATCAACTGTCCAGAATTATTGGAGGGACGCAAATAATTACAAACAAGAGAAAAACACCTGTTTTTAGAAGATAATTCACTTTTCCATGCAGTTTTCAGCTGTAGAAATTAGATTTATTGTGACAACATAAATTAATTCTACTTTTACAAATGATTTAAAAAGAAAATATTTTTTTTTAGAAAAAAATTCATAGTTACAAACTATGCAGCTTTAAGATAAGAAATATCTTTAAATGAAATTTCCTCATGAACCGATAATCATAATTCAAAAATAGTTAAGAATAAATTCGATTTTTGGTCTGTTCATAAGATCATGAACATAAAGTAAGTGAAGCCCAAAAGGCTTCACGTTAATTTTGCAAGATATCCGAAGTGTCCATGATCTCATGAACAGACAAAAATCGATTTTACTACATATATTAAAATTTTATATGGCTGTCAAGTATCAATTTTCAATTTTCATAAAACTTGACTTGTTTTTTGGATATTTTAAGTTACACCAGACATAACGGAGGGTTGGGAACAGCCAAAACGCAAAATTTTCGCGTTTTACGTCATGACGATACGCGCTCGACGTCGGACAAAGGTCAGTAAACAAACAACGTCATTGGATGGCGTTGACGTTGGTCGCCTAGACAGCGCGTGTGTTTTATCTATATGCTATAGCGATATTTATGTAAAAATGCATTAACTTAATTTATTCTGCTGATTAAACTTTTCGGATAATCATTAGAATCGATTTTAATAGAGCTGAACCCGCATGCTACAGAACTAATTTTCCTAACGCTAGTTCCGGCTAACAAAATGGAGCTTTTTTGGTACATTGTACTACGCGTAATGCTCCTTACATACACCCGGGCCATGATTCGATTCTCGGATTGCGGCGGACTTTCCCGAATGGGTGAATGGGTTATACCATAATTAGTCCGTCCAAATACAATGATAATCAACGAGCTTGTATTATCTCGTTTGTTTGTTGCTTTACGTCCCAAGTCAACAGCTATGGTCATTGCGGGACGGTCAGTTCACCTAACCACACTTTTTCCTGGGCAAGCTTGAACAAGCAGTTAACTAGTACTTCGTGCACATACTTTCGCTTGTAACTGACAACAACCCTTCTTGAATGATTCAGCGGAAGGGAGGAGAATGACCGTAGAAATTATTTCATGATCAATCTCCACGAAAGTATGGGACCGGGCCGGGATCGAACTCGCGATGTATTATCTCGTGAATACTTAACAAGACTTATAAGTGTGCACATATGAATGGATCCATATCTTCATAATTAAAATTCAGATCATTTTGAAATTTTCAACAGATAAAGATGACATTCATGACATGATATTCCATAAATTTTATTTTTCATCAAACTTTAACTTTTAAAATGCGGAATATGAATTCAAATAAATCGTAAAATCAAATCAAGTTCACAGTTCTTTTGCGTTTTAGAATTGATCATTGCCTGACATTTCGTTTATGTACATGAGCCTGTGCATGAGATTTCCAACAATGTGGTATGTGCGACAAGCAAAGCCTCAGATCAGCCTGCGCATACGCGCAGTCTGATCAGAGCCTTTGCTAGTCGCTTGAGTATTCGATGATTGTTAAGCTACTCACTGAACACCATTTGGAGTTTCTAAGCTCAATAGGAGGCTGCAGAGGCTCGTCCGAGTCTGCACATGTCAAAACGCCACATTGTTGGAAATCTCATGCCAAGGCTCACATAATTTTATAGTTGAACGTGACCGTTATGGTTTTGTTATGGGGTGGGAAGGTGTGCCCGTACATCATAAAACTAACATTCCCTTCGCAAAACTGCAGCTCGCTGTCAACACAAAGTGCTGGATACGGAGGTCATTCCATTTTTGAGAAACCACAGAGAAATGCAGTTGCTGCATGATTGTGCTCAAGCACATCGGGCAAGGGCTACCACTGCGTATCTGAATGCAAACAACGTAAATGTCGTCAACTCCCCCCCCCTCCCCCCGAACCATCAGATTTAAACATAATTGAAAACATTTGGGATGAACTAAACCGCCATGTGAGGAGTTCAGAGGCTATTCCGGCCACACTGAACCAATTGAGAGCAAAAATTCTCTATGGGTGTAACAACCACCCTCAGAATTACGTTCAGCTTTATGTGACGTCAATGAGAGTCTTGTTATGCCTAGGTGAACAGTGCGGGGGGGGGGGGGGGGGGGGGTGGCATACCGGCTACTAAGTTTACATAGAAATAAACGCCGCTGCAAGATTTGACTGAAGTATATTGTGATATTTACTTTGTTTGTGATATTTTCGATCAAGTTTGGTCTCTTCTAAAGTATTGGAAAAAATGTGAACTTAGATTGTAAATAAATTTGAATTTTGCGTTGGCATTTTTAACGCTTTATTTTATTCGAAATAAAATAAATGCAATTTTATAACACACATATTATTTATATTTGTTGAAAGTTTGCCAATGATCTGCCCAGTATTAACGGAGATATGCCTTTAGATGTGCTCACTTATAAGTGTTGTTAAGTATACAAGTGACAGACCATTTAAAAACTGTTTGATACAACCTAAACCAGTGTACGATATTATATATCTTCTATACCTGGCAAGGGTGGTAAAAGCACCATTTTCTAACAGGCTGGGTAAAATCTATAGAGTAAAGGAGACAACATTTATGACATACCAGTTACTGTTTCTATTAGACTTGTATTTGCTGACGTCACATATTTACTTCCATAATAATCTAGACAAAAATAGAACAAGAAATGCAAATTAGGTATAACATGTATAAGACTCAATCATGAGTGTGAGGATGAGATGAAAATTACGCTCTCATGATCACCATTTGTCATCACTCAGCAAGCCTCGTGATGTCTATCTGTGATGTCGGGACAGGTTTTACTATACAATCCTCAAGCAATTGCCAACCATTTCAAAAATACCGTTTTTTATATTTGAAAAAAAAAAAAAAAACACGTGAAAAGTGCTACCAGTAGTACCTGGTTACCCTGAAATGCGACATACATATGACAGGTGACGTCATTTTAACAATACAATGACGTCATGGATCGAAGTGTTGCAGTTCGATTTTTATCTTTCCCACAGGTTGGTTGAGGTATGTGAGATTAATAGAATCCATCATTGGTGTTCTTTGGGGATAAGAAAATCCCAACCCGAGTGCACACCATTCCAGTGGAAAACCAGGCTCGAAAACCTAAATTCCTATGGGCACTAATCGTGCTCCCCTGGTTGCAGATTTATTCCTGTTTTGTTATGAGAGGGACTTTATGATGTCTCTTTCTAGTGATAAGCAGGCTGATGTTATTGATGCGTTTAACAATACATCCAGATATTTGGACGATATTTTAAGCATTAATAATGTTAATTTTGACAATATGGTAAGTCAAATATACCCTTCAGAGCTCCAACTTAATAAAGTCAATACCTCTGATACCGAAGCTGCATTTTAGACTTGCATTTGCCTATTTCTAATGATTTAGTTTCTACAAAAATTTATGATAAACGTGACGACTTTGATTTTGAAATTGTCAATTTCCCATTTTTAGATGGAGATGTTCCTCGCTCTACATCCTATGGAGTCTATATCTCTCAACTCATTCGTTTTGCTAGAGCATCTAGCTATATTACTGACTTCAACACTCGCAATACATTGTTAACTCAGAAACTTCTTAAACAAGGCTATCGGTATCATAAACTTTGCAAAACCTTTTCTAAATTTTATATACGATACTATGATTTGGTATCTAAAATCCAAATTGGACTTAAATCTCTCTTGCGCCATGGACTTTCACAACCTGAATTCTATGGTGACTTGGTGTATAAATTGAAGAAGATTGTTTGCTCTGATAATTTTTCAGCGCTGTTCATTCAAATAATTTCCCATTATAAAAAGATTGGCTATAACATTAATGTTTTGCAACAGACTGCATGCTTGGTGGTCAACCCAATCACGGTTGGCAACTTTGCTTTCCTCTTTAATTGCACACCGATGGGTCGGACTTCAGTCTCTATGACGGTTCCGACTTAAAGACTTATCCATTGATAAGATGGTAGGGGCCTGATGCTTTGGCTGTTTGTCTGGCCCTACGGGGTTTACCTGTTGGATTTCCTTTGCTCCAGTATTCAGTTTTATTTACTGTTGAGTCCTTATCTTTGCTTTATCTCCTTTTTATTTCTTGATTTATATGTTCTAGGAGATGATGCATTGATAAGTTAGGGTCTTTCATGCAAACCAAACATCTATGTGTCTTGATCCACATCTGAACTAAGGGTGAGGTTGGTGCACCGTTTAACCGGTTTAAGCCCTCCAGTAAAATATTTTACTGACCGATCCAAAGCAGGACTTCTTTTGTGGATCTTTCATGTTTTTTTCTGTCTTGTGTTTGCTATGCCTTTGTACGCGTCTGTTTATTTGTACCCTGTGGTCACCTGCTGTGAAAAGGCTGGCCTCTTGGCTCTCGTTTGTGGTGTCTAAGTGTGAGTTTGTTACTTTCCCACTGGTATCCTGGGTCAGGTGTGGTACTTGATTGTATCGATTCCTGATCTTTGCACCCTAACTTACTTTGCCAAGCTTCCCACTGAACGATGGACCCAGGGTTTAGAATTTACCTGTAACCACTGAAAACCTATGATCAATTATTTTCTCACGAACCAATCTTACCTTTGGCGACACACTATATGATATTTTATCATATGACGTCGCGTCTGGCAGTAAAATAACGCCATGCAATAAAATCGATAAACCACCAGTGGTTTATAGATTTACGGGAAACGTTATGCATTCATAACAGCGCTGCGTATATAATGCCAAAATTATAACGTGTTTACGCCAGAAATGAAATTTCAAAGTATTCTTAATGTCATATGATAAATAAAATCTAACATTCGTGCACTTGTATTATTGAATTTTTTAAACTCGTTGCGAAAAAGTGATAAAATGCTCGACAAGCCTCGCATTTTGTCTCTTTTCCCCAACTCGTTTAATAAAATCAATAAAACATGCGCACTCATGTAAGATCCTCTTTGTATGTGGGATGAAGTCTACAGTCAATGGTGCGCTGTTTAATAGATTAACTTTTTGTTTGCTGAAATATCAGAACTTAAAGTAGCATTTTAAAAGCTCTTAGAACAATGAATAAATGATTACACCTAAGGAATCTTCTAACGCATACACTTTTGTTTTGGCATTTTCTTAAAAACTGGAATTTCGAATTAAAAAATATTTTGGAATAAATTAGAGCAATGTTTTCCGGTAATGTATGGCTGTTTTCACATAAAACTGACGAAGAGTATTTAAAATATTGAAGTTTGAGTTGAAATCTTAAAAAAAAGAAAGTCGCAAATTTACCATTTTTCAAACAAATCAATACGGAAAACAGAATAGCAATTTGTCAAATGTATTCCATTAAGTAACATGGATTAATGAGACATGAATCATTTTCAAAGGTAAGTCTGTATTCTATTATTCATAAAATAAGGAAAAAAAAATCAATTTCTATCTCCTACATCTTTAAAAGTGAACGGACAATGCGCACACACAAGAAATTAAATTATTCCTGACAATCTCATCGCATATATGCCCGAGTTGCTTAAGAACTGGGGAGCAGGATAGCCATAGTTAAACATTTATTCTGCTAGCTAGCAGCAGAGTCCTGCTGGTGTTACTCACAGTGTGGACATTTTATATTTCAACTGTTCAAAATCGCATGAAAAAGTCGGTAGAATATGGCCAGGAAATACCACAATCACACACTGCAGACCAACCCATAGCACTGCGAGGAAGAGACACATAGCACTAACAGTCCCATGACATAAAAAGCAATTTTAAGCAACCGTTTCTCTCTCTCTTCCCCAGCGAGATGATTGCAAAACTAAAAAAAAAACACTAAGTACTACACAACAAACAAGGACAAAATACAAAAATAAAACAAACAATAGGAGCAACAATAATAATTAACCAACAACAACATACACATCGCCTTTGAACGCCCAGTCGAAGTTACTGGGGGCTTAAACTAATTTTACTGGCCAAATCTTCGCTCTAGATTATGCTGTTGTAAAAACCAAAAAACGTCAAGCTCGCGTGGAGGCTTCCTTTTTTAATACCTATCCAATGTATCATCACGGGGAAACAATCAAATTATTACTGTGATGAAACAAAGAAAATGGATTTTAACTCACAGACTGACAGAGCTAAAATAAACCCTCCCCCACTTGAGCCACAGTGGGCCCATCCAAAGACAAACACCAGGCAGTGACCCACCAATGAAAATTTTCTGCCAAGGTCGTCATTGTGTCTGACGCCTTACCCACCGTGAATTTCATGCATTTCTTATTACAAAATGACGTTTTCCATTGTTCAGCATGACAAATGAAATTAAAATTACCTCACTAAAATGCAGACTTGAGCCTAAATTCCAATTTTGGTGACTTCTAATTTTGACCCTTTCAGATTAAATAAGCTGTAGTTTGCATAATACCAATGTTATTGTTTTGAAATTTTCACACATGATGCGAATAATATTGAATTTTTACTTAACAACAAAAAATTAACTGCTTTTAACATTGTTAAGCGTTTGTAGTAAATTACTTGCGTTAGAAGATTCCTTAAGTATATTTCATCAACATGGATATACAAGAACTACATTATCAGCAACACGTCAACAGTAAGTAAGTCTGTTGAGGAAACTGAGCTTCTTTTTCACATCGGTAGGACTCCTGTGGTATTTACTCCTTGCTCACACATCAAAATATGACAATCATAATGCATCCAACATGTTCAAAGCATTTGAATAATTGTTAAGAGAGAAATGCGCAGTTTAGATTAATACCACGTTTAGGCCTATTTTAATTGTTGAAATTTCAACATTGAAATTTTTCTGAATGCCCAACATCATCAACAATTCAACTTTCGTTTTCCGTGCCTAAAAGTCTTGTGTAGCTTATCTCTTATTAGCAACTGGCCTCGTGTAGCGTACCTTGTACATTAAAGTAAGAAAGGGTGCAAAGATTAGGAAACGATACAATCAAGTACCACACCTGACCCAGGATACCAATAGGAATGTGACAAACTCACAATTAGCTGTCACAAGCGAGAGCCAAGAGGTCAGCCCTTTCTCAGCAGATGACCACAAGGCATCAATAAACAGAAATGCACGAAAGCATAACAAACACAAGACTGAAATAACATAAATTATCTACAAAAGAAGTACCGCCTTGGAACCGTCAGCAAGCATATTATATGGCAAACGCAGGGCTGGATAATAATATGTTTGCCTGCTTAAAGGGTACCAGAAATGGATTTCATACTTATTGTCTTTAATCTATTTATCATTCCACACCTATTGCCAGTGGACGAATATCAGAAAACATCTGCTCTTGCTTGTAAATTCAATAAATGACCTGAGTTTACCTCTTCGGATAATTTCCGCCTGTATTCTCAGGTAGACGTAATAGAAGCCACACAGTTAGAGCTAGCTGTCTGCTACAGAGCATTTACATGATAAATACTCTGCTTTTGATTGTCTAATGGTTGTGGAATAAGTGATTAATTATTTTTCCATTTACGTCATATAGGCCATGACACGAAAACCCTGATTTTGTTGCACATAAACAACAAATATGCAGACCAGCCTAGGCTACTTTACAGGCTGATCAATGCCTTAAATAGTCAATCATTTGAAAGTATGAAAACTAAACTTGTCCTATGCAATTTTTTTCCAATTCTAGCTAGTCTCTATAGCTGAGCACAGTTTTTCTCGCTACAAGATGCATATAGCAGTGCATAGGTACCTGTAATAAAAATCTTCATTTCCCTAAATATATGTCGTGTATATGTATTATGTTAAGTTGGTCCACCTGACACTGGTTTCGGTATTCGGTGGCTAAGTTTGAAAAGTGCATGATATCAATCATACATTTCCACTTAGATTGATACATTTATTGCGCTTTCATTTGGTAGTGTCCTCTGTTTATAACCTTGCAAACAGTTTGGACAAGGATTTTTCCACCTGATTTTCTGAAAAAGTTAATCTTGGAAAAATATCCGCAAATGAGGAAAATCATGAAGATAAAACAACTAAAATGTGTCCATTGTGTGATATTTTTGATTGATACTACCGTAATGAGATGCCTTATTCTATTGCACCCATTTACTCAGTCTCTTTTCATTCTGTTGGACTTAAAAAATCACAAACATGTTGATAAAATAAGTATGGATTGCACTTTTTGTATTTTACCGCTAGCAATGAAGTGTCTGGCGACACGCTTGTAGATATGCAGTATTCACCATATTGTCGAGGGGTATAGCGAATGGGCTATAGAAGGCGCATTTGAATAATTATAGATAATAATTAGCCTGCCTATATGAGTATTATCGTCAAGATTTTTTGTTTTTATTTCGCATAACTTGTGAACTATGAAATTAACAAAGAGGTAGACTCATCATCTAATCTTAATAACATGCTATTATTTGTTAACAATGAATGAAATTAGTCTTCAGTATTTCTATCTAAATTTTTTTGCTTGCAAACATAGATATATTGAGATTGGTAATGTCAGTAATGTATGTAAGCTCATAAAGACCTATGAAACTGTTGATTAGAAGTGAAAAGTTGATATGGGTAAGGTCAGTATTTTCTTTATTACACACACAATGAGACTGTTCATATGAGTGAGCCCTCAGATCACTTTTACAGATATAGAATGTAATTTATGTTACACTATTTATATACTGCTATAATTTAGAGTTCGTTAGTATCTGATGTTTTTAATTAACTCTTTGCCTACTGGGGATGTCGTCTGCTGATGAAAAACATTTTGGACCCAGATATGGAGTGAGAGAAGATCAGGACTGAGAGAACATCAGTTAAAGAAAAAAACACCCCATGATGCATAATGTTAAGCAAGAACTAGCCGTTAAAAATATTTAAGTTAGAAATATATGTTACCTTTAATAAAACAAGCAGCAGAAAGATAATTTACTTTAGAAAATATTAAATATCACCTGACACTATTCTTTATCAATATGGTGTTCATATTATGGTGTTTAAAGGCTTACAGATAGGATTCAACCTGTTCAATTTCAATGCAAATGTCTTTACCTTATAATACATCTTATCACATGACGTCGCTTCTGGGAGTGATATAACGCAATGCAAACAATTGATAAACCACTAGTAGTTTACAGATTTTCGGAAAACGTGATGACGTCCATTATAACGTTGCGAAAAAGATGGCAAAATCTTGACGTTTCCACGCCAAAAATGCAATTTTTAATTGATTTCAATGTCATGTGATAAATAGAATCTAACATTCGTGCTCCTGTATTATTGAATTTATTAAACTCGTTGCGAAAAAGTGATAAAATGCTCGGCAAGCCTCGCATTTCATCACTTTTACCCAACGCGTTTAATTAATTCAATAAAACATGAGCACTCATGTAAGATAATCTATTTATTAAGGGTCATCATTTTCCAAAGCTTATGACTTACAATTTCTGTGATAGATGTGAGCTATTTGCAGTGTTGAATTTGCCAGGTAACTGCCTTTAGGGTCATAATATTGTGATCTAAAATATACATTTAAAGTTCATCAAATGCTTTTATTAAAAATGAAATCAATGATTTTATTTGGTGGAATTCACGAATTTGAAGATAACATTTGCACCATGAAGACATGTAAGTTACGCACTTATGCTTGAATAAAACACTTTTAACAGTCATCCCACAGTACAATGAGCACATACAAGCTTAAAATCAGTATATAACTTTGTATAAGAGTACTTTAACCTTGCCACTAAAATATTATTTTACATTTTTGGGGAAACGTACGATATTTTAATGTTACTATAAAGCCGATTCATGAAACATCATAACTGATTGTTTTCGAAAATTAGAAAGATCTCGTATAATTTGTGGTCTGTTGCATGATTTGCGCTTTAAGGGCTAGTTTTTATGCTTACTTGGGGAAAGTATGGAATATTCGGACCCATATCCACAGGAGAACAATGGAAAAAAACCGGCTATATATCCCCGACCTATAGCCATGGAACTATTTGAGTAGTGAAGCGAACGTAGAATAAAAATGCGATACCAGTAAGTATTGATTGCTGAAGTCTGACCTCAGTTTGCTCTTGAGCAGCATTAACAGTAATTACCTGACAAAAGAGTTTGATTTGTTTTGCTTGTTCTACACTGCTTGTTTTATATAAAATATTTACTTTAGCCATTTGCCTTCCAACGGCGAAATTTTGTCGTCGGCTGTTGATCTTTGCAAACAGTTTAGACCCAGATCAGGCCCGACAATCTGACGGGCCTGATCTGGATCCAAAATGTTTGACACACTTATAGTGTTCCTGAAAGAATAATTTGAATAAAATGATTTTTAAAAAGTCAGCAGGCGACAAAAAACTCTTGAAAAAAATACCCAGCATGTAGTCAGTGAACGATATGTATATTATCTAGAAATCGTTTACAGAATTGACAAGAAAATGATTTTGAGTTGCAGAATTAAAATTTGAAAACCCTGGTCTTGGTCCAAACCTTTGACAATTTTGGAATGTAAAGTATAGCAGCGGGTGATGCTGCATTAGACCTGACTCGACTTGCTTTCCCGACAGAGTAAATCTGAAAATCTACACTTAACAAAAGTTATGATTGGTCACATTTTAAACACATTATTTCTGACAAATAAAAACATTGAAATGAGTTTTTGCCTTAATATGTGTAGTTTATTAGGCAAAGTTTGAGAGGGCTTTCAGAAAAGTTGCATTTCAATCCACGTCTTTTTGTTTAAAAATGCAACAATTTGCTTGTTTGAAGAAAAATAGTTTTGAGTGAAGTTTTATATCAAATTTAAGTGCAGTTGGTAATAAAATGGCCGAACTGACTTCGAAAAACACCAAACATTTGAAATTTTGACTAAAGTATATTTTTTCGCATTTCTTAAAATATAACATTTTTCAAAGATTTTTGAAATTCATAAGTAGCTGAACAAGATAGCCTAAACAGAATAGAGTCTGATTCGTCCGTTGTGTGGTTACAAACAAATCACTGCTGCTGCGCATTTTCGGTTTGAATGTACAACTTAAAAAAAGTCAATTTGACGGTACTTTGCATTATTTTTTTCCAATTTTTAAACAAGAACAGTGACGTCTGGTAGTAATTAATTATCGCTAAAAACTTCAATAGTGTATTGCAGATAACAAGGCGTACAGGACAATGCGACCTTCCTATATGCAAAGCCTCGGTCACACGGAGGCTTACGACTGGGGCGTACTTCGAATCGGACTTAAGTTCCTACTATAGTTCTTACATAATAGATGTGCACGCATGTTTACACCCGAACGGCTAAAGTTGGAACTTTTAGTTGGTTGGCAAGTAAACAAAAATAATAGCCCTG
This sequence comes from Loripinus fragilis, assembly GCA_964019695.1. NCBI lineage: Eukaryota > Metazoa > Mollusca > Bivalvia > Lucinida > Lucinidae > Loripinus > Loripinus fragilis. Next base: position 69,712,871 of record OZ026521.1, read on the forward strand.
TATGCTTCAATTCGATTCTTCGTCGTAGATAAAAATGATGTTATAAACTGCACAGCGCTTTTTAATAACCAATTACGAATAAGTGGGACCAAAAATTATGATCAGCTAGGTTTATTTTACAAAAAATATCATTTTGAGGCTACTGACCGATCTTGAACCCATCGTGCTAGATCTTGAACCCATCATGCTAGATAGGTCTAGAGTAGGGAACCAGCTAGGGAACCTATCTACTAAAGTAACGGTGCTCCGACCATCTATAGTAGATTCGTGACGTCACTCTAGTAGCGACTATAGGTGTTCGAATCAAACTTTAGTTACTATAGTAGGGACTATAGGTCGATTCGAAGTGCGCCCATGTTGCGACCTGTGTAAGACCAGTCACGTGGTAAAATCGCAAGTAGATCTCATACGAGCGCGCGATAGGGAACAGCAATATCAACAAAATAGGTTCCAGAGATGCTTAACTTATGTCTGACTGTATATTTAATGGACCATCCCAATATTAATGCATTTAATCAGAAAGAAGAATCCATTAAGTGCATACATGGTTAAAACAAATAGAATGCCACGAAAATGAAGAAGCCTGTTAACTCTCAAGTTAAGCATCACCCGAACATTATTTCGGAGACGTTTTTCTGCGTACTAATTTCTTCAGAAGAACAACCAGTTTGTAATTTTTGTTACTCTTGTCTATATGTGGTCTGCTGAACAAATCAGAATGTTATTTTGCTTAATTTCTACGGTGTCCTGTATACACCAACCCCTATTGTGGAGTTGTACACTTAAAAAGTGTCACAGCTTTACCCAAAATGCTTACTTTGAATTCAAATAAACGCAGAAGTTATCTAGACTTATTTTTTAAAATAGTGTAAAACTGATTCTATCGAACTCAATGCTTCATGTCAGTTATAGAGGATCATAGTGAAAGTTAATCGCGTGTTTATAATTTTTGCATTATCACTAAATAACAATCCATTCTTTACATATTCATAATTTTTTATTCTTTTAGAGATATGAATCTGCTAGAATTTGTCTTTTATATTGTAAAAATGTGACACTAACACTTTACATGTCTAAGCGTTTTGAAAACACCATAATAGGCTAGACAATATGGACATTTTTAGGGGTAAGTGTGCATTTACCATGCCTGGTTGTTTGCCTTTGTGATAATCGAATCGAAATTTGCTGTAAATTGTCACCACTTTATCTATTTTAATAAATAAAACAAGAAAATATTCATGACTGGAAAGCTTTCTTTGTTTTCTAGGAAACTATTGAGGCGATGCTTAACTTATGTCTGACTGTATATATATAGAGAGGGATCACAGCTTATAATTTCCAAATTAAATCACATTTCTTTCTCTGAGGATCCCTTTTTTCATACATGTAGAAATATAATAGGAGAGGAGTGAAGTACCACATATGCGGAGGTTCAAACTTTCGCGGCTCGCCTTTGAAATAAAGATTATAAATTCATGAACTGGGTCACATGACCGTTCTGATTTTATCACAACCAATCATAGAATGCATTTTTCCAAAAAAAACATTACCGGTAGGTCGATTTATAGAAGCATGATTTTGCATAACCGAACCTTACTTTCAAAACTAGCGTAAAAATATAAGGTTACCAATTAGAAATTTTTCATGAAGCAGAACGCTAAACAAATGCCATACATAAAATAGATATGCCATTTTAAGTGTTGTTTTTATTTGGTGCGATTCTTACAAAAGGTTACTAGTAAACAGTACAATAATAAATCATGAGTATTTTACTACATTCTCATGAATGTCTTGGGAAAAAAGTGCATTAATTTCAAATATAAAAGAACTGCGTTTTTCAATATAAATGTGCTCACTTTGAAAAGTATTTCATTGCCTGAATTTCAATTTATTATTTTTTTTCTGTAAGTTTGAGTAAAAACTAGAAAATTGAATTATATATTTTTGCTTTATTTTTTTTTTAAATTCATTTGTTTTTCATTTAAACTGATATATCGACGTTTTCAAATTATTTTTAACGTTTCAGATTAAATAAACATAAAAGATAATAATTTACTTATTTTGCATCATTTTGAATTAAAATGCATACTAAACCCGAATTAGAATTACTATACATATTTTATTTAAAGTGTACAAAAAATGAAATGAATTGAACATATGCAAAACCATTTATGTGCGATCAATTTTCGTTTTTCCCACAGCAAGGCATACAAAACTCTGACCACATCGATGTCTTGCAAAAAATATAAAAAAAATATTTAATATTGATTTTTAAACCTCATATGACATTATAGAATGATGAATTGTGAGATAGAATCTATCTCTGGTGTTTCATTTTTTTAGTTTTAGTTATTTTACTTATTCATCTTTTTATTATCGTTTTGGGGGCGTGGGGTGACTGCCAGTAGGCGTAACTAATGCACGGATAATCCATTCGTAAGTTATGCCAATTTAAATTTCTAGCTTGTAGTCATCTCGCACGCACCGCACCCCACATCCTTAAAAAAACAATCTAGTTTTATGTGCTTTTTATCGTTCTGTTTCTCATAGCAGCCGCTATTTTCTAAATCATTCTACTCCTTTAAATCTTTTATCATATGACGTCGCGTCTGGGATTAAATAACGCCATGCAATAAGATCGATAAACCGCTAGTGGTTTACAGATTAACGGGAAACGTTATGACATCCATAACAATGTTGCGTACATAATGACAAAATCAAAACGTTTTTACGTCAGAAATGGGATTTCAAATTATACTAAATGTCATATGATAAATAGAATCTAACATTCTTGCTCCTGTTTTATTGAATATATTTTACTAGTTGCGAAAAAGTGATAAAATGCTCGGCAAGTCTCGCATTTTATCTCTTTTCCCCAACACGTTTATTAAATTCAATAAAACATGAGCACTCATGTAAGATCCTCTATTTAATTTACCTTTAAACCTGCTCATCTATCTGGCTTATATCTTTGCATGTTTTGTTGCCGTTTGCTGACAATTGCATAAATTACCTTATAAAAACTATCGCTCAGTGTGTCAAGCAGATGGGATCAAGATCAAGACCGATGTTTTGTTGGTCCATATCTGGGGCCAAATTATTTGCATAGGCTAAAAGCGGACAACAAATGAATGAGCCACTTAAGTGACCTGTGGACGTTTCATTGTGCATATCAAGGGGATACAGTTAATAGTTTCCCAATGAGCAAGCGTTTCTGTCTGTCAATACTTTTCATTTTATCTCAGCTGATAGTGTAGATCCAACCGGAACTGCATTGGCAAATTCCGCGGATTCAGACCACGGATTTACGTCGAGGATCTACTTTGATAACGCGGGTGATAGCGTGAAGCCGACGTTATATAATGTGACGCTGACGTCACAGAAACCATGTTAACACAATAACAAGTCTTATTGCAGCAAAACATGTATTTTTCCAATTAAATATCACTATATATAACAAGTGCATGAAGCTACATATACAGTTCTTGGCCTCAAATGGCATCCAAAAATAAAACAAATAGATCATTGCTTAAAGTTTAAAAGAACACAACATAATATTTTGCAATTTACCACCATGCAATAGTACTCATATTCTGACCCTTAGCGAGAGCTAGTTAATAAGTTATATCAATCAAAAAATACTATGTGGCGTACCATAGGGCTTTCTTTTTGGTCCACTGTTATTTTGTTATATTTATAAAGGATTTACCTCCTTATTTAGGGATTCAATTTAATCTGTAGATTTATATGTTGATGATACGACATTTTATGATATTGGTTGAAATAAAGATATGTTAGAAACAAATCTCTTTGAATTTACTCAAAATTTGGTGTCTAGGGCATGGTATGATAATAAATATATAGACAAACAAAACTAATGTTAATATCAAGTAGGCAAATGAGAACACTTCTGAAAAATAAGAAAGTTGGTACCTGTATATAATCATTTCGATTTGCAATTAATGAGCTGTGAAAATGTGCTTGGTGTCCATATAGATGACAACTTAACATAGACAAATCATTTTCAAAAAAGATACCGCCATACCTTTTGCTTTTGTTTCAGATAAAATTATACCTTTTTTACCACACAAAATGTTATCTTACAATACTTTCCACGTTAGGGGATTTTATTTGAAATAGTATTCCAGTTGAAATAAGAAATACCAACACGATTGATGCTTCCTTTAAGAAATGTTCACCATGGATGAAAGATCTTTAGTTCTTATGTTCGTGCTCACATACCTACGACGTGGAGTCAGTTTTGGCGGTTTACAGAACCTAAACAAATATACACATATATTATCAAACTTGATTTTCTCTCAACTTTTCATTTTGGATCACTTTCTTTCTACTCTTTATGTTCATTTGTAGTTGTTAATGTTTTAGTGTAATGTTTGATAGTTCAATAGATGTTCTGCTTGCGTTAAGAGGGCCTCTGGGAAGAGTGATTATACCAATTGAGTCACTCTCATAAAATAAAGCCATTACTTACTTATTTACTTACTTACTACTATAAAAGACTTGGACCTGTTTTTCTTGCAATTAGTTTGGTGACCCATCAATATTTGTGCTTGTTGTTAAGAATGAGGTAACATTTCCATGCAGTGTTTTATGTAAAAGAGATTTTTGTAAAAAGAAATACTCCTTTTTTCAAAAAAAAATTTCAGATAATTATTTTGATATAGCACTCGAAATAGCTTCATTGTTGTATATTCCACATCCTTTACTTTAGCAGAATTCGTTTGATTACATTATGAACCATTTCTAAGATTCTACATATTTACAGAATCATTTCTAAGAAAATCAAATTACAAAGTTTAAGCCACTGACTTGAGCAGCGAATTCTTTTAATCCAAGTAAGGATGAAAGCCAAGATCAGGTCGATACAGTCAAGTGCCACACCTGACCAAGGACACCACGTGGAAAAGTGACAAAACCACAAGAAAACACCAAACAAAAGAGAGCAAAGAGGCCAATCATTTCCCAGCAGATGACCACAAGGCTACAATGTACAGACAAGACAGCATGACAGACACAAAACAGTATCAACAATATGGATCTACAAACAAAGCACAGTCTTGAAACGGGCAGTAAAAATAACAGGAACGCTTGAACAAGTTTTATGGTACCAACCTCACCTTCGGTTCTGATGATGATCAAGACAAATAGATGTTTGGTTCGTATGAAATACCCCCAAAGCATCCTTTGCCCCTCTACATTGGTATTCTTTCGAATATTGTAAAAGAAACTGAGGTTCTATCTCAGTGCCAATTGAAGTGCATGGTTCGTTCATTGGATGGGGGTAACATTATCACCCATGGAAAATTATCAGGTGTTCCTTTAAATATTTAGCAGTGCACATAGTACGAGCTTGCATAATTCATGGCTTCAAAAGGTATCCAATACGAGGGGTGATCAGAAAGTTCGCAGAAACGTGTTATGAAATCGTGTTGCGTCTATCAATTGCAATGATCATTCACAAACAAAAACTATTATTCTTTGCAAGTTGACTGAAATTGCAATTTAGAAAATATTACATCAGACGTATGAGCGCGTGGCGCCATAGTGACACCACTGTGCTGGACCCAGAGCATCTGTACCCCAGGTATGTCTACTTGGCCTATAACTCGTAGTGGTGCTTAAATTGATTGGCAATGTTTAACGTTAAGCAATGATCCCTAATCCTTTGGATATAAGGCTTTTATGTGATTTCGATGCGGTATATATTCAAATTAAAAGGTTTGAGATCATAGGAAAGGCCTAAAATGTGTCATTTCTTTTTCAATTTTTTGTTAATTTTAAATAAAAACTTATTTTCTAATTAGTGTCAACGCAATAATCATTAATTTGGACCTAACTCATGATTTTAGATCAATGTTGTTGTTTTTTTTAAAAAATGACTGGTGAAACAGGCAATATGTTCATAATACGAGGGCTGAGCAAAAAATTCGTAGAATTTCTTTATAGTTTTTTTATTTGACGTCCGATCGATTTCATATTTTTTACAGGCATAATTATAGTCTAATATCAATTTTCATGAAAAACTTCATTATCCTTACTCTACTATAAATATATTTATTTTCACCGTAAAAAGTGCGGGGTTCGCTACCCCGGAGCACGCCATAAACTCACTGTTGTTATGCTTTTAAAAACGATGATATTTCAAAAAATTATGATTCAAATCAGCTGAAATTACGTCAACGTCAAGAATGGCGCCATTTGATGTTCTGTGCGAAATTTCTGACGTCACTTCCGAATAACAACGTCAAGACGCTAGTTATTGTGAGACGTTTCAACGGAAAAGTAAAGGGCGAAAATGGTGGTTCCGGAAGTGGTAGAAACTCGTGCTGCAATAAAATTCTGTGTCAACCTAGGACATACGCCGACTGAGACATTTAATTTATTAAAAATAGCAGGAGACGCACCAGCAATGAAGAAATCAACAGTGTTCAAGTGGCACGCACGCTTTAAGCAGGGAAGAAAGAGCATTGAAGATGACTCACGGAGCGGAAGAGCGAAAGTTATAAGCGATAAACTAGTGACGTGCGTCAGCGACGTTGTTGAGAAGGACCGCCGCCAAACGGTTAGGGAGATATCTGAGACTGTAGGATCATCATATGGAACAGTTAGAACCATTTTACACGACCACCTGCACATGAATCGTCTATGCGCGCGATGGGTGCCACGATTATTGACAGCTGAGGAGCGGGAAAGGAGAGTTGCTGTCTCGAAGCAGTTTTTACGGCGGAATACACGTGAAGGCGATATGTTTCTTGACAGAATTATAACATGTGATGAAACTTGGCTTTGGCTCTTCGATCCTGAGACTAAACAGCAATCTACGCAATGGACAGACAAAGAATCGGAAACCCCAAAGAAGGCCAGAGTTGCAAAAAGTGGAGGGAAATTTATGTTTATAATGTTCGCGGATCGACAGGGGATGCTTTTATCACACGCCGTACCTCAGAGAGTCACAGTCAACTCACAGTATTACTCTAAGGTTCTTAGGAGAGACCTTCAGCAAGCAATCCGAAAGAAGCGACCTGGTAAGGCAATCAGTGACTTCCTGCTGCACCAGGACAATGCACCACCGCACGTGTCAGTGGAGACCCGCCTCGAGCTGTCACTTTTAGAGTTGGAGACTGTTCCGCATGCACCATACAGCCCGGATCTCGCTCCCATGGATTTTGCCGTTTTCCCCGAGATAAAGTCTCAGCTCCGTGGCAAGCGTTTTGGTGACTTTGCGGAGCTACGACAAGCCGTATCCAACATCATTTCAAGCTATGACAAGACCTGGTACCGAGATATATTTCGAAGATGGGTTGATCGCCACCAGAAGTGTGTTAGAGAGCATGGACAGTATTTTGAAAAACTATGAGGTATTGTGTGCACATAAAGTTACTTGCCACAAAGACTTTGATAATACCACCAGCAATTGACACTATGCAAAAATGCCATAAACAGCTCTTATTTACCAAAATAACAGTATTTCAGGTAAATACGAGCTGTTCATGTGATTTCTACGTTAAATAAAGAGAAAATCAATTGCGTGTGCTAATACGGTGATATGACATCGTCATAACGTTATCAACGTCAAATGACGTTAACGTCATGGCGTGCTCCGGGTAGGCGATACTAACGCCGTAGGAGGAGCCATAGCAACGGCGTTTTTCTATCGATTTGTCTGAAAATTTCAAATTTTGTCCGTAATGAATAGATTTTAAACATATAAAATTTAGAGATTAATTGCACCAGTAGTTTTATTTTTATCAACAAATTCTACGAATTTTTTGCTCAGCCCTCGTAGATGGATGTTTTGACTTTTTGGCAGCACCATTATTGCTTTCGATCAAGAACAAAATCCTTTTGATATAAATCTTCGAAAGTTTGCACAGAAGAGAAGTAAACTAGTCGTTAGATATACATGTAGCGCAATGTGGGCTATTAGGCCACTGGCTGGATATGGTTTACCTCCGCCCCAAGGGGGAATTTTGTAGACCATATTTTTCTTGAAGCCCAATGTCTTGCAAGAATTTTGCAACATGTTAGCCCTCTGACAATGGCAGCGTTAAGCTGTAGCAGCCTGTTACATACGTTACCCTACAAAATATTTGATAATTAAAATTCTTTTTAAGACTTCAGAAAAGTGCAAAAGATAAGGTAAGATTTCCAATTTGGTTATATTTTCTAACTAAGCTATTACTGGGCCACAGATAATGACATTTGAAAACAAATATAGTCACCTCCGATGTAGTCTATGTTACATTTTTTCATTAGACCCCCTTTTAAATGATAAATGCATCTAATATAGTTTGTCTTAAATGTTATTGAAACCAGTTTATGTTCATTAAATTGGTACTACATTAAAGATTTTTTATTTACCATTTCAAAACTGCAAGCATTACGTTTCTACCTTATATACTTTTATGACTTATTAGATGATGAACATGGTACCCATGATATCAGAAAAATGTAAAATGTAATTCTCCAGACCTCACGATGGCTATAGACCCCACTTCCCCCTAGGGGGAATTCCGTACACTATAATTTCCAGATACCACATTATATAAGCCACAAAATGAAATATGTTAGCTCTCTGAGAGTGGCAGCGTTAGCGGGTAACATCATGTTACGTACGTTACCCCCAAAATAACATAAAATTTTCCTGATAATGTCTCTAACATTACATATTCACACTTTTTTTAAAGTCTTGCACAAGTTTAAGAACTTCTTATAGCACAGTTACATAATTTTAGCAATTATTTTATAAATGTTTTGAGTTTTTGCCGTTGTATATGTTACTTAGTGTTTCATATGTTCTTTCCAAGTATCAGTATGGCAGTTATTGACTATACATGTATTTAATCTATCAGTGAATATAGTAAATCTATAAGGCTGCTATTCAAATGATTTAAAGTTCCTTATTATGGTGTCTTACAGTATTTTGCAGCCCAGGTTACATACGTTACTCTCTGAATATCATTAAACATTCAAGATATGGTCTCCAACACGACCTGCTTGTACTTATTTGCATGCTGGCACAGGTCCATGTACTTCTTTTTACTCAGGCTCACTTGCTGAGGAAGTAACTCAAAACATAAACTACCCTCTTTTCTTTTCTAGAGACATCAAATATAGTTGACATAATACACATGGAAAGTTTGTAACATCCAGTGCAATGTGCGAGTAACAACTTAAAAGATCCAAGAAAACCCATCAGGTAGAAGTTCTAGAGCAAATCTTCATATATTATCCAAGGGTTTTCAAGAATTTACCTATACAACTTGTTACTCCTCTATCAGATTTATCTTGCAAGGATTTTGCAATATGCTAGCACGCTGGTAATGGCACCATTACCCTGTAACAGCCAATTATATTTATTACCCATTAACATCTTTGATAATTTTAGTAAATGGCATGACTTCTGAAAAGCGCAAACCATAAGGTAAGATTTCCAAATTGGCTATATCATCCAAGTAATCTATTTTTGCATCACAGATATGGACCGTTCAAAACAAATATGCATCCAAAAGTGTTGCATATGTTACTTTTTCATTATTCCTATATAAATGATTTATGAAACTAATATAGTTTGATTTTTTTTAATGTGAATGTGCTTACTTACTCATTTTGTATTAAAGAATCTTTACGTACCTTTTGGAAACTGCAAATATTATGTTTCTATCTATTATATGGTTTGAGTTGTTGAGTTTTGAACAAGGTTACCCCATATCACACAAAATATGAAATATAATTCTGTGGCTCTTTTGTTAGGGTACAATCAAGTTTTCTTTCACCCAGAGGTACTCGATTTCCTTCCCATTTATTTTCCACACATTTTTTCCATATCTGGAAAGTCTCACTTGTTTTCATGGAAAAAACTTGGTAGTTCAATCTTTGTATGCACATCTTAAGGACAGAAAAGCAGGGTGGAGGTAAGCTCATGTTCATGCCATTTGAAATAGGCAGTATATGTGTATGGCTTTGGTACTTTTTTTAGAAACATGTCGTACTGCAGCATATTCACAATTACATTAATAGCACATGTTAGGGCTTCATATCACTGATGAGTGCCTACAGCAATTCTTTATTTGTTTTCCTACCCTTCTTAGAATGTTGATGAACTAGTGGGGGGGGGGGGTTCTCTATCAGTTTGATAGGAGTAATCTGTCCATGGTACTAACACATCGGCACATTGGTAGTGTCACAATCTGTTTTAAAGTTTATTACTGTAGATCTCTTCCCCCATATTCTGGCCAATGCTGTTGACATTCAGAAGCTGCACCTTTTGTTGCATACACCATTGTTGAACAAAACACCCAGGTTATCATCTGCGAGAATGTTTGTAAGACTTTATAGACTGCTGCTTATACATTGTATATATGTATTAATGACAAAACCAACATGCCCTGCCTTTAGTACCTGGATGAATACTGGTGCCATCAGATCCATGAAGGTGACAGGAAAAGATATTATGCTCTGTAGTTACGGCATTAACATCAACGTCATGGCCAATCTGATGTTGGTTCAATGTGTGATTGCAAGCCATGCTGAAGTTTGGACTTGTCAGTTTAGGTGGAAGTTCTATCAGGAGTTGTCAGTGACTATGGTACAGGTCCCAGAAGGAACGGCAGTGTGTCAACTCAAGGTCAACATTATGTCCAATAGAAAGAAGGTCATGCTTACCAAAGACGCTCCTTTAAGCTCTCATCTGGCTGTTTACGTTTTGTGATTTGAGCAATTTCTTCTTGCTTGACCTCGCAAGCATCAAAACTTTATTAGCTTGTAGCATTTTATGGGGCATGTGAAAGACAGATTTTTTAAAGTAACAGTTAGTCAATGAAGTCTGCAACAGCCTTCCTGCCAATGTCATCAGCCTCAATAAGATCCTTAGCTATGCAAGGCTAAGCAGGCACAATGAAAGACAAAAAGTACAGTTCAATGTCTTCAAAACTAGAACTTAAAGGATTGGTGAAGCCTGAAACTGCCTCTAGTACCCATTCTACTTTGCATCTGAGCAGATTGAATATTTCATTTCAGTGCATTGAAGAGTTGTTTCAATATATTGAGCTCTGATGTGATGAGTAAAACACCATTCCATCTGTAGTACGAAGCGTAGTTCTAGTTGCTTAATAATACCTCTTTATTGTTTGCCTGATAGTTATGTCAAAAGCATTTCTCAAGCAAAGAACCAATGGTTGTGACACACTAAACCCATTTTGTTCGAGAAGTTCTTTGCATCTGCGATGTGTATCACATTTATGAGTGTAATCAGTTACACAGGTACATATTGTGCGTAGTTGTTGTGATCGTTTGCAATGAACATTGGAAACAAGGCATGCAGATAGAGATGACATGCAATTCAAAGTTGTTTTCTTTTCAGCACAATCAGTGTCAACACCATCTGAATCATACCCATATACCTTGCCCAGTACTGAGCTGTTTCACAATGACTGTCTTTCAGAACTTCCGATTTGAATGCATGGTATCTATACTGTTTATGTGAGCAAACAGCGAAGGTTGATAGATCACATTATATTATTAGATTAAGTCACCATAAATTAATAAGGAACTTCAATTTATTTCAGCCTTATAAATTTTCTAAATTCTCTGACAGACTTTATATATGTATAGTCAACAACTTCTATACAGATACTCAGAATAACTTATGTATCATTTGGTAACACACATAACAGTTAAAGCTCAAGGCTTTTATTAAATGAATACTTAAAATAGATAAACCTTGTTAAAAGAAGTACATAAACCTGTGCAAGCAAGCAAATAAGTATTAACAGGGCTTGTTAGAGTCATTAACTTAAATGTTTAATGCTATTTTGAAGGTAACATACATAACATGGACCTGAAAAACAGTGTAAGCGACCATGGTAAAGAACTTTAAATCATTTAAGTAGCAGGCTTATAGATTTACTATATTCTGTGACAGATGTAGTACACATATAGTCAATAAATACCATACTGATACTCGGAAATAACGCAGGAAACACTAAGTAACGTATACAACGGTAATTACTCAAGACATTTATAAAATTAATACTAAAAATATGTAACTGTGTTATAAGAAGTTCATAAACCTGTGTCAGCATGCAGATATGTACGAACATGTCATGGTTGAGACATTATCGGGGACGTTTAATGCTATTTTGGGGGGTAACGTATATAACGTGCTGTTACACGTTAACGCTGCCACTCATAGAGGGCTAACATCTTTTATTTTGTGTCTTATATAATGTAGTTTCAGAAAATCATAGTGTACAAAATTCCCCCTGGGGGGAGGTGGGTCTATAGCCAGCTCAAGGCCTATATCACAGCATAAAATATTACAAAACGCTGATGCTTGATAGGTGATGCATTTCACAATCAAAACGCAAAGTAAAATGCCCCAGTTCGCACTACGTAGCGTTGGTTTGACGACAGCTGTAACGCGCGTAGACGACCAATATTATTAGAGCCGTGGCATGTAATTTGATTTCCGACAATGTGGCATTTTGACAAGTGTAGACTCAGACGAGCCTTTGCAGCCTCCTTTTAAGCATAGAAACTCCAAATAATGTTCGGTCAATAGCTTAGCAGTCATAGAATATTCAAGCGACTAGCAAAGGCTCTGATCAGACTGCCCGTATGCGCAGGCTGATCTGAGCCTTTTCTGGTCGCACATACCACATTGTTGGAAATCTCGTGACATGGATCATTACAGAGAGCAGAATACCGCTTAAGCTGGCGCTAGTGGTCGTGAGAATTGCTGCACTTTCAATTAATTCTCATGATCAGACTTAATAAACTCGAGTATGCTGTTCTCTTATATTGTAGGTTCACTCTATTTCCAAAGGATCTGTTTATCCAGATTATTTAACCATGTTGTGACGGATCAACTGTATTTGTGTTACAGTGTTAAATTCTGAAACTCTAGCTTTATTGAGCTTTATTACGATGTAGTAATGATGACTATTTTAGCCCATTTTCTGATCGCCCCTCCTATATACCAATAGATGCATAAGGGTGTCAATGGGTTTTATAATTAGCGAATTTTGTCCCTATTTATTTATTAATAAGCAAATTTTGATGGCCAAATAACCGAGTTTAGCTTTGCAAAATTTACTGATCACTGACTTTGTGCACTAACAGTTTGCTAATCACTGATGTTTATCCAACATTTAACTGGTTAATGATTTCAGAGGTAACCCATGGAGACCCTAATACATAGTACAAGCTAACATAGTTGATGGCTATAAAAGTACGCACAATTTACAAATACATGGCAATAAACAATCTTACATAGTTGACATATAACTTGCCCAAAACATCTAAACTATAGTACAAGCTTACATATTTCATGTCATAAAAGGGTTCAATTAACTATTCCCAAATTTAACTATAGTTGAAACATGGTCTAGTTTTTATTCTTTGATCTTGTGATACATTATTTAAATAAACAACAGCTTCTATTAGCCTAGCTTTCTTAGTGAAGAAGGCGGAGCTTAAATTTCTATTCAGTTGTCTAAATCTAGGTCATGCTCTAACTGGTTGAGGTTCTTGTTAGCGCATAGTGACATATTTAATTTGTGACCAAGTCTAGAATGCATCTAGAATGCATCTAGAATGTCATATGATCAAGTCTTCTGATGCTCTGTATTTGCTTAAATTATTGACTTATGCAATTAAGGGGCAAAGAGTGTTGATCAAGATCAGTAGCGATCTATTCTGTGTCTTCACTGTTTGTCCTAGAGGATTTTAAACATTTTAGCAGATGATAAAATAATAGGTGCGTTAAGGAGTATAAAACTCTGTGTTTCTGGGTCAGACAATTACTAAAACAATTAGCATCAAATAACTGTTTTTGTTGTTTACTGAAATATTTTAAAAGCCAAAAGGCCAACTTTGTCAAATAGTGTAGATGCAGATAAGTGTAGACCCAGATCAGGAGCAGTCTGATTAAGTCCACACTGTTTGTCTTTACTTACATTAGTAATATATGCAGCAGACACCCTAAACAGATGCCATTTCATGTCATTAACATAAAGTTGGCAGAAATAGATCTGTCAGCCTTCCTTAATTAACTGAAGAGGTTTTCGCTGAAAAATATTAACCCTTTAAATGCTATAATGTCATATTCTGGTCTTCTGCTAACATTATTGACATATGTAATTTTAGAGGCAAACAGTGTTGATCCAATTCAGCAGCAGTCTATTCTGTGTCTTCACTGTTTGACCCAGAACCATTCAGAAGATTTCAGGAAACAATGTTTGCATAAGCACCTACATTAGTCAGTAATGTTAGCAAACAAACGCAGCAGATGACGTTTTCAAATTGATATTTTGGAGGCAATTTAAGGGTTCAACTTATCCGCAGGACAGGAGGTTGGCTGAAACAATTAGATCTGTCAGGCTTGGTTAATATTAATGGATAAGGTCGATCAATGAATTTAAATCTGATTGGACAATGATATAAAATATTTTATAAATGTTATTATGAGTATTTTTATAAAGTGACTCAGGGGCTCAGCCCCCTCATCACTTTATAAAAAACACACGTATAAAGCAAATTCTAAATATTACATAATATACACTCAGAAAAACAATTGAATATATTTCAAAAATCTATAGATTGTTTAAATTTGAAATAATATATTTCACCAACAGTATTTTGCTATCTAATCAAACTATCAACAAAACGTTAAAAGAATCCGAAAATGAAATCTATGGCATCATTGGTTACGCTACAGCACCGTGCCAAATGTAACAACCCATTCTACCGAAAATTCAAAACCTTAAAATAAGATTCTCTACCTTTTCCTGAAGACATGGCCTGGTCATGCTTACCTTTAATTTTGCCACTCATTAATTTGCATGCCCATTTTACATCATAACACATAAAACGTGAAGTCTCGTTTCAATAATATGAGTACATAAGGTATACCCCAGTTAATATGACACCATATTGGCAGTAAAACATCGACAGAAACTCGGAAATTAGGTATCAAACTTATGAACATGTGCAGGCAATGACTTTATATCAAGTCATTAAAGTAAACAAACAATGATAATTGGGTATAATCATTTTAAATGTTTGTAAACTTTTAGTGCAGTAGGGTACGCGACTTTAAACTATATACTTGAACGTTAAAAATTAAATAGAATTCCTGTAATTGTTGTTTCTGAGTATATAGTATAAACTACCTAAGCTCGTGGCTTCCAAAAGTGTAATTTTAACTTGCCCTAAATAGATAATATAGCACAAGCTAACAAAGATTGTGGCTGTAAAATTTTCATTTGACTCACCAAAAATATGCAAATAGATAACACACATGGTAAAAGCATCCATAGCTCATGATTTTTAAGTTCAATTTTTACTTGTCAAAATATATTTATATAGAGGAGCCTTTGAACATTAAGTAGCATGGTCTTTTATCTCAGAGATCGACTACAAAACCTATTTATGTATGGTATAATTCTAAACAGCTCTAATGCTTCTATGTCCAAACCAATATTTCATCAGAATGTTGTAATGCAGCCACCAAATATATATTTGTGAATACATTTACTGTTTTAATACTAAAAAAGCAAAATTTCCACGAAAAAATGTAACTTTTAAACTTTTGAAAAGGGTGCCAAATATTAACAATATTTCATGATTTTTTTAATTATGTACCTTTTTAGGCAATCATCTGGTCAAGTCATTATACAAGTAATGACTGGTTATGCTGTCCATAATAACTGAGTGCTGAGACAGCAATACCGAAACCTTTTAGAAAACAAGACAATGTGTTCATTTTAATGACGAAAATCACATGTCACAATGCACATATTTTTCAAATATATGACCCGCTGTAGTTTAAGCATGCTCTGGGTTGTTGTTTTTTTCAAGCACACCTTGTGTTCTTTGTTTTGAAACCAAAATAAAGATTGTAAACCAGAATAAAGAGAAGATAACTCTTAAAAATTCACATGAGATAGAGTGTGTGTAGGTATGTGTTGACGTTTTGTTTTTTTAAAAAAACAGTGGCAAACATAAGAGCAATACTCTAAGAGTAGAAATCAAAATATTTCGAGATGTTTAACGCATACCATGAGAAAAAATATGCATCCAACAATATATGAGGGGCTGAGTTACCACATCCACTTACTGAAAAGTAGAGTAGTGGATTTAGGAGTAATTTTCCTAAATACAGAGCTAAATAAGCCAACTTTTTTGTGCTACGAAATGTCATTTATACATTATTTGCTACAAATAAAGCAAAATGTTTACTCAATAGACATATTTCCTGCTTCTGTAGTGACACAATTTATAGTAAAGTATAAAGAAAAAGAAAAAGGCCCATTTGTAATGTTTCCATTTCTCTATAAGTAAACATTTACCAGATACAACGACGTAAGTGGTTATAACAATGATTGCACAATATACTTTTATAAAAATAAGTTTCCACCAACTTGCTTCAATTTTCTCCAAACATTTTGCATCAAATTTCAGCAAGTGAATGTATACCTACTCATTTCAAGCAAGTTCTTTTTCAACAACAATCAAACCATAAAGTAGCTGTTGAATTCTAGTTTCCAAAAATATTATTTGATATCATTTTACCAACGAATTCAGGAGTTATGATTTCATATATGCATGCTATGAAATTTCCAAATGCCCCTCGTAGAGCATAGTACTAGCTACCTTAGTTAAAGGCTTTAACAGGTTTACTTATAACTATCCCTAGAATATACGTTATATAATTATGTACAAGCTGATTATATGACAAAGCTCATGGCTTCAAAGGTATCCAATTATATACCAATAGACGCATAAGGGTGTCAATGGGCTTAATGATTAGCAAATTTAGGCATTAATATCTATTACTAAGCAAGTTTTGATGGCCAATTAACCAAATTGAGCATTGAAAAAGAGCTCTTTACTAATCACTGATTTTTCCCTTACTATTTGCTGATCTCTGATTTTCAGCCAAAATTATTTCAGAGGTATCCCATTGAGACCCCTATACATAGTACAAACTAACATAGTTTATGTCTATACACATACATATCATAAAACAAACTTCCATAGTTTATAGTTTCAAAGGTTGGCATATAACTCGCCCAAAAATCAACTATTCTAAATTCTAATGCACTTGATTTTGTAACGTGACATCTGATTGGATAACGTCAAAAATTTGCGATAGTATATCCTGCGATAAACTGTACGAAACAGTTTGACGTCATTAATTATGTCACATATCGTTGGATGACGTGCGACGTTTTACTGCTTTCAACACTCAGAAGTGCATCAGAAAGGGAATAATCATCTTCAAAATTTTCTTTTGGGGAAGTATATTGTCGGATAAATGTGCGGAAATCACGTTTTACGGCTCCGTCGCTTTAAAACTAAAATTTCGACCGTATATCAGTCAATATACCTCCCCAAATGAAAATTTTGAATATGGTTATCCCCAAAATATAGTACAAGCTAACATAGTTCATGTTAACTTGTTATAATTTTAACAATAGATAATATGGGCCTCGACGCGAGAAAACCTGTCTTCGGGGGTTTGCGAACAACACAGGCGCAGACCAGCCTGCGCATCCGCGCAGTCTGATCAGCGCCTTTGTTATTCGCTTTTGGAAAAGTACCATATGTAAACTTGGCACAGGTGAAATTTCAATTTTCTAGCTAGTCCCTGTAGCTGAGAAGATTGGTTTGAAACTGGCGATGTCGGAAACCCCGAAGACAGGTTTTCTCGCGACGAGGCCCATATATACTCAGAAAAAAAACAAGTGAAGATAATGGGAATCTTTAGGGTGTTTTATATTTGAAAAAATATTTTTCACCAAAATTTGTCTGGTATCTGATTGTATGATCAACATAACATTAAAATAATGTAAAAAATGAAATGTATGGGATCATTGGTTACGGTACAGTACCTTGCCAAATGTAACAATCCTCTCTACTGAAAATAAACACCCCCAAAATAAGATTTTCTACTTTTTGCTGAATTCTTGGGTTGGAATTTGCTTACCCCTTAATTTTGACACATAAAAATGTTCACACCTCTTTAACGTTCATAACACCTAAATTGCGACGAAAACTTCTTGTAAGAATATACGTTCATAAGAATACCCGAGCCAATATGACATCAGATCAGTAGTAAAACATCGACAACGACCAGAAAAGTAGGTATCAAACTTATAAACAAGAGCCAGCAATGATTTCATATCAATTTATTAAAGTATAAACACATTTCAAATAGGGTTTAATCATTTTTAAATGTTTGCTAACTTTTAGTGCAGTGGCTTTGAACTGTAATGTACTTAAATCATTAAAGCGTGGCTTAAATTAAACATGCATTTTGATAGTTGATATCTGGGTCCTATTAATGCATGCTTTTTGAAATTATTTTATATTTCATTGATTGTTAGAAATTAAATAGAATTTCAACATCATTTTATCGTTTTTCTGAGTATATAGTATCAACTACCAAAACTCGTGGCTTCCAATTAGTAAGTTTAACTTGCCCTAAATAGATAATATAATACAAACTAACAAAGGGCATGGTTTTAAAATTTTCAATCAAAACTCGACAAATATATGACAGGTACAATCTAACATAGTTCATGAATTTTTAAGTTCAATTTTGACTTGGCAAATATTTAGAGGATCTTACACGATTGATCATTTCATATGAAATTTATTAAAAGAGCCTTTGGCGGGTTAAATAAATTCAGTATGATATGATCACGCTTATCAAATGGCCTTTGAATTCTGACTGAATTGCAACCAAATATTGTTAAGTTCAATGAAAATGTGCATGGTTGTAAAGGACGTCGTCATGATATTACTTGTTCCCGCCGAAAATGTTATGTTACGCGTGGCCAATATTTACAGTTATATCATGCCTGTTTGTAGTATAGTCAAAATTATTACCCCGTGGTGCTATGGACGATCTGATGCACTATTGCGCTAGGCCAAAGGCCGAGGGCAATAATGCATCAGTCCTCCACGGTACCTCAGGATAATAATTTGATTATACTTCAAACTGGTATGAAATAACTGTTTTATTTACAATAACATAGTAAACGTTTACAAATATCATGACTTTAGAACGTTCAGTTTAATTTGCCAAAAATTACATGATTATACATGATAAAGCACAATACTACTCAGTTTATTTCTCCGAAATCTTAAACTCTTACTTACCCAACAATAAACCAACCCATAATGTAGTAAAAACTAACATAGTTCACGACTTTCTAACAATTGTAAGAACTGCAAATACGACAGCGTATTTGTGCGAGGCTTTTAGTAAAGGTAAACACAAGCAGTTCAATGAAAAAATCTTCAAATTGGAAATTGGCATGTAAGCGATTATGCGGACTGGGAAGTGGCTAGTTTTGCTCAATAATTCGTAGAGCTATTTACCATCGATTGACGAATGGTGAGAATCCAGCATTTTGATTGGCTTGTGCGTGCGCTGGATGATGTTGTTTTAGGTTGTTAGCATGGGTCAGTAGGACTTCGTTCACATGACACTGCTACCATCATTATTTACTTAGAAAAATCAGTAAATTGCTATGATTTCATTTGAGCCGTGACATGAAATTTCCAACAGTGTGGTATGTTGACATGATTAGACTCAGACGAGCCTGTACATCCTCCCTGTGCGTACAGTATAACAAGCTTTAATAACTTTCCAAATGCTCTGCCCACAGATTCGATAAAGTACTGATATTTTGCATTTTATCTAAAGTTAGCATAAATTCCATAACATAAACAAAATGCCTTCTTTTTCAGAAAAATATCGTTTTATAACTCAAGCCCTGCATCGATCATCGTTCAACTCACATACATATTGTTAAGCATATATACAGCTAGAAAATATGACAATAATCAGCGAAAAATGTTTTCAGAAGTAAAATATTGAAAAAAAATACTACCCTCTTTACAGTTAGATACACTTTTTTGTGCCGTCGTCGCCTGAAACCAACCCGCGACGACTGCGCTGTTCGAGTACAGTGGTTCTCTAGCGTGTACATGTAATATGTTACACCAAGACAAGAATGAGTTCAGTAGTAATGGGCATTACTCCCTGACATAGGGCTAAAATGTCATACGCACCAGAGTGGCGTCCATTACTATTACTGTGCTTAGTTCTAGTTTTTGTTGACAAATGAAATAGTAAGCAAAGGGTAAAGATCAGAAATCGATATAATCAACACAGGAAACAATATGGGAAAGCGACAAAAAAGCAAGAATACATCACATACAAGAGAGCCATTTCCAATTTTAAGGCTGAAGTGACTTATGTCTCAGAGTAACGCCCATTTATACTGCAGTCCCCAGATTTTTGTAAAGTTCCTTTTGGGCCACGACATGTGATTTTCAAAAATGTGGGATTTTGACAAGTGTATACTCAGGCGAGCCTTTAAGCTTAGAAACTCCAAATGATGTTCAGTAAGTAGCTTAACATGCAGAATATTCAATCGGCAGGCAATGACTCTGATCAGACGGCGCATATGCGCAGGCTGGCCTTAGGCTTTGCTGGACGCATAAACTACATGTACATTGTTGGAAATACTATGTCGCGGCTCATTTATTCTGCACCATTTATCGCATATCAGAAGATAATTTGTTGAAGAGTGCTCGACTAGATATTGAGGGGTCTCTGATTTGGGCCACGCTAGAAGCACTCTCAATGACTAAGGCACTTGATCCTCTGCTTAGCACTGGTTCAATCCAAGAAACATTCCAACATGACTGACAAATTGTTGACTAGGATGTAAAGTATCAATTCAAATAAACGTTTCAGATAAGATCCTAATCGACCAGGCCCCCAGAGTCAGAAAAGCTTTTTCGTGCTCAACTCAGATGAGCATGAAATATATCATCCTCACAAATGCTAAAATGCATCAATTGCTGGAATTTCAAACATTTATTAGCAGGATTAATACAGTGTCTGAGTGTTTGAAAGCAAGCAAAGTCTTGATTTTCAGCATGCAGTGAAACTTTCATGCCCAGTTGAGTGGAGCAAGAAAAAAACTTTTAAACCTCAGGGCCTGATTCAGGATCTGGTTGATCTTGGTCTATCTGTTTGCCAAGCAGCCCACATGTACATGTGATACCTTTTTCACAACAGTTTTTACTACAGGTTTTTATTTACTCCAAGCCCATTTCAATTTTGTGCCCTTATACTATTAGAAACTTGGAAAATGTATAGTTTATAATAGGTCCTCGACGCTAGGAAACCTTTCTTCGGGGTAAGGCTTGTCGAAGCCTGCTCAGCTACAAAAACTAGCTAAACTGAAAATGCTGCATATAACAAATGCAACCATGTTTCATTCCAATCAGCGCATTTCAACTGAGCAAATCAGACTGTGCGAATGCGCATGTTACCTATTCATTTAATGTCATGTGTTTCAGGCAACAAAAGCAGATTTTTTCACGACGAGAACAAGTATTTAGTGACATGATCAAACTAAAATAGTGTGAGAAAAAATAACTTGCTATTTTTAGCCAATTTGCTAGCGGTGACTTTTGACGTCTGCTGAAAACCTGGACACAAATCAGGAATTCGGGTTGCTATGAGTTTACTATAGAATCCTATTTTGTGATATCACAAATTCCATTTTGTGATATCACAAAATATTTTGTGATATCACAAGATAGAATTTGTGATATCACAGAATAATCATAAAAAAGTTAGTGATTTAACAAAATATAATTTGTGATATCAAAAATCATCATAAAAAAAACTGATGGTTTTTGATATCACAAATTCTATTTTTGACATCACAATTTCTATTTTGTGATATACAAAATCGATTTTTTGTAATATCACAAAATCGATTTTTTGATATCACTAAATCATAGGGAATGTTTGGTATCACTAAATCAAATTCGATTTTGTGATATCAAAAAATCATCTTGAATTTGTGATATCACAAAATCGATTTCGTGATGTCAAAAATCCAAGTTCATTTTGTGATATCAAAAAATCGAATTTGTGATATCAAAAAATCATCTTGAATTTGTAATATCATAAAATCGATTTCGTGATATCAAAAATTTAAGCTCATGTTGTGATATCAAAAAATCGGTTTTGTGATATCAAAAAATCATCATGAATTTGTGATATCACAAAATCGATTTTGTGATATCAAAAATTCAAGCTCATTTTGTGATAACAAAAAATCGATTTTGTGATATCAAAGATTAATCATTCATGATAACAAAATACTGGTTTAATAGTAAAACGGCACCTCATACAGGGCCGACATTCTGTCCGTCCTGATCTCAATCCAAACCGTCTGATACTCTGATAGAGTTTCTGAAAGATTCTTTTTAAAACATTTATTTAAAAAAGTCAGCAGACAACAATAAAACATGAAAAATTACCCAACATGCAAAGAGTTAACATCGGATGTTATCTTATCACTATGATCGACCTGTGAAACACACATGCTTAGTCTTTGCTATAATAGACGCACACACTAGGTTGTTTAACACTAACATTACAGTAAAACCTGTGTTAAGCGGTAACTCAAATAGAAGACTAACCATTGGTTTTCAAGACCGATTATTGCTTAATGCAGGTCAAAAGTATTGCAGAATACTCAAGGAGAACATTCTGCAATACTTTCGACCTTCATTAAGCTACCATTTATCTTTAAAGTAAGAAAGAGGGCAACGATCAGGAATCGATACAATCAAGAACCACACATGACCCAGGATAAGCCCTTTGTTTTGCATTTTTTGAGTGGCCGCTACAACACCTGAAAGTCTGATTTAATTTCATAATGCAGATTGTAAATTTGTGAAGACTAATCAGCTAAATTCATCATCTGACATTACTCTGATCACAAAAGAGTCTATATATATAGAATATTGAAAAAAAATGTTATGTCCATAGTCAAATTATTTTATCAACATTCCAGAGAAGCTACTCAAATAGCCATTGTCAGCATTACAAACTATGTCCCCACTTCCGTATCTGTTTTTAACAATAAGTTTAACTATTTGTCCTTTCAGTAGCTGGCTCATAGCTGTGTATGATGTACAGGAATACCAATCATTATCGCCGGCACGGAAGGAACCAATTACAGTAGCATCTGCCAAGAACTGCAGGTTCAAGTATTTGTTACCAGCAACACAGACGTTTGCTGTAAATGTGTAAGTTCCATCTACAGGGGCCATAAACCCGCCTGTATTAGCATCATAGACATCGTTGTCGTTTAGTAGTATCCTTGTGAACCTCAAGACATCATTCACAGATGGATTTGTATTGTCTATCCACAAGGCTGAAAATGCATATGATGGTCGATTCTGTATCTCTGAAAGCAAAATAGAACGTTTCACTTCACATGAAAATGGTTCTTATATAGAAGACAAATAAGCCTAAGATCAGTTTTACATCTGTATAGTCTCATCAGAGGAATGTAAAAAGATAAGTGTAAGTTAACACTAATAAAGGTGGCAGCCGAGCTGCCACCTTTTTAAGTGTTAACGTACACTTAATTCTTGAATTTAATTACTTGAGGCCAACATTCGTCAGCAATAAAATTTATAATAATCATTCCTACCCGTTATTGTTGAAGCTAAGATCCGGATAACTAGAATTGGATTAAACATAGCTTTACACCAGGGCCAGTGGCAGTTCAGCTGCCACCAAAATTTGGTTTAAAGTTACACTTTCTTAATCTACAGTGAGCAGTAAACGTATCACTCTAACAAAGCGTAATAACGACTCAACAGACCATGAACTTTACCATGCACATAAAATTTAACAAAATGTGAAAACTACTCAGACAACATACAAACAAAAAGCCTATGAATTTGGTACTATTTTCTCAACAAAATATATGTTGTGTGCACTCAAAAGAACAGTCTCACTGAATCTTGTCTTTTATTTATCTGGACCTATGGCATATGGATATATCTTTAATTATGCATCTATAAATGTTTGGCTGTTTTAAGCTCAAAATATAGCTGATCATACAGATTTTCTGTGAATACCAATACCCGAATGGTTCAGGCTTAGAATTAATCTTACTTGAATGAAAAAAAAACACACTATGCCATCGTCAAGACGAATAAGTTACCATATTTTGCAAATATGACGTATAGGCGAAGTGTGTTGCTTATTTTCCATTCATTTTATGTCTTTGAAATTTTCGGCATTCTGGTTTTGTATCAACATAACACTGGTGATAGACCAATTACTTGAGCCTTCCGCGTTGTATATCACGCCTCCATTGTCTTTTTGCCATGTTTTAGATCTATGTTTGAGGCAATTAATGACAAGTAACATTACATTGCTTTCAATGGAAATAAAGTGTTTGCCATTTTATTTTCGTATCGATGGGAAAATTTATAATATGATCTTCTCATAGTATACTTCTTGCAGAGGTCCACATGAATCCCTGATAAAAAAAATCGAATGTACTCGGAGATAAAGCTTTTATGCCCCTATTCCACACAGGCCACGAATCCCCCGAATCATCAAGAATCGATAAAAATGTTAGGATTCGGCTGGATTCGTGGAGAATTGAAAAATGTTCAACCCATTCCGTGATATTCTATGATTTAAATACGAAACAGGTAATAACAGTTACGAATATTCGCGGGATTCGGCTGGATTCGGCCTGATTCACCACGATACTGTGCCAAATTCACTACGATGTGCAATACGATACTGGAATAAGTTAAAGGTTCGATCACGAATTAGTTAAGAATTCGCCGAATGCAGCACGAATTAGGCACGAATTAACAGAAATCTGCGACGATACGCGAGATTTTCTATCACGATAGTTATATAAAAAAGGCCCATCAATCAGATCCCGATTGAATATTCATTGTAAAGCAGCAGTAGAGTTGAACCTGCAGCTTAGTGTTGAAAAGTCGAGAGGCCCTGGCCCCGACTCTTTGACTTGGAAAAATATGGTAATTCGCCATTGGCAAAATCACCTGCCAGGAGTTACTGTCTGATCTATATTGTGCTCCTGAATTAGCCAAATCTTTTTCCACTTCTAGGACGGGGTAGTTACTCTTAGGGATAATCCTTCTACTATCTCTTCCCTGGTTTTATTGCTTGTCTTAATCTCCCGATTCCCCACGAATCACGAATGAGCTAAGAGTAGCTACGAATGTTTAAGAACGCCTCCGCATTGATTTCGATTCAGTTACGATGTCCAAGAATGCATTATCAACTTGGTACGAATCAAGCACGATTTTTCAATTCTGGGAATTCGTGGCCAAAGTTTTGAACAGTTCAAAACTTTGGAGCCGAATTCCCGATAGACCTACAAATTGCAAGGACTGACTACGGACTGTGCGATTCAGGTAAGATCTTCAAGAACTGAGTACGTTTCAGCCACGAATCCAATTATTTGTCTATTCCTGGCAATTCGTGGGATTTGGGGCCTGTGTGGAATAGGGGTATTTGAAAGGACTCAAGTTATTCTTATTTTAATTTAAGGGGAGATAATTTCAATGTGAAGCAACTTTAAGATACTGCCAAAAACTAACCATGTGTCAAAGACAAGTTCTAACACACCTTACCTATAAAGCAAATGTTAAAACAGTGTGATATATCAAACAATAATTCTTGCATGGACTTCGTTAAACCCCTATTCCACACAGACCCCGTATCCCACGAATTGCCACTGATTGGCAAATATTTGGATTGGTGGATGAAACGTACTCAGTTCGTGCAGATCTTAACTGAATTGTACAGTACGTAGTCGTAAGTCTATAGGGAATTCAGCTTTAAAGTTTTAAACTGTTCAAACCTTTGGCCACGAAATCCCCGATTCCAAAAATCGTTTTTTATACATAACAAATTCCTAATGCATTCTTAGGCATCATAACTGAATCGTAATCGATTTGGAGGCGTTCTTAGGCATTCGTAGCTACCCTCAACTCATTCGTGGGGAATCGGGAAATTAAGACGTACAATATAACTAAGGAAAATATAGAAGAAGGGTTTTCCCTTAGAGTAACAACAGCGTAACGCGCATGTGAGCCAGTCCTAGAAGTGGAAACAGATTTGGCAGATTCAGCAGCACAATCAGGATCAGTCAGCAACTACTAGCTGGTAATTTTGTCAATGGCAAACTACCATATTTTTCCAGGTCAAAGAGTCAGGGCCAGGGCCTCACGACTTTCACGCAGTTGTTTTCTTCTAGCTAAATAAGTAGCTGTTTTCGAAACTCGAGTTGCAGGATCAATTCTGCAGCTGCTATACATGGAATATTCATTTTGGAATTGATGTCCCCGAAGCATGAATGGGTCATTTTTATAACTATCGTCAGAAAAAATCTCGTGAATTGTTGCGGATTTCTGTTAATTCGTGCCCAATTCGTGCTGCATTCGGCGTATTCTTACCTAATTCGTGATCGATTCCTTAACTTATTGCAGTATTTCCTCATAGGTTATTGCACATCGTAGTGAATTTGGCAAGCGCGACTTCTGATTGGATAACGTCAAAACATTGCAATAGTGTGATGTACTGTCGGAAATAATTTGACGCCATTAATTACGTCACATTTCGTTGGATGACCAGGGCCTTTGCGCGGCTTAATGCGGCTTATAACGCTCCGACACTCGGAGACAAGACTGTAGAAGCGCATCAGAATGGGGATAACCATATACAAGATTTTCGTTGGAATTTACGACCGTATATCCGACGATATACCCCCCCCCCCCAAAAAAAAAAAAAAAAAAAAAAAATGAAAAAAAAAAATAAAATGAAAATAAAAAGAAATGAAATTTTTTAATAACTGTCCCTAACTGGCTGACAGTATTTTGTGGGCAATCGATGGTCATTAAAACAGTGTGTTTAAATCGTAGGTGTACAAAGATTTATGAGAAAATGCATTTTTAATGAGCTCATCAGTGCAGACTCACCACTTCATTTGCTTCTCGAATACACAGTAGGTAAGAAGATTATGGCTCAACGTAAAGATGACACCTCTTGTCTCTCATAGGCGTTTCTTAGTAGCCTAACACTTTGCACACATGCGATAAGTTTTAAAGTGATAAATATTACAGCTTACCATCTAGTAGTGTTTGCTTGTACATTTCTTGATCTTCCTTCATAAGTTCCACTGTCTTCTCATTATTTTCTAACTGTCCATTTAATCGGAGTTTCATCGAATCAAATTCTTCCAATTCTTCCCTCAAAGCCTTCAGGCTGTTGTCTACCTTTGCGTTCAATAATTCCATTGCATGCTCTATTCTCACCATATTCTCTAGAGTCTTTTTATCATAGTCAAATGGGGAACACTTTGGTTCCCGTTCTACTCCAGCCATATGGCAATATACACTGGTACAAGTAGAAATAATACAAAGAACGAGAAGCAGTACATACGCCATTTTGTGGTTTGTTATTATTTTTAAAGGTTGTTAAGTTTTTATCAACCCCAGGTAACGAATGCAAGAATAATGAACGACTCTGATCCTTATATAAATGCAGAGGATGTTGGGAACAAAGGTCAAATTACAATATGCGGACCCAGCAAGAATCATCTATGGGCTTAGCTAAGGATATAGGGACCAGTCTGCCTTTAATTTATGCACATGTCATAAGATTAAGCTTTTACATGTGACATAACATCTTATATTGAATAGCCTATAGCCGCTTAACTGCCCTAGATATTTTCTGTTTCTCATCATTTGATACAAACTGGAAACTGTAAAGTTCCCTGATATTTTCCTGACATGTTAGTAAAATCCATATCCCCTTACAAAACATAAAATTCCTTGACCTTGAAAAACTTAAAAAAAACTTCCATTACGCGTATGAACTCTCTCTCTCTCTCTCTCATGTCACTGCTGCCTGAAATGATCTGACATGCTGTGAGAAGTGGAATTGTGTGTGCTTTCATGTACTGCTATCAGCATATGGAAGTAATAGCTGATATATGGTTGATGCCCTGAAACTGCCATATTTGCATTTATGGACATCACTTATGTTTATTGAAGTCATGGTTTCAAGCTACTGTCCGTGTTTAAAATAGCTAAACCGTGCTCTTTATCATAAGACAAAACATGAACCAAAATCAAACAACAACAAAATGGAAAAAAGCTGTCCGATGCACAAGGGCTTGTATCATGTTTTTGAGAGAAAAATATATTATGCTTAAGATCAAATACAAGGGTACCCTCTGTAAAATATACTGATTCATGCATAAAGTTGTGTTTATCTGGTTGTTCGCAACACCCAAGGAAAAACTATAGTCACACAAGTACGAGGGTTATTTGGAAAGTTCGAAGCATGGTATCATAACTCCACAATGTGTTGATAAATGCTATCAAATATAACATTTTTGGAAATTAGAATTCAACGGTTAACTGATGGTTTATTTTTGTCGATGAAGACTTGGTGTGCACGTGCAGCGCATGCTCAAAATAAGTAGGGGCTTATATACTGGCGGAAAGTTTAAGCAATTTGAAAATATTTGGAAAAAAATAAAGGAAAATTTGGGACCTTATTCACGATCAGGATTTGACAAATGAACGATTTGGTGCAAACTTATTTATAATAAAAATAAATCATGCAACCACTGCTTGCACAACTTACACCTTTGCATTCGAAAAATGTTGACTAATAGAGAAATGGTAAATTTTCAGAAGTGAGACTTTTTTCGATATTCTTTATATTTTACTATCAATTGTACCAACATTGGATATTTTTAACCTGCTGCGGGGTATATATTTTCAAAATATGTGCATTGTGACATGCGAATTTTAGTCGAACAAAAAGCGCAATGCTTTGCCTTATTAACAGTTTTGGTATTGCTGTTCCAGTATTTAGTAACTCAGTCATCAATTTTATGATCACCCAAAGTTTACCAGATTGTGGCTTACAATATTGTACAAAAAGATCTAATTTAATGAACTATTGTTAATATGTATACTTTTCAAAAGGTAAAAGTAATATTTTCCACTGAAATTGTTCAGTAACTAATCATAAGTAGTAATCACTTGTGTCCAAAATATCAGCAAAAACTCTTAGATACCGCTACAAAACTGAAAATTAACAATGATGCACTTTCGTTTTCAAGTCGGCCATGTATTTCTGTGCTATAGATCAAATAACTATGACGTAATAGCGTTTTCATTGGATTGTTGACAAGTGTGATCTCGCCGTTTTAATTTTTGAGATATTTAACCAATGAAATGGCTACGTTCTACTACTGCTGTACATCCAGTTCTCGAATTAGTGGGAAATTCGACAAGATCTGACCAGGAACTGAGGAGTTAGCTGCCATTGAGCGTCTGGTAAAATCCCCATACACTTACAAAAGGAAAATGGTGTGACCTATCTTGAAAGTGCCTTCATTCTACACTGACCCAAAATGAAAACTTTACATAGTATTCAAAAATATATATTTTAATGATAAATTAAGTTTCGGGGTTAATTTTTTTAGTCACCGAATTTTCAATGTCTTATCAATGTCTCTGAAAAAAAAATATTGGATGAAAATCAAAATTGCGTAATTTTTATGAATAATTCAGTTCAGAGGGGTCAAAATGAAAATTTCTAAAAAAAATTCCAGTCACACAGATTTTGGAAACAAAAAATTACTGGCTGCGTGCCTTAAGTGATGTTAAAAAATCATCAGTAACCAGTGTGACCTACATTTTTACGAATGCTTATCAGAATACGTCACCTCATTGAATTTACGCAACGTTGTATGAGCACGTTAGGGATACGTATGTAATGCTAACAGAGGTGCATATTGGAGTCATTTAACGCATCCACTTGATGATTGGACCTGACCATCGGACCCAATTCATCCTATACGTGTTCTATGGGGTCCATGACCGTGGAAGGCAAGAGGTTGACGTTATTTTAGCATGGAATTGTGTGGTTATTTACGTGTTGTGTGAGGCCTTGTATTATCATGCTGGAAAATTCCAGGTCCGTTATTTTGCACGAAATGTCTAATTATCTTATGTGCATGAACCCCATAGAGACGAGCAAAATTTGTTGCCGTTTAAAACGATTACGTGGGTGAGTTAACGTGTTAACGCGATAATAACGTAACGTCGTCACACGTTCGTGACCAGGTCTTGCACGAGCTCTGACATACTCATTTTTGTTGTACCGGTTCATAAGGTAATGAATAGTCTGTCTAGAGCAGCCAAAATGATGCGCGATATCATCTACCGTAGACCCCGCCTTGAGCACACCAAAAAACTTGATTTCTTTGATCTTTTGAAAGACGTACCGTCACTTAAGTGAAGGGTTTTGTAACAATAAATTGTTTTTTATTACCAGTACTCAGCTGCAAATGTTTACTTGTCGGTTTTAAAGCTGTTAATGATCCGCCTGTTCCTCAGCACGTGCAAGGTAAGGATCACGTTTTTCAGGCGTTGACGCTTGAATAGACCTGGGATTTGAATAGAAATAGCATAATCGTTATCTGTGACGAAGTCTCCATAAGCATGCGTAAATCTTACAACGACGTGTATACTAACAAAACAGTTATCCAAATAAATAAAGTGTTAAGTTTTCATTTTGGGTCAGTGTAGATGGATAATCTATCAAGCAGGAAAGGACAATCATAATAGCTTGGACGAGTATGAATTTTGGCAAGTTTTCATAACCGAATATGGAGTCAGCTGCCCTCGAACATCTGAAAAATCAATGTATGATGTTGTAACCACTGTCGGGCCTTCATTTTTAATTAGATCTTTATTTTTACAGGCAATGACAGCGATAATATTTCGGATGGGTATGAAATTTTGCAAGATCAGATTGGGTACTGTGGAGTTAGCTTCCCTTGAGTATCTTGGAAAAACCCCATAGATGGGAGATATGTTGTGACGATTGTAGTTAGCTGCCCTTGTGCAACTGAAAAATCAATGTATAATGTTGTGACCACTCTAGCGCTTTTATTCCAATGGATATTCCTAATTCCTAAGGTAACTAGGACAATCCTAAAAGCTTGAACGAATTTGAATTTGGACCAGATCCAACCACAGACTGTGGAGATAGAAAGCAGAACACCGTTTAAGCTGGTGCTAGGGGTGTGAGGACTGTTGCAATTTCCATTAGTTCTCATGAATTGACTCAGTAATTCCGAGTTTGCTGTTTTCTAGTTGTAGGTTCTCTCTATTTCTTAGGGATCCGTTTTTTCCAGATTATTAAGCTGCCCTTAATCATCTGGAAAACCCTTACTATACCTACAGCAGGAGTAATGTTGTGACCACTCTTTCGACTTCATTTTTGATTAAATCTTTTTCATTTTTGTAGGTAACAAGGACATGCATACAAGCTTGGGTGAGTTGGAATTTCTGCAAGATCTCATCACTGACTAGGTAGTTAGCTTCCTTGAACGTCTGAATTAACAAATTTTCCCAGTTTTTTTCAGCCATTTTATTAAGATATTTTTTAATACTTACAGATAACCAGAACCAGTAGCATAGTTTAGTGTTTGAATTAATTCCTGATCTCTGTTTCAAGTTAAGATTTACCTCCCTTTGAGCATTTTAAGCTACGGTGTCTCTGAATATTATACAGGCGATTGTTGTCCTTTGGGCTTTTTGTTCAAGTAACCAAGGAACATATCTCGTAGATTTGGTCAAACGAGTTTACCAATTATAGCCCCATGGGAGGTACCTGCAGCATTGAAATCAGATTTCAGATCCAATCCAACACACATCCTAATAAAGCCTTCCCTTACTCCACTGTTGTTCTAGATGAAAATTGACGTTGATCCGCCTGCTGGTCAACGATAAAAGTGTGGACGACGCTCGGAACCAATCCTATAAGCTCACCTTCTGAGCCTTTGGGTCAGATGAGCTAAAAGCTACATGTACCTTTAGAAAGACACGAGATTGAAAGGTGTTTAACGGTTTGTTGAAAAGTAAGTATGGATCTAGAACATGCCATGTTTAAACATTTATTTACCCTTTGTATACTAATGGACTCTTCTATCTGCTTTGACACAATGAACCTTGGGGTAGTCACTATACATAGCAAGGGAGCTACATTTCGAATTTACAAGCTGAGATGAACATGCAAGTCTGGCCTTAAAGTATCATTCTTAAGCAAACATTGCAGCCCCAGATGGAATGCAGTGTTCTGTGGCATCTCGACTGTACCCGTTTATGGGTGTCTAGTATACAAAGTGTTAACTAGCATCTGGTGTCGAAAATAATCAACACACACACACGCGCGCGCGCGCACACTTTATTTCTCATAGCATGTGCAAAACCTGTCAAATTATTTCACACAAACAGGTCTAGATCCGCCTGACTTTATCACCAAGTTGTAAGCGATCAAGTGAGAAATGTAATTGTATGTCATTTAACATAGAAAAGGTCACTTTTCACACCAAAACAGCGGTTTTCAGTATAAAATACAATGTTAGGAAGTACCAACAACCCTCCTGAACCAAGAAACTGTAACCCACCCTATCAAAAACTACTCTCCTTAAGTGTTACCTGTTAACCACTATACTATTATAATATCATAGCCAACTACATTTTCAAACAGACCTGTTCCCTACCCTACTGCCAACTACTCTCCTTCATCAGATGTATAGCCACTCTATAGCCAAAGACTCTCCTCAAACATACCACCTGTACCAACTCTACTGCCAACTTCTCTTCTCCATAAGACTTGTAACCCACAGTATAGTCAACTAATCTCTTCAAACAAGTCTGTACTCCACCCTGTCGCCAACTACTCTTCTCCATTTGACTTTTAACCCACATTGTTATATACATTATGAGTGTTTACTACAGAAACTTGACGTGTTTCAATCGCTAACAGTTGTACGTTTCATCTACATTTAACGTGTCGCAATGCGACAAAACACTGTGCGTGGGCTTCAATCCCATTACAACATGGCAGCAGAGGGCTGCAACGCCGTTACAGCCCGCTCAAGGACATCGTCTGCAAGGTAAGATATATCGTCGCTAATATTTTATGGAGAAATGACCAAACTATTTCAATTACCATAAAATACGCTCCTTTATTATATCGGACAGGCGGCAATCGAAAACGCTATGAACAATCGATGAACGCGGTTCACAAATCGCTAGAAACAGTGTTTTCGATAGCCATTTGTCGCCAGTTGGGCGACAAACGGCGATCAAAAACTCCAGTTTTAACGATCTTAGATCTACGTCAGTTGATAGTATTAACGTTTTCGATTGCCTTCAATCTTGCAACACATTATCACACTGGGGCTTGGCAAACGTTTGATAATGTGTTGCAGCCCTCACCACTTCGCGGTTCGGGCTGCAACACATTATCACACTCGGGCTTGGCAAACGTTAATATACGGAAAAGAATGTTTTATCCTCTTAGCGTAACCAATTACGCTAAGAGTAACCAATTTCTCTTCTGAGTCAAAAACATGTGACCCACCACTAGCCAACCACTCTCCTCCATCAAATGTAAAACTCACCAATTAGTCAAGTATTCTCCCCTTGATACTTGTCCCAATTCGTTCAGTCAACTCCGCTCCACAGTTTATAAAACTACTCCATTCCATCAGACATGTGACCCTCCTTATAGACTACATCTTTCCTTCGACAGATCCACTGTTTTCAGAGCATACAACAAGCCTGCTCTTGAGAAAACTGACTTTACAGGTGTCTGAAAGCTGGTCAGTTAGCCACACAGCGGGGAAAGGTTGCAAACAGTGAGTGTACAACAGTCATTGCTACGTGTGTGAAATACATGAAATATGTCATGGTCAGTCTGTGATTTAAAGCTGATCAGGAGTAAATTGTTTCAGAGCATACCCGGAGTGTTACCAACCGTCAAATTCTCTCCTCAAGTATATCTGTAGATCTAGCCTTTAGCCAACTACTCTCTAACAGACATTTGACCAGCCGTTTCGTCAGCTACTAAACTGACCTGTACCCAACCGTATGACCAACTACTATACTACAGACCTGCAACCCTCTGTTTAGACAATCACTCTCCACCTTGAGACCTACAGCCACAATCGGAACTGCCTTGACCAATTTTGGCTGAATTCTATGGAATCAGGACTCGGCTGTACATTGAGGATATGCTTTGATAACGTGAGGCTTACGTTACATAACGTAACACTGATGTCACAAGAAACTATGCCAACACAATAAAAGAGTGATTGCAGTTATAAATGAAGTTATGATTTTTTCAATAAAATATCGCTAAAGATAAAATTCATAACAAGAGTACCAAGTGGCCCTAAATCGCTCACCTGCGTTTTGTTTTAAGCTTTCATATGGGAATCTGTTGAAAGCTGACCATGTCCTCGGTGACACCTGGGGCGGGGCCATTTAGGCCCCAGGGTCATTATTTGAACAAAATTGGTAGAGTTCCACTAGGTGATGAACGAATCAAATGTCATTGCTCTAAGCCTTATGGTGTCAGACAAGAAGAGTTTTTCATGTTTTCCCTATATAGGCATATGTAAAACACGTGACCCCAAGGGCGAGCCATTTTAGCCCCAGGGATATAATTTGAACAAACTTGGCAGAGGTTTACTAGGTGATGCTTCATACCAAACATCTAGGCCCTAGGCCTTGTGGTTTCAGACAAGAAGTTTTTTCATGTTTCTCCTTAAATACACCTATGTAAAACATGTGACCCCAAAGCGGGGCCAATTTTGGCCCCCAGGGCATAATTTGAACAAACCTGGTAGAGGTCTACTAGGTGATGCTACATACCAAATATCAATGCACTATACAATATAGTTTCAGACAAGAAGGTTTTATCATGTTGTTCCCTATGAAAGCCTATGTTAAACAATGTGACCCCAGGGCGGAGCAATTTTTGGCCCAGGGACAAAACTTGAGCAAACTTGGTAGAGGTCCGCTAGGTGAAGCTACATACTGAAAAGTAATGATCTAGGCCTTAAAGTTTCAGACAAGAAGATTTTTCCATATTTTTCCCTATATAAGCCTGTGTAAACTATGTAACCTCTGGGTCGGGGCCATTTTTGGCCCCAGGGCATAATTTGAACAAACTTGGTAGAAGTCTACTAGGTGAAGCTAACTACCAAATATCACAGCTCTAGGCCTTATGGTTTCAGACAGGAAGATTTTCTATGTTTTTCTCGACGTAAGCCTGTGTAAAACATGTGACCCCTTTGAAGCAATTGTTGACGACGGACGACGAGCGACCACGACGACAGACGACGACGGATGACGGACATCCAACGATCACAATAGCTCGTCATGAGGCAAAGGCTTAGGTGAGCTGAAAAACATAAACTTCATTTATTCTGGTAGCTAAAACGTTTTGGGTAATCAAAATAAAGGATTTTAACAGTACTTGGCCAAGATGCTACAGTACTATTTTTCCTTACACCAGCTCCACCTAATGAAATGGAGCTTTTTCATACATAGTACTAGGCGTAAAGCGCTTTGTGAACACCCAAGGCTTGATTCGATTCTCGAATTGTGTGGAACTTTCTCGATAGCCATTGTATAGTCAACTACTCTTGTTGACAGTTCTGTAATCCATCACCAGCTCCTCTCCTGCATCATATCTATGACTGATCGTGTCCCCTTACTACCACGCAACTACCAGCTTAGCAAAAGTATAGT
This sequence comes from Loripinus fragilis, assembly GCA_964019695.1. Lineage (NCBI taxonomy): Eukaryota > Metazoa > Mollusca > Bivalvia > Lucinida > Lucinidae > Loripinus > Loripinus fragilis. The sequence goes on from OZ026521.1 coordinate 69,748,424, forward strand.
TCATGAAATAAAATTTGATGATATAGCTGTCATGTACATATAAATAATTTGCCAAATAGTGACAGGTATTTTAATACTGATTGATAGTTTGAGATGTTTAAAAGAGGAAAGCTAATGGACATGATACTTGTTTAGGTTATATTTCAAAATAGGTTTCCTTAATTTCAGTAACATATGTTGTTGGTACACATTGGAAATTGCCTCATAGACGCAATTCCAATGTGCACCTACAACATATGTCCATTCAATAAATGCGTGTTTTTCACCATAAAACAGGTTTTTCACAAACTTCTTGACTACTTTTTGTGTTTCAGTGAAATGAGCATGTAGAAATGAACAAGTTTTGTGTAATTTGGCATGCACCTGGACGACAATAATTAATAGCCAATTTTTTATATTATCGACAGCTTATCTTTAGATGTTTCATTGGAATGAAATGCTAACTTGGTGGTTGCCTAGTTGTATTGGTAAACGAAATATTGATTTGGGTAATCCTGCCATATATACAATACATGGGAGTAGCACAGTCACCCTGATTACATAAATCAATATTTCACTTAGGGAAAAGGGTACAGTGTTTGGTGAGATGCAGGAAGTCTAGAGTTCAAGGGTGTCTGCTGATTATCAGATGGCATGTTTCAAGAAGTTTGTTTTTCATTTGTTTACTAGTAAACACGTTTGTCAATGAATGTTTAAAATTGTTATCCAATTTTATCCATATCGATTTGGGTTTTCTTGCATGTTGTGGAGTACGCTGAAAAGCACTGTTTTTTATGCTTTTATTGGAAATATCAAGAGTAGATGTCAACGTTTTGAAAACTCAGCGAAGTAATGTTAACAGATAAGGTAATCATGGTCCCGATACAGCTGATGGTGGTGTATGGTAATCGTAAAGGCACCTTTACTCTCACCTTTCACAAACTTCTGCAGAGGCTATATACTGCAAGCTACAACAATGTGGCGGTATCTGATAACAAGAATTGTTTTTTTTAAATATCTTTTAGATCGAGCATAAAGATTCAAACTTAGTTTCCCATCAGACGGTAGATTTGATATGCAAGCCATTGGCAATGGCCTATATTACAAATCAATTCAATAGGCATTATCTTTTAATGCACAGAGTGTACATGTGCTGACTTGCAAAGCAAATTATTGCTGCCTCTAATAAGTAAATTAAATCAGAACTTTAATCAACATTTGAATACTTTACCAGTTAAACACTCAGCAAGTTTTAGAGCGTTTTTTATTGATGGACAAAACCGCTAAACTGGATACAAGGTATAATCATTTACACAATATAAATATGAAACAAACACACTAAGGGAATTTTCTACGGTATAATCAATATTGTGTTTGAGAACCTTGACTAGAATCAACCTTGACTAGCAAATTATCAATTGAACCAGGCCCTTAGATAAGAAGGCCCAATCATTGTTTATTTCTCTAATCTTTCAGCCAAAGCTGAGCACTCTCTATAAGACAGTTTTTTAAGCACCAAAACACATGGGAACTGATGGTACACAATTTAGATCTATATATTCCTGACTAGAATTTACCTTGACCAGCAAATTATCAACTACGTCAGGCCCCTATATAAGAGCTGATCGAGTATACGAACCTATCATGAGTGTGAGGGTAGAATTGAAAAAATTCGTCCAGAGGATCGCCGTTTGGCATCACGAGGCTTGCCACGTGATGACAAACGGTGATCCCGAGGGACGGTTATTTCTATCTTAGCCTCACAGGAATAATGGATTCTTTTTCTTGCCCTCCACAGTTTTTATTTATTTATTTATTCAATTATTTATTAATTTTATAATACGGCTTCCAGAAGTCCCTGAATACGCTAAGATGCAATTTCACCTGATGACGTTACTTGATGTCCTGGGTAAGATAAGATTTTCTATCCCAGGGTAAAATCTCAGATATCCTTATCCGGTGTGCAAGAAATATATTTCTTATACCTTAACGCATGGTGTGGGCATTCAAAAGAACCGGGGCTATTCGTTTGAGCATCCAAAGCTCGTGGGAACTGATGGTACACAATTATTGTTTTTACCTGTTGGATTACTTTCGCTCCAATATTCAGTTTTATGTAGTATTGGGTCCTTATCTTTGCTTTATCTCCTTTTTATATCTTGATTTATATGTTCTAGGAGATAATGCATGGATAAATTAGGGGTATTTGATGCAAACCAAACATCTGTGTGCCTTGATCCACATCTGAACTAAGGGTGAAGTTGGTGCCATGAAGCCGCTTCAAGCCATCCAGTAAAATATTTTTACTGACCGTTCCAAGGCAGTACCTTTTTTGTGGATAATTTGTGTTATTTATTTCTTGTATTTGTCATGCTTTCGCGTCTGTTCGTTGCTGCCTTGTGGTCACCAGCTGGGAGGGACTGACCTCTTGAATCTTGTTTTTGGTGTTTTATTATGTTTTTGCCACTTTCCCATGTGGTGTCCTGGGTCAGGTGTGGTACTTGATTGTATCGATTCCTGATCTTCGCCACCTTCCTTACTCTACAATAATGACTAGAATTCACCTTGACCAGCTAATTATAAACTAAGTCAGGCCCCCATAGGAGAGCGTAAATCAAAATACTGTATACCTCAACCAACACGTGTGCTGTGGGTATTAAAAAGAACCGTATCAATGGGACAATTCTTTTGAGCACCAAAAACACATGAGAACTGTACACAATTTAGTGTCTCTAATATCATGACATGTGCGAATCCAGAGGGGGATAGGGGGTCAGGACCTCCTTGAAAATCACAAGTTATATGTGTTTCTATAGAAATTGGCAAATGGATTCACCACTGAAAAAGTTGGACCCCCCTGGAAAAGTTGAAGCCCCCCCCCCCCTCACCAGATAATGTTGGACCCCCTCTTGATCCTTGGAAAAGTATAGAGAAGTCCAATTTGTGAATATACTCAAACATAGTTCAAATGTTTAGTAAATACCAAAGGCAAAGATCATATCTGTCGCAATTTGCTATATGTGAGAGATCTGGGAAACCATGTATGCAACAACTAATTCACAATGTTTTCTTATTTATAGCAAATTCTACAGCATTTCATATTTTCACTACCTCTTAAAGCTAAACATTTGCATATGCATTTGGATATGAAGCATGCTTGTGTTTGTACGATATATCAAATGTTAGTGCGCACTCTCCTTCGCTTATATATACAAATATTATGGATAAATGATTATGCTGTTGTATTTCAGACCCTACACAACTTTGTGCAAACATGTTTCATATATAAATGATGTAGTAAAAGCCATATATATATCAGTAGTTTACTGATTCCTGAAAATGTATACAAATTGGCAGGTTTGCAAAACTTTACGAATACCTTAAAGAGTAGCAAAAACCAACAAAACAAAGCATTTTCCACGGTTGGTGTAGCGTTTTAAACTCAGCCCTTTACAATGATATCAATAATTAATCAAATGTTTGTAAATTTGATGTACATGTCGCCTGTCGTATATATATGCAATTGGTTGTAAACTGCAACATTTGTGTCAGTTTTCATCATCTAAAATTTTGATAAATATGTGCGTTTGTCGCGCAACAGCGCCATAGCAAATGTTTATAAAGTGAACCATATTTCATGCATATAAAATGACTACAAATTCATTCATTTAGATACATTATTTTGGTTATATTCATGAAAGGCTAGTAAATGTGTCAGTTTATATATATTTTTTTAGGGGGGGGGGAGGCGGGTGGTTGGGGGCATTGGGCTGTTGGGGACATGGGCTGTGCCGTGTGGGAATGTATGTTTGCTGTCATGGCATCTTCTGTGCTTATGTAGGGAGTGCTTACATCTTGAGTTAGATTCATCTTTTGGGTACGACAATGTCACACCAGATAGGCGGCAATCGAAAACGTTAATACTATCGACGAACGTAGATAACAAATAGTTTGAAACAAATGGTAATAGAAAACACTGTATCTAGCGATTTTGATCCGCGTTCGTCGCCCAGGGCGGGTACTCTCATTTTTCTTCTTACGCAGGCTTGAACCCAGCATATACTGTTTACCCCCCAAAAATATCAGGAATATCAAGCACCCTAAAAACTATTTGAAAGCTTATAAAGCCAAAACATATCCCCAATTCTGTACATTGACCTTAAGAAAGGACCCTAAAATGCATAGAATGACCCCTAATACTAGTCCAATTTTGTGATTACCCCTCCCCCCCCCAAAAAAAAAAAAAAAAGAAAATGTCCATAAATCTTTAAAGCCGCCCAAAAAACATCATTTTTCTGAGCCCCACCACCCCCACCCCCCTCCTAAAAAGATATTGAAATTCATAATTCTGAATCCTAAAAAATGGTCCGCGCTTACTATGTATAACAAATTCAGAGTACCCCCCCACCCCCCTGGGGTTCGTCGATTGTTAAGAGCGTTTTCGATTGCCGCATATCCGATGTGAATATACTTACTATAAGCAGCGTCAGCGTAGATAACTTGAGCATCAATCCAGCCTTATCATAGTAACAAATGTGCGCTAATTACATAATTAACGGCAGTGACGGAAACGGTCGTGATATGGCGTTCGCACGCTTGTGTCACCAGAGTGTCAAACAGTTTGTATCTAGATCAGACCTGACGTTTCGTCGGTTCTAACCTTGGTCATAATTGCTTGAAAAGGTTATCAGCAGACCACAAAGTTGTCACCAACAGGTAAATTACGTTTCAAATTTGCATCTGTTTAGTAAAGCAATCGCCAAAATAAAATCACAATTCACCAAGTTAATCTACACACGTTTAAAGCTGCATAGTCTGTAACTTTTGATCTTTTAATTTTAGAACTAGTGTTTCTATTTTTCAAGAACACAGTAAAAAACTAAAAATCAGGTATACATTTACCAATTTCGTAAATCTTAACAACTTATCAGTATCAAAACAAGGGTATTTATGTTATAATTGGCCTTCTATAATTATTGGAGGTACGCAAATAATTAAAAACACACCTGTTTTTATAAGATAATTCACTTTTCCGTGCAGTTTCAGCTATAGTGAACAGATTTATTATGAAAACATAACTTAGTTCTACTTTTACAAATGATTTAAAAAGAAATTAAAAAAAAATCGAAAAATGTTCACAGTTGCAAACCTAGTCTCTTTAATCCAGACATGTCCAATTTATATAAGGTTTCGCTCTTCGAATATCTTATCCATTCAGCCAACTTAGTAATTGAGCAGATCAATGCAAATTTCATCGACTAATTTATCAATTACTAGCGATGAGTATAATTTTTAATAACTCTGCGCAATATGGAATAATTGATAACAGACAAACATTGCATGCATTCCAAAATAGGTAATTATGCATTGCGCTTACCGGAGAAAGCATCCCTTTTCGGTGGCGTTAATGTGAAATCGCCACAATTTACTTTTCTTTTTCATTTCTTAGTATACCCAAGACATTCAGTTAACTTTCTTCTGGTACATGTAAACGATTCGAATCACCTTGTATAACGTGTAACAGGGCCGGACCCAGAGATTGTTTGCCGGGGTGGGGGGGGGGGGCACTGAAAGCCGAAGACTTGAACCTAGCGAGGTGGAGGAGAGTATGAGGGATGGTCCGGGGGATCTCTCCCCAACCCCCACCCCCAATTTTTTTTAAAAAATCTATGTCTCTGAGAATGCATTTCAAGCCATTTCCATATTTTATAACCTCAATTTTAAGTTAGGTCAGACACTCAAACACCTGAATCAGCCCAATGTTCTGAAAAAAGCAGAGCCCATGTGAGGGGAAGGGGGGAGGGGCTAAAAATTAAAAAAATGCTGGGGAAAACATTTTTCAAGTCCACACCTATGAAACAATTGGGCATAGGTTCCCCTGTATTTTTTATTTTTTCACTCACCCAAACCCAAAAAACATAGGCCCAGCACGACAGCAGCCTAGGGACAACTGATAACAAAAATTATACTAATATACTTTGAAATCCAAACGCTGGGAAGAGTGGAGGTGTACCGTGGTGGCCACGGAAAGGCTTCACACCTTAATGTGTTGACGGCGTTGCTGTCCGCTGAGGAAGACCAGATGGTCTCCATGGCCTTGTTGAAAGAATAAGACTGGGATCAGAAGCCCGAGAGCCCAGAGTAGATGTCTTGAACTACAGCAATCTACATCCAATGTGTGCGGTCTATACTGCGCATACTATGATATGAAGAGACATCAGGGAAAAACGATGAAAGACATTGTAAAAGACTTTAATGTAAAACAGAAGAAGCGAAATGATCGCTTGATAGTGACTAAAATGATGAAATTGTGTACTCGAAAGCGTCCAGTGCAGAGGAAATGATGTCATAATGTATGATTTATGTAGTGCTTGTTCTGGGTTCTATATTACAATAAATATAAAACACATATACTAGTTTTTGCGTTATTTTTATGCTTTCTCGATAAATCCTCCCACAACCACCACCCACCACCACTGTAACCCTACTGGTACCCACTATAACCCACTGTACCCCTGCTGTACCCTGACTGTACCCCTGCTGTACCCTGACTGTACCCCCCTGCTGTACCCCTGCTGTATCCTCACTGTATCCTTACTGTATCCTGGCTGTATCCTCAATGTATCCTGACTGTATCCTCACTGTATCCTGGCTGTATCCTCACTGTATCCTGACTGTATCCTCACTGTATCCCTATCATTATACCCTTCATTATCGAGTGCATGACGAATGGCTATTTGCGTTTTTTCCACAATATCATACTCTATTGTAAAATGTTCGTTTGTATGTTTGTTTGTTAATGCGCTGGATCCTTGTAAAATAAATATAGAACAGTATACTAATGTTGTGTTATTTTTACACTTTCCAGCTAAATATTGACCGAAATAAAGCCCTACCCTCACTTGTGTGCGTGTATGTTTGTCTGTCTGGCTGTCTGGCTACATTATTCTCTGCATTAGTGTGTGTGTGTGTGTGTGTGTGTGTGTGCGTGTGTGTCTGTCTGTACGATTCTCTGAAAAGATGTGTGCGTGTGTGTGTTTGTGTGTGTCTGTGTGTTTGTCTGTCTGTCTGGCTGCATGGTTCTCTGCATAAGTGTGTGTGTCTGTGTGTCTGTCTGTCTGCATGGTTCTCTGTAGAGGTGTGTGCGTGTTTGTGGGTGCTTAAATGCATGTTTTATGCACGTAAAATAACAGCTAGTCTTAGCTATAGAGGGGATATGGTCTACCTTGGTTATTGTAGAAAAAATAAACCCGCCTAAAATTGTCTTAAAACTCGTCAACGAAAAATCAATAAATATATAGTGTCAAAAACTGTTACATTTTCCCTATGCCTACCTCCTGATTTCGTCCTTTTGATTCGTATAAATAGAATTATATTTTGACTAGTTCTTGTACTACTGACAAAAACGATTAAGTATAAGTATTCTATTGATCGAGGTCAATGAGTTAAAATGCTCATCATGGGTCGTGCACATTATTGATTCATATAAATGAATTTTACATACTATTGTAAAATATTTTATGGGCGCTGTACAAGAGTGAAACCCCAATTATTGTTAGGGTCTAAGAGAAACAACTGTATGTAAGCAGGCAAGATTTTCAAACGTGTGTTCTGTCCCTTTGACTTTTCCTAGCAGGTGTTCGCTAGTACAGGTCCCATAAAAAATTGCCAATAATATTATTTTATGGTGGTCATTAAAAATTGATTTTCTTGCCCATGAGAATTAAGTACTTTTTGCATGCGATCCTGACTTGCCGTGGGTCATGATCTGGGTCCAAACTGCTTGCATAGGTTATCCACAGACGACAAAAGTCGCTGCTAATACATACATGCGCTGGCCTAGGGTCGAAATCTGAGTGTTTTCACTTTAATATGAGCAATGACCTGATCTGGATCCAAATTGTCATTTAAAAAGACAATCAGCAGACGACAAAAAAGCAGAAACAAAGAGTTAATGAACTAAGAGCTATCTTGATTCAAGTTAGGGGTTTCGAGTTATCAGGGTTTCAACTACAATCGTACCCTAGCTTGAGTGTGTGTCTGTCTGTGTGTTTGTCTGTCTGTCTGTCTGGCTGCATGGTTCAATGTTAGGGGCGGTCAGTTCAGGTGAACTTTTATCATGTCAATAAATTTTCACTTTAATATGATTAATTGGGCAGGTGAAAAGAGAGAGGTGAATGACCATAGATATTATTTCGCGATCAAAGAAACAGTAGCCAGTAGCCCCAGATAAGATACAGGTCAATTTGCATTTGAGCAATTTAAGAAACATACAGGCCCAAAGCGTTAAAGCTTCATATGCACAGTCTGTGAGGAGTCTACCTTTGTCTTTGACAGAGGCCTTTTCAGCCTCTGCCAAGATTTGTCTCAGGAAAAGACAGAAACAGGATGAGAAAAAACCTCAAAAGTAAGCAGCATGCAAAAAGACATGAATATAAAAATCCACACCTGTCTGAACACGTGTCAGAAGAAAAGGGCTCAGAGTGTAAGAGGTCATAATGTCTAAATATAGATAAACAGGTCTGAACGTGTCAGTTACTAAAAATAAAAAATGACGTCATTACAAGAGTGACCTTGAACTTGATGCTATAATTCTACAGCATCCATTGGTCTGGTAAAAAGGGACCTTTTTACACGATTTTGTATGGTCATAAGGGACCTTTTTTCGAACTTGACGCTAAAGAGCTACACATACAACTGAGTGTGTTGAAAACATCAGAATTTTCATGAGTGCGCAGCACGAATGAAAAGTTCGATGTTTTCAACTCACAAGATGAAATATATTTGGTATTTACTAAAAAAAAGTAAATTTTCTTTTTATTTTATACTTTTCTTAGAAGATTTACAGTTTATCATTTTGTTAACCATGCTTCAAGGCGAATCACAATGATGTAAAAGAAGACAAAGGAGTATTTGTGACAGAATACCTGGATCAATCTACATGATCTATAGTCATCAGGACTTACAGATGAAAAGAAATTTATTCAGCGTCAAAGTGCGAGACAAGTGACGTCATAAGCGACGTCATACTTTGTTGATGACGTTGCATAGCATATGTTACATGCATTGCCTCACTCACTGAAGCAGGAGGTGTTGAAAATTCAAAATCGAAAAATTTCAGCAAATCTGAATTAATTTGGTATCAAAATGTTCCTCATGTTCTAACTAAGAAAATGACTACCCACACTTGATGTTTATCTTGGCAAATAAGAAAGTTACAGGCGTTTGAACTTTCGAAGTATGCTGCATTAAGTGAATGGAAAAGTCAGAGGTGATCCAAAAAACGCTACAGTGAAAATATAGGCTGATATCAAATACTAGTGATTGATATCATATCATTTCACTGGTAATTGATATCACTTTTATTTTGTTGATATGCATTGATTTCACTGCTAAGTATAGAATAAAACATTTTTGTACCAATGAACGGTCCGACAGAACTTTTGACTTTCTCATATATTCATTGGTTCCAAAATTGTATTGTGAGAAGAGCATATCATCTGTGGCAAGCACATGGTGTCATAAACTTTTTGAACTAGAAGGACCAGCCTGTTTCATGCCTGTTCAGAGACTCACAGGCAAAGGCATATGTGCGAAAATAACATAAAAACAAATAAATGTTAGTTGCCTTGCCTTGCATACGACAGTTGCACTGGTAACATTTGTCCGATAAATGTTTGGACTAACAGACGAATCTCGCAAGGTTGAAGTCCTTCAGGGGACCAGGAGTTTACACTGAATTAGCAGTAGTTTGAATTAGCAGTAGTTCAATTAAAACGAGTTTATCAACATATGAAATCATCCAATCCCACTCCAACCCCATTATATTGTTTCCAATAGTAGGTTGATCAGGGTTCACATTTTTTGCTTCCGTAATAAAATTAGTCTAATACAATTATATTCTTATTTCAAAAAGTGCTGTTGGCTAATTACGTCCGCTGCATGTTTTGAAGTGCACTCCAACTGATTGTATTACGGAAGCAAACAACATGAGCCAACGCCAGACTGCTCCTAAGGTAGGACGTTCTTCACCCATATATTTCGCAGTGTAGGCCACCAGATTAATTTTATCCAGGAAGCAAAATTTATGAACCTAGATCAAACTGCTCCTGAAGGTAAATGTTCTTTATTTCATCCAATCTGGAGAGTTAAATATCTGTTTCCAGAAGCGCTGTTTGCTTTTATGTTTGTTGCATGTATTATAGTAGACTCCCGACTAACTTAATCACAGAAGCAAACAATACAAATGTATGAGCCATGATCAGACTGCTCCTATGTGGGAAGGTCAGGTCTTGGTCCTTATTCTTCTCAGTTTAGTCCAACAGACCAGTTTCAGTTTTATCATGGAAGCTAATAATTTGAACCTTGATCAAAATGTTTATAAGGGGGCAGTTTGGTCTTGGTCCATACGTCAATGCATGAGTGTAAATTAAAGGCCTTGTCTCGACGTTGTTTCCATACGTCGCTTCGATCCTGTGAAATGATAAATATTCCTGTCTGCTCGAACCATCTCACGAGGCTATGAACAATCACGCGAGAGCAATTAAACCTATTTGTTTTACTCTTGGTACGGCGACAACCTGCCTAAAGCCTTCTAACGCTTCTTTTGGTGTACACGTAGCATTAGTACAGTATATTTCGGGACGTTATGCCTATTTGTTGATTTTCGATGTTCTGGCTCGAAAGACTCCTGAATAGTGCGTTTACATAATGATAACTTTAAACTACAGCTTTACGTTTTTCAACGTTATTCATGAACGCCTGTTCAATTTTGATACTTTTTACCATGGTTGTCTTGTCAGACGCGCGGCCTTTATGTACACATACTTTTTAAAGTAATCAGTTGTGTTAAATTTGGTGAATTTCTATCTAAGCTTTTTTTGTTCAGTATATAAAAAGATCGTCATATTTAAAATTTTAAGTAACACCACAACAGTGTCTGGTTTTGACAGGGAGTTCAATGCTACTATAAAACATTGCTCGCTGATGTGCCATGGCCCAAAGAAAAAGAGTGGACGGATGGCATTAAAAGAATCTGGGACCTACTGGGTTCGAGAAAGAATACAGAACCGACATTTGCAGAATATTAAAATTGTGCTATAAAAGCTAAGGACTTGTTTGTCAAAGATCAAATCCCAATCCTATGCCTATATAGTGGTTTTGAAAATAGAAGATAAGCTTATACAAGCTGGTCCCAAGGATATAAACATGTTTTATGCTCAACTCGTCTGAGCACAAACTTTCAACTTCGTATAAAACTGAAATGCTAAAATTTAACTTATTTTTTAAACGCTGTAGTGACTGCTTGAAGTGCCATATTTGCCCATATATATTCTTTCTTGCATAACTGCAATCATCGCCACGTGTTTTCAATTGTTAATAAGTCAAGCTGGGTAACCAACCTGGCATTTTTGGAGATCTAAAAGAAGACTTTACATGTAATTGATTTATTGTATTATGGTGATAATATGTTGACAAGGTGAAAGACATAAACGAACTTTATCAGTCGCACAACACTAGTTACAAATTAAATTAATTTACTGAATACAAAAGTATTAAAAGAATAAGGTATTTATCAGAAACGTGTAAGTTCACTCTTTGAACGTGCATGCACAGCTATCTAGTGAGGCTACAGGTTAATTTTTCGATGTGATTTTTCCCTTTTCTTCTTTCTAAGTGTATCGGAGCAACAAATGTTCTGATGGGACTCTTTGTTTGTGAAGGCTCGTCAGAGTATTTGCTGCTCTCCAATGAGATTAGTACCAAACACTTTGAAATATGCGGATCAAGGGGATTGGGACAGCGGGTCCGCCCCCCCCCCCCCCCCCGCCTGAAAAATCACAAAGCTATAGGGTTTCTTAGCAATATTGGTCGATTCCCTTGAAATATCACAAGGTCAATTAAATGGAATTTCGCTGGCGGGCCGATGATGGCCAGCTTTAAGTGGTATTTGTCATCTAAAAAACCTTCAGTGAAGTTGTCAAAGTTGGACCCCCTCTAACAAAACTTTCACGACCCGCACATGTAATGCTTGTCCGGATTAGTAATATTACTTCTATGGATCGCAATACTGGGGTCATGATTTTATACCTGCTGTGAGTTTTAACAATTGATGAAAGTTAATGTCTCAGTAACAGGTAGTAATATGGCTCAAGATTTGTTAAGAGTGACTCGAAACAATAACAACGCAAATTCTTAAGCTTGGCAAAGACTGATGGCTCCTCCGGACAACTTACCATTTTTGCAGCTTTGAACATAAAACATTTGAAAACTTAACTTAAGTGGTCGTGAGCTGGCTAAATAGTAAACATGTAAGGTGAGACAACTAAGTACTAAAGCTTAAATTCAAAAGAAATGCCAGGAACTTAAAAACATAAAAAGCTGATCAATTATACAAACTCCCGACGGCGACTTAAGAACATTGTTGATAAAACAAGGCAATGAAAAATGGAAATATGGCGTGCGGAGGGGCTTAGCGAGAATTGAAAAAGGTACCCCTTCCAAACCAGCGCACTATAACACTGGAATATTTTTTCGGTTGTTTATACGAGGGGCATTTGGAAAGTTCTTAGCATGGTCTTTTAGCTCAGTAACCGATTTACGAATCCTATCATGTTTGGTATAATTTTTGATAGCTATATTTCCTCTATGTTATGGCACATATTTCATGAGGAAATTATAAGGCAGACTCGAAACATATTATTGTGAATAGCATGTACTGTTTGTATACTGGAAAACGCAAAAAAATCAGTGGAAGATACAACATTTTACCTTTTGAAAAGTGTACAGAACATTATCAATAGTTCATGGAATGAGATAAGTTTGTACCATTTGGTAGGCCACAATCTGGTACAGTTATTATACAATTGATGACGGAGTTATATGTTTATAATAACTACATGTAAATACCGGAATAGCACTACCAAAACTGGATAGAAAACAAAGCAAAACAAAACAAAAAAAAGCAATGCGCCATTTTTTTTCGACTAAAAATCGCATGTCACAATGCACATATTTTAAAATATATAACCGACAGTAGTTTTAAAAATACTGTGCGTTTGTATTTTGTCAAGCACAACTTATGTCTTTGTATTGAAACAAACAAAAATTTTGTACCAAAACAAAGGGAATATAACTCTAAGATACCTCTTATAATCTTCCCATGGGGCTTGTGTACGTTAAGCTATGAGATGACGTTCTGGTTCATTTCAATTGAAAACGGTGGCAAACAAAAAATTAACTAGAATGCGCAGTCGATGGGGCGCCATCGCAAATCCCCACGCTAAAGTTTTTGACCCCCAAGCACCCTAAAGTCTACCCCTGGGGCATGATCCTAGCAACAGAATGAAAATTCTGTTCAATATCATTCTATCTTTTATTTGTATGAGCATGCACAAAGTTTGGTATAAAAATCTTTGAAATTGACTTGGTTACCATACTTAAATGATATTTGACCTTTTGACCTCACCCCAAGGTCACCAGTTTGACCCTAGGATGAAAATTTTACTTGCATTCTGTTCCGCTCGTCATCTCAAGCGATTTGATATGCTACATGACCATGTTTGAAAAAAATGACCTCCTGGGCACCTCAGCGCTCCAAAGTCCCACCCCTGGGGCATGACCCAGGCGACCGAATTAAAATCCCGTCTGGTATGTTCTGTATTTTTCATTTGTGAGAACACACACAAAGTTTGGTATACAAATCTCTGAAATTGACTTTGTAATTGAAATTAAATGATATTTTACCTTTTGACCCCTCCCCAGGGCCCAAGGGGGCGGGGCGAAAATGAATTTGCTGTTGCACGACCCATTCATGTGAGTAACTCACACACCAAATTTGGTTGAATTTCGTCCAATGGTTTAGGAGGAGATAACATAGCGGACAGACTGACAGACGGAAGGAGCCGATTACAATATCCCCTTCGTTTTTTTCCAAAAAAGCGTGGGGATAAAAATACCTTGAGAGTAGAAAACAATCAATTTGTGATAGTTAACGCGATACCCTGAAAATTTCTTATGCAATCGACAAAATGTGAGGGGTTAAGTTACCCCAACCCGTTCTTGAAAAGTAGGGGTAGTGTTATTAGGAATAATTTTCTTGAATAAAGAACTAAACAAGCCACCATTTTTGCGCGACAAAATGATTTTTACGCATTGTTCGCTTCCAATAAAGCAAAACATATACTCAATAGGCAGTGTTCAAAGTTTAGCAAAGGCAGTCATAAATGTTTGGAAAACCTTTGTAAGAGGGGCATTTGGGAATCTCTTAGCATGGCATCATAATTCCACAATGCGTTGATAAAATGCTATCAAATAATACATTTTTGGAAACTAGAATTCAACAGCTACTTGATGGTTTAATTTTCGTCTCTCGAAAAAAGGACTCGGCGCGCACCTGCAGCGCATGCTCAAAAAGAGTACCGTTTTAATGCACTGGCTGAAATTTTAAGCAAAAAAAAATTTAAGTAAAAAAGCGAAGGAAAATTGGGGACCTTATTTACGATTATGGTTTGTTGATTGCTTGTCTTGGGATGGTACTTACCCAAACAACTTTTAATGATAAGAACGAAAATAACAAAATTACATTTATCTCCCATTAGTTTACATTCGGCGTCCTCTTTGCAACCTTACTTACTTTGACAAATTAACGATTTGGTGCCAACTTATTTTTTATTAAAATATATTATTTGACCACTGCTTGCAAGACTTACACCTTTACATTCGGAAAATGCTGACTATAGAGAAATGATAAACTTTCAAAAATGGGATTTTTTCGATTTTTCTTTATACTTTTACTATAAATTATGTCTCTACAGGTCCATTAATGAAGTTATTTCACTACGAAGTTATTTCACTATTGAATTTTAAAGTCCTTCCAGGACGTTCGATGCTACACAATACCACACTTCACATACTCGCTTCCACATCTCTTCTTTTTTTCACAGGATTTGGTTACCTATGTCTTTCTTGATTATATTTCAAACGTTCCCTATGGGGTTTGTGTATGGCGAATTCCCTGGTCACTCAGGAACGGGTATTTCGTTACATTCTAGAATGTTCTAATGTGCTTCCAGGTTTAACGTGACCTCCGTTTTTTGCCGTTTATTCCTTAATAATTATTTCAATTGAAAAAAAAAATTCAGAAATGAATTTAGATATAGACCGCGTATTTGGATTATTTTTCTTACTGAAGTATGATCTTTTATATAGGCTGGAATTAGATGGAATTTCTGCGTGTTTTTGTTCGTCCACTTTGAATTAGTCCCCAAGTGTACCTTATCGATATACGATCAGTAGCGTAAAAGTTCGTGCATTAAGCTTATGATAACTAATATAGAGGCGCAAAGGGGTATATATCTCAAGGAAAAAGACTAAGTTATTCTGATTTGCACGGCATTTGGGCCTTAGTTCAAAATAAAGGCTGCTCCCAAAAATAAGATTTAGTTACGCTTTGTGTATCTATATCCACATGCTAATCGGCGATCGTATTAGTAAGGGTTAAAGTTGTTAAATAAAAGAAAAACGGGGGTCACTTCAACTCTGGAAACACAATAGTACTTTTAGAGTAATGACATGGCGCGGGATCATGCATAAAAATATATCCCTTCTGTGGGGATACAAACGCATCCACATGTCATTTCAATATCATAAATAATATTATTCAGGTATTTTGCACTGTCCATGTTACAATTACTTTCCTCAGAATACACAGGCCTCTGCTGCTAATGGCTCCCAAGACTTGCACACTTACTGGCGATTTTACAGTAGTCTGAATACACTTAGCATGATATTTTTCATACTGTTTGTGCCAAACACGACAATGACATGGCGTCGATTGTTATGACTGTGAAATACAGACTAAGACTAATGTGAATGCGTCGCGATCCCACAGAAGGAATATATCTTTATGCATGATCTTGCGCCATTCCATAACACTAAAAGTACTAGAAAATTACTAGAATGTAACAGGATACCCAATCTGCAATGACAATGGAACTCGCCATAAATGAATTCCATAGAGAACGTTTGGAATATATAGAAGAAAGAGATTGGTAGCCAAAATGCCACGTTTAAATGAAGAGATGTGGAAGCGAGTATTTGAAGCATGTTATAGTGTAGCACTGAATGTCCTTGATGACATTAACAATTCAATGCCAAGGAGAATTGCAGATCTTATTAAGCAAAGGGAGGTGCTACGAATACTGAATTTATGATGTATGCGTATAGTTATGTTGTGTTTTCATTGGAATGTGTTTAGGTATGTTGTTGTGTTTTCAGTGGAATTTATTCAATATTCATATACAAATGTTGTCTGATTATACGTTGATATGATTTATAGAAATAAAATGGCCTGAGACATTAATTACATGTATGGTAAAACATAGACCATTAATGTTTAAAAAAGAAATGTGAAAATACTTTTGAAATATTGCATAGCGAAAGGACTTTTTAATGAACCTGTACAGGAGCACGAAAAATGCCTATTTAGTGTATGTCTTGCTTTGCTTGTAGCGAATTCCGCATAAAAATCATTCGTCGCACAAAAAGTGTGGATTGTTTAGTTCTGTATTCAAGAATATTATAACTAATAACACTACCCCTACTTTTCAAGAAGTGGGTGGGGTAACTTTACCCATCACATTTTGTCGATGGCATAACAACTTCTCATGGTATCGCGTAAACCATCACAAATTTGATTGATTTCTACTTTTAAGGTAGTTTTACTTTTTTGTTTGCCACCGTTTTCAGTTGAAATGAACCAGAACGTTAACTCATAGCTAAACTTACTCTGTCCAATGGGAAGATTATAGGAGGTATCTACCCGTTGTGTTGATTTTACAAAATTTCTTTTGGTTTCAATACAAAGAGCATAAAGTGTGCGTGACAAAAATACCAACGCACAGCATTTTTAAACTGCTGTCGGTTATATATTTTCAAAATATGTGCATTGTGACATGCGATTTTTAGTCGAAAAAATAGTACATTGCTTTGCTTTCTAGATGGTTTTGGTATTGCTGTTCCCGTATTTAGTTATTAGAAACTTCCAACTCGGTCATCAATTGTATAATAACTGTATAAGATTGTGGCCTACCAAATGGTACAAAATTATCTAATTTCATGAACTATTTATAATGTTCTGCACACTTTTCAAAAGGTAAAATGTTATATTTTCCACTAGAATTTTGCGTTTTCCAGTATATAAACAGTACATGTATTCACAATGATATTGTTCATGTCTGCAGTATAATATCCTTATGAAAATTGTGCCATATTATAGGGGAAAGATAGTTCTTTAACATGAAACCAAACATGACAGGGTTTGTAAATCGGTTACTAAGCTAAAAAACCATGCTAAAAACTTTCCAAATGCCCCTTGTATGTAACAACATACGGGTTAATACTTTGTGAATATAATGATTTAAGTCCAAATTATATATGTCATAAGAAAACATCGATTTGAAGGCCATCAAACTATAGCAAAGTCATGCAAAGAGGAAAGTATCATTTGCAAATGTTCGTTGCGCACAACAATGAAATGCAAATTTCCTCAAACATTTGCATTCATATCAGCATACATTATGCCATTTAACATTTCATTGTAAATGGTGGTAGTAATTATCCCCACGTGTTTTGAAAAAGCGAAGGGGATATTGTAATCGCCTCCATCTGTCCGTCAGTCTGTCCGTTATAATATCTCCTCCTAAACCATTGGACGAAATTCAACCAAATTTGGTGTGTGAGTTAGGGCCCTAGGGAGGGGTCAAAAGGTCAACTATCATTTAATTTCAATTACAGAGTCAATTTCAAAGATTTGTATACCAAACTTTGTGTGTGTTCTCACAAATGAAAGTTAAAACATATCAGACGGGGATTTCATTCCGTCGCCTGCGTCATACCCCAGGGGTGGGACTTTGGGAGCTGGGGGTGCCAAGGAGGTAAATTTCTTTTTTCAAACATGGTCATGTAGCATATCAAATCGACGAGGATGACGAGCAAAACAGAATGCAAGTAAGATTTTTATTCAATGGTTAAACTGGTGACCTTGGCGTGAGGTCAAAAGGTCAAATATCATTTAATTTTGGTTACCATGTCAATTTCAAAGATTTTTATACCAAACTTTGTGCATGCTCTTACAAATAAAAGTTAGAAAACATATTGAACAGAATTTCATTTTGTTGCTAGGATCATGCCCCAGGGGTAGACTTTGGGGTGCTGGGGGTCAAAAACTTTAGCGTGGGGATTTGCGATGGCGCCCCATCGACTGCGCATTCTAGTTAGCCTTTGATATGCTTAACAAATATTTTATCAAAACAGCATATTCCCAAGCTAAGACTGTGGTGACTGTGGTCTTACATTTACATATACTTGTAAATAAGTGAAAATCGGCCTTCTCATGCAGTGTTACGTCCAAAACTAGCATAAAAATATAAGGTGACCAATTTGAAAGTATATTTAACGATTTGTTTCATGGAACAGAACGCTATTCAAGGGAGCGCAGTGGCTCTGTGATAGAGTGCATGACTCGAGACCGAAGGGCCGTAGGTTCGAGCCTCACTGGAGCCACCTGTGTCCTTGAGCAAGACACATTAATACTAGCTTAGGACTGGTTCAACCCAGGAAGACCTGTCCCTATATAACTGAAAGATTGTTGATGGGACTTAAAGAATCAAACCAAACAAACAAAGAACGCTATTAAACAAATGCAATAATAAAATAGTTACGCCAGTTTAAGGTGTTTTTTGTAATTTGGTGCGATTCTTACAAAAGATTACTAGTAAACAGCACAATGATAAATCATGAGTATTTTACTACATTCTCATGAATGTCTTGGGTTAAAGTGCGTTAATTTCAAATATCAAAAATGCGTTTTTTAAATATAAGTGTGCTCACTTTGAAAAGTATTTAATTGCCTGAATTTCAATTTTATTTTTTTTTCTGTAAGTTTGAGTAAAAACTAGAAAATTGAATTTGTATTTTGGTTTTGATTTTTTTAATTAATTCATTTTGTTTTGTTTTTTAATCTGATATATCGATGTTTTCAAATTATTTTTATCGTTTCAGATTAAATAAACATAAAAAAATAATGTACTTATTTTGCATCATTTTGAATTAAAATGCACAGTTAACCTGAATTAGAATTATATTTATTTGATTTAAAGTGAACACACAAAAAATTGAAATGAATTTAACATATGCAAAACCATTTATGTGCGATCAAATTTTGTTCTTCCCACAGAATGGCATACAATAGTTTGACCACATCGATGTCTTTGCAAAAATAAAAATTATTGAATATTAATTTTTAAACCTCATATGACATGATAGAATGATGAATTGTGAGATAGAATCTATCTCTGGTGTTTCATTTTTTTTAGTTTTAGCTATATTACTTATTCATCTTTTTATTATCGTTTTGGGGGCGTGGGGTGACTGCCAGTAGGCGTAACTAATACACATATAATCCATTCGTAAGTTATGCCTATTTAAATTTCTAGCTTGTAGTCATCTCGCACGCACCGCCCCCCCCCCCCATCCTTAAAAAACAATCTAGTTTTATGTGCTTTTTATCGTTCTTATTCTCATAACAGTCGCTATTTTCTAAATCCTTCTACTCTTTTAAACCTTTTATCATATGACGTCGCGTCTGGGATTAAATAACGCAATGCAATAAGATCGATAAACCGGTAGTGGTTTACAGATTTACGGGAAACGTTATGACATCCATAACAATGTTGCGTACATAATGACAAAATTAAAACGTTTTTACGTCAGAAAGGGGATTTCAAATTATACTAAATGTCATATGATAAATAGAATCTAACATTCGTGCTCCTGTTTTATTGAATATATTTTACTGGTTGCGAGAAAAGAGATAAAATGCTCGGCAAGTCTCGCATTTTATCTCTTTCAATCAACACGTTTATTAAATTCAATAAAACATGAGCACTCATGTAAGATCCTCTATTTAATTTACCTTTAAACCTGCTCATTTATTGTCCTTTCAAAGATAGATGAGAATCGATGTAAACAAACACTGGCAAGTTTACCTTGATTTTGGGCGTGCAGGTAGTCTCAGTTTACAGTTATATTGAACCTACCACAGATTATTGCATATGCGCGTAGCAGTGAAAAATCATGCTTTACCTGTTTATAAGAAAAATAGAATAGCCCCATTACTATGCATCTTTGAAAGCACAATATCTGGCTTATATCTTTGCATGTTTTGTTGCCGTTTGCTGACAATTGCATAAATTACCTTATAAAAACTATCGCTCAGTGTGTCAAGCAGATGGGATCAAGATCAATACCGATTTTTTGCTGGTCCGTATCTCGGGCCAAATTATTTGCAGAGGCTAACAGCGGACAACAATTGTCGCCTTTAGCAAGGAATGAGCCACTTAAGTGACCTGTGGTCGTTTCATTGTGTATATCAAGGGGAAACAGTTAAAAGTTTTCCAATGAGCAAGCGTTTCTGTCCCTCAATACGTTTTACTTTATCTCAGCTGATAGTATAGGTCTAGCCCGAACTGCATTGGCAAATTCCGCGGATTCAGACCACGGATTTACGTCGAGGATCTACTTTGATTACGCGGGTGATAGCGTGAAGCCGACGTTATATTATGTGACGCTGACGTCACAGAAACCATGTTAACACAATAACAAGTCTTATTGCAGCAAAACAAACGACTAAAAATGAAGTTTATGTATTTTTCCAATTAAATATCACTATATATAACAATTGCATGAATCCAACATATATAGTTCTTGGCCTCAAATGGCATCCAAAAGTAATACAAATATATACATTGCTAAAAGTTTAAAAGAACACAACATAATATTTTGCAATTTACCACCATGCAATAGTACTCATATTCTGACCCTTAGCGAGAGTTAGTTAATAATTCTATATCAATCAAAAATACTATGTGGCGTACCATAGGGTTCTCTTTTTGGTCCACTGTTTTTTTTATATTTATAAAGGATTTACCTCCTTATTTGGGGATTCAATTTAATCTGTAGATTTATATGTTGATGATACGACATTTTATGATATTGGTTGAAATAAAGATATGTTAGAAACAAATCTCTTTGAATTTACTCAAAATTTGGTGTCTAGGGCATGGTATGATAATAAATATATTGACAAACAAAACTAATGTTAATATCAAGTAGGCAAATGAGAGCACTTCTGAAAAATAAAAAAGTTGGTACCTGTATATGATCATTTTGATTTCCAATTAATTAGCTGTGAAAATGTGCTTTGTGTCCATATAGATGACAACTTAGCATAGACAAATCATTTTCAAAAAAGATACCGCCATACCTTTGGCTTTTGTTTCAGATCAAATTATACCTTTTTTTACCACACAGAATAATATTTTACAATACTTATGCTACATTTGTAAGCCTCCTATTGAATATTGTTGTGTGATTCTGAGGGATTCATTTAATTATAATATACATACATTGAAAAACAACAGAGAAAAGCCTGTAAATTGATACTTTGTATGGATTATATATCATTGGAAGATGCTCAATTACAATCACATATGTTTTCATTAGTTGAATTAGGATTTCATTTGTTGAACTAGGTCTGTAACTATGAACATTTTTTGAAAAAAAATATTTTCTTTTTAAATTATTTGTAAAAATAGAATTTAGTTATGGTTTCACAATAAATATGTTCAGTACTGCTGAAAATTGCATAGAAAAGTGAATTATCTTATAAAAACAGGTGATTTTACTCTTGTTAGTAATTAATTACGTCCCTCCAATAATTCCACACTTGATTTTTAACATAAATGCTGTTGATAATTTGTTAAGATTTATGAATATGGTAAAATGTTTACCTGAATTTGAGCATTTTTACTGTATTCTTGAAAAATAGAAGCTTTATTTCCAAAATTAGAAGATCAAAAATTACAGACCATGCAGCTTTAAGTGATGTTTAAAGTAACTCAATGCATATCACCAATTCATATCTAAGAAATGTTCCACGTTAGGGGATCTTATTTGAAATAGTATTCCAGTTGAAATAAGAAATACCAGCACGATTGATGCTTCCTTTAAGAAATGTTTACCATGGATGAAAGATCTTTAGTTCTTATGTTCGTGCTCACATACCTACGACGTGGTGTCAGTTTTGACGGTTTACAGAACCTAAACAAATATACACATATATTATCAAAACTTGATTTTCTCTCAACTTTTCATTTTGAATCACTTTTTTTCTACTCATTATGTTCATTTGTAGTTGTTAATGTTTTAGTGTAATGTTTGATTTTTCAATAGATGCTCTGCTTGCGCTAAGCGGGCCTCTGGGAAGAGTGGTTATACCAATTGAGTCACCCTCATAAAATAAAGCCATTACTTACTTACTTACTTACTTACTATACTTTACTTACTACTATAAAAGACACGGACCTGTTTTTCTTGCAATTAGTTTGGTGACCCATCAATGATTGTGCTTGTTGTTAAGAGGTAACATTTCCATGCAGTGTTTTATGTAAAAGAGATTTTTGTAAAAAGAAATACTCCTTTTTTCAAAAATATTTTCAGATAATTATTTTGATATAACACTCGAAATAGCTTCATTTTTGTATATTCCACATCCTTTACTTAAGCAGAATTCGTTTGATTACATTATGAACCATTTCTAAGATTCTACATATTTACAGAATCATTTCTAAGAAAATCAAATTACAAAGTTTAAGCCACCTACTTGAGCACCGATTGTTTAATCCAAGTAAGGATGAAAGCCAATATCAGGTCGATACAGTCAAGTGCCAAATCTGACCAAGGACACCACGTGGAAAAGTGACAAAACCACAAGAAAACACCAAACAAAAGAGAGCAAAGAGGCCAATCATTTCCCAGCAGATGACCACAAGGCTACAATGTACAGACAAGACAGCATGACAGACACAAAACAGTATCAACAAAATGGATCTACAAACAAAGCACAGTCTTGAAACGGGTAGTAAAAATAACTGGAACGCTTAAACTAGTTTTATGGTACCAACCTCACCCTCGGTTCTGATGATGATCAAGACAAATAGATGTTTGGTTCATATGAAATACCCCCAAAGCATCCTTTGCCCCTCTACATTGGCATTCTTTCGAATATTGTAAAAGAAACTGATGTTCTATCTCAGTGCCAATTGAAGTGTATGGTTCGTTCATTGGATGGGGGTAACATTACCACCCATGGAAAATTATCAGGTGTTCCTTTAAATATTTAGCAGTGCACATAGTACGAGCTT
Organism: Loripinus fragilis; assembly: GCA_964019695.1. Lineage (NCBI taxonomy): Eukaryota > Metazoa > Mollusca > Bivalvia > Lucinida > Lucinidae > Loripinus > Loripinus fragilis. The sequence continues at coordinate 69,771,667 of OZ026521.1, forward strand.
GCATAATTCATGGCTTCAAATGGTATCCAATACGAGGGGTGATCAGAAAGTTCGCAGAAACGTGTTATGAAATCGTGTTGCGTCTATCAATTGCAATAATCATTCACAAACAAAAACTATTATTCTTTGCAAGTTGACTGAAATTACAATTTAGAAAATATTACATCAGACGTATGAGCGCGAGGCGCCGTAGTGACACCACTGTGCTGGACCCAGAGCATCTGTACCCGAGGTATGTTTTCTTGGCCTATAACTCGTAGTGGTGCTTGAATTGATTGGCAATGTTTAACGAAAAGCAATGATCCCTAATCATTTGGATATAATATAAGGCTTTTATGTTATTCCGATGCACTATGTTTTCAAATTCAAAGGTTTGAGATCAAAGGAAAGGCCTAAAATGTGTCATTTTTTTTCAATTTTTTGTTAATTTTAAATAAAAACTTATTTTCTAATAAGTGTCAACGCAATAATCATTATTTTGACCTAACTTTTGATTTTAGATCTACTGTCGCGAACAATGGTGTTTTTTTTTTTTAAATAATTCATTTAAAAATGACTGGTCAAAGCAGGCAATATATTCGTAATAGATGGATGTTTTGACTTTTTGGCAGTACCATTATTGGTTTCGATCTAGAACAAAACCCTTTTGATATAAATCTTCGAAAGTTTTAACAGAAGAGAAGGTAACTAGTCGTTAGATATGCATGGGGCGCAATGTGGGCTATCACAGCATAAAATATTACAAGACGTTGATGCTTGATTGGTTATGTATTCCACAAGCGCAATGCAACGTAAAATGCCCCAGTTCGCACTAAGTAGCGTTGGTTTGACGACAGCTGTAACGCACGTAGACGATCAATATCATTAGAGTCGTGACATGTAATTTGATTTCCGACAATGTGGCATTTTGACAAGTGTAGACTCAGACGAGCCGTTGCAGCCCCCTTTTAAGCTTAGTAACTCCAAATAATATTCGGTCAATAGCTTGGCAGTCATAGAATATTCAAGCAATCAGACTGCCCGTATGCGCGGGCTGATCTGAGCCTTTTCTGGTCGCACATACCACATTGTTGGAAATCTCATGACACGGATCATTACAGAGAGCAGAATACCGCTTAAGCTGGTGCTAGGGGTCGTGAGAATTGCTGCACTTTCAATTAATTCTCATGATCAGACTTAATAAACTCGAGTATGCTGTTCTCTTATATTGTAGGTTCACTCTATTTCCAAAGGATCTGTTTATCCAGATTATTTAACCATGTTGTGACGGATCAACTGTATTTGTGTTACAGTGTTAAATTCTGAAACTCTAGCTTTATTGAGCTTTATTACGATGTAGTAATGATGACTATTTTAGCCAATTTTCTGATCGCCCCTCCTATATACCAATAGATGCATAAGGGTGTCAATGGGTTTTATAATTGGCGAATGTTGTCCCTATTTAGTTATCAATAAGCAAATTTTGATGGCCAAATAACCGAATTCAGCTTTGCAAAATTTACTGATCACTGACTTTGTGTACTAACAGTTTGCTAAGCACTGATGTTTATCCAACTTTTAACTGGTTAATGATTTCAGAGGTATCCCATGGACACCCTTATACATAGTACAAGCTAACATAGTTTATGGCTATAAAAGTATGCACAATTTACAAATACATGACCTAAAACAAGCTTACATAGTTTATGGTTTCAAAGGTTGACATAAAACTTGCCCAAAACATCTAAATTATAGTACAAGCTTACATATTTCATGTCATAAAAGGGTTATATTAATTTTTTTTTTCAAATTTAACAATAGTTGAATCATGGTCTAGAGTTTTGTTCTTTAATCTTGTGATACATCAATTTAATAAACAACCGTTTTTATTGGCATAGATTTCTAAGTATAGTAGCCAGAGCTTAAATTTCTATTCAATTGTCTAGATCTAGGCCATGCTCTAACTGGTTGAGATTCTTGTTAGCGCACAGTGACATATTTAATTTGTGACCAAGTCTATAATGCATCTTGAAAGTCATATGATCAAGTCTTCAGATGCTTTATATTTGCTTAAATTATTGACTTATGCAAATAAAGAGGCAAACAGTGTTGATACAGATCAGTAGCAGTCTATTCCGTGTCTTCACTGTTTGACCTAGAGGATTTTAAACATTTCAGCAGATGATCAAATAATAGGTGCTTCAAGGATTATCTAAACTAAGGAAAAAATACGTGTTTCTGGGTCAGACAATTACTGAAACCTTTAGCGCCAAATTACTGTTTTTGTTGTTAACTGAAATATTTTAAAAGCCAAAAGTCCAACTTTGTTAAATAGTGTAGATGCAGATAAGTGTAGACCCAGATCAGGAGCAGTCTGATTGAGTCCACACTGTTTGTCTTTACTTACATTAGTAATATATGCAGCAGACAACATAAACAGATGCTATTTTCATGTGAACAACATGAAGTTGGCTGAAATAGATCTGCAAGCCTTCCAAAATTAACTGAAGAGGTTTTCACTGAAAACTATTAACCCTTTAAATGCTATTAAAATGCACCTAAAATGTCATATGCTGAAGTCATCTGCTAATATTATTGACATATGTAATTTTAGAGGCAAACAGTGTTGATCCAGTTCAGCAGTTGTCTATTCTGTGTCTTCACTGTTTGACCCAGAGCTTTTTCAAACATTTCAGCAAACACTATTTGCATATGCACCTACATTAGTCAGTAATGTTAGCAAGCAACCGCAGCAGATGGCATTTTAAGATTGATAATTTGGAGGCAATTAATGGCTCATTTTATCAGCAGGACAAGAGGTTGGCTGAAACAATTAGATCTGTCAGGCTTGGTTAATATTAACGGATAAGGTGGATCAGCGAATTTGAATCTGATTGGACAATGATACAAAACATTTAATAAAATTTTATGTTTTTATGGGTAATTTTATAAAGTGACTCTGGAGCTCAGCCCCCTCGTCACTTTTATAAAAATACTCATATAAAGCTGTTTCTAAATATTACATAATATACACTCAGAAAAACAATTGAAGGTATTCAAAAAAAGATCAACAGGTTGTTAAAAATCGAAAAAAAGAATTGCCAAAATTAGTTTGCTATCTAATCAAACTATCAACAAAACATTAAAATGAGGCGCAACATGAGATTTACAACAATGTGGTATGTGCGACCAGAAAATGCTCAGATCAGCTTGCGCATACGTGCAGTCTGATCAGAGCATTTGCTAGTCGCTTGAATATTCTACGAGTGTTAAGCTACTGACTGAACAGCATTTTGAGTATTTTAACTTGACAGTAGGCTGCACAGGCTCGTTTGAGTCTACATCTATCAAAATGCCACATTGTTGGAAATCTCATGTCGCGGCTCAAATAATTTGAAAATAAAATCTATTGGATCATTAGTTACGCTACAGCAACATACCAACTGTTTCAACCCATTCTACCGAAAATTCACACCCTTAAGATAAGATTTTCTACTTTTTGCTGCATACATGGCCTGGTCATGCTTACCTTTAATTTTGCCATATATCAATTTTCATACCCTTTAACATTCATAACACCTAAACCGCGAAGTCTCCTTTCAAATATACTAAGAAAAACAATTGAAGGATATTTGGATTCAGTATCATCTCTATCATTCAATACAATAAAAACTTTACTCATTATGCATGTATTTCATAGTTCCGGACATCTGCAATCAAAACGGATGCTTTATTTTAGTCACGCTTCAATGGTTTGAGTACAGTACAAATCCAAATGGTTCAACCCTCTATACTGAAAAGTCACGAACGTTCAAAAATGATTGAAACCCATTTTTATCGTTTGTATTCCATAATGACTGACTCCAAAATCATCGCTGGTTCTCCTTCCAAGAAATGGCATCTAATTTTGAAGCTGTTTTCATTGTTTTCCTGCAAACTTGTAGTCAAATTTACCGTGGTAAGCCATATTCGTGTATTTTTACTCAAGAATTTGTCCCATTATTAGGGGCAATGACTGATAAATTGGTGTTAACTTTTTTTCTGTGGTCGGAATTAGGACATAAGCAATGACCTGGTAAAGGTTGCAGCAAAAATTGAGAGCGCTACATTTTTTGCTTGTGAACTTTGGGTAGAGAGTGTCGGTACATTTGGTGTAGTACTGTATCGTAACCAATGACCCGTGAATTTCATTATGCATTTTGGTAAATTGCATAGTAATAATTCTATCAATGACAAAAATAATTTGTTTGAAAATTATATTCCCAAATGTTATAATGTCAAAAGAATTTTAATATCCTTCAATTGTTTTCTGAGTATATATGAGTACATAAGGTATACCCCAGCCAGTTTGACACCAAATTGGCAGTAAAATGTCATAGGGTACATTTAAGTAACCACCTTTCCCTATCCTTACTATACAAAGGCCTGCCCCTATATTGTCAAATGTATATAGTGTAAACAGATTATGTAGTGTGACGGTACTTAGGTAGTTGTAGGTAGTACTTTTGGTAGGTAACTGTAGGTAATATGTAGTGGTAAATAACCGCTTACACATAACACATAATCATTGTTTACACCTTCTGTGCTATACTGCATAGCACCTTTCATATTTGTATAAATCATTTGACATATTCATTTATTAGATATATAATTTATATATATTTTGCAGGCTTGTTATTAGAACCCATTACGAAAACCCTTGTTGGGTACAGTATATGCCCATAGGGCCAGACGTCCTGCGATATTGGTGGAGTCATTAAAGTAAACAAACATTGATAATGGGGTTTAATCATTTTAAATGTTGTAAACTTTCAGTGCAGTGGGTTACGCGACTTTAAACTGGAATGTTTATAATTTAATAATTGAAGCGTGGCTTAAATTATACATGGATTTTGACAGTTGATATCTGGATGTTATAAATGCATGCGTTTTGAAATTACTTTATATTTTATTGAACGTTAAAAATTAAATAAAATTCCTTCAATTGTTGTTTCTGAGTATATAGTACAAACTACCAAAGCTTGTGGCTTCCAAAAAGTGTAATTTTAACTTGCCCTAAATAGATAATATAGCACAAGCTAACAAAGATTGTGGCTTTAAAATTTTCATTTTAATCACCAAAAATATGCAAATAGATAACACATGGTACAAGCATTCATTGCTCATGATTTTTTAAGTTCAATTTTTACTTGTTAAAATATACCAATATAGAGGGGCCTTTGGAAAATAAATAGCATGATCTTTTATCTCAGAAACCGACTATCAAACCTATCTATGTCTGGTATCATTTTAAACAGCTCTCATGTTTCTATGCCCAACACAAATTTCATCAGAATGTTACGATACAGCCATGATATATATATTTGTGAATAAATGTACCGTTTTAATGCAAAAAAGCAAAATTTCCACGAAAAAATGAAATTTTTAACCTTTTGAAAAGGGTGCCAAATATTAAACAATATTTCATGATTTTTTTTTTTATAATTTTGTACCTTTTTAGGCAATCATCTGGTCAAGTCATTATAAAAGTAATGACTGATTTCGTTGTTTATATTAACTGAGCGCTCAGGCAGCAATACCGAAATCTTTTAGACAACAAGAAAATGTGATTATTTTAAGGACTAAAATCACGTGTCACAATGCACATATTTTTCAAATATATGACCCGCTGTAGTCTTAGCATGCTCTGGGTTGCTTTGTGGGTTTTTTCAAGCACACCTTGTGTTCTTTGTATTGAAACCAAAATAAAAATTGTAAACCAGAATAAAGAGAAGATAACTCTTAAAATCTTCACATGGGATAGAGTGCGTGTAGGTATTAGGTGACGTTTTGGTTTATTAAAAATGTGGCAAACAAAAGAGCAATATTTTAAGAATAGAAACCAAAGTTTTTCTTGACGTTTCGCGCATACCATGAGAAAAAAAGATGCATTCAACAATATATGAGGGGCTGAGTTACCACATCCACTTACTGAAAAGTAGAGTACTGGATTTAGGAGTAATTTTCCTACAAGCCAACTTTTGTGCTACGAAATGTCATTTATACATTATTTGCTACAAATAAAGCAAAATGTTTACTCAATAGACATATTTCCTGCTTCTGTAGTGACACAATTTATAGTAAAGTATAAAGCAAAATAAAAAGGCCCATTTGTAATGTTTCCATTTCTCTATAAGTAAACATTTACCAGATATAACGACGTAAGTGGTTATAACAGTGATTGCACAAAATACTTTTATAAAAAATAAGTTTCCGCCAAATTGCTTCAATTTTCCCCAAACATTTTGCATCAACTTTCAGCAAGTGAATGTACACCTACTCATTTCAAGCAAGTTCTTTTTCAACAACAATCAAACCATAAAGTAGCTGTTGAATTCTAGTTTCCAAAAATATTATTTGATATCATTTTACCAACGAATTCAGGAGCTATGATTTCATATATGCATGCTACGAAGTTTCCAAATGCCCCTCGTAGAGCATAGTACTAGCTACCTTAGTTAATACTTTAACAGGTTTACTTATAACTATCCCTAGAATATACGTATATATAATTATGTACAAGCTGATTATATGACAAAGCTCGTGGCTTCAAAGGTATCCAATTATATACCAATAGACGCATAAGGGTGTCAATGGGCTTAATGATTAGCGAATTCAGGCATTAATATCTATTACTAAGCAAGTTTTGATGGTCATTTAACCAAATTGAGCATTGAAAAAGAGCTCTTTACAAATCACTGATTTTTCCCTTGCTATTTGCTGATCTCTGATTTTCAGCCAAAATTATTTCAGAGGTATCCCATTGAGACCCCTATACATAGTACAATCGAACATAGTTTATGTCTATACACATGCATATCATAAAACAAACTTCCATAGTTTATAGTTTCAAAGGTTGGCATATAACTCGCCCAAAAATCAACTATTCTAAATTCTAATGCACTTGATTTTGTAACGTGACATCTGATTGGATAACGTCAAAAATTTGCGACAGTATATCCTGCGACAGTATATCCTGCGATAAACTGTACGAAACAGTTCGACGTCATTAATTATGTCACATATCGTTGGATGACGTGCGACGTTTTACTGCTTTCAACACTCAGAAGTGCATCAGAAAGGGAATAATCATCTTCAAAATTTTCTTTTGGGGAAGTATATTGTCGGATATATGTGCGGAAATCACGTTTTACGGCTCCGTCGCTTTAAAACTAAAATTTCGACGGTATATCAGTCAATATACCTCCCCAAATGAAAATTTTGAATATGGTTATCCCCAAAATATAGTACAAGCTAACATAGTTCATGTATTTAAAGGCTTCAATTAACTTGTTATAATTTTAACAATAGATAATATGGGCCTCGATGCGAGAAAACCTGTCTTCGGGGGTTTGCGAACAACACAGGCGCAGACCAGCCTGCGCATCCGCGCAGACTGATCAGCGCCTTTGTTATTCACGTTTTGAAAAGAACCATATCTAAGCTTGCTACAAGCGAAATTTCAGTTTTCTAGCTAATCTCTGTAGCTGAGGAGACTGGTTTTAGTCTGGCTTTGTCGGAAACCCCGAAGACAGGTTTTGTCGCGACGAGGCCCATATATACTCAGAAAAAAAACAAGTGAAGATAATGGGAATCTTTAGGGTGTTTTATATTTGAAAAAAATATTTTTCACCAAAATTTGTCTGGTATCTGATTGTATGATCAACATAACATTAAAATAATGTAAAAAATGAAATGTATGGGATCATTGGTTACGGTACAGTACCTTGCCAAATGTAACAATCCTCTCTACTGAAAATAAACACCCCCAAAATAAGATTTTCTACTTTTTGCTGTATTCTTGGGTTGGTCTTTGCTTACCCCTTAATTTTAACGTTCATAACACCTAAATTAAGACGAAAACTTCTTGTAAGAATATACGTTCGTAAGAATATCCGAGCCAATATGACATTAAATCAGTAGTAAAACATCGACAACGACCAGAAAAGTAGGTATCAAACTTATAAACAAGAGCAAGCATTGATTTTATATCAAATTATTAAAGTATAAACACATTTCAAATAGGGTTTAATCATTTTTAAATGTTTGCTAACTTTTAGTGCAGTGGCTTTGAACTGTAATGTACTTAAATCATTGAAGCGTGATTTAAATTAAACATGCATTTTGATAGTTGATATCTGGATCCTATAAATGCATGCATTTTGAAATTATTTTATATTTCATTGATTGTTAGAAATTAAATAGAATTTCAACATTATCTCATCATTTTTCTGAGTATATAGTATCAACTATAAAAACTCGTGGCTTCCAATTAGTAAGTTTAACTTGCCCTAAATAGATAATATAGTATAAACTAACAAAGGGCATGGTTTTAAAATTTTCAATCAAAACTCGACAAATATATGCCAGGTACAATCTAACATAGTTCATGAATTTTTAAGTTCAATTTTGACTTGGCAAATATTTAGAGGATCTTACACGATTGATCATTTCATGTAAAATTTATTAAAAGAGCCTTTGGCGGGTAAAATAAATTCCGTATGTAATGATCACGCTTATCAAATGGCCTTTGAATTCTGACTGAATTGCAACCAAACATGATAATACATGATAAAGCACAATACTACTCAGTTTATTTCTCCGAAATCTTAAACTCTTACTTACCCAACAATAAAACAACCCATGATAAAGTAAAAACTAACATAGTTCACGACTTTCTAACAATTGTAAGAACTGCAAATACGACAGCGTATTTGTGCGAGGCTTTTAGTAAAGGTAAACACAAGCAGTTCAATGAAAAAATCTTCAAATTGGAAATTGGCATGTAAGCGATTATGCGGACTGGGAAGTGGCTAATTTTGCTCAATAATTCGTAGAACTATTTACCATCGATTGACGAATGGTGAGAATCCAGCATTTTGATTGGCTTGTGCGTGCGCTGGATGATGTTGTTTTAGGTTGTTTGAATGGGTCAGTAGGCTTTCGTTCACATGACACTACTACCATCATTATTTACTTAGAAAAATCAGTCAATTGCTATGATTTCATTTGAGCAGTGACATGAAATTTCCAACAGTGTGGTATGTTGACATGATTAGACTCAGACGAGCCTGTACATCCTCCCTGTGCGTGCAGTATAACAAGCTTCAATAACTTTCCAAATGCTCTGCCCACAGATTCGATAAAGTACTGATATTTTGCATTTTATCTAAAGTTAGCATAAATTCCATAACATAAACATACATAAAGCTAAGCAGATATACAGCTAGAAAAATGTGACAATAATCAGCAAAGAATGTTTTCAGAAGTAAAATATTGACAAAAATACCTCTTTACAGTTAGATACACTTTTTGTGCCCTCGTCGCCTGAAATCAACCCGCGACGACTGCGCTGTTCAAGTACAGTGGTTCTCTAGCGTGTACATGTAATATGTTACACCAAGACAAGAGTGAGTTCAGTAGTAATGGGCATTACTTCCTGACATAGGGCTAAAATGTCATACGCACCAGAGTGGCGTCCATTACTATTACTGTGCTTAGTTCTAGTTTTTGTTGACAAATGTAATAGTAAGCAAAGGGCAATGATCAGAAATTGATATAATCGACCCAGGAAATAATATGGGAAAGCGGCAAAAAAGCAAGAATACATCACATACAAGAGAGCCAATTCCAATTTTAAGGCTGAAGTGACTTATGTCTCAGAGTAACACCCATTTATACTGCAGTCCCCAGATTTTTGTAAAGTTCCACTTGAGCAGCGACATGTGATTTTCAAAAATGTGGGATTTTGACAAGTGTAGACTCAGACGAGCTTTTAAGCTTAGAAACTCCAAATGATGTTCAGGTAGTAGCTTTACACTCAGAATCTTCAAGCGGCCGGCAATGACTCTGATCAGACGGCGCATATGCGCAGGCTGGTCTGAGGCTTTGTTGGTCGCATAAACTACATGTATATTGTTGGAAATACCATGTCGCGGCTCATTTATTCTGCACATTTTGCCACATATCAGAAGATAATAAGTTGAAGAGTGCTCGACTTGATATTGAGGGGTCTCTGATTTGGGCCACGCTAGAGACACTCTCATGACTAAGATACTTGATCCTCTGCTTAGCACTGGTTCAACCCAAGAAACGTTCCATCATGACTGACAAATTGTTGACTAGGATGTAAAGTATCAATTCAAATAAACGTTTCAGATAAGATCCTAATCGACCAGGCCCCCAGAGTCAGAAAAGCTTTTTCGTGCTCAACTCAGATGAGCATGAAATTTATCATCCTCACCAATGCTAAAATGCATCAATTGCTGGAATTTCAAACATTTATTAGCAGGATTAATACAGTGTCAGAGTGTTTGAAAGCAAACAAAGTCTTGATTTTCAGCATGTAGTGGAAATTTCATGCCCAGTTGAGTGGAGCAAGAATAAAGCTTTAAAACCTCGCAGCCTGATTCGGGATCTGGTTGATCTTGGTCTTATCTGTTTGCCAACCAGCCTACATGTAAATGTGATACCATGTTCACAACAACACGTTTTACTACAAGTTTTTATTTACTCAAGGCCCATTTTATTTTTTGCGTGCCTGTATGCTATTAGAAAACCTGAAAAGGTATCTTATATAGTTGGTCCTCGACGCTAGAAATTTTTTCTTCGGGGCTAGCAATAGAGCAAGACTTGTCGAAGCCCGCTCAGCCTCAGAGACTAGCTAAACCTAATCTTTTGCATAGAGCAAATGTAGCATTTTTTTCTTTCCCATGAGCGCATTTCAACTAAGCTTATCAGACTGTGCTAGTGCACATGCTACCCATGCATTTAATGTAATGTGATGCAGGCAACAAAAGCAGATTTTCTCGTGACGAGACCAAGTGTTTAGTAGCATTATCAGACTATAATCATAATGATTATAAAGTGAGAAAAAAACTATTCACTTGCTATTTTTAGCTCATTTGCTAGCGGTGACTTTTGGCGTCTGCTGATAACCTGGACCCAGATCACGACTATGGGTTGTCGTTTTACTATAAAATTATTATTTTGTGATGTCACAAATTCTATTTTGTGATATCACAAAATAATTTGTGATATCACAAAATAATTTGTTATATCACAAATTTGGAAGTCATAATGTAAGAAAAACATGGCATGGTCAAACTCCAGAACTACGTCGGGTTTGCTGGCCAAACCATGAAATAAATAACCGATTGCATGGTACAGTGTTGCCAACACTAAATATCTCAAAAAATTGTTTGTTCTATAGTTGATAAAATTTTGTTTATAGGTCTCTGTTTCGGCGATTTTTGCTTAGGAGACATCATTTCTTACATGGAAAACTTTTAGCATTTTGTGATAAAACAAATTCGATTTTGTGATATCAAAACATTATCTTGAATTGGTGATATTACAAATTCGATTTTGTGATATCACAAATTCGAATTTGTGATATTGCAAAATCGATTTCGTGATAGCGAAAAATCAAGCTCATTTTGTGATATCAAAAAAATCGTTTTTGTGATATCAAAAATATAATTTATGATATCAAACATACTGAGTTTATTCTAAAACGGCGCCTCATACAGGACCGACATTCTGTCCGTCCTGGTATGGATCCAAACCGTCTGATACTCTGATAATATTTCTGAAAGATTCTCTCCAAAACATTTATTTAAAAAGTCAGCAGTCGACAACAAAACATGAAAAATTACCCAACATGCAAAGAGTTAACAACGGATGTTATCTTACTATGTTCGACCTGTGAAAACCACATGCTTAGTTTTTTTGCTATGATAGTCGTACACACTAGGTTGTTTAACACTAACTTTACAGTAAAACTAGCCTGTCTTCAGGCCCTGTATTAAGACATCTTACTGAAAGTTCTATAGCTACTACAGAGATAAATTTATAATACTTAATCACTTCCCCATTGCTCAGAATACAGTAAATAAGACAGTCAGTGATTTTACAATCACTATATTTTCAAGGATGTTAATGTTTGTATATGATGTGCTTATATTTTACTATTTTTCTATTTACTGGTCTGATACCAGTCTACAGTAAAACCTGTATTAAGCGGCCACTCATAAAGAAGACCAAAAGTTGGTTTTCAAGACCGATTGTTGCTTAATACAGGTCAAAAGTATTGCAGAATGCTCCAGGAGAGCATTCTGCAATACTTTCGACCTTCATTAAGCTTCCATTTATCTTTAAAGTAAATAAGAGGGCAAATATCAGGAATCGATACAATCAAGCACCACACCTGACCAAGGATAAGCCCTTTGTTTTCCTTTTTTGAGTCGCCGCTTACAACACCTGAAAGTCAGATTTAATTTCATAGTGCAGATTGTAAATTTGTGAAGACTAATCAGCTAACTTCATCATCTGGCATTACTCTATTCACAAAAGAGGGTATTTATAGAAGATCGAAAAAGTTTTGTCCATAGTCAAATTATTTTATCAACATTCCAGAGAAGCTACTCAAAAAGCCATTGTCATCATTATGAACTATGTCCCCACTTCCCCATCTGTTTTGAACAGTAAGTTTAACTATTTGTCCTTTCAGTAGCTGGCTCATTGCTGTGGATGATGTACAGGTAGTCCAATCATTATCGCCAGGACTGAAGGAACCAATTACAGTCGCATCTGCCAAGAACTGCAGGTTCAAGGCTTTGCTATTGTGAACACAGACGTTAGCTGTAATTGTGTAAGTTCCATCTACAGGGGCCTTAAACTCGCCTGTATTAGCATCATAGACATCGTTGTCGTTTAGTAGTATCCTTGTGAACCTCAAGACATCATTCACAGATGGATTTGTATTGTCTATCCACAAGGCTGAAAATGCATATGATGGTCGATTCTGTATCTCTGAAAACAAAATAAAACGTTTCACTTCACATGAAAATGGTTCTTATATAGAAGACAAATAAGCCTCAGATCAGTTTTACATCTGTATAGTCTCATCAGAGGAATGTAAAAAAATAAGTGTAAGTTAACACCAATAAAGTTGGCAGCCGAGCTGCCACCTTTTTAAGTGTTAACGTACACTTAATTCTTGAATTTAATTACTTGAGGCCAACATTCGTCAGCAATTAAATTAATAATAATCATTCCTACCCGTTATTGTTGAAGCTAAGATCCGGATAACTAGAATTGGATTAAACATAGCTTTACACCAGGGCCAGTGGCAGTTCAGCTGCCACCAAAGTTTGGTTTAAAGTTACACTTTCTTAATCTACAGTGAGCAGTAAACGTATCACTCTAACAAAGCGTAATAACGACTCAACAGATCATGAACTTTACCATGCACAAAAAATTTAACAAATGTGAAAACTACTCAGACAACATACAAAAAGCCTATGAATGTGGTACTTATTTCTCGACCAAATATATGTTATGTGCACTTTAAAAAAACAGTCTCACTGAGTCTTATATTTTATTTGTCTATACCTATGGCATATGTACTTATCTTTATTTATGCATCTATAAGCGTTTGGCTGTTTTAAGCTCAAAATATAGCTGATCATACAGATCTTGTGAACACCAATACCCAAATTGTTCAGGCTTAGAGTTAATCTTACTTAAATAAAATAAAAACACTATGCCATCGTCAAGACGAATAAGTTACCATTATTTTGCAAATATGACGTATAGGCGAAGTGTGTTGCTTATTTTTCATTGATTTTATGTCTTTGAAATTTTCGGCATTCTGGTTTTGTATCCACATAACACTGGTGATATACCAATGACTTGAGCCTTCCGCGTGGTATATCATGCCTTCATTGACTTTTTGCCATGATTGAGATCTATGTTTGAGGCAATTCATGACAAGTAACTTTACATTGCTTTCAATGGAAATAAAGTGTTTGCCATTTTATTTTCGTATTGATGGGAAAATTTATAATATGATCTTGTCATGATATACTTCTTGCAGAGGTCCACATGAATCCCTGATAAAAAAAATCGAATGTACTCGGAGCTAAAGCTTTTATGCCCCTATGCCACACAGGCCACGAATCCCCCGAATAATCAAGAATCGATAAATGTTAGGATTCCGCTGGATTCGTGGAGAATTGTATAATTTTCAACCCATTCCGTGATGTTCTACGATTTAAATACGAAACAGGTACATGTAATAACAGTTACGAATATTCGCAGGATTCAGCTGGATTCGGCCTGATTCACCACGATACTGTGCCAACTTCACTACGATGTGCAATACGATACTGAAATGAGTTAAAGATTCGATCACGAATTAGTTAGAATTCACCGAATGCAGCACGAATTAGCAGAAATCTGCGACGATTTCCCAGATTTTCTCTCAAGATAGTTGTATAGAAAAAAGGCCCATCCATCAGATCCGGATTGAATATTTCTTGTAAAGCAGCAGTAGAATTAATCCTGCACCTAAATTAGTGTTGATAACAGCTACTTATCTAGCTAGAAGAAAACAACTACGTTAAAGTCGAGAGGCCCTGGCCCAGACTCTTTGACTTGGAAAAATATGGTAGTTTTCGCCATTGGCAAAATGACCAGCCAGGAGTTACTGTCTGATGATGATTGTGCTCCAGAATTAGCCAAATCTTTTTCCATTTCTAGGACTGGCTCACATGTGCGTGACGGGCTAGTGACTCTTAGGGAAAATCCTTCTACTATCTCTTCCTTGGTCTTAATCTCCGGATTCCCCACGAATCACGAATGAGCTAAGAGTAGCTACGAAGGCTTAAGAACGCCTCCGAATCGATTTCGATTCAGTTAGGATGTCCAAGAATGCGTCAGGAACTTAGTACGAATCAAGCACGATTTTTCGATTCGGGGGAATTCGTGGCCAAAGACCTACAAATTGCAAGAATGACTACGTACTGTGCGATTCAGTTAAGATCTTCAAGAACTGAGTACGTTTTAGCCAAGGATCCAATTATTTGTCAATTCGTGGCAATTTGTGGGATTCGGGGCCTGTGTAGAATAGGGGTAATAGAAAGGACTACAGTTTATTCTTGTTTTAATTCAAGGGGAGATAATTTCTATGTGAAGCAACTTTAAGATACTGCAAAAACTAATCATGTGTCAAAGACAAATTCTAACATACTTCGCCTATAGAGCAAATGTTTAAAATGTGTGATATATCAAATAATTATTCTTACATGGAATTCGTTAAACCCCTATTCCACACAGGCCCCGTATCCCACGAATTGCCACGAATTGACAAATATTTGGATTAGTGGCTGAAACGTACTCAGTTCGTGAAGATCTTAACTGAATCGTACAGTCGGTAGTCGTAGGTCTATCGGGAACTCGGCTCAAAAGTTTTGAACTATTCAAACTTTTGGCCACGAATTCCCCGATTCCAAAAATCGTTTTTTAGCTTATTCATAACAAATTCCTAATGCATTCTTGGACATCGTAACTGAATCGTAATCGATTTGGAGGCGTTCTTAGGCATTCGTAGTTACCCTTAACTCATTCGTGGGGAATTTGGAGATTATGACAAGCAATAAAACTAAGGAAATATAGAAGAAGGGTTTCCCTTATAGCAACTACACCGTCGCGCGCTTGTTAGCCAGTCCTAGAAGTGGAAACAGATTTGGCAGATTCAGCAGCACAATCAGGATCAGTCAGTAACTCCTGGCTGGTAATTTTGTCAATGACAAACTACCATACTTTTCCACCTCAAAGTGTCAGGGCCAGGGCCTCACGACTCTAATGCAGTTGTTTTCTTCTAGCTAAATAAGTAGCTGTTTCCGACACTCGAATTGCAGGATCAATTCTACAGCTGCTCTACGAAGAACATTCATTTTGGAACTGATGTCCCCGAAGCATGAATGGGCCATTTTTATAACTATTGTCAGAGAAAATCTTGCGAATGTTAATTCGTGCCCAATTCGTGTTGCATTCGACGTATTCTTAACTAATTCATGATCGATTCCTTATCTTATTGCAGTATTTCCTCATAGGTTATTGCATATCGTAGCGCGACTTCTGATTGGATAACGTCAAAAATTTGCGACAGTGCGCAGTACTGTCGGGTATAGTTTGACGTCATTAATTACGTCAAATTGCGTTGAATGACGTGGGCCATTGACGGCTTTATGCGGCTTGTAAAGACTGTAGAAGCGCATCCGAATTGGACTACCCGTATACAAGATTTTCGTTGGAATTTACGTCCGTATATCCGACGATATACACCCCCACCCCCCCCCCCCCCCCAAATAAAAAAAAATGAAATAAAAAGAAACGAAAATTTTGAATAATTATCCCCTAACTGTCTGACAGTATTTTATGGGCAATCGATGGTCATTAAAACGGTGTGTTTAAATCGTAGGTGTATAAAGATTTATGAGAAAATGCATTTTTAATGAACGCGTCTGTGCAGACTCACCATTACATTTGCTTCTCGAATACACAGTAGGTAAGAAGATGATGTCTCAACTTAAAGATGGCAACTCTTGTCCCTGATAGGCGTAACCTAAGACTTTGCACACATGCGATAAGTTTTAAAGTGATAAATATTACAGCTTACCATCTAGTAGTGTTTGCTTGTACATTTCTTGATCTTCCTTCATTAGTTCTACTGTCTTCTGATTATTTTCTAACTGTCCATTCAATCGGAGTTTCATCGAATCAAATTCTTCCAATTCTTCCCTCAAAGCCTTCAGGCTGTTGTCTACCTTTGCGTTCAATAATTCCATTGCATGCTCCAGTCTCACCATATTCTCCAGAGTCTTTTTATCATAGTCAAATGGGGAACACTTTGGTTCCCGTTCTAGTCCAGCCATATGGCTATATACACTGGTACAAGTAGCAATAATACAAAAAACGAGAAGCAGTACAGACGCCATTTTGTTGTTTGTTATTGTTTTTTAAGGTTGTTATGTTTTATCAATCCCAGGTAACGAATGCAAGAATAATGAACGACTCAGATCCTTATATAAATACAGAGGGTGTTGGGAACAAAGGTCAAATTACAATTGGCGGACCCAGCAAGAATCAGCTATGGGCTTTGCATTTTTCCAAGTCATTTAAGTTACGACTAAACCGATGTAGGGGTGGGTCGGTCTGCCTTTAATTTATGTACATGTCATAAGATTAAGTTTTTACGCTGCGACATTACAACTCATATTAAATAGCCTATAGGCCCCTTAGCTTCCGTAGATATTTTCTGTTTCTCATCATTTGATACAAACTGGAAACTATAAAGTTCCCTGGTATTTTCCTGACGTGTCAGTAAAATCCATTTCCACTTACAAAACACCTTGAAAACTTTAAAAAAAACTTCCATTACGCGTATGAACTCAAGCTTCTGTATGTGTTTAAAATTTCTAAATCGTGCACTTTCTCATAAGACAAAATATGAACCAAAATCAAACAACAATAAAATGAAAAAAAAACTGTCTGATGCAAAAGGGATTGTGTCATGTTTTTTGAGAGAAAATATATTATACTATAGAATGAAGACCAGGGTACCTTCGGTGAAATATACCCATTCATGCATAAAGTTGTGTATATCTGGTTGTTCGCACTACCCAAGGAAAAACTATAGTCAAACAAGTACGAGGGTAATTTGAAAAGTTCGAAGCATGGTATCAGAACAATGTGTTGATAAATGCTATCAAATAATACATTTTTTGAAACTAGAATTCAACGGCTAATTGATAGTTTATTTTTGTCGATAAAGTCTTGGTATGCACGTGCAGCGCATGCTCAAATTGAGTAGGGGTTTATATACTGGCGGAAACTTTAAGCAATTTGAAAATATTTAAAAAAAACAAAGGAAAATTTGGGAACTTATTCACAATCATGTTTTGACAAATTAACGATTTGGTTCAAACTAATTTATAATAAAATCATATTATGGGACACTGCTTGCACGACTTACACCTTTACATTCGGAAAATGTTGACTAATAGAGAAATGGTAATTTTTCAGAAGTGAGACGTTCTTTTATTTTCTTTATACTTTTACTATCAATTGTACCATCATTGGACATTTTTAACCTGCTGTGGTGTATATATTTTCTAAATATGTGCATTGTGACATGTGATTTTTAGTCGAACAAAAAGCGCAATGCTTTGCTTTATAAACGGTTTTGGTATTGCTGTTCCAGTATTTAGTAACTCAGTCATCAATTGTGTGATCACCTATAGTTTACCAGATTGTGGCTTACAATATTGTACAAAAAGATCTAATTTCATGAACTATTGTTAATATGTATTTTTTCAAAAGGTAAAAGTAATATTTTCCACTGAAATTGTTCAGTAACTAATCATAAGTAGTAATCACTAGTGTCCAAAATATCAGCAAAAACTCTAAGATACGGCTACAAAACTGTAAAAATTAACAATGATGCACTTTTCGTTTTCAAGTCGGCCATGTCTTTCTGTGCTATAGATCTGGAGCAAATAACTATGACGTAATAGCGTTTCATTGGATTCTTGACAAGTGTGATCTCGCCGTTTTAATTTTTGAGATATTTAATCAATCAAATGGCTACGTTCTACTACTACTGTACGTCCAGTTCTCGAATTGGTGGGAAATTCGGCAAGATCTGACCAGGAACTGAGGAGTTAGCTGCCATTGAGCGTCAGGTAAAAATCCTTATATACTTACAAAAGGAAAATGGTGTGAACTATCTTGAAAGTGCCTTCATTTTTAGATGAATAATCTATCAAGCAGGAAAAGGATAATCATAATAGCTCGGACGAGTATGAATTGTGGCAAGTTTTCATAACCGAATATGAAGTCAGCTGCCCTCGAGCATCTGAAAAATCAATGTATGATGTTGTAACCACTGTCGGGCCTTCATTTTCAATTGGATCTTTATTTTTACAGGCAATGACAGCGATAATATTTCGGATAGTTATGAAATTTTGCAAGATCAGATTGGTTACTGTGGAGTTAGCTTGCCTTGAGTATCTTGGAAAACCCCCATAGATGGGAGATTTGTTGTGGCCACTGTAGTTAGCTACCCTTGTGCAACAGAAAAATCAATGTATATTGTTTTGAACACTCTAGCGTTTTTATTCAAATGGATATTCCTCATTCCTGAAGGTAACAAGGACAATCCTAAAAGCTTGAACGAACTTGAATTTGGACCAGATCCAACCACAGACTGTGGAGATAGAAAGCAGAACACCATTTGAGCTGGTGTTAGGGGCGTGAGGACTGTTGCAATTTCAATTAGTTCTCGCGAATTGACTCAATAAATCCGAGTTTGCTGTTTTCTAATATTGTAGGTTCTCTATTTCTGAGGGATCCGTTTTTCCAGATTATTAAGCTGCCCTTGATCATCTGGAAAACCCTTATATACTTACAACATGAGTAATGTTGTGACCACTCTTTCGACTTCATTTTTGATTTGATCTTTTTCAATTTTGTAGGTAACAAGGACATGCATAAAAGCTTGGGTGAGTTGGAAATTTTTCTGCCATATCTCATCACTGACTACGTAGTTAGCTGTTGTTGAGCGTCTGAATTAACAAATTTCCCCAGGTTTTCTCACCCATTTTATTAAGATATTCTTAATACTTACAGATAACCAGAACCAGCATATTTCAGTGTTTGAATTAATTCCTGATCTCTGTTTCAAGTTCAGATTTACCTCCTTTTGAGCATTTTAAGTTATGGTGTCTCTGAACATTATATACAGGCAATTATTGTCCATTTTTATTAAAGTAACCAAGGAACATGTCTCGTAGATTTGGTCAAACTAGTTTACCAATTATAGCCCCATGGGAGGTACCTGCAGCATTGAAATCAGAGTTCAGATCCGATCTAACACACATCCTAATAAAGCTTCCCCTACTCCACTGATGCTCCAGATGAAAATTGACTTTGATCCGCCTGCTGGTCAACGATAAAAGTGTGGACGACGCTCGGAACCAATCCTATAAGCTCACCTTCTGAGCCTTTGGGTCAGATGAGCTAAAAGCTACATGTACATAAGATTGAAAGGTGTTTAACGGTTTGTTGAAAATTAAGAATGGATCTAGAACATGCCATGTTTAAACATTTATTTACCCTTTGTATACTAATGAACTCTTCTATCTGCTTTGACACAATGAACCTTGGAGTGGTCACTATACATATCAAGGGAGCTACATTTCGAATTTATAAGTTGAGATGCACATGCATGTCTGGCCTTAAAATATTATTCTTAAGCAAACAGTGCAGCCCTATAAGGAATGCAGTGTTCAGTGACATCTTGGCTGTACCCATTTATGGGTGTCCAGTATACAAAGTGTTAACTAGCATCTGGTGTCGAAAATAATCAACGCACACACGCGCGCACGCACACTTTATTTTTCATAGCATGTGCAAAACCTGTCAAATTATTACACACAAACAGGTCTAGATCCGCCTGACTTTATCACCTAGTTGTAAGCGATCAAGTGAGAAATGTAATTGAAAAAAAATCATTTAACATAGAAAAGGTCATTTTTCACACCAAAACAGCGGTTTTCAGTATAAAATACAATGTTAGAAAGTAACAACAACCCTCCTGAACCAAGAAACTGTAACCCACCCTATAAAAAACTACTCTCCTCAATTGTTACCTGTTAACCACCATACTATTATGATATCATAGCCAACTACATTTTCAAACAGACCTGTTCCCTACCCTACTGCCAACTACTCTCCTTCATCAGATATATAGCCCACTCTATAGCCAAAGACTCTCCTCAAACATACCACCTGTACCAACTCTACCGCCAACTACTCTTCTCCATAAGACTTGTAACCCACAGTATAGTCAACTAATCTCTTCAAACAAGTCTGTACTCCACCCTTTCGCCAACTACTCTTCTCCATTTGACTTTTAACCCACATTGTTATATACCTTATGAGTGTTTACTATAGAAACTCGACGTGTTTCAATCGCTGACAGTTGTACGTTTCAGCTAAATTTAATGTGTCGCAATGCGACAAATCACTGTCCGCGGGCTTCAATCCCATTACAACATGGCAGCAGAGGGCTGCAACGCCGTTACAGCCCGCTCAAGGACATCGTCTGCAAGTTAAGATATATCGTCGCTAATATTTAATGAGGAAATGAACAAACTATTTCAATTACCATAAAATACGCTCCTTTATCATATCGGACAGGCGGCAATCGAAAACGCTCTGAACAATCGATGGGCGCGGTTCACGGATCGCTAGAAACGGTGTTTTCGATAGCCATTTGTCGCCAGTCGGGCGACAAACGACAGTCAAAAGCTCTGTTTTGGACGATCTGAGGTCTGCGTTCGTCGATGGTATTAGCGTTTACGATTGCCGCCTATCTTAAGTATTTATTGAATATAGGCCTACTGAATACGCAGCCAAACCAATCCAAAACAATGGCTACTAGGAATAATTTACTGTCGGGCTACAAACGGCAATAAAAAAACTCTGTTTCTAATGATCTTAGATCTACGTTGTCGATAGTATAAACGTTTTCGATTGCCGCATATCTGAAAGGTTTCTTAACTATAGGCCTAGTGAAAACATGTTCATAGCCAAACCAATCCAAAATAACGGCTACTTAGTACTAGGAATAATTTACTGTCGGGCTACAAACGGCAATCAAAAATTCTGTTTCTAGCGATCTTAGGTCTACGTTTGTCGATTGTATAAATGTTTTCGATTGCCGCATATCTGAAGCGTTTATTGAATATAGGCCTTCTGAATACATAGCCAGAACAATCCGAAACAAGGGTTACTATGAATAATTTAATACATTTTTCATATTTCTGTTGAAAAATAGAAATTTGTTTTAATACCAGATATGCGGCAATCGAAAACTCTCTTAACAATCGACGAGTGCGGATCGGAGGTCGCTTCTACCAGTGTTTACGATTGCCAATGGTCGCCAGTCGGGCGACTTATGGCAATCGAAAGGACAGTTTCTAACTGTTTTTGGTCTACGTTCGTCGATAATATTGACGTTTTCGATTGCCACCAATCCGGTGTTAATTCGTTGTACGCTTCATTATGTTACGGTGGACATTTCTACATACTATTGAATAAATTTTTTTGGAACTGCTTGTGCTTGAAAGGAAGGTATATAACAATGACGATATAACATTCTTTTCCTTATATTAACGTTTGACAAGCCCTCGTGTGATAATGTGTTGCAGCCCTCACCGCTTCGCGGTTCGGGCTGCAACACATTATCACACTCGGGCTTGGCAAACGTTAATATACGGAAAAGAATGTTTTATCCTCTTATTGTTATATACCTTATGAGTGTTTACTATAGAAACTTGACGTGTTTCAATCGCTAACAGTTGTACGTTTCATCTACATTTAACGTGTCGCAATGCGACAAATCACTGTGCGCGGGCTTCAATCCCATTACAACATGGCAGCAGAGGGCTGCAACGCCATTACAGCCCGCTCAAGGACATCGTCTGCAAGTTAAGATATATCGTCGCTAATATTTTATGGAGAAATGACCAAACTATTTCAATTACCATAAAATACGCTCCTTTATCATATCAGACAGGCGGCAATCGAAAACGCTATGAACAATCGATGAACGCGGTTCACAAATCGCTAGAAACAGTGTTTTCGATAGCCATTTGTCGCCAGTCGGGCGACAAACGGCAATCAAAAACTCTGTTTTTAACGATCTTAGATCTACGTCCGTCGATAGTATTAACGTTTTCGATTGCCGCCTATCTTAAGTGTTTATTGAATATAGGCCTACTGAATACGCAGCCAAACCAATCCAAAACTATGGCTACTAGGAATACTTTACTGTCGGCCAACAAAGCGGCAATCAAAAACTCTGTTTCTAATGATCTAAGATCTACGTTGACGAAAGTATAAACATTTTCGATTGCCGCATATCTGAAAGGTTTATTGAATATAGGCCTACTGAATACGTAGCCAAACCAATCCAAAATAACGGCAACTTCAATGTAGGAATAATTTACTGTCGGGCTACAAACGGCAATCAAAAACTCTGTTTCTAACGATCTTAGATCTACGTTTGTCGATAGTATAAACGTCTTCGATTGCCGCATATCTGAAGTGTTTATTGAATATAGGCCTACTGAATACATAGCCAGAACAATCCGAAACAAGGGTTACTATGAATAATTTAATACATTTTTCATATTTCTGTTGAAAAAAAGAAATTTGTTTCCATACCAGATATGCAGCAATCGAAAACTCTCTTAACAATCGACGAACGCGGATCAGAAATCGCTATTACAAGTGTTTTTGATTGCCAATGGTCGCCGGTCGGGCAATCGAAAAGTCTGTTTCTAACTGTTTTTGGTCTACGTTCGTCGATAATATTGACGTTTTCGATTGCCACCATACGGTGGACATTTCTGCATACAATTGAATAAAATTATTCGGAACTGCTTGTGCTTGAAAGGAAGGTATATAACAATGACGATATAACATTCTTTTCTGTATTTTAACGTTTGCCAAGCTCTCTTGTGAAAATGTGTTGCAGCCCTCACCGCTTCGCGGTTCAGGCTGCAACACATTATCACACTGGGGCTTGGCAAACGTTTGATAATGTGTTGCAGCCCTCACCACTTCGCGGTTCGGGCTGCAACACATTATCAAACTCGGGCTTGGCAAACGTTAATAAACGGAAAAGAATGTTTTATCCTCTTAGTGTAACCAATTTCTCTTCTGAGTCAAAAACATGTGACCCACCACTAGCCAGCCACTCTCCTCCATCAAATGTAAAACTCACCAATTAGTCAAGTATTCTCCCCTTGATACTTGTCCCAATTCGTTCAGTCAACTCCGCTCCACAGTTTATAAAACTACTCCATTCCATCAGACATGTGACCCTCCTTATAGACTACATCTTTCCTTCGACAGATCCATAACCAACCCTGAATAATGTAGTCAACTACTCTGTTCCAAAAGACATGTGATCCAGCCACCTTATAGCCAGCCACTTTTCTTCGTCAGAGCAATAACCAACCATATGCAATGCAGTCATCTACTCTGTTCCATCAGACATGCCACCCACCTTATTATCAACCTCTTTCCTTTCTCAGAACTCTGAGAGTTTAGGCACTCAGTAGTAGAGTGATTGACTGGAGATCGAATGGTTGAGGGCCCAAGCCTCAACAGTGTCATGCGTTGTGTCGTCGAGCAATATACATTGATCATTGTTGAGTACTGGCTCAACCCAGGAAGACCCATCCTGACATAACTAATCAATTCTTGACTTGGATGTAATGAATCAAATCAAACTAATCATCAGAGCTATTACCAACCCCATACAATGTAGTCAACAACCTGTGGCTTTCTGTATAGCTAGCTTCTTTCCTACTATATAGATATAACCAACCATATACAATGTAGTTACCTACTCTGATCCAACAGACTTGTAACCCAACTTATAGACAACTTCTTTCCTTCGTCAGTACTGTAATCAGCCATATACAATGTAGTCAACTACTATGTTCCAACAGATATGTGGCCAACCTTATGGCCAACCTCTTTGCTTTGTCAAAACTGTAACCAACCATATTCAATGTAGTCAAATACTCTGTTCCAAAGGACCTGTGACCCACTGTATAGCTAACAACCAACCTCCATCCATATACATGGGAAAGCTAAAAAGTTGGGCGATCGGGCAGCACATAATAACTATTTAGTAAATAATTGACCCCATCCCGCGTTTTCCCTGGGCATTAAGCAGGAATGTTTGAGCCTATTCATGGGATATTCTCACCAACACATATATTTTAAGTCAACGTGTATGTATGCATACGCAGCTATCATGAAGGTATAAATGTGTAAAAGTTGGCCTGAGTCTTCATCTACGTCTGTACGCTGTATGTGTTAGCAATGCAGATTCTGTTAATAGTACACATCTGCGCAAACTTTTTTGAGCATGTACTTTTGCATGTGCAAAAAGTGCCAAACTCTCATGAACTGGCTAAAATATTCACTTGTGACAAAGCTAATCTTTACTAACCGGATCCATACTTAATTTGTGAATAGAAATATAAGAAATGATGATATCCTTTTATTCCAAACAGGATGCAGTTAGCTTGAAAACGACACCAAGGACTAGTCACCCGGATTCTGAATCCCCATTGATTGGACAAACGGGTACAACAGTCTTCTTACGTCAATGTGAGTCTGTAATTTCAAGCTGGGAAAGAAGAAAACTGTTCTCAGAGCATACAACAAGCCTGCTATTGAGAAAACTGACTTTACAGGTGTCTGAAAGCTGGTCAGTTAGCCACACAGCGGGGAAAGGTTGCAAACAGTGAGTGTACAACAGTCATTGCTACGTGTGTGAAATACATGAAATACGTCATGGTCAGTCTGTGATTTAAAGCTGATCAGGAGTAAATTGTTTCAGAGCATACCCGGAGTGTTACCAACCGTCAAATTCTCTCCTCAAGTATATCTGTAGATCTAGCCTTTAGCCAACTACTCTCTAACAGACATTTGACCAGCCGTTTCGTCAGCTACTAAACTGACCTGTACCCAACCGTATGACCAACTACTATACTACATCAGACCTGCAACCCTCTGTTTAGACAATCACTCTCCACCTTGAGACCTACAGCCACAATCCGAACTGCCTTGACCAATTTTGGCTGAATTCTATGGAATCAGGACTCGGCTGTACATTGAGGATATGCTTTGATAACGTGAGGCTTACGTTACATAACGTAACACTGATGTCACAAGAAACTATGCCGACACAATAAAAGAGTGATTGCAGTTATAAATGAAGTTATGATTTTTTCAATAAAATATCGCTAAAGATAAAATTCATAACAAGAGTACCAAGTGGCCCTAAATCGCTCACCTGCGTTTTGTTTTAAGCTTTCATATAGGAATCTGTTGAAAGCTGACCATGTCCTCGGTGACACCTGGGGCGGGGCCATTTAGGCCCCAGGGTCATTATTTGAACAAAATTGGTAGAGTTCAACTAGGAGATGAACGAATCAAATATCATTGCTCTAAGCCTTATGGTGTCAGACAAGAAGAGTTTTTCATGTTTTCCCTATATAGGCATATGTAAAACACGTGACCCCAAGGGCGAGCCATTTAAGCCCCAGGGATATAATTTGAACAAACTTGGCAGAGGTTTACTAGGTGATGCTTCATACCAAACATCTAGGCCCTAGGCCTTGTGGTTTCAGACAAGAAGTTTTTCATGTTTCTCCTTAAATACGCCTATATAAAACATGTGACCCGAGAGCGGGGCCAATTTTGGTCCCCAGGGCATAATTTGAACAAACCTGGTAGAGGTCTACTAGGTGTTGCTACATACCAAATATCAATGCACTATACAATATAGTTTCAGACAAGAAGGTTTTATCATGTTGTTCCCTATGAAAGCCTATGTTAAACAATGTGACCCTAGGGCGGAGCAATTTTTGGCCCAGGGACATAACTTGAGCAAACTTGGTAGAGGTCCGCTGGGTGAAGCTACATACTGAAAAGTAATGATCTAGGCCTTAAAGTTTCAGACAAGAAGATTTTTCCATATTTTTCCCTATATAAGCCTGTGTAAACTATGTAACCTCTGGGTCGGGGCCATTTTTGGCCCCAGGGCATAATTTGAACAAACTTGGTAGAAGTCTACTAGGTGAAGCTACATACCAAATATCACAGCTATAGGCCTTATGGTTACAGACAGGAAGATTTTCTATGTTTTTCTTGACGTAAGCCTGTGTAAAACATGTGACCCCTTTGAAGCAATTGTTGACGACGGACGACAAGCGACCACGACGACAGACGACGACGGATGACGGACATCCAACGATCACAATAGCTCGTCATGAGGCAAAGGCTTAGGTGAGCTGAAAAACATAAACTTCATTTATTCTGGTAGCTAAAACGTTTTGGGTAATCAAAATAAAGGATTTTAACAGTACTTGGCCAAGATGCTACAGTACTATTTTTCCTTACACCAGCTCCACCTAATGAAATGGAGCTTTTTCATACATAGTACTAGGCGTAAAGCGCTTTGTGAACACCCGAGGCTTGATTCGATTCTCGAATTGTGTGGAACTTTCTCGATAGCCATTGTATAGTCAACTACTCTTGTTGACAGTTCTGTAATCCATCACCAGCTCCTCTCCTGCATCATATCTATGACTGATCGTGTCCCCTTACTACCACGCAACTACCAGCTTAGCAAAAGCATAGTTCATGAAATAAAATTTGATGATATAGCTGTCATGTACATATAAAGAATTTGCCAAATAGTGACAGGTATTTTAATACTGATTGGTAGTTTGAGATGTTTAAAAGAGGAAAGCTAATGGACATGATACTCGTTAAGGTTATATTTCAAAATAGGTTTCCTTAATTTCAGTAACATATGTTGTTGGTACACATTGGAAATTGCCTCATAGACGCAATTCCAATGTGCACCTACAACATATGTCCATTCAATAAATGCGTGTTTTTCACCATAAAACAGGTTTTTCACAAACTTCTTGACTACTTTTTGTGTTTCAGTGAAATGAGCATGTAGAAATGAAGAAGTTTTGTGTAATTTGGCATGCACCTGGACGACAATAATTAATAGCCAATTTTTTATATTATCGACAGCTTATCTTTAGATGTTTCATTGGAATAAAATGCTAACTTGGTGGTTGCCTGGTTGTATTGGTAAACGAAATATTGATTTGGGTAATCCTGCCATATATACAATACATGGGAGTAGCACAGTCACCCTGATTACATAAATCAATATTTCACTTAGGGAAAATGGTACAGTGTTTGGTGAGATGCAGGAAATCTAGAGTTCAAGGGTGTCTGCTGATTATCAGATGGCATGTTTCAAGAAGTTTGTTTTTCATTTGTTTACTAGTAAACACGTTTGTCAATGACTGTTTAATATTGTTATCCAATTTTATCCATATCGATTTGGGTTTTCTTGCATGTTGTGGAGTACGCTGAAAAGCACTGTTTTTTATGCTTTTATTGGAAATATCAAGAGTAGATGTCAACGTTTTGAAAACTCAGCGAAGTAATGTTAACAGATAAGGTAATCATGGTCCCGATACAGCTGATGGTGGCGTATGGTAATCATAAAGGCACCTTTACTCTCACCTTTCACAAACTTCTGCAGAGGCTATATACTGCAAGCTACAACAATGTGGCGGTATCTGATAACAAGAATTGTTTTTTTAAATATCTTTTAGATCGAGCATAAAGATTCAAACTTAGTTTCCCATCAGACGGTAGATTTGATATGCAAGCCATTGGCAATGGGCTATATTACAAATCAATTCAATAGGCATTATCTTTTAAGACACAGAGTGTACATGTGCTGACTTGCAAAGCAAATTTTTGCTGCCTCTAATAAGCAAATTAAATCAGAACTTTAATCTACATTTGAATACTTTACCAGTTAAACACTCAGCAAGTTTTAGAGCGTTTTTTATTGATGGACAAAACCGCTAAACTGGATACAAGGTATAATCATTTACACAATATAAATATGAAACAAACACACTAAGGGAATTTTCTACGGTATAATCAATATTGTGTTTGAGAACCTTGACTAGAATCAACCTTGACTAGCAAATTATCAATTGAACCAGGCCCTTAGATAAGAAGGCCCAATCATTGTTTATTTCTCTAATCTTTCAGCCAAAGCTGAGCACTCTCTATAAGACAGTTTTAAGCACCAAAACACATGGGAACTGATGGTACACAATTTAGATCTATATATTCATGACTAGAATTTACCTTGACCAGCAAATTATCAACTACGTCAGGCCCTATATAAGAGCTGATCAAGTATACGAACCTATCATGAGTGTGAGGGTAGAATTGAAAAATCCGTCCAGAGGATCGCCGTTTGGCATCACGAGGCTTGCCACGTGATGACAAACGGTGATCCCGAGGGACGGTTATTTCTATCCTAGCCTCACAGGAATAATGGATTCTTTTTCTTGCCCTCCACAGTTTTTATTTATTTATGTATTCAATTATTTATTAATTTTATAATACGGCTTCCAGAAGTCCCTGAATACGCTAAGATGCAATTTCACCTGATGACGTTACTTGATGTCCTGGGTAAGATAAGATTTTCTATCCCAGGGTAAAATCTCAGATATCCTTATCCGGTGTGCAAGAAATATATTTCTTATACCTTAACGCATGGTGTGGGCATTCAAAAGAACCGGGGCTATTCGTTTGAGCATCCAAAGCTCGTGGGAACTGATGGTACACAATTATTGTCTTTACCTGTTGGATTACTTCCGCTCCAATATTCAGTTTTATGTAGTATTGAGTCCTTATCTTTGCTTTATCTCCTTTTTATATCTTGATTTATATGTTCTAGGAGATGATGCATGGATAAATTAGGGGTATTTGATGCAAACCAAACATCTGTGTGCCTTGATCCACATCTGAACTAAGGGTGAAGTTGGTGCCATGAAGCCGCTTCAAGCCATCAGTAAAATATTTTTACTGACCGTTCCAAGGTAGTACCTTTTTTGTGGATCATTTGTGTTATTTATTTCTTGTATTTGTCATGCTTTCGCGCCTGTTCGTTGCTGCCTTGTGGTCACCAGCTGGGAGGGACTGACCTCTTGAATCTTGTTTGTGGTGTTTTATTATGTTTTTGCCACTTTCCCATGTGGTGTCCTGGGTCAGGTTGGGTACTTGATTGTATCGATTCCTGATCTTCGCCACCTTCCTTACTCTACAATAATGACTAGAATTCACCTTGACCAGCTAATTATAAACTAAGTCAGGCCCCCATAGGAGAGCGTAAATCAAAATATTGTATACCTCAACCAACACGTGTGCTGTGGGTATTAAAAAGAACCGTATCAATGGGACAATTCTTTTGAGCACCAAAAACACATGAGAACTGTACACAATTTAGTGTCTCTAATATCATGACATGTGCGAATCCAGAGGGGGATAGGGGGTCAGGACCTCCTTGAAAATCACAAGTTATATGTGTTTCTATAGAAATTGGCAAATGGATTCACCACTGAAAAAGTTGGACCCCCCTGGAAAAGTTGAAGCCCCCCCCCCTCACCGGATAATGTTGGACCCCCTCTTGATCCTTGGAAAAGTATAGAAAAGTCCAATTTGTGAATATACTCAAACATAGTTCAAATGTTTAGTAAATACCAAAGTCAAAGATCATATCTGTCGCAATTTGCTATATGTGAGAGATCTGGGAAACCATGTATGCAACAACTAATTCACAATGTTTTCTTCTTTATAGCAAATTCTACAGCATTTCATATTTTCACTACCTCTTAAAGCTAAACATTTGCATATGCATTTGGATATGAAGCATGCTTGTGTTTGTACGATATATCAAATGTTAGTGCGCACTCTCCTTCGCTTATATATACAAATATTATGGATAAATGATTATGCTGTTATATTTCAGACCCTACACAACTTTGCGCAAACATGTTTCATATATAAATGATGTAGTAAAAGCCAAATATATATCAGTAGTTTACTGATTCCTGAAAATGTATACAAATTGGCAGGTTTGCAAAACTTTACGAATACCTTAAAGAGTAGCAAAAACCAACAAAACAAAGCATTTTCCACGGTTGGTGTAGCGTATTAGACTCAGCCCTTTACAATGATATCAATAATTAATCAAATGTTCGTACATGTCGCCTGTCGTATATATATGCAATTGGTTGTAAACTGCAACATTTGTGTCAGTTTTTATCATCTAAAATTTTGATAAATATGTGCGTTTGTCGCGCAACAGCGCCATAGCAAATGTTTATAAAGTGAACCACATTTCATGCATATAAAATGACTACAAATTCATTCATTTAGATACATTATTTTGGTTATATTCATGAAAGGCTAGTAAATGTGTCAGTTTATATATATTTTTTTAGGGGGGGGGAGGGGGAGGCGGGTGGTTGGGGGCATTGGGCTGTTGGGGACATGGGCTGTGCCGTGTGGGAATGTATGTTTGCTGTCATGGCATCTTCTGTGCTTATGTAGGGAGTGCTTACATCTTGAGTTAGATTCATCTTTTGGGTACGACAATGTCACACCAGATAGGCGGCAATCGAAATCGTTAATACTATCGACGAACGTAGATAGTTTGAAACAAATGGTAATAGAAAACACTGTATCTAGCGATTTTGATCTGCGTTCGTCGCCCAGGGCGGGTACTCTCATTTTTCTTCTTACGCAGGCTTGAACCCAGCATATACTGTTTACCCCCCAAAAATATCAGGAATATCAAGCACCCTAAAAACTATTTGAAAGCTTATAAAGCCAAAACATATCCCCAATTCTGTACCTTGACCTTAAGAAAGGACCCTAAAATGCATAGAATGACCCCTAATACTAGTCCAATTTTGTGATTACTCCTCCCCCCCCCCCCAAAAAAAATGTCCATAAATCTTTATAGCCGCCCAAAAAACATCATTTTTCTGAGCCCCACCACCCCCCCTCCTCCTAAAAAGATATTGAAATTCATAATTCTGAATCCTAAAAAATGGTCCGCGCTTACTATGTATAACAAATTCAGAGTACCCCCCCCCCCCCCCCCATGGGGTTCGTCGATTGTTAAGAGCGTTTTCGATTGCCGCATATCCGATGTGAATATACTTACTATAAGCAGCGTCAGCGTAGATAACTTGAGCATCAATCCAGCCTTATCATAGTAACAAATGTGCGCTAATTACATAATTAACGGCAGTGACGGAAACGGTCGTGATATGGCGTTCGCACGCTTGTGTCACCAGAGTGTCAAACAGTTTGTATCTAGATCAGACCTGACGTTTCGTCGGTTCTAACCTTGGTCATAATTGCTTGAAAAGGTTATCAGCAGACCACAAAGTTGTCACCAACAGGTAAATTACGTTTCAAATTTGCATCTGTTTAGTAAAGCAATCGCCAAAATAAAATCACAATTCACCAAGTTAATCTACACACGTTTAAAGCTGCATAGTCTGTAACTTTTGATCTTTTAATTTTAGAACTAGTGTTTCTATTTTTCAAGAACACAGTAAAAAACTAAAAATCAGGTATACATTTACCAATTTCGTAAATCTTAACAACTTATCAGTATCAAAACAACGGTATTTATGTTATAATTGGCCCTCTATAATTATTGGAGGTACGCAAATAATTAAAAACACAACTGTTTTTATAAGATAATTCACTATTCCGTGCAGTTTCAGCTATAGTGAACAGATTTATTATGAAAACATAACTTAGTTCTACTTTTACAAATGATTTAAAAAGAAATTAAAAAAAAATCGAAAAATGTTCATAGTTGCAAACCTAGTCTCTTTAATCCAGACATGTCCAATTTATATTCTCTTTGAATATCTTATCCATTCAGCCAACTTAGTAATTGAGCAGATCAATGCAATTTTCATTGACTAATTTATCA
Source organism: Loripinus fragilis (assembly GCA_964019695.1). NCBI lineage: Eukaryota > Metazoa > Mollusca > Bivalvia > Lucinida > Lucinidae > Loripinus > Loripinus fragilis. Next base: position 69,803,978 of record OZ026521.1, read on the forward strand.
ATTACTAGCGATGAGTATAATTTTTAATAACTCTGCTCAATATGGAATAATTGATAACAGACAAACATTGCATGCATTCCAAAATAGGTAATTATGCATGACGCTTACCGGAGAAAGCATCCCTTTTCGGTGGCGTTAATGTGAAATCGCCACAATTTACTTTTCTTTTTCATTTCTTAGTATACCCAAGACATTCAGTTAACTTTCTTCTGGTACATGTATGTACTAGCCTAGGACTGAATTTGGCACACGCAAACGATTCGAATCACCTTGTATAACGTGTAACAGGGCCGGACCCAGAGAGTTTGTTTGCCGGGGGGGGGGGGGGGGGCACTGAAAGCCGAAGACTTGAACCTAGCGAGGTGGAGGAGAGTATGAGGGATGGTCAGGGGGATCTCTCCCCCACCCCCAAATTTTTTAAAAATCGATGTCTCTGAGAATGCATTTCAAGCCATTTCCATATTTTATAACCTCAATTTTTTAAGTTAGGTCAGACACTCAAACACCTGAATCAGCCCAATGTTCTGAAAAAAAGCAGAGCCCTTGTGAGGGGAAGGGGGGAGGGGCTAAAAATTAAAAAAATGCTGGGGAAAACATTTTTCAAGTCCACACCTATGAAACAATTGGGCATAGGTTCCCCTGTATTTTTTATTTTTTCACTCACCCAAAACCAAAAAACATAGGCCCAGCACGACAGCAGCCTAGGGACAACTGATAACAAAAATTATACTAATATACTTTGAAATCCAAACGCTGGGAAGAGTAGAGGTGTACCGTGGTGGCCACGGAAAGGCTTCACACCTTAATGTGTTGACGGCGTTGCTGTCCGCTGAGGAAGACCAGTTGGTCTCCATGGCCTAGTTGAAAGAATAAGACTGGGATCAGAAGCCCGAGAGCCCACAGTAGATGTCTTGAACTACAGCAATCTACATCCAATGTGTGCGGTCTATACTGCCCATACTATGTTATGAAGAGACATCAGGGAAAAACGATGAAAGACATTGTAAAAGACTTTAATGTTAAACAGAAGGAGCGAAATGATCGCTTGATAGTGACTAAAATGATGAAATTGTGTACTCGAAAGCGTCCAGTGCAGAGGAAATGATGTCATAATGTATGATTTATGTAGTGCTTGTTCTGGGTTCTATATTACAATAAATATAAAACACATATACTAGTTTTTGCGTTATTCTTATGCTTTCTCGATAAATCCTCCCACAACCACCACCCACCACCACTGTACCCCTACTGGTACCCACTATAACCCACTGTACCCCTGCTGTACCCTGACTGTACCCTGACTGTACCCCCCCCCGCTGTACCCTGCTGTACCCCTGCTGTATCCTCACTGTATCCTTACTGTATCCTGGCTGTATCCTCAATGTATCCTGACTGTATCCTCACTGTATCCTGGCTGTATCCTCACTGTATCCTCACTGTATCCTCACTGTATCCCTATCATTATACCCTTTTTTATCGAGTGCATGACGAATGGCTATTTGCGTTTTTTCCACAATATCATACTCTATTGTAAAATGTTCGTTCGTTTGTTTGTTTGTTAATGCGCTGGATCCTTGTAAAATAAATATAGAACAGTATACTAATGTTGTGTTTTACACTTTCCAGCTAAATATTGACCGAAATAAAGCCCTACCCTCACTTGTGTGCGTGTATGTTTGTCTGTCTGGCTGTCTGGCTGCATTGTTCTCTGCATTAGTGTGTGTGTGTGTCTGTGTGTGTGCGTGTGTGTCTGTCTGTACGATTCTCTGAAAAGGTGTGTGCGTGTGTGTGTGTGTGTGTGTTTGTCTGTCTGGCTGCATGGTTCTCTGCATAAGTGTGTGTGTCTGTGTGTCTGTGTGTCTGTCTGTCTGCATGGTTCTCTGTAGAGGTGTGTGCGTGTTTGTGGGTGCTTAAATGCATGTTTTATGCACGTTAAATAACAGCTAGTCTTAGCTATAGATGGGATATGGTCTACCTTGGTTATTGTAGAAAAAATAAACCCGCCTAAAATTGTCTTAAAACTCGTCAACGAAAAATCAATAAATATATAGTGTCAAAAACTGTTACATTTTCCCTATGCCTACCTCCTGATTTTGCCCTTTTGATTCGTATAAATAGAATTATATTTTGACTAGTTCTCATACTACTGACAATAACGATTAAGTATAAGTATTCTATTGATCAAGGTCAGTGAGTGAAAATGCTCATCATGGGTCGTGCACATTATTGATTCATATAAATGAATTTAACATACTGTTGTAAAATATTTGATGGGCGCTGTACAAGAGTGAAACCCCAATTATTGTTAGGGTCTAAGAGAAACAACTGTATGTAAGCAGGCAAGATTTTCAAACGTGTGTTCTGTCCCTTTGACTTTTCCTAGCAGGTGTTCGCTAGTACAGGTCCCATAAAAAAATTCCCAATAATATTATTTTATGGTGGTCATTAAAAAAATGATTTTCTTGCCCATGAGAATTAAGTACTTTTTGCATGTGATCCTGACTTGCCTTGGGTCATGATCTGGGTCCAAACTGCTTGCATAGGTTATCCACAGACGACAAAAGTCGCTGCTAATACATACATGCGCTGGCCTAGGGTCGAAATCTGAGTGTTTTCACTTTAATATGAGCAATGACCTGATCTGGATCCAAATTGTCATTTAAAAAGACAATCAGCAGACGACAAAAAAGCAGAAGCAAAGAGTTAATGAACTAAGAGCTATCTTGATTCGAGTTAGGGGTTTCGAGTTATCAGGGTTTCAACTACATCCGTACCCTAGCTTGAGTGTGTGTCTGTCTGTGTGTTTGTCTGTCTGTCTGTCTGGCTGCATGGTTCAATGTTAGGGGCGGTCAGTTCAGGTGAACTTTTATCATGTCAATAAGTTTTCAATTTAACTAGAAAAGAGCCCACGCAAGCGCGGAAATATTTCATGATTGTCAATTTACCTTTATTTTGCATTTAAAAAAGCTGAAACTTGTATCCCCCTTTCATGTGTGTTAATTTTTCACAGCTTTATGAAATCTGAAACTTGTATTGGCGATTCTAGTCGCCGAAATGACCATGGGCCCAAATAGGTATGGGCCGAAATGACCCGAAACCGGCGAGTTTTAATTTTTTTTACAAAAGCTGATACTTGTAAACATGATTATGCTTATATCTTCTCATCTTGAAAATCACTAAAAATCTTCAGCGAGGTGACTTTTACTATATTTGTTTTCCTCCAAACAATGCCAAAAATCGCTCAAATCCAGGTTCTTATTTCTGAACAATGCACTTTTTTAAACAGATTTTATTGATAGCGTCATTGCCTACTGCGTCAAGTGGTACGACCAAGCCTATCAATGTAAGCTGTTTAGCGACCTTGAAACTTAGGATTATTGAGCGTGAGTCAGAGAAAGGTGTCTTGAACTTTCATAACTCTAGTTGCCATCAATGGTAGTAATTAACTATTTTATAGAAGTTCTGTTTGTTTTGTTACTGTTTTGTGAGTCCCCCCCCCCCCCAAAAGTCTGTACTTGTTTAAAGCTAGTGTCAATTTAAGTTTATACTAAGGTCTGCTGATTATTATAGTTTAGTGTTGTGTTGGTTACTGGTACTGTCCAAAAATAGGGACAATGTCGGAAAAATTAGTCTGCAATTTTTTAAGTGGTAGCTGCCCAAACCAATAAATGAGTGGTTTTCACACTCAAAATGCAAAGAAATACAATATTTAAGGAAATTTTTGTATACCAAATTATCTTCTTCAAAGGCAAACCTGGAAATGTCGTTACTTTTCGTGGTTAAAAAACAAACTTTTTCTCCTTATTTTTCTTCCAACTTCTGATTGGGAATTTTACTGTGCCAATTGGGAAAAAGGAGGTGTTTCGCCTTTGGGAGTGGGGCCAAATTTCGCCCCCCAAAATGGCCTGAAAAGGAACACTGATGCCGAAATGGTTTGGATTGATTGGTGTTTTACGTCCCGGTAAACAATTTTTCAGTCATGTTGAGACGGAGCCACTTCTTCCTGGGTATTATTAGTACTTTGGGAAGGTGAAAGTGCCTTTCTCAAGGACACTACACAGCGGTCGTGGGGTTCGAACTCGGGGCCTCTAGGTCCCGAGTCCGACGCTCTACCACTGAGCCACCGCGCCTCCATATGCCGAAATACACTTCCCTTTTTACGACCATTATAGGCGAAACGGAGCGGTCTGGGGCGAAGTATTTCGCCGATTTGCCCTCAAACTGGAACCCTGCTTGTACCTGAAAGCTAACATATAAAACTTGGGTTTGATTGGCCCATCAATTTCCGAGAAAAGCCAGTTTTAATTTTCATATACGTAAATGACCTTTAGCCAAGGTCAAGAAATGACCTCGGCCTTCAATACTCACAATTCTTCATTATTTCAGTTGGTTTCAGGTCAGAGGCTGAAATATTTGTGAAAAAATCAACAGCTTTCACTTTTTCCTGTAGAAAAGCCTAAGTTAACAAATTTGACCTTGTTGTAAAATTGGTCAAGGTCAACCGTAGGTCATCATTTGAACAAAGTATGATGGGCAGAGTCACCACTGCTACATACCAAGTTTCGTGGAAACTGGTTCACCGGTTCCGGGGAAGAAGATTTTTGAAGGGTTTTTACCATATATGGGCGTGGCGGCCATCTTGGTCATGTGACCCAGATGCAACAAACAAATTTTCGTTCCCCCTACCCAAAGAGGCTCCACATAAAATTTGTCTTTGATTGGTCAAATGGTTTCCGAGAAGAAGATGTTTGAAATTGTTGACGACAACGGACCATGGGCATCCTACCTATAAGCTGACATATGCTGCTAAGGTGAGCTAAAAACAAATTCAACCTCAAGCCCTCACCAGTAGCTTGCACCTGACCGTTCTAAGGTGGTGATTTTGGTGTAGTTCTTACTTCGTTATTTGCATACCTGTCAACTTTTTGAAATCTTAAAGAGTGAGATTGCGCGGGACGCCCTTAAAATGGTTATTTTCTGCTCGCATTTACCGCGCGGACCAATTTTACCAAATTTTTTAGGAGTGAGATTTATTTTTTTCTAAGAACCAAAAAGGGATTATTGGGCCGAAATGACCATGGGCCGAAATGACTCGGAACCGACGATTTTTTTTTTATTTTCTTTTTACAAAAGCTGATACTTGTAAATGCGGTTATGTTTATTTCTTCTCGTCAAGAAAATCACAGAAAAACTTCAGCGAGGCGCCTTTTACTAATAATATTTGATAGCGTCATTGCCTACCGTGATATAAGTGGTACGACCAAGCCAATCGATGTAAACAGTACATTATGCGCAGCGACCTTGACACTTAGGATTATTAAGCGCGTGTCGAAGAAAGGTGTGATGATTACCGCGACTAATAATCAGTTTTGATAAGGGATTATTTAAAATTACAGCCATATCTTTTTTTCTTTGGCGAGTTTGGCGGCGTTTTCCCCATTGTTGTTTATAATATGGCCGACTTGACACAGCATAATACACATATACATATGACATATACACAAAAATTCGGAACGCTTCGGTCATCTCCATTCAGTTTGTATTGGAAACCCAATCGATCTAAAAATAGTGACGCGTGACCATGAACGTGACATACACTAAATATAGAAACATTCGCCAGAGGGCGCAGTTCTTTTAGAAAACACACTTAATTCCAAAATTCTCTAAATCTATGCTAAATGAAAACTCATCCTAACCGAGATTATCAATGAAAGCAATATCTTAAAGTAACAGTAAAGAAATCAAGCATGAAAATGACCTCGATTTTTCAGTTTATGCGGTAATTCGTTTATTTAGTATTATAGATATGATTAATTGGGCAGGTGAAAAGAGAGAGGTGAATGACCATAGATATTATTTCGCGATCAAATAAACAGTAGCCAGTAGCCCCAGATAAGATACAGGTCATTTTGCATTTGAGCAATATAAGAAACATACAGGCCCAAAGTGTTAAAGCTTCATATGCACAGTCTGTGAGGAGTCTACCTTTGTCTTTGACAGAGGCCTTTTCAGCCTCTGCCAAGATTTGTCTCAGGAAAAGACAGAAACAGGATGAGAAAAACCCCAAAAGTAAGCAGCATGCAAAAAGACATGAATATAAAAATCCACACCTGTCTGAACACGTGTCAGAAGAAAAGGGCTCAGAGTGTAAGAGGTCATAATGTCTAAATATAGATAAACAGGTCTGAACGTGTCAGTTACTAAAAAAAAAAAATGACGTCATTACAAGAGTGACCTTGAACTTGATGCTATAATTCTACAGCATCCATTGGTCTGGTAAAAAGGGACCTTTTTACACGATTTTGTATGGTCATAAGGGACCTTTTTTTCGAACTTGACGCTAAAGAGCTGCACAACAACTGAGTGTGTTAAAAACATCAGAATTTTCATGAGTGCGCAGCACGAATGAACAGTTCGATGTTTTCAACTCACAAGATGAAATATAGTTGGTATTTACTAAAAAAAAGTAAATTTTCTTTTTATTTTATACTTTTCTTAGAAGATTTACAGTTAATCATTTTGTTAACCATGCTTCAAGGCGAATCACAATAATGTAAAATAAGACAAAGGAGTATTTGTGACAGAATACCTGGATCAATCTACATGATCTATAGTCATCAGGACTTACAGATGAAAAGAAATTTATCCAGCGTCAAAGTGCGAGACAAGTGACGCCATAAGCGACGTCATACTTTGTTGATGACGTTGCATAGCATATGTTACATGCATTGCCTCACTCACTGAAGCAGGAGGTGTTGAAAATTCAAAATCGAAAAATTTCAGCAAATCTGAATTAATTTGGTATCAAAATGTTCCTCATGTTCTAACTAAGAAAATGACTACCCACACTTGATGTTTATCTTGGCAAATAAGAAAGTTACAGGCGTTTGAACTTTCGAAGTGAGCTGCAATAAGTGAATGGAAAAGTCAGAGGTGATCCAAAAAAACGCTACAGTGAAAATATAGGCTGATATCAAATACTAGTGATTGATATCATATCATTTCACTGGTGATTGATATCACTTTTATTTTGTTGATATGCATTGATTTCACTGCTAAGTATAGAATAAAACATTTTTGTACCAATGAACGGTCCGACAGAACTTTTGACTTTCTCATATATTCACTGGTTCCAAAATTGTATTGTGAGACGAGCATATCATCTGTGGCAAGCACATGGTGTCATAAACTTTTTGAACTAGAAGGACCAGCCTGTTTCATGCCTGTTCAGAGACTCACAGGCAAAGGCATATGTGCAAAAATAACATAAAAACAAATAAATGTTAGTTGCCTTGCCTTGCATACGACAGTTGCACTGGTAACATTTGTCCGATAAATGTTTGGACTAACAGACGAATCTCGTAAGGTTGAAGTCCTTCAGTGGACCAGGAGTTTACACTGAATTAGCAGTAGTTTGAATTAGCAGTAGTTCAATTAAAACGAGTTTATCAACATATGAAATCATCCAATCCAACTCCAACCCCATTATATTGTTTCCAATAGTAGGTTGATCAGGGTTCACATTTTTTGCTTCCGTAATAAAATTAGTCTAATACAATTATATTCTTATTTCAAAAAGTGCTGTTGGCTAATTACGTCCGCTGCATGTTTTGAAGTGCACTACACCTGATTGTATTACGGAAGCAAACAACATGAGCCAACGCCAGACTGCTCCTAAGGTAGGAAGTTCTTCACCCATATTGTTCGCAGTGTAGGCCACCAGATTAATTTTATCCAGGAAGCAAAATTTATGAACCTAGATCAAACTGCTCCTGAAGGTAAATGTTCTTTATTTCATCCAATCTGGAGACTTAAATATCTGTTTCCAGAAGCGCTGTTTGCTTTTATGTTTGTTGCATGTATTATAGTAGACTCCCGACTAACTTAATCACAGAAGCAAACAATACAAATGTATGAGCCATGATCAGACTGCTCCTATGTGGGAAAGTCAGGTCTTGGTCCTTATTCTTCTCAGTTTAGTCCAACAGGCCAGTTTCAGTTTTATCAAGGAAGCTAATAATTTGAACCTTGATCAAAATGTTTATAAGGGGGCAGTCTGGTCTTGGTCCATACGTCAATGCATGAGTGTAAATTAAAGGCCTTGTCTCGGCGTTGTTTCCATACGTCGCTTCGATCCTGTGAAATGATAAATATTCCTGTCTGCTCGAACTGTCTCACGAGGCTATGAACAATCACGCGAGAGCAATTAAACCTATTTGTTTTACTCTTGGTACGGCGACAACCTGCCTAAAGCCTTCTAACGCTTCTTTTGGTGTACACGTAGCATTAGTACAGTATATCTCGGGACGTTATGCCTATTTGTTGATTTTCGATGTTCTGGCTCGAAAGACTCCTGAATAGTGCGTTTACATAATGATAACTTTAAACTACAGCTTTACGTTTTTTCAACATTATTCATGAACGCCTGTTCAATTTTGATACTTTTTACCATGGTTGTCTTGTCAGACGCGCGGCCTTTATGTACACATACTTTTTAAAGTAATCAGTTGTGTTAAATTTGGTGAATTTCTATCTAAGCTTTTTTGTTCAGTATATAAAAAGATCGTCATATTTAAAATTTTAAGTAACACCACAACAGTGTCTGGTTTTGACAGGGAGTTCGATGCTACTATAAAACATTGCTCGCTGATGTGCCATGGCCCAAAGAAAAAGAGTCGACGGATGGCATTAAAAGAATCTGGGACCTACTGGGTTCGAGAAAGAATACAGAACCAACATTTGCAGAATATTAAAATTGTGCTATAAAAGCTAAGGACTTGTTTGTCAAAGATCAAATCCCAATCCTATGCCTATATAGTGGTTTTGAAAATAGAAGATAAGCTTATACAAGCTGGTCCCAAGGATATAAACATGTTTTATGCTCAACTCGTCTGAGCACAAACTTTCAACTTCGTATAAAACTGAAATGCTAAAATTTAACTTATTTTTTAAACGCTGTAGTGACTGCTTGAAGTGCCATATTTGCCCATATATATTCTTTCTTGCATAACTGCAATCATCGCCACGTGTTTTCAATTGTTAATAAGTCAAGCTGGGTAACCAACCTGGCATTTTTGGAGATCTAAAAGAAGACTTTACATGTAATTGATTTATTGTATTATGGTGATAATATGTTGACAAGGTGAAAGACATAAATGAACTTTATCAGTCGCACAACACTAGTTACAAATTAAATTAATTTACTGAATACAAAAGTATTAAAAGAATAAGGTATTTATCAGAAACGTGTAAGTTCACTCTTTGAACGTGCATGCACAGCTATCTAGTGAGGCTACAGGTTAATTTTTCGATGTGATTTTTCCCTTTTCTTCTTTCTAAGTGTATAGGAGCAACAAATGTTCTGATGGGACTCTTTGTTTGTGAAGGCTCGTCTGAGTATTTGCTGCTCTCCAATGAGATTAGTACCAAAACACTTTGAAATATGCGGATCAAGGAGATTGGGACAGCGGGTCTGCCCCCCCCCCCCCCCCCCCCCCCCCCCCCCCCGCCTGAAAAATCACAAAGCTATAGGGTTTCTTAGCAATATTGGTCGCTTCCCTTGAAAAAACACAAGGCCAATTAAATGGAATTTCGCTGGCGGGCCGATGATGGCCAGCTTTAAGTGGTATTTGTCATCTAAAAAACCTTCAGTGAAGTTGTCAAAGTTGGACCCCCTCTAACAAAACTTTCACGACCCGCACATGTAATGCTTGTCCGGATTAGTAATATTACTTCTATGGATCGCAATACTGGGGTCATGATTTTATACCTGCTGTGAGTTTTAACAATTGATGAAAGTTAATGTCTCAGTAACAGGTAGTAATATGGCTCAAGATTTGTTAAGAGTGACTCGAAACAATAACAACGCAAATTCTTAAGCTTGGCAAAGACTGATGGCTCCTCGGGACAACTTACCATTTTTGCAGCTTTGAATTTAAAACATTTGAAAACTTAACTTAAGTGGTCGTGAGCTGGCTAAATAGTAAACATGTAAGGCGAGACAACTAAGTACTAAAGCTTAAATTCAAAAGAAATGACAGGACCTTAAAAACATAAAAAGCTGATCAATTATACAAACTCCCGACGGCGACTTAAGAACATTGTTGATAAAACAAGGCAATGAAAAATGGAAATATGGCGTGCGGAGGGGCTTAGCGAGAATTGAAAAAGGTACCCCTTCCAAACCAGCGCACTATAACACTGGAATATTTTTTCGGTTGTTTATACGAGGGGCATTTGGAAAGTTCTTAGCATGGTCTTTTAGCTCAGTAACCGATTTACGAATCCTATCATGTTTGGTATTATTTTTGATAGCTATATTTCCTCTATGTTATGGCACATATTTCATGAGGAAATTGTAAGGCAGACTCGAAACATATTATTGTGAATAGCATGTACTGTTTGTATACTGGAAAACGCAAAAAAATCAGTGGAAGATACAACATTTTACCTTTTGAAAAGTGTACAGAACATTATCAATAGTTCATGGAATTTGATAAGTTTGTACCATTTGGTAGGCCACAATCTGGTACTGTACATTTATTATACAATTGATGACGGAGTTATATGTTTCTAATAACTACATGTAAATACCGGAATAGCAATACCAAAACTGGATAGAAAACAAAGCAAAACAAAACAAAAAAAAGCAATGCGCTATTTTTTTCGACTAAAAATCGCATGTCACAATGCACATATTTTAAAATATATAACCGACAGTAGTTTTAAAAATACTGTGCGTTTGTATTTTTGTCAAGCACAACTTATGTCTTTGTATTGAAACAAACAAAAATTTTGTACCAAAACAAAGGTAATATAACTCTAAGATACCTCTTATAATCTTCCCATGGGGCTGTGTACGTTTAGCTATGAGATGACGTTCTGGTTCATTTCAATTGAAAACGGTGGCAAACAAAAAAATAACTAGAATGCGCAGTCGATGGGGCGCCATCGCAAATCCCCACGCTAAAGTTTTTGACCCCCTAGCACCCTAAAGTCTACCCCTGGGGCATGATCCTAGCAACAGAATGAAAATTCTGTTCAATATCATTCTATCTTTTATTTGTAAGAGCATGCACAAAGTTTGGTATAAAAATCTTTGAAATTGACATGGTTACCATACTTAAATGATATTTGACCTTTTGACCTCACTCCAAGGTCACCAGTTTGACCCTAGGATGAAAATTTTACTTGCATTCTGCTCCGCTCGTCATCTCAAGCGATTTGATATGCTACATGACCATGTTTGAAAAAAATGACCTCCTGGGCACCTCAGCGCTCCAAAGTCCCACCCCTGGGGCATGACCCAGGCGACCGAATTAAAATCCCGTCTGGTATGTTCTGTATCTTTCATTTGTGAGAACACACACAAAGTTTGGTATACAAATCTTTGAAATTGACTTTGTAATTGAAATTAATTGATATTTGACCTTTTGACCCCTCCCCAGGGCCCCAGGGGGCGGGGCCAAAATGAATTTGCTGTTGCACGACCCATTCATGTGAGTAACTCACACACCAAATTTGGTTGAATTTCGTCCAATGGTTTAGGAGGAGATAACATAGCGGACAGACTGACGGACGGAAGGAGTCGATTACAATATCCCCTTTGCTTTTTCCAGAAAAAGCGTGGGAATAAAAATACCTTGAGAGTAGAAAACAATCAATTTTGTGATGGTTAACGCGATACCATGAAAATTTCTTATGCCATCGACAAAATGTGAGGGGTTAAGTTACCCCAGCCCGTTCTTGAAAAGTAGGGGTAGTGTTATTAGGAATAATTTTCTTGAATAAAGAACTAAACAAGCCACCATTTTTGCGCGACAAAATGATTTTTACGCATTGTTCGCTTCCAATAAAGCAAAACATATACTCAATAGGCAGTGTTCAAAGTTTAGCAAAGGCAGTCATAAATGTTTGGAAAACCTTTGTACAAGGGGCATTTGGGAAGCTCTTAGCATGGCATCATAATTCCACATTGCGTTGATAAAATGCTATCAAATAATACATTTTTGGAAACTAGAATTCAACAGCTATTTGATGGTTTAATTTTCGTCTCGCCAAAAAAGGACTCGGCGTGCACCTGCAGCGCATGCTCAAAAAGAGTACGGTTTTAATGCACTGGCTGAAATTTTAAGCAAAATATTTGTAAAAAAAGCGAAGGAAAATTGGGGACCTTATTTACGATTATGGTTTGACAAATTAACGATTTGGTGCCAACTTATTTTTTATTAAAATATATTATTTGACCACTGCTTGCAAGACTTACACCTTTACATTCGGAAAATGCTTACTATAGAGAAATGATAAACTTTCAAAAATGGGACTTTTTTCGATTTTTCTTTATACTTTTACTATAAATTGTGTCTCTACAGGTCCATTAACAAATTTATTTCACTACGCAATATTTCAAAAGTTTTTTCACCTTTTAGTATACATTTATGGTCTATATTTTACCATACATATAATTAAATTCTAATGACATTTGTTTTCATAAATCATATCAACTTATAATCAGACAGCAGTTGTCTATAAATATCACATGCCTTCCATTGAAAAACACAACAACATACTTTAAATACATCCAATTAAACACAACAAAGTTTTAAGCCTACATCATAAAGTCAGTATTTCGTTGCGTCTCCCTTTGATTTAATAAGATCTGCAATTCTCCTTGGCATTGAATTTTAAAGTCCTTCCAGGACGTTCGATGCTATACAATACCACACTTGACATACTCGCTTCCACATCTCTTCTTTTTCACAGGATCTGGTTACCTATGTCTTTCTTGATTATATTTCAAACGTTCCCTATGCAGTTTGTGTATGGCGAATTCCCTGGTCACTCAGGAACGGGTATTTCGTTACATTCTAGAATGTTCTGATGTGCTTCCAGGTTTAACGTGACCTCCGTTTTTGCCGTTTATTCCTTAATGGTTATTTCAATTGAAAAAGAAATTTCAGAAATGAATTTAGATATAGACCGGGCTTATGATAACTAATATAAATGCGCAAATGGGTATATATCTCAAGGAAAAAGACTAAGTTATTCTGATTTGCACGGCATTTGGGCCTTAGTTCAAATTAAAGGCTGCTCCCAAAAATAAGATTTAGTTACGCTTTGTGTATCTATATCCACATGCTAATCGGCGATCGTATTAGTAATGGTTAAAGTTGTTAAATAAAAGAAAAACGGGGGTCACTTCAACTCTGGAAACACAATAGTACTTTTAGAGTAATGACATGGCGCGGAATCATGCATAAAAATATATCCCTTCTGTGGGGATACAAACGCATCCACATGTAATTTCAATATCATAAATAATATTATTCAGGTATTTTGCACTGTCCATGTTACCATTACTTTCCTCAGAATACACAGGCCTCTGCTGCTAATGGCTCCCAAGACTTGCACACTTACTAGCGATTTTACAGTAGTCTGAATACACTTAGCATGATATTTTTCATACCTTTTTTTGCCAAACACGACAATGACATGGCGTCGATTGTTATGACTGTGAAATACAGACTAAGACTAATGTGAATGCGTCGCGATCCCACAGAAGGAATATATCTTTATGCATGATCTTGCGCCATTCCATAACACTAAAAGTACTAGAAAATTACTAGAATGTAACAGGATACCCAATCTGCAATGACAAGAGAACTCGCCATAAATAAATTCCATAGAGAACGTTTGGAATATATAGAAGAAAGAGATTGGTAGCCAAAATGCCACGTTTAAATGAAGAGATGTGGAAGCGAGTATTTGAAGCATGTTATAGTGTAGCACTGAATGTCCTTGGTGACATTAACAATTCAATGCCAAGGAGAATTGCAGATCTTATTAAGCAAAGGGAGGTGCTACGAATACTGAATTTATAATGTATGCGTATAGTTATGTTGTGTTTTCATTGGAATGTGTTAAGGTATGTTGTTGTGTTTTCAGTGGAATTTATTCAATATTCATATACAAATGTTGTCTGATTATACGTTGATATGATTTATAGAAATGAAATGGCCTGAGCAATTAATTACATGTATGGTAAAACATAGACCATTAATGTTTAAAAAGAAATGTGAAAATACATTTGAAATATTGCATAGCGAAATGACTTTTTAATGGACCTGTACAGGAGCACGAAAAATGCCTATTTGGTGTATGTTTTGCTTTGCTTGTAGCGAATTCCGCATTAAAATCATTCGTCGCACAAAAAGTGTGGATTGTTTAGTTCTGTATTCAAGAATATTATAACTAATAACACTACCCCTACTTTTCAAGAAGTGGGTGGGGTAACTTTACCCCTCACATTTTGTCTATGGCATAAGTACTTCTCATGGTATCGCGTAAACCATCACAAATTTGATTGATTTCTACTTTTAAGGTAGTTTTACTTTTTTGTTTGCCACCGTTTTCAATTGAAATAAACCAGAACGTTAACTCATAGCTAAACTTATTCTGCCCAATGGGAAGATTATAGGAGGTATCTTCCCGTTGTGGTGATTTTACAAAATTTCTTTTGGTTTCAATACAAAGAGCATAAAGTGTGCGTGACAAAAATACCAACGCACAGCATTTTTAAACTACTGTCGGTTATATTTTTTCAAAATATGTGCATTGTGACATGCGATTTTTAGTCGAAAAAATAGTACATTGCTTTGCTTTCTAGACGGTTTTGGTATTGCTGTTCCGGTATTTAGTTATTAGAAACATCCAACTCGGTCATCAATTGTATAATAACTGTACAAGATTGTGGCCTACGAAATGGTACAAAGTTATCTAATTTCATGAACTATTTATAATGTTCTGCACACTTATCAAAAGGTAAAATGTTATATTTTCCACTGGAATTTTGCGTTTTCCAGTATATAAACAGTACATGTATTCACAATGATATTGTTCGTGTCTGCAGTATAATATCCTTATGAAAATTGTGCCATATTATAGGAGAAAGATAGCTCTTTAAAATGAAACCAAACATGACAGGGTTTGTAAATCGGTTATTGAGATAAAAAAAAACATGCTAAAATCTTTCCAAATGCCCCTTGTATGTAACAACATACTGGTTAATACTTTTTGAATATAATGATTTAAGTCCAAATTATATATGTCTGAGATGCGAAGAAAACATCGATTTGAAAGCCATCAAACTATAGCAAAGTCATGCAAAGAAGAAAGTATCATTTGCAAATGTTCGTTGCGCACAACAATGGAATGCAAATTTCCTCAAACATTTGCATTCATATCAGCATACATTATGCCATTTAACATTTCATTGTAAATGGTGGTAGTAATTATCCCCACGTTTTTTGAAAAAGCAAAGGGGATATTGTTATCGCCTCCATCTGTCCGTCAGTCAGTCCGTTAAAATATCTCCTCCAAAACCATTGGACGAAATTCAACCAAATTTGGTGTGTGAGTTACTCACATAAAAGGGTCATGCAACAGCATTTTTTGGCCCCGCCCCCTGGGGCCTTTGGGAGGGGTCAAAAGGTCAAATATCATTTAATTTCAAACACAAAGTCAATTTCAAAGATTTGTATACCAAACTTTGTGTGTGTTCTCACAAATGAAAGTTAAAACATATCAGACGGGGATTTCATTCCGTCGCCTACGTCATACCCCAGGGGTGGGACTTTGGGAGCTTGGGGTGCCAAGGAGGTCAATTTCTTTTTTCAAACATGGTCATGTAGCATATCAAATCGACGAGGATGACGAGCAAAACAGAATGCAAGTAAAAGTTTTATCCAATGGTTAAACTGGTGACCTTGGGGTGAGGTCAAAAGGTCAAATATCATTTAATTTTGGTTACCATGTCAATTTCAAAGATTTTTATACCAAACTTTGTGCATGCTTTTACAAATAAAAGTTAGAAAACATGTTGAACAAAATTTTCATTTTGTTGCTAGGATCATGCCCCAGGGGTAGACTTTGGGGTGCTGGTGGTCAAAAACTTTAGCGTGGGGATTTGCGATGGCGCCCCATCGACTGCGCATTCTAGTTAGCCTTTGTTATGCTTAACAAATATTTTATCAAAACAGCATATTTCCAAGCTAAGACTGTGGTGACTGTGGTATTACGTTTACATATACTTGTAAATAATTGAAAATCGGCCTTCTCATGCAGTGTTACGTCCAAAACTAGCATAAAAATATAAGGTGACCAATTTGAAAGTATATTTAACGATTTGTTTCATGGAACAGAACGCTATTCAAGGGAGCGCAGTGGCTCAGTGATAGAGTACATGACTCGAGACCGAAGGGCCGTAGGTTCGAGCCTCACTGGTGCCACCTGTGTCCTTGAGCAAGACACATTAATACTAGCTTAGGACTGGTTCAACCCAGGAAGACCTGTCCCTATATAACTGAAAGATTATTGATGGGACTTAAAGAATCAAACCAAACAAACAAAGAACGCTATTAAACAAATGCAATAATAAAATAGTTACGCCAGTTTAAGGTGTTTTTTGTAATTTGGTGCGATTCTTACAAAAGATTACTAGTAAACAGCACAATAATAAATCATGAGTATTTTACTACATTCTCATGAATGTCTTGGGTTAAAGTGCGTTAATTTCAAATATCAAAAAAATGCGTTTTTTAAATATAAATGTGCGCACTTTGAAAAGTATTTAATTGCCTGAATTTCAATTTTATTATTTTTTTCTGTAAGTTTGAGTAAAAACTAGAAATTGAATTTGTATTTTGGTTTTGATTTTTTTTAATTAATTCATTTTGTTTTGTTATTTAAACTGATATATCGATGTTTTCAAATTATTGTTAACGTTTCAGATTAAATAAACATAAAAAAATAATTTACTTATTTTGCATCATTTTGAATTAAAATGCACAGTAAACCTGAATTAGAATTACTATATATTTGACTTAAAGTGAACACACAAAAAATTGAAATGAATTTAACATATGCAAAACCATTTATGTGCGATCAAATTTTGTTTTTCCCACAGAATGGCATACAAAACTTTGACCACATCGATGTCTTTGCAAAAATGAAAATTATTGAATATTAAATTTTAATCCTCATATGACATGATAGAATGATGAATTGTGAGATAGAATCTATCTCTGGTGTTTCATTTTTTTAGTTTTAGCTATATTACTTATTCATCTTTTTATTATCGTTTTGGGGGCGTGGGGTGACTGCCAGTAGGCGTAACAAATGCACATATAATCCATTCGTAAGTTATGCCTATTTAAATTTCTAGCTTTTAGTCATCTCGCACGCACCCCCCCCCCCCCCATCCTTAAAAACAATCTAGTTTTATGTGCTTTTTATCGTTCTGTTTCTCCTAACAGTCGCTATTGTCTAAATCCTTCTACTCTTTTAAACCTTTTATCATATGACGTCGCGTCTGGGATTAAATAACGCAATGCAATAAGATCGATAAACCGCTAGTGGTTTACAGATTTACGGGAAACGTTATGACATCTATAACAATGTTGCGTACATAATGACAAAATTAAAACGTTTTTACGTCAGAAAGGGGATTTCAAATTATACTAAATGTCATATGATAAATAGAATCTAACATTCGTGCTCCTGTTTTATTGAATATATTTTACTAGTTGCGAGAAAAGAGATAAAATGCTCGGCAAGTCTCGCATTTTATCTCTTTCCCCCAACACGTTTATTAAACTCAATAAAACATGAGCACTCATGTAAGATCCTCTATTTAATTTACCTTTAAACCTGCTCATCTATCTGGCTTATATCTTTGCATGTTTTGTTGCCGTTTGCTGACAATTGCATACATTACCCTATAAAAACTATCGCTCAGTGTGTCAAGCAGATGGGATCAAGATCAAGACCGATGTTTTGCTGGTCCATATCTGGGGCCAAATTATTTGCAGAGGCTAACAGCGGACAACAAATGTCGCCTTTAGCAAGGAATGAGCCACTTAAGTGACCTGTGGACGTTTCATTTTGTTTATCAAGGGGATACAGTTAAAAGTTTCCCAATGAGCAAGCGTTTCTGTCCCTCAATGCTTTTTACTTTATCTCAGCTGATGGTGTAGATCTAACCGGAACTGCATTGGCAAATTCCGCGGATTTAGACCACGGATTTACGTCGAGGATCTACTTTGATTACGCGGGTGATAGCGTGAAGCCGACGTTATATAATGTGACGCTGACGTCACAGAAACCATGTTAACACAATAACAAGTCTTATTGCAGCAAAACAAACGACTATAAATGAAGTTTATGTATTTTTCCAATTAAATATCACTATATATAACAAGTGCATGAAGCTAACATATATAGTTCTTGGTCTCAAATGGCATCCAAAAATAATACAAATAGATACATAGCTAAAAGTTTAAAAGAACACAACATAATATTTTGCAATTTACCACCATGCAATAGTACTCATATTATGACCCTTAGCGAGAGTTAGTTAATAAGTTATATCAATCAAAAATACTATGTGGCGTACCATAGGGTTCTCTTTTTGGTCCACTGTTAATTTTCATATTTATAAAGGATTTACCTCCTTATTTGGGGATTCAATTTAATCTGTAGATTTATATGTTGATGATACGACATTATATGATATTGGTTGAAATAAAGATATGTTAGAAACAAATCTCTTTGAATTTACTCAAAATTTGGTGTCTAGGGCATGGTATGATAATAAATACATTGACAAACAAAACCAATGTTAATATCAAGTAGGCAAATGAGAACACTTCTGAAAAATAAAAAAGTTGGTACCTGTATATGATCATTTTGATTTGCAATTAATTAGCTGTGAAAATGTGCTTTGTGTCCATATAGATGACAACTTGACATAGACAAATTATTTTCAATAAAGTACCGCCATACCTTTGGCTTTTGTTTCAAATAAAATTATACATTTTTTACCACACAGAATGTTATTTTACAATACTTATGCTACATTTGTAAGCCTCCTATTGAATATTGTTGTGTGATTCTGGGGGATTCATTTAATTATAATGTACATACATTGAAAAAACAACAGAGAAAAGCCTGTAAATTGATACTTGGTATGGATTATATATCATTGGAAGATGCTCAAACACAATCACATATGTTTTCATTTGTTGAATTAGGATTTCATTAACAACACTTAAAGAGACTAGGTCTGTAACTATGAACAATTTTTGAAAAAAAATATTTTTAAATCATTTGTAAAAATAGAATTTAGTTATGTTTTAACAATAAATATGTTCAGTACTGCTGAAAATTGCATGGCAAAGTGAATTATCTTATAAAAACAGGTGATGTTTCTCTTGTTAGTAATTATTTACGTCCCTCCAATAATTCTACACTTGATTTTTAACATAAATGCTGTTGATAATTTGTTAAGATTTGTGAATATGGTAAAATGTTTACCTAAATTTGAGCATTTTTACTGTATGCTTGAAAAATAGAAGCTTTATTTCCAAAATTAGAAGATCAAAAATTACAAACTATGCAGCTTTAAGTGATGTTTAAAGTAACTCAATGCATATCACCAATTTATATCTAAGAAATGTTCCACGTTAGGAGATTTTATTTGAAATAGTATTCCAGTTGAAATAAGAAATACCAACACGATTGATGCTTCCTTTAAGAAATGTTTACCATGGATGAAAGATCTTTAGTTCTTATGTTCGTGCTCACATACCTACGACGTGGAGTCAGTTTTGACGGTTTACAGAACCTAAACAAATATACACATATATTATCAAAACTTGATTTTCTCTCAACTTTTCATTTTGGATCACTTTCTTTCTACTCATTATGTTCATTTGTAGTTGTTAATGTTTTAGTGTAATGTTTGATATTTCAATAGATGCTCTGCTTGCGTTAAGAGGGCCTCTGGGAAGAGTGGTTATACCAATTGAGTCACCCTCATAAAATAAAGCCATTACTTACTTACTTAATTACTTACTTACTTACTTACTTACTTACTTTACTTTACTTACTACTATAAAAGACACGGACCTGTTTTTCTTGCAATTAGTTTGGGACCCATCAATGATTGTGCTTGTTGTGGAAATTGAGGTAACATTTCCATGCAGTGTTTTATGTAAAAGAGATTTTTGTAAAAAGAAATACTCCTTTTTTCAAAATATTTTCAGATAATTATTTTGATATAACACTCGAAATAGCTTCATTTTTGTATATTCCACATCCTTTACTTTATGAGAATTCGTTTGATTACATTATGAACCATTTCTAAGATTCTAAATATTTACAGAATCATTTCTAAGAAAATCAAATTACAAAGTTTAAGCCACTGACTTTAGCAGCGATTGTTTA
This sequence comes from Loripinus fragilis, assembly GCA_964019695.1. NCBI lineage: Eukaryota > Metazoa > Mollusca > Bivalvia > Lucinida > Lucinidae > Loripinus > Loripinus fragilis. The sequence continues at coordinate 69,824,261 of OZ026521.1, forward strand.
ATCCAAGTAAGGATGAAAGCCAAGATCAGGTCGATACAGTCAAGTGCCACACCTGACTAAGGACACCACGTGGAAAAGTGACAAAACCACAAGAAAACACCAAACAAAAGAGTGCAAAGAGGCCAATCATTTCCCAGCAGATGTCCACAAGGCTACAATGTACAGACAAGACAGCATGACAGAAACAAAACAGTATCAACAAAATGGATCTACAAACAAAGCACAGTCTTGAAACGGGCAGTAAAAATAAGTGGAACGCTTAAACTAGTTTTATGGTACCAACCTCACCTTCGGTTCTGATGATGATCAAGACAAATAGATGTTTGGTTCATATGAAATACCCCCAAAGCATCCTTTGCCTCTCTACATTGGCATTCTTTCGAATATTGTAAAAGAAACTGATGTTCTATCTCAGTGCCAATTGAAGTGTATGGTTCGTTCATTGGATGGGGGTAACATTATCACCCATGGAAAATTATCAGGTGTTCCTTTAAATATTTAGCAGTGCACATAGTACAAGCTTGCATAATTCATGGCTTCAAAAGGTATCCAATACGAGGGGTGATCAGAAAGTTCTCAGAAACGTGTTATGAAATCGTGTTGCGTCTATCAATTGCAATGATCATTCACAAACAAAAACTATTATTCTTTGCAAGTTGACTGAAATTACAATTTAGAAAATATTACATCAGACGTACGAGCGCGAGGCACCGTAGTGACACCACTGTGCTGGACCAAGAGCATCTGTACCCCGGTGATGTCTACTTGGGCTATAACTCGTATTGGTGCTTGAATTGATTGGCAATGTTGAACGAAAAGAAATGTTTTCTCATTCTTTTGGCATAATATGAGGCTTTTATGTTATTCCGATGCACTATGTTTTCAAATTCAAAGGTTTGAGATCAAAGGAAAGGCTTAAATGTGTCTTCTTGTTTTTCATTTTTTTGTAAATCTTAAATAAAAACTTATTTTCTAATTAGTGTTCAACGCAATAATCATTATTTTGGACCTAACTATTTATTTTAGATCTACTCTCGCGTATAATTGGTGTTTTTTTAATATAATAATTATTCATTTAAAAAAATGACTCGTCAAAACAGGCAATATGTTCATAATTGATGGATGTTTTGACTTTTTAAAAGTACCATCATTCGTTTCGATTTAGGAAAAAATCGTTTTGATATAAATCTTCGAAAGTTTGCACAGAAGAGAAGTAAACTAGTCGTTAGATATGCATGGAGCGCAATGTGGGCTATCACAGCATAAAATATTACAAGACGTTGATGCTTGATTGGTTATGTATTCCACAAGCGAAATGCAACGTAAAATGCCCCAGTTCGCACTAAGTAGCGTTGGTTTGACGACAGCTGTAACGCATGTAGACGACCAATATCATTAGAGCTGTTACATGTAATTTTATTTCCGACAATGTGGCATTTTGACAAGTGTAGACTCAGACGAGCCTTTGCAGCTTCCTTTTAAGCATATTAACTCCAAATAATGTTCGGTCAATAGCTTAACAGTTATAGAATATTCAACCGACTAGCAAAGGCTCTGATCGGACTGCCCGTATGCGCAGGCTGATCTGAACCTTTTCTGGTCGCACATACCACATTGTTGGAAATCTCATGACATGGATCATTACAGAAAGCAGAATACCGCTTAAGCTGGCGCTAGGGGTCGTGAGAATTGCTGCACTTTCCATTAATTCTTATGATCAGACTTGATAACCCGAGTATGCTGTCTTCTTATATTGTAGGTTCACTCTATTTCCGAAGGATCTGTTTATCCAGATTATTTAACCATGTTGTGACGGATCAACTGTATTTGTGTTACAGTGTTAAGTGCCGAAACTCTAGCTTTATTGATCAAACGATGTAGTAATGATGACTATTTTCCTCGCATTTTCTGATCGCCCCTCCTATATACCAATAGATGCACAAGGGTGTCAATGGGTTTTATAATTAGCGAATTTGTCCATATTTATTTATCAATAAGCAAATTTTGATGGCCAAATAACCGAATTTAGCTTTGCAAAATTTACTGATCACTGACTTTTTGCACTAACAGTTTGCTAATTACTGATGTTTATGCAGTCATTTAACTGGTTCATGATTTCAGAGGTACCCCATGGAGACCCTTATACATAGTACCAGCTAACATAGTTTATGGCTATAAAAGTACGCACAATTTACAAATACATGACCTAAAACAAGCTTACATAGTTTATGGTTTCAAAGGTTGACATATAACTTGCCCAAAACATCTAAATTATAGTACAAGCTTACATATTTCATGTCATAAAAGGGTTAAATTAATTTCTTTTCAAATTTAACAATAGTTGAATCATGGTCTAGAGTTTTGTTCTTTAATCTTGTGATACATCAATTTAATAAACAACCGTTTTTATTGGCATAGATTTCTAAGTATAGTAGCCAGAGCTTAAATTTCTATTCAATTGTCTAGATCTAGGCCATGCTCTAACTGGATGAGGTTCTTGTTAGCGCACAGTAACATATTAAATTTATGACCAAGTCTATAATGCATCTTGAATGTCATATGATCAAGTCTTCAGATACTTTATATTTGCTTAAATTATTGACTTATGCAAATAAAGAGGCAAACAGTGTTGATCCAGATCAGTAGCAGTCTATTCCGTGTCTTCACTGTTTGACCTAGAGGATTTTAAACATTTCAGCAGATGATTAAATAATAGGTGCTTCAAGGATTATCTAAACTAAGGAAAAATTACGTGTTTCTGGGTCAGACAATTACTGAAACCTTTAGCGCCAAATTACTGTTTTTGTTGTTTACTGAAATATTTTAAAAGCCAAAAGTCCAACTTTGTTAAATAGTGTAGATGCAGACAAGTGTATACCCAGATCAAGAGCAGTCTGATTGAGTCTACACTGTTTGTCTTTACTAACATTAGTAATTAGTAGACAATATAAACAGATGCCATTTTCATGTGAACAACATGAAGTTGGCTGATATAGATCTGCCAGCCTTCCAAAATTAACTGAAGAGGTTTTCATTGAAAACTATTAACCCTTTAAATGCTATTAAAATGCATCTAAAATGTCATATGCTGAAGTCATCTGCTAACATTATTGACACATGTAATTTTAGAGGCAAACAGTGTTGATCCAGTTCAGCAGCAGTCTATTCTGTGTCTTCACTGTTTGACCAAGAGCTTTTTCAAACATTTCAGCAAACACTATTTGCATATGCACCTACATTAGTCAGTAATGTTAGCAAGCAACCGCAGCAGATGGCATTTTAAGATTGATAATTTGGAGGCAATTTATGGCTCATTTTATCAGCAGGACAAGAGGTTGGCTGAAACAATTAGATCTGTCAGGCTTGGTTAATATTAACGGATAAGGTGGATCAGCCAATTTGAATCTGATTGGACAATGATACAAAACATTTAATATAATTTTATGTTTTTATGGGTAATTTTAATAAAGTGACTCTGCTGCTCAGCCCCCTCGTCACTTTTATAAAAAATACTCATATAAAGCTTTTTCTAAATATTACATAATATACACTCAGAAAAACAATTGAAGGTATTCAAAAAAAGATCAACAGGTTGTTAAAAATCGGAAAAAAAATGCCAAAATTAGTTTGCTATCTAATCAAACTATCAACAAAACATTAAAATGAGGCGCGGCATGAGATTTACAACAATGTGGTATGTGCTACCAGAAAATGCTCAGATCAGCTTGCGCATACGTGCAGTCTGATCAGAGCATTTGCTAGTCGCTTGAATATTCTACGAGTGTTAAGCTACTGACTGAACAGCATTTTGAGTATTTTAACTTGACAGTAGGTTGCACAGGCTCGTTTGAGTCTACATCTATCAAAATGCCACATTGTTGGAAATCTCATGTCGCGGCTCAAATTATCTGAAAATAAAATGTATTGGATCATTAGTTACGCTACAGCAACATGCCAACTGTTTCAACCCATTCTACCGTAAATTCACACCCTTAAGATAAGATTTTCTACTTTTTGCTGAATACATGGCCTGGTCATGCTTACCTTTAATTTTGCCATATATCAATTTTCATACCCTTTAACATTCATAACACCTAAACCGCGAAGTCTCCTTTCAAATATACTAAGACAAACAATTGAAGGATATTTGGATTCAGTATCATCTCTAACATTCAGTACAATAAAAACTTTACTCATTATGCATGTATTTCATAGTTCCGGACATCTGCAATCAAAACGGATGCTTTATTTTAGTCACGCTTCAATGGTTTAAGTACAGTACAAATCCAAATGGTTCAACCCTCTATACTGAAAAGTCACGAACGTTCAAAAATGATTGAAACCCATTTTTATCGTTTGTATTCCATAATGACTGACTCCAAAACCATCGCTGGTTCTCCTATCAAGAAATGGCACCTAATTTTGAAGCTGTTTTCATTCTTTTCCTGCAATCTTGTAGTCAAATTTACCGTGGTATGCCATATTCGTGTATTTTTGTTCAAGAATTTGTCCCATTATTAGGGGCAATGACTGATAAATTGGTGTTAACTTTTTTCTGTGGTCGGAATTAGGACATAAGCAATGACCTGGTAAAGGTTGCAGCAAAAATTGAGAGCGCTACATTTTTTGCTTGTGAACTTTGGGTAGAGAGGGTCGGTACATTTGGTGTAGTACTGTATCGTAACCAATGACCCGTGAATTTCATTATGCATTTTGGTGAATTGCACAGTAATAATTCTATCAATGACAAAAATAATTTGTTTGAAAATTATGTTCCCAAATGTTATAATGTCAAAAGAATTCTAATATCCTTCAATTGTTTTTCTGAGTATATATGAGTACATAAGGTATACCCCAGCCAGTTTGACACCAAATTGGCAGTAAAATGTCATAGGGTACATTTAAGTAACCACCTTTCCCTATCCTTACCATACAAAGGCCTGCCCCTATATTGTCAAATGTATATAGTGTAAACAGATTATGTAGTGTGACGGTACTTAGGTAGTTGTAGGTAGTACTTTTGGTAGGTAACTGTAGGTAATATGTAGTGGTAAATAACACATAATCATTGTTTACACCTTCTGTGGTATACTGCATAGCACCTTTCATATTTGTATAAATCATTTGACATATTCATTTATTAAATTTATAATTCATATATATTTTGCAGGTTAGTAGCCTTTATCATATTCATTGCAAGACATTTTAGTCATTTAGGTGATATTCATATTGCAATAATTGCTTTATTGTAAATTGTGAAATTCACTCATGCATAATTGTATATTGAGCAATGGCGTGTATGTAAATAACAGCTGACACATAACACATAATCATTGTTTACACCTTCTGTGCTATACTGCATAGCACCTTTCATATTTGTATAAATCATTTGACATATTCATTTATTAAATATATAATTCATATATATTTTGCAGGCTTGTTATTAGAACCCATTACGAAAACCCTTGTTGGGTACAGTATATGCCCATAGGGCCAGACGTCCTGCGATATTGGTGGAGTCATTAAAGTAAACAAACAATTATAATGGGGTTTAATCATTTTAAATGTTGTAAACTTTCAGTGCAGTGGGTTACGCGACTTTAAACTGGAATGTTTATAATTTAATAATTGAAGCGTGGCCTAAATTATACATGGATTTTGACAGTTGATATCTGGATGTTATAAATGCATGCGTTTTGAAATTACTTTATATTTTATTGAACGTGAAAAACTAAATAAAATTCCTTCGATTGTTGTTTCTGAGTATATAGTATAAACTACCAAAGCTCGTGGCTTCCAAAAAGTGTAATTTTAACTTGCCCTAAATAGATAATATAGCACAAGCTAACAAAGATTGTGGCTTTAAAATTTTCATTTTAATCACCAAAAATATGCAAATAGATAACACATGGTAAAAGCATTCATTGCTCATGATTTTTTAAGTTCAATTTTAACTTGTTAAAATATACCAATATAGAGGGGCCTTTGGAAAATAAATAGCATGATCTTTTATCTCAGAAACCGACTATCAAACCTATCTATGTCTGGTATCATTTTAAACAGCTCTCATGTTTCTATGTCCAACACAAATTTCATCAGAATGTTACGATACAGCCATGATATATATATTTGTGAATAAATGTACTGTTTTATTGCAAAAAAGCAAAATTTCCACGAAAAAATGAAACTTTTAACCTTTTGAAAAGGGTGCCAAATATTAAACAATATTTCATGATTTTTTTTTATAATTTTGTACCTTTTTAGGCAATCATCTGGTCAAGTCATTATACAAGTAATGAATGATTTCGTTGTTTATATTAACTGAGCGCTCAGGCAGCAATACCGAAACCTTTTAGACAACAAGAAAATGTGATTATTTTAAGGACTAAAATCACATGTCACAATGCACATATTTTTCAAATATATGGCCCGCTGTAGTCTTAGCATGCTCTGGGTTGCTTTGTGGGTTTTTTCAAGCACACCTTGTGTTCTTTGTATTGAAACCAAAATAAAAATTGTAAACCAGAATAAAGAGAAGATAACTCTTAAAATCTTCACATGGGATAGAGTGCGTGTAGGTATTAGGTGACGTTTGGTTTATTAAAAATGTGGCAAACAAAAGAGCATTATTTTAAGAATAGAAATCAAAGTATTTCTTGACGTTTCGCGCATACCATGAGAAAAAAAGATGCATTCAACAATATATGAGGGGCTGAGTTACCAAATCCACTTACTGAAAAGTAGAGTAGTGGATTTAGGAGTAATTTTCCTACAAGCCAACTTTTTGTGCTACGAAATGTCATTTATACATTATTTGCTACAAATAAAGCAAAATGTTTACTCAATAGACATATTTCCTGCTTCTGTAGTGACACAATTTATAGTAAAGTATAAAGCAAAATAAAAAGGCCCATTTGTAATGTTTCCATTTCTCTATAAGTAAACATTTACCAGATATAAGGACGTAAGTGGTTATAACAGTGATTGCACAATATACTTTTTTAAAAAGTTTCCGCCAAATTGCGTCAATTTTCCCCAAATATTTTGCATCAACTTTCAGCAAGTGAATGTACACCTACTCATTTCAAGCAAGTTCTTTTTCAACAACAATCAAACCATAAAGTAGCTGTTGAATTCTAGTTTCCAAAAATATTATTTGATTTCATTTTACCAACGAATTCAGGAGTTATGATTTCATATATGCATGCTACGAAGTTTCCAAATGCCCCTCGTAGAGCATAGTACTAGCTAATTTAGTTAAAGGCTTTAACAGGTTTACTTATAACTATCCCTAGAATATACGTATATATAATTATGTACAAGCTGATTATATGACAAAGCTCATGGCTTCAAAGGTATCCAATTATATACCAATAGACGCATAAGGATGTCAATGGGCTTAATGCTTAGCGAATTTAGGCATTAATATCTATTACTAAGCAAGTTTTGATGGTCAATAAACCAAATTGAGCATTGAAAAAGAGCTCTTTACTAATCACTGATTTTTCCCTTACTATTTGCTGATCTCTGATTTTCAGCCAAAATTATTTCAGAGGTATCCCATTGAGACCCCTATACATAGTACAAACGAACATAGTTTATGTCTATACACATACATATCATAAAACAAACTTCCATAGTTTATAGTTTCAAAGGTTGGCATATAACTCGCCCAAAAATCAACTATTCTAAATTCTAATGCACTTGATTTTGTAACGTGACATCTGATTGGATAACGTCAAAAATTTGCGACAGTATATCCTGCGACAGTATATCCTGCGATAAACTGTACGAAACAGTTTGACGTCATTAATTATGTCACATATCGTTGGATGACGTGCGACGTTTTACTGCTTTCAACACTCAGAAGTGCATCAGAAAGGGAATAATCATCTTCAAAATTTTCTTTTGGGGAAGTATATTGTCGGATACATGTGCAGAAATCACGTTTTACGGCTCCGTCGCTTTAAAACTAAAATTTCGACCGTATATCAGTCAATATACCTCCCGAAATGAAAATGTTGAATATGGTTATCCCCAAAATATAGTACAAGCTAACATAGTTCATGTATATAAAGGCTTCAATTAACTTGTTATAATTTTAACAATAGATAATATGGGCCTCGTCGCGAGAAAACCTGTCTTCGGGGGTTTGCGAACAACACAGGCGCAGACCAGCCTGCGCATCCGCGCAGTCTGATCAGCGCCTTTGTTATTCGCGTTTTGTAAAGTACCATATCTAAGCTTGCTACAAGCGAATTTTCATTTGTCTAGCTAGTCTCTGTAGCTGAGCAGACTGGTTTGAATCTCACTTTGTCGGAAACCCCGAAGACAGGTTTTCTCGCGACGAGGCCCATATTATATACTCAGAAAAAAACAAGTGAAGATAATGGGAATCTTTAGGGTGTTTTATATTTGAAAAAATATTTTTCACCAAAATTTGTCTGGTATCTGATTGTATGATCAACATAACATTAAAATAATGTAAAAAATGAAATGTATGGGATCATTGGTTACGGTACAGTACCTTGCCAAATATAACAATCCTCTCTACTGAAAATAAACAGCCCCGAAATAAGATTTTCTACTTTTTGCTGAATTCTTGGGTTGGTCTTTGCTTACCCCTTAATTTTGACACATAAAAATGTTCACACCTCTTTAACGTTCATAACACCTAAATTAAGACGAAAACTTCTTGTAAGAATATACGTTCGTAAGAATACCAGAGCCAATATGACATCAGATCAGTAGTAAAACATCGACAACGACCAGAAAAGTAGGTATCAAACTTATAAACAAGAGCCAGCAATGATTTTATATCCAGTTATTAAAGTATAAACACATTTCAAATAGGGTTTAATCATTTTTAAATGTTTGCTAACGTTTAGTGCAGTGGCTTTGAACTGTAATGTACTTAAATCATTGAAGCGTGGCCTAAATTGAACATGCATTTTGATAGTTGATATCTGGGTCCTATAAATGTATGCATTTTGAAATTATTTTATATTTCATTGATTGTTAGAAATTAAATAGAATTTCAACATTATTTTATCATTTTTCTGAGTATATAGTATCAACAACCAAAATCGTGGCTTCCAATTAGTAAGTTTAACTTGCCCTAAATAGATAATATGGTACAAACTAACAAAGAGCATGGTTTTAAAATTTTCAATGAAAACTCGACAAATATATTCCAGGTACAATCTAACATAGTTCATGAATTTTTAAGTTCAATTTTGACTCGGCAAATATTTAGAGGATCTTACACGATTGATCATTTCATATGAACTTTATTAAAAGAGCCTTTGGCGGGTTAAATAAATTCAGTATGAAATGATCACGCTTATCAAATGGCCTTTGAATTATGACTGAATTGCAACCAAATATTGTTTAGTTCAATGAAAATGTGCATTGTTGTAAAGGACGTCGTCATGACATTACTTGTTCCCGCCGAAAATGTTATGTTACACGTGGCCATTATTTACAGTTATATCATGCCTGTTTGTAGTATAGCCAAAATCATTACCCCGTGGTGCTATGGACGATCTGATGCACTATTACGCTAGGCCAAAGGCCGAGGGCAATAATGCATCAGTCCTCCACGGTACCTCAGGATAATAATTTGATTATACTTCAAACTGGTATGAAATAACTGTTTTATTTACAATAACATAGTAAACGTTTACAAATATCATGACTTTAGAACGTTCAGTTTAATTTGCCAAATATTACATGATAATACATGATAAAGCACAAGACTACTCAGTTTATTTCTCCAAAATCTTAATCTCTTACTTACCCAACAATAAACCAACCCATAATATAGTAAAAACTAACATAGTTCACGACTTTCTAACAATTGTAAGAGCTGCAAATACGACAACGTATTTGTGCGAGGCTTTTAGTAAAGGTAAACACAAGCAGTTCAATGAAAAATCTTCAAATTGGAAATTGGCATGTAAGCGATTATGCGGACTGGGAAGTGGCTAGTTTTGCTCAATAATTCGTAGAACTATTTACCATCGATTGACGAATGGTGAGAATCCAGCATTTTGATTGGCTTGTGCGTGCGCTGGATGATGTTGTTTTAGGTTATTTGAATGGGTCAGTAGGACTTCGTTCACATGGCACTGCTACCATCATTATTTACTTAGAAAAATCAGTAAATTGCTTTGATTTCATTTGAGCCGTGACATGAAATTTCCAACAGTGTGGTATGTTGACATGATTAGACTCAGACGAGCCTGTACATCCCCCCTGTGCGTACAGTATAACAAGCTTCAATAACTTTCCAAATGCTCTGCCCACAGATTCGATAAAGTACTGATATTTTGCATTTTATCTTAAGTTAGCATAAATTCCATAACATAAACAAAATGCCTTCCTTTTCAGAAAAATATCGTTTTATAACTCAAGCCCAGCATCGATCATCGTTCAACTCACATACATATTGTTAAGCATATATACAGCTAGAAAATGTGACAATAATCAGCGAAAAATGTTTTCAGAAGTAAAATATTGACAAAAATACTACCCTCTTTACAGTCAGATACACTTTTTGTGCCCTCGTAGCCTGAAACCATCCCGCGACGACTGCGCTGTTTGAGTACAGTGGTTCTCTAGCCTGTACATGTAAAATGTTACACCAAGACAAGAATGAGTTCAGTAGTAATGGGCATTACTCTCTGACATAGGGCTAAAATTTCATACGCACCAGAGTGGCTTCCATTACTATTACTGTGCTTAGTTCTAGTTTTTGTTGACAAATGTAATAGTAAGCAAAGGGCAAAGATCAGAAATTGATATAATCAACACAGGAAACAATATGGGAAAGCGACAAAAAAGGAAGAATACATCACATACAAGAGAGCCATTTCCAATTTTAAGGTTGAAGTGACTTATGTCTCAGAGTAACGCCCATTTATACTGCAGTCCCCAGATTTTTGTAAAGTTCCACTTGAGCCACGACATGTGATTTTCAAAAATGTGGGATTTTGACAAGTGTAGACTCAGGCGAGCTTTTAAGCTTAGAAACTCCGAATGATGTTCAGTAAGTAGCTTAACATGCAGAATATTCAAGCGGCCAGCAATAACTGATCAGACGGCGCATATGCACAGGCTGGTCTTAGGCTTTGCTGGACACATAAACTACATGTACATTGTTCGAAATACTATGTCGCGACTCATTTATTCTGCACCATTTGTCGCATATCAGAAGATAATTTGTTGAAGAGTGCTCGACTAGATATTGAGGGGTCTCTGATTTGGGCCACGCTAGAGGCACTCTCAATGACTAAGGCACTTGATCCTCTGCTTAGCACTGGTTCAACCCAAAAAACATTCCAACATGACTGACAAATTGTTGACTAGGATGTAAAGTATCAACTCAAATACACGTTTCAGATAGTATCCTAATCGACCAGGCCCCCAGAGTCAGAAAAGCTTTTTCGTGCACTCAGATGAGCATGAAAATGATCATCCTCACAAATGCTGAAATGCATCAATTGCTGGAATTTCAAACATTAATAGCAGGATTAATACAGTGTCTGAGTGTTTGAAAGCAAGCAAAGTCTTGATTTTCAGCACGCAGTGAAATTTCCATGCCCAGTTGAGTGGAGCAAGAAATAAACTTTAAAACCTCAGGGCCTGATTCAGGATCTGGTTGATCTTGGTCTATCTGTTTGCCAAGCAGCCTACATGTACATGTGATAACTTTTTACAACAGTTTTTACTACAAGTTTTTATTTACTCCAGGCCCATTTCATTTTTGTGCCCTTATACAATTAGAAACTTAGAAAATGTATATTTTATAATTGGTCCTCGACTTTGGAAAACCTTGCTTTGGTGTCAGGCTTGTCGAAGCCTGCTCAGCTACAGAAACTAGCTAAACTGAAAATGTTGCATATAACAAATGCAGCCATGTTTCATTCCAACCAGCGCATTTCAACCGAGCAAATCAGACTGTGCGAAAGCCCATGTTACCTCTTCATTTAATGTCATGTGTTTCAGGCAACAAAAGCAGATTTTCTCACGACGAGACCAAGTGTTTAGTGACATGATCAAACTAAAATAGTGAGAGAAAAAATAACTTGCTATTTTAAGCCAATTTGCTAGCGGTGACTTTTGACGTCTGCTGATAACCTGGACCCAAATCAGGAATACGGGTTGCTATGAGTTAACTATAAAATCCTATTTTGTGATATTACACATTCTATTTTGTGATATCACAAAATATTTTGTGATATCACAAAATAGAATTTGTGATATCATAGAATAATCATAAAAAGATTAGTGACTTAACAAAATATAATTTGTGATGTCAAAAATCATCATATAAAACCTGATGATTTTTGATATCACAAATTCTATTTTTGACATCACAATTTCTATTTTGTAATATCACAAACTCGATTTTTTGATATCACTAAATCATAGAGATTTTTTGGTATCACTAAATCAAATTTGATTTTGTGATATCAAAAAATCATCTTGAATTTGTGATATCACAAAATCGATTTCGTGATATCAAAAATTCAAGCTCTTTTTGTTATATCAAAAATTCGATTTAGTGATATCAAAAAATCATCTTGAATTTGTGATATCACAAAATCGATTTCGTGATATCAAAAATTTAAGCTCATTTTCTGATATCAAAAGATCATCTTGAATTTGTGATATCACAAAATCGATTTCGTGATATCAAAAATTCAAGCTCATTTAGTGATAACAAAAATCGATTTTGTGATATCAAAGAATATAACTTATGATAACAAAATTACTGATTTTATAGTAAAACGGCACCTCATACAGGGCCGACATTCTGTCCGTCCTGATCTCAATTCAAACCGTCTGATACTCTGATAGAGTTTCTGAAAGATTCTTTTTAAAACATTTATTTAAAAAAAAGTCAGCAGACAACAATAAAACATGAAAAATTACCCAACATGCAAAGAGTTAACATCGGGTGTTATCTTATCACTATGTTCGACCTGTGAAACACACATGCTTAGTCTTTGCTATGATAGACGCAAACACTAGGTTGTTTAACACTAACATTACAGTAAAACCTGTGTTAAGCGGTAACTCAAAAAGAAGACCAAACATTGGTTTCAAGACCGATTATTGCTTAATGCAGGTCAAAAGTATTGCAGATTGCTCAAGGAGAGCATTCTGCAATACTTTCGACCTTCATTAAGCTACCATTTATCTTTAAGGTAAGAAAGAGGACAACGATCAGGAATCGATACAATCAAGAACCATACCTGACCCAGGATAAGCCCTTTGTTTTGCATTTTTTGAGTGGCCGCTACAACATCTGAAAGTCTGATTTAATTTCATAGTGCAGATTGAAAAATTGTGAAAACAAATCAGGTAACTTCATCATCTGGCATTACTCTATTCACAAAAGAGGCTATATATAGAATATCGAAAAAGTTTTGTCCATAGTCAAATTATTTTATCAACATTCCAGAGAAGCTACTCAAAAAGCCAGCGGGATGATTAAGAACTATGTCTCCACTTCCGCCTTCGTATACAACAACAAGTTTAACTATTTGTCCTTTCAGTAGTTGGCTCATAGCTGTGGATGATGTACAGGAATATTGACCTCTGTCGCCGGTGCGGAAAGAACCAATTACAGTAGCATCTGCCAAGAACTCCAGGCCCAAGAATTTATTACTAACAACACAGACGCTTGCTGTGAACATGTACGTTCCATCTACAGGGGTCTTGAACTTTCCTGTATTCTGATCATAGACGTCATTGTCGTTCAGAATAACCCTTGAGAATATCAATGCTTCAAAGCGAGATGGATCTGTATTCGCGACCCACATGGCGTGAAAGGCGTAGGATGGCCGATTCTGTATATCTGAAAACAAAATAGAATGTGTCACTTCACATGGAAACGGTTCTTATAAAGATGAACAATAAGCATAAGCCATGTCTGCGCATCTGTACAGCCTCATCAGAGAAATGTATAAAAGTAAGTGTAAGTAACACCATAAGGGGTGGTAGCCTTGCTGCCACCCTTTTAGCGTTTACTTGTTACACTTACTTCCAGGGTAAAAATAACTTGATGCCAACATTTCAACATTCGTTCCACTCTAACAAAATGTGATAACGACTTAACCCTTCAAGCGCTACCTATAATTTGCAGCAGACGTAAATGTCAAATTTTTCCGCCTTTTAGAAAATAACAATAATGCATGATATTTCATGAGAATCGTCTCCTTGCAAAAACTAGGAAAGATGTAGCAAAATTTGTCGTCTGCTGCAGGGATGATTGGCGCTTAAAGGGTAAACAAATCATGCACATAAAAGTTATCAAAATGTTAAACCGACTCAGACAACATACAAACAAAAAGCCTATGAATGTGTGTTTTTTTTCAATCAATCACATGATGTGTGCACTCAAAAGAACCGTCTCAATTAGTCTAATCATTTGTTATCTGGACCTATGGCATATTGACTTATCAGTTAAACCTTAACGTGCAGCAGACGACACATGTTACAACTCTTTTCCTAGTTTTTGACAAAAATAAGGTATGCTTTTTCATGAGAATCGTCTGCCAGCAGACATCATTCTCATGAAGATCATGCCTTATTTGCTAATTTTGAAAAAGCAGTAAAATTTGAAATTTCTGTCATGTGGCGCTTTATGGGTTAACAATTTGAAATATGCAAAGTATATAGCACGTGTGCACAATTGCGCTGCTTTCCATATTTTATACTTTCTCTATGGTTGTATACCTTTAATTCTGCATCTATAAAAGTTTGGCTGCTTTAAGCTCAAAATATAGCTGGTAGCTGATCATTAAGCTTTTCTTTGAACACCAATACCCGAATGGTTCAGGCTTAAAACTGCTCTTACATGAATTAAAAACACGCTCATTTTTTGCATTTATTTATTTATTTATTTATTTATTTATTTATTTATTTATTTATTTATACATGTATACATTATTTAATGAGGGTAAACACATTTAGCTGATATAAAACTATTCTACCATGTGGCCTCTTTGTAACAAACGCAACATATATGCCGTATAGGCGAAGTGTGTTGCGCTTATTTTTCGTTAATTCTTTGTCTTTAAAATTTTCGGTATTCTGGTTTTGAATCCACCTGTCACTAGTTATAGACCAATAACTTACTATAGAAGACAGAGCCTTGCGCAACTGCGTTGCCAGAACGATGAAAAAGTTGCGCACATCAAAGGGAGCCAACTGGATCAAGCAAGTTTTTTCTTCAATCGCTTCCCTTTTCAAAATAAGAACTTCTCTTAAAGGAAATAAATTCTCCACGAATCCTTACATTTATCGATTCTTGATGACTTGGGGGATTCGTGGTCTGCGTGGAATAGGAGCTTTACGTAAAGCTATTTCATGTATTTGAAGCCTGCAAAAATCCATGCTCAGCATGAGTGTCACTTGCTGTTTAAACATGGCTTTAAACTGTAAAAGCCTAAATTGGGCCCTGATTTTTAAGCATGACGTTACACGGGTAAGCTGTTCATTTCGCCGATGCTTTTGTTCTCGAAAACGTTGCGCACGTCTATGACGTTGTGGCGACGTAATATCGTTCGAAAATTTGACGCTCACGCCATTTTATGTGGAGAAATCCAATGTAAGAAAAGATATATTTTAATGTTTTAGCGGCGTTTTCAGTGCCGTTTAGGTTGAAATCAGGTAAAATATGCAAGATTCTAACACTGGTCGCCTATACAGCCAATGGATAAATTCAGTGATTTATTGGTTGATAAATCACTGCTCGGAGTTGGCACGGTCCAGCGTGACGTCATTTGATCGCCAGTTTGAATTTCATGACGTCATTTATCACATAGAGCCTTATAACGTTGGCAATAGAAGGCGTAACGTAGATTTTACAGCTAATGGTCAGTCAAAATGTACGTAAAATATTCGTTTCAGTCTAAACAAAAGTTGCGGGAAATTCTAACCCTCTGTTCAAGATGGCGGAAGCGTTATAGACTCTGAAGGATTCGTACATATTTTCGATCTTTTTGTACGTAAGAATCGAAATAGATTTGCGCTGGCAAGTATTTGTTGCTTAATATATCACTGTCTGTCGGTCAGTCGTAAGTGGATAAATCACTCGCGCTACTCGCTCGTAATTAACTCACTTTTAGGACTGACCTCCAGCCAGTGATATATACAGCAACACGAATCACTGCCAGCGCGGATCTATTTTTTTAAATAACGATCACACATGTTTGTTTCATTCAATAAACACTTGCCGGGTCCCTCGGACGATGTTTGAACCCTGAGCCTGACGGCCTCGTGTTCAACCAGCCTCACTGCGACCAGCAAATGTTTTATGCATGAAAAAAACAGGTGTGATCCCTTTATTCACAGCTTTGAAATCGCAGGGAAAGTAAGTGATAGCTGACGTCATTTGTTACTGGAAAAAGACGTCATTTATAGCGTTAGACGGTGTAACGTCGTTTTCACGCTTGAAAAACGTTACAAATACATGTAAACGAATGCGAGGTAGTTTAAGTATTGACGGGAGTTATTCAGTGCAATGGCGGAAAGTTGGAAAAAGCTGAAGACTTCAAATGTGTTTTCGTCGTAAATTGTGCGTTTGAATCGAAATAGATTAGCTCCAGTGTGTGAATTGTTGAGTAATAATTTACTGTTTGTCAGTCCGTTGTACGAAGATAAATCACTTGCGCTACACGCTCGTGATTTGACCTTCTTTTCAGCTGACCTCCTAACAATGAATTATTACTCAACAATTCACTGCTGGAGCTGACCTATTTCTTAATTCTAATGCACTAACTTTGGTAGCGCGACTTCTGATTGGATAACGTCAAAAATTTTCGGATAAACTGTTGGGAATAAGCGCGGCTTTATGAGGCTTGCAACGCTCCAACTTGAGACAAGACTGTTGTTCAAAGCACATCAGAATGCATAACCATATACAAAATTTTCATTGGAATTTCCGGCCGTATATCCGACGATGTACACCCCAACACACACACAAAAAGTAAATAAATAAAAAAATTAAAGATTAAAAAGAAGTTATCCCCTAATTGTCTGACATTATTTTTGTGGGCAATCTTTGGTCATTAAAATGTTATTTTTAAATCGTAGGTGTACAAAAGATTTTATGAGAAAATTCATTTTTTTAAAAAACGGATCTGCGCAGACTCACCATTTTATTTGCTTCTCGAATACACAGTAGGTAAAAAGATGATGGCTCAACTTAAAGATGGCACATCTTGTCCCTGATAGGCTTTTCTAAGTAGCCTAACACTTTGCACTCGTGCGACATTGGCGTAGTGCTCATTTTGCAGGTTACGCACGTTTGAATAAAATAGTAACATTCAAGGGAGGTAACTTAATATGATAAATTTGAGTTTCCATACTATAAGGAACTCCTCATTAAGAGAAGTTCCTTTAAGAGAAGTTCCTATTTTGAAAAGGGACACAATTGAAAAGAATCCTTGCTCAATCCAGTAGTCTCCCTTTGGTGTGCATAACTTTTTCCGCATTCAGGCTTCGCCATATTGCGATAAGTTACAAAGCTATAGATAAAACCTCTTACCATCAAGGTCTTCCTTCATTAATTCCACTGTCTTCTGATTATTTTCTGACTGTTCATTCAATTGGAGTTTCACTGAATCAAATTCTTCCCTGAATGATTTCTGATTATTTTCTAACTGTTCATTCAATTGGAGTTTCACTGAATCAAATTCTTCCCTGAATGATTTCTGATTATTTTCTAACTGTTCATTCAATCGGAGTTTCATTGAATCAAATTCTTCCAATTCTTCCTTCAAAGTCTTAAGATTATTGTCTACCTTTTCGTTCATTAATTCCATTGCATGCTCCATTCTAACCAACTTCTCTAGAGTCTTTTTAGCATAGTCAAAAGGGGACCACTTTGGTTCTTTTTCTACTCCAGCCATATGGCAATATACACTGGTACAAGTAGCAATAATACAAAGAACGAGAAACAGTACTGACCCCATTTTGTGGTTTGTTATTATTTTTAAAGGTTGTTATGTTTTTATCAATCCCAGGTAACGAATGCAAGAATAATGAACGACTCAGATTCTTATATAAATGTAGAGAGTGTTAGAAACAAAGGTCAAATTACAATTGGCGGACCCAGCAAGAATCAATTATGGGTTTTGCCTTTTTCCAAGTCATTTACGTTACGACTAAACGGATGTAGGGGTCAGTCTGCCTTTAATTTATCTACATGTCACAAGATTATGTTTTTACGATGTGACATTTCAACTCATATTGAATCTGTTTTATCTTTTAACTGTACTATGTTCTTAAAAGGGTATCTTTTGGAAGCAAAGAATGCACCAAAGAACTGAAACTAGAGCGTGCATATTTTCTGGGCCAGACTAGCTAGTTACTCTGCATCGCACTGTACAAATGCATCTCACCTACATTTCTTTGCTTTTATTTCGACTAACACCCTCCAGCTCCTGGTATATACCAGAACACCCCTTACACCCTCCTCAGAGGTTTAGGTGTAAAGGAAGATAGATAGATATAATAGCTCGTAGGCCCCTTCACATTGTTAACTGCCCTAGACATTTTCTGATTCTCATCATTTGATACCGGCTGGAAATTGTAAAATTCCCTGACATTTCTCTGACATATTAGTAAACATTCATTTTCCTTTACACAACATAAAATTTCCTGACCTTGAAAAACTCACAATTTCCCTGATGCGTATGAACCTGTTCTCTCCTTCTCTCTCTCTCTCTCTCATTCTCTCTATCTTTCTCTCTCTCTCTCTCTCTCTCTCTCTCTCTCTCTCTCTGGTCGCTGCTATGCCTGACGTGTTGTAAAAAGAGGAGATTGTTTGCGCTTCTATGTAATATCTGACATATGGATGATGCCCAAACACTACCAAATGAATTTATTGACACCACCTATGTTTAAGTCATTATTACAAGATGCTGTATGTGGTTGAAATAGCACTTAGTCATTAGACAAAACATGATACAATAAATTATATGAAAAACAAGCGACTGAGAGCTAGTATAATGTTTGGACACTACAAATGTTACAATCTTCTAGGGAAGGTTACTCTGAATCGAACTTGAACCAGCACTCAGGTCCAAATTTTTTTTAAAAAAATGAGACAATATTCCCCCCCATTATCAATCTATGGTTTCTTTTTAGACGCTCAAAGACAGCTAACTCTGTTGTTGGTAGTCCAATTTGACCAAAATTTGACGTTGACGTCATCTAAGACCAGACTTATCATTATGCAAGCCCTTGTTACCCCCATTTTAAAATGGGTTGAATCAAAAGCAATCAAGAAAATGTGGACGCATTTGTGTTTTAGACGCTCCAGGACAGCTTACGAGGTAGTCAGTGGTTGGATCTGGCCGATATTAAACTTCAACGCACTTTACATGTATGCTCTTGTCAAATACAAGAATGAAGAAGATCAAATCAAAAATGAAGGTGCTACAGTCGTCACAACATTTGACCTATTTTATAGGGATTTTACCAGACCAGCAAGGCAGGTAAATTCGCAGTGTGTGGTCTGAACAAGCCGAATTTCAAACTCATCTAAAATTTATGGGTCTCCTTGTCACCTGCAAGAATGAAGAAGATCAAATAAAAAAAGGAAGGCGATAGAGTCACCACTAGAATATGCATGTATTTGTCAGACGCTCAAGGACAACTGACTCAAAGGTTAGTAGTGGGATCTGGCTGACACGTAAACTTATCTAAGCTTGATGTTTATTTCTCATCGCAAATCCCCATGCTCTCGAAGAATCTAATGGTATTTGACCCTTTAGCCCCACCCCAAGGTCACCAATTTGATCATAGGGTAATTTTGTCAATGTATCTTGGTCTACTGCTCATCCCCTTTAATTTGATATGCCACATGACCATGTTCAGAAAATTAGATATTTGACCCCAGCACCCCCAAGTCCCAAACCCTGGGGCATGACCCAGGTTACCGAATAAAAATTCCATCTTATATGTTTTATATCTTTCATTTGTAAGAAGATACACAAAGTTTGATTTTAAAATCGTTGAAATTGACTTTGCAATTGAGATTTGATGATATTTGACCTTTTGGCCCCTCCTCAAGTCCCCAGGGGGCGGGGACCAAAAATGGTGCCGTTGCATGTGCCATTCATGTAAGTAACTCACGCACCATATATCGCTGATTTTCTGAGAAAGACATTTTTTGACCCCCAACCCCCCACGGTATCCCCCAAATCTCAACCCTGGGACATGACCCAGGCGACCGAATAAAATCAAATCTGATATGTTTTATATGTTTCATTTTTAGAAGACACACAAAGTTTTCTTTAAAATCTTTGAAATTGACTTTGTTATTGAGATTTAATGATATTTGTTCTTTAGGCCACTCCTCAAGGCCCCAGGAGGCGGGGACCCAAAAAGCATGCCGTTGCATGTGCCATTCATGTAAGTAACTCACACATCAAATCTGGTAGAATTTCGGAAAAAAATGGACCCCAACCCCAGGGTACCCCCCAAGTCCCACCCCCAGGGCATGACTAAGAAGACTGAGTGATAATCCGGTCTGATATGTTTATATATACTGACGGACTTTAATTACGCAACACTAACTTCCCCTTATATCTTTCAAAAGACTGTTGAATGTAAACTTCCTTTCCTTATCATAATGTCATCATAAGTTGGCTTCTTTGGCAAACACTTTAGTTTTAATTGAACAACTAAACTGGACGAAGTTATTTGCTCCGTATGAATTTAGCCATTTCATCATTCCTTAAGTAGAGGAGATTTTAAGCTATTGAATGAAAGGGTACACCCAGATAAACGTCATATACGCAAATAAGCTGTATCGCAGACCTGCCAATAGTGATTCCTCAAAGACTTACAAAGTCCATGATACAAATTTGATGCTTCTAGTGTTTCTTGATTTACAGAAGTAGGGAATCATTCATTCATGACATTTGGTCACATGAAACAAATGACCCTTATCTCAAAAAGTTTACAATTTAATGCATTAAGTTCATCTTAGTTGGAAATTTTTTCCATGTTTTACTTACAAATAAATGTTCTTTAACATACAATCAAAATTATTGTCCTGCCTTCTTTTATGAGACATAAATTAAAGCTGTTATCCAAGTGTTGCGTTTTTTAAAGTCCATCAGCATATAATTAATTTTTGAAAAGACACCCATGTTGGTTAAAAATCTTTGAAATTGACGTTGTAATTGAAATCTAATGATATTTGACCCTTTGTTTCCTCCCCAGGGCCCCAGGGGGCGGGACAAACAAAATTGTGCCGTTGCACGTCACTTTCATGTAAGTAACTCACACCAGATTTGGTTGGTTTTCGTCCAATGGTTTAGAAGGAGATAGCGTGACGGGTGACCGATGGCCAGGCAGATGGACGGACAGTCGGAGGCGATTGCAATTTCCACAAATATTTATATTTGGTTTAAGCAAATATTCAAAATCATGAATATACATTTTAAAAGAAACTTGCACACTTAAATGTGAATTTACATGAAATACACACTCAATTTAGCTCTAAATTCATTTAAAAGGTGATGGGAGTGTATTTTGCGACTGCGTGCCATGGCAATGCTTAAAATTGCCATTTTGTGTATTTGGTCATGTTTGTTGTATGTATATGCAACAAAAAACAAAGTTCACATTTGTTTAAATAAACATAAAACAAAGCTCGCAGAGTGGTCAAAGCATTTTCCCAATTATAGCCCCATAGAAGATATCTGTAGGCAAGCAATCCAGAGTTCTGATCCTATGTAGCCTTACAATCAATGCAGCCTTTCCCATACCCAAATGATGCTTTATATGAAAATTGACTTTGATTGGCCTGCAGGTCATTGATGTATTCATGTTTGAAAGTGTGGACGACGCACAGATGGACAAACGTTGGCTTGAGTCATCTTGTGAGCCTTCAGATTAGGTGAGCTAAAACCTACGTTAAGAAAGACACGAGATTGAACGGTGTTTAACGGTTTGTTAAACAGTTAGGATGGATTAGAACATGACATGTTTAGACATTTATTTAACCTTTGTATACATATGAACTCTTCTATTTGCTTTGATACAATGCACCTTGGAGTGTTCATTATACTACTCAACCATTAGGTCACTGTATTCTCATCTGTATTCTCGCCTTGAATTAGCTAAAAGGCTTGTATAACAAGACATGTTTAACGGTTTGTTAAAATAAGGATGGATCTAGAATATGCCATGTTTAGACATTTATTAACCCTTTGTTTACTAATGAACTTTTCCATCTGCTTTGATACAATGAGCCTTGGAGTGTACACTATACATATCAAGGGAGGTACATTTCGAATTTACAAATTAAGATGCACATGCATGTCTCGCCCAAAAATGTTATTCTTTAGCAAACAGTGCAGCCCTGGATGGATGCAGTGTTCCGTGGCATTTTGACTGGGTCTCCACTATTTACCAAAGTACCCTTTATGGGTGTCCAGTATACAAAGGTTTAATTAGCATCTGGTGGCGAACTTTAGCAACACACACACAAACACACACACACTTTCTCTCTGATAGCATGTGCATGGCTTGTCAAGTTATTCACATTAACAGGTCTAGATCCGCCTGACTTTAATACCTATACCATTGACATAAAGTTAAGCATACAGTACTTCCAATGATCAAAAATAATAAATTCTGATGGTCTCACATAAAATGCTTTTTACATTAGTCTACCATACTTATTTTGAGTCGAAAACCGAAGTTTTGGTATTCCGAAACATAGTCCTTGAATCAAAAGAACGGTTTTTCTAGGTCAACTCTCAGTATGCAAAAATGCCAAACTACGATGCTGTGTACAATCTACAGATAGAATAGGACTAAGTTTTTTAAACTTTTTAGACGAATGTTCCCTCTAAGTTGTTACAGCAAAGTTTGACATGTCAGACGATCTTGAAAGCAAACAAGTACAAATTTTGGTCATGAAATGTGTTAGTGAATTTCAATTCATGCAATAATTTTGTTATTTGACTGTTTAATCTGTCCCATTTGCTGCAAAATATTGTTTGGTGGTGTGAGAAGAATCGTTGTGGCATTTACATATGATAAGATCCAGGAAACTGGATTCCTAGCCATTGTTCTAAATGAAGCCTAGTCCCAAAAGGCAAAATATTGTCATTATTTAAACCCATTCGAAATTGCCGATGTGATTAAGCATGGTTGATTATCTACAAACTTTGACAGACAGTCAGCAAAATCATTCCTGAATTTTGGAGAAAAACAACAATTTGGTTTTTTGAAGTGTTTTAGTAGGTAGAGCTGTCACGTTTCAATGACGCCATCAAGATTTGTAGAGTTCTATATTACTGACTTTTGGATAATAGAATACCAGTACTTTTTTAATGAGCAATAGGTAATTTTGTTAAAAAAATGATATTCTGGTAAAAGTTAGCAACACAATCACACAATTAAAATAAGCTTAACTTTATGTCATTAGTATAGGTGTAAGCGTTCAAGTGAGAAATGATGCTTTGGCAATATAATTGAAAAATTCATTTAACATAGAAAAGGTCCCTATTCCCACCAAAATAGCGATTTTCAGTATGAAAATACATTTTTCAGTATAAAAATACAATGTTAGAAACTACCAACTACCCTCCTCAACCAACCCACCCTATCAAAAACTATTCTCCTCAATCAGAAGCGTGTAACCCACCATGCAATTATAATATAATAGGCCAAAACAGAAATGCCGCTAAGTATTAAAAAACATGCAGTAAGTACAAAAAATAAAGCAAAATGGTGCTAGAGAATGCTCTTATCCAATTTCTCAATTCATTAAAACGTTGGCACTTCCGCGGGCTCCTTAATTTGACGTGAATACTACACCAAAGTTAAGTTCCGTCAAACGTTGGGCGGTGGGGGGCCTTAAACAAATCACAGTTTAAACCCCGATTTTTTGATTATGAGTTTCTTGGGATGTCCTAGCTGTGACTGACTCCAGATGAAATCGGTTGCACAAATGAGACGTCTGGATGTCTCGATTATGACGTCGCGTCGACACACGTCGACGCCCTGGACGCGGATGGTGTGACGTTGTCCCAATTTGTTGGAAACGATTCTTAAGACGTCCAACCGTCCTAACATGACACCCAAATTGTTGGCTACTATCAATGGCGACACATTAGCTTTTAACATTCCTATTGCACGTTCACGCTCCACATGTGCAAATTTTGTCAACGTAAATTAGCAATTTGTAATCTTAAATTCCAAAAATTCCAAGTTTAAATGTTTTAAGACATTTGGGCTGCTCGACTAAAGATTTCAGTAGTTAGGACACATGTAAATCTGAATGGACTGTGTGTGCACGTGAAAAACAGGAAAATGGTAAATCAGTCAGTAGCCTGGTTTTGATTGACTCACCTCAATAAATCAATGGGGAAATGTGCAGAAGAAAAATAGCAAACCATAGACAGAATTTAGCCACTCTCTATTTTTAATTATTGTATGTGGCGTTTCTTTTTTGGCCTAGTATATTGTAGCCAGCTACTTCCTCAAACACACATGTAACCTATCCTACTGTCAACTATTCTTCTCCATCAGACATATAATATAACCCACTATATAGTCAACGACTCTCGTCAAACAGACCTCTACCCACACTACCGCCAACTACTCTTCTCCATTAGACTTGTAACCCACTGTGTAGTCAACTACTCTCTCTAAACAACCCTGAACTACGCTCTGCCGCCAACTACTCTCCCGCATTAGACTTTTAACCCAGAGTGTAACCAACAACTATTCTAAGTCAAAAACCTGTAATCCACCATATGGTTACCTACTCCCCTCGACCAGAACTGCTGCCAACCATATAGCCATCTATCCTCTTCGGTCAGATATATTACCCAGCGTATAGTCAGCTACTCTCTAACAATAAACCTGCGACCCGGCCATCGTCTAGCATACTACTCTCCTCCATCAGACGTAAACACACCAATTAGTCAAGTATTCTCTCCCTAGAGACCTGTCTCCTTTCGTTAACACTTTCGCTGGCAAACGCGACTGTAGTCGAATTTACCGTTCACTGCCAAACGCGACTACAGTCGAAATTTAAAGGCACAGTTGATAGCTGTCTATTTTAACCATTGTAAGGGACGCAAATCTTTGTTCTTTATTTCAAAATGTTCAGGGGACATAAAACTATCGTATATGAAATTTTCTGTACAAGGATGGATTTTACAAAAATATTTGTAATGTCATTAGATTTCGCGGGAATAAAAAATATCAAAAACATGTCCATAGGGATGGCATACAGGACGCATTAACCCTGCAAATGCTATATTTTTTATTTATTTTTGATAAAACAATATATCAGAATAAATCCTTAGGTTTGGTACTTGATGTAGATGGATGTTTTATCTATTTTTGCATGAAATAGTTGTTTATAGGCATTTTTCATATTTTCAATATGGATTCCAAAATTGCCGCTAAAAGTCACGTGACTATCTTTTTTATCATTGGTTCAAATAAAAGTTTTATATTTTAGCAACATTCTGTGAAAGTTTCACAGTGATAGGTTTAATGGTTCTGGAGATACTCTGTGTTGAACCCATACGACCTCAAAATTAAGGAGTCCTTGAAACATGCTTGGCACTGAGGTATTGGTTTTTGATGTGCTTGGCAGCGAAAGTGTTAAGTCACCTCCTCCCTACCGTTTATGAAACTACTCTATTCCATTGGACATGTGACCCACCTTATCGCCAACCTCTGTCCTTCGACAGAGCTTTAACCAACCCTATACAATGTAGTCAACTACTCTGTTCCAAAAGACCTGTGGCCCGGCTTATTTATAGTCAATCACTTTCCTTCGTCAAAACTGTGACCAACCATATGCAATGCCACAGGCGTAGGAGCAGAGGGCGCAACACCCCCGCCCCCTTTCAAATAATTTTGTAGCGGGACAGAATAGCCTTTAAATACCTTGAAATATCATTACTTGTCACTCGGGGTAAAACAAGCAACTTCGACACACCTGTTCCAACAGACCTGTGACCCACTGTATAGCTAACTACTTTCCTCCAGTCATATAATTGCTAGAGCTGAAAAGGGGGCCATTTGGGCAGCACATCCAAACTATGCAGGTAATAATTGACCCATCCCCCGTTTTCCCAGGCCATAAAGCATGAATGTTTGAGCCTACTCATGGGATATCCTCACCAACACATACATGTTAAGTCAATGTTTATGTATGCATACACAGCTATCATGTATAAATATGTAAAAGTTGGCCTGAGTCTTCATCGACGTCTGTACGTTGTATGTGTGAGCAATGAAGATTCTGTTGAGAGTATACATTTGCGCAAACTCTTTTGAGCATGTGCTTTTCGCATGTGAAAAAAGTGCTAAAATCTCATGAACTGGCTAAAATATTTACTTGTGACACAGCTATTCTTTACTAACCGGATCCACTCTAAATTTGTGAATAGAACTATAAGAAATGATGATATCCTATCATTCCAAACAGGATGCAGCAGGCTTGAATATGACACCAAGGACCAGTCACCCGGATTCTGAATCCCCATTGATTGGACAAACCGGTACAACAGTCTTCTTACGTCAATGTGAGTATGTAATTTCAAGCTGGGAAAGAAGAAAACTGTTTCAGAGCATACAACAAGCCTGCTAATGAGAAAACTGACTTTAAAGGTGTTTGAAATCTGGTCAGTTAGCCACACAGCGGGGAAAGGTTGTAAACAGTGAATGTACAACAGTCATTGATACGTAAATGTAATACATGAAATACGTCATGGACAGTCTGTGATTTAACGCTGATCAGGAGTAAACTGTTTCAGAGCATACCCGGAGCGTTACCAACCGTATAGTCAATTTGTCTCCTCATGTAAAACGGTAGGTCTAGCATTTAGCCAACTACTCTCTGACAGACTTTTGGCCCGCCATTTCGTCAACTACTCCCCTCCATCAGACGTGTTAACACACTGTATAGGCAACTACTCTCCTCCAACTGACCTGTACCCAACCGTATAGTCAACTACTCTAATACATCAGGCCTGAGACCCTCCGTATAGTCAACCACTCTCACCCTTGAGACCTATTGAACACTGTATAGTCAATAACATAAGAGTATTTGAACACTGTATCATAGCATAGTTGGGGCCATCATCGTATAATATAGTACTTCACGATGTTTAAAGCTGCATAGTCTGTAACTTTCGATCTTTTAATTTAAGAACTAATGTTTCTATTTTTCAAGAACACAGTAAAAAAACTTAAATTCATGTATACATTTTACTTAATATCGTAAATCTTAACAAATTATCAGTATCAAATAACAGCATTTATGTTAATATTAACTGTCTATAATTATTGGAGGGACGCAAATAATTACCAACAAGAGATAAACACACCTGGTTTATAAGATAAGTCACTTTTCCGTGCAGTTTTCAGCTATAGTGAACAGATTTATTGTGAAAACATAACTTAATTCTACTTTTACAAATGATTTAAAAAGAAAATAAAAATTTTGAAAAATGTTCATAGTTGCAGACTTAGTCTCTTTAAGTAAACGACAAAGTTTTGAATAAATAATTTAATAAATCAGCCCAGCTTCACTCAGTCTGATGCATATATCTTGACATTTTACATACCAGAATACAGAGTCTGACTTGATCAGCATACGAGCTCTCACAATACTGTTCTGAGCCCGGACTGATCAATCACTTTGTGCCACAATTCTGTTCTGAGACCGAATCTCTCTCTCTCTCTCTCTCTCTCTCTCTCTCTCTCTCATGATCTAACGACATGGTCAAGACAAGCAGTTTAAAAAGTAAAACTGGAAATATATTTTCATTCCACAATGATAACTGCTACTATAATTAAATCATAATTCAATACATTATGTCAGAATTTGATGACTGCACTTAAACAAAACGTGGTGTGATTGGCAGAAAAACATGGGAAAACCCTGTAGGCAGAACATGCAGCTACCAGATTCCTCTATAATGTATATAGTGACTGGTCGCGAATCCAGTATAAAATATATGCGTCCTGTAGTTTACTTTTGAATTCATATCCCAACAACAGCTGATAATAGGGGGACTGAATCTCAACGAGAAATACTATCCATAGGCCTGTGAAGCCGGTGGATCAAACATACAACCTCTCTACTACTCAAGCCCACAGATTGTTAATTATCGAACTGCACATGCTGGATGATGGTCCAAGAGTACGTTTACACGGAGAACACGTGCACACTTACATGTCATCGCCATACGATCTAAATGAATATTACGGAATATCAACAATATTTTGAATTGATTCCAACATCAACAATTAAAGGTTATTCATGTACACTCTACTAACAGTGAATTTCGAATAAACTTATACTAAAGACCACAGCAGCTAATTATATGATCTTTTCATACAGTAGTAATTAATGAACAATATTCAGATTGAATACTGCCCATCAACTACAGAGCATTTCGTCCCATTAAGAACACTTTGATCATTGCAGCCTTACATCCCATTAAGAAAACTTTAATCATTCTAGCCTTACACCCCATCAAAAATACTTTGGCCATTCTCTCCCTATTCCTTTCTATCATATTTCAGTCATTTAGGACAGGAGGAAAGGGCCATTATGTCACAGTATTGATCCGAATATGCTAATGTTCGAAAAACAGGGGAGGTAAACATTCTAAATGAATTTCTGAGATATCTGATGCACGAATCCTACGCAATGGAATTTAATAGCCGCATATGTCTTTAAACACCTGTCCAGAGATATATACTGATGGAGAAACCGCTAACCTTGTTACAAGTGGTAAACCAACAAACAATGTGAATATGAAACATACAAACAGAGGAGAGTTTCCATGGCATACTCATTATTGTGTGTGAGTGAGTATCCCGATAATCACGACTAGAATTCACATTGACTAGCAAATTATTTATTCTTGCATGGGAATTCGTTACGCGAAGCTGTTTGAAGCCGCAAAATCCATGTTCAAATCATGAGATTCACGTGCTGTTTGAACATGGCTTTTACTTGAAAAAGCCTAAACTGGGCACTGATTTGCATGTATGACGTGGCACTGGAATGCGTTGCGGCCGTGACTGATCATTTCGCCGATGTTTTCGTTCGCGAAAACGTTGCACGCGTATGTATGACGTTGTGGCGACGTTATGACGTTCGAAAGTTTGACGCTGATGCCATTTTGTTTTGAGAAATCAAGTATAAGAAAAGGGACATTTAATGTTTAAGCGCTGTTTTCAGCGCGGTGTATGCTGGAATCAGGTAAAATATGCAAGAATAACGATCACACATGTTTGTTTCATTGCATTAACACTTGCCAGGTCCCTCGTACGATGTTTGAACACTCGGCCTGACGGCCTCGTGTTCAAACAGCTTCCTCGGGACCAAGCAAATGTTAATGCATGAAAAAACATGTGTGATCCCTGTATTCAGCCAAGCCCTTAGATAAGAGGGCGTAATCAATGTGTTGTTCTTACCTCTCAGCCAAAGCTGAGCCGTCTCAATAAGACTTGAGCACCACAAAACATTAGGGAACTGGGTGTCTATAATTATGACTAGATTTTACCTTGACTCGTAAATTATCAACTAAGTTAGGCACCTGTATTAAAACTTTTTCCTCTACCTCAACCACAAATGTTGTGCTGTGGGTTCTCAAAAAACTGTCTCAATGAGACGGTTCTATTGAGTACTCAAACCTAATATGAACTGGATGGTACACAATTTAGTGTCTCTATAACCATGACTAGAATTCACCTGAGTTAGCAAATTTACAATCAAGTTGACTGCTTTCAGAAAGCAACCAATAGGTAAGTTCATAAGAATGATCCATCTCTGTGTGAAGATGAAATAAGTAATAGATATTCGATTGCTGTGATATATAATACAGTGAGCAGGGTGCAAGTAGGTAAACTTGTCTGTTTTTTTTTCAATAGAAACAGCACCACATTGAATCTTGCTAAAGAGATGCAACAACTCAGTGAAAGAGGACCGAGCTGTGCAGGGATCAGGAGATGACCACCCAAGCTCAGCATGCATGTCGCTGACACTGGCACGACTGCAGTCCTGCACTTTCACAACTAGGTTAATCTGAGTTTTTGAGTAATGTTTCCAAATCGGTGCTGCTTAAGCTGAAACAAATAATCGGTGATAAAAACTACAAAAATAAGTCAAGAACCAAAATTAATTATATAACCTATCGTACATCTATACACATCGAAAATAACATGGCACCCGATTGATAACCTTGGCACTGGATCGTGTGGTATTATTATCTTTCTTGTGCTACCTTGCGGTACCTTGTGCTACCTTGCGGTATCTTGTGCACACTGTGGTACCTTGCGGTATCTAGTATGACCCGCAGCAAAATTTTGTATGTAATTTCCTTAGTACGCTTAGGTGAAAAATCCAAGTTCCTGGAAGGAATTAAACCATTTGAAGTGTCTTAGTAGTCTTGACAGAATTTCAGAGATGCATTGAGCCCTAATCCATGGTATCGGTGATGATTATACCAATGTGTTTTTGCCCAAAATGTTACTGAGTATGTGCAAGAAATGCCACAATCACTGGCTTCAGCCCAACTTCATGAGGACGAGACCAAGAACATAGACAGCTACAATACATCCGCTGCTTGGTACTGGTTAAATCCAGTCATATACTTTCATTCGCCACTTATTGATTTAACCATTTTAGAAGTAAATGCACCTTAAATGAAACCCCCAGGGTGGGGGGTCTGTGCTCCCATGATCCCTAAAAATAATGCATTGATCTCCCCAAATCCCTGAAAATCATTTCCTCGGCTCCCTAAAAGTAGTTTGCCTTTGCAACCCAAATCCCTAAAATAGTTCAGCCCCCCCCCCCCCCCCCCGCAAATAAAATTCCCAAAAAAACATCAGCCAATTATCCCTTAAATGTATTTTTCTTCCCATATGATTAAGCACATACTTAAAAACTATGAAGCTATACAAGAGCGCAATACTTACTTATATCTACTATATAGCCTAATACATGTAAAGACATGGCTAATGAAATGCATGATATATGGCTCAATTTATCAGGCGTCCTTAAAATGATGTTGCTGTACCTTGTAGAATAGGCATGGGGGAATGCTCTCTAGATTTAATTTTTTTGTAAATTACAGACAGACTACTTGGTTTTCTGGTTGGGGAAAAGGGGTGTTTTTATTCAACAGCTTAAACTAGATTTTTTAATACAAAGTGAAAGCATTTATTTTTTGTAACCATAAAAAGTCTTTTCTACAATTGCTATAAGCCCCTATACGCTTGTTTAACTTCAGTTTCACCAAATAAGTATGTATCTGATCAACATTCTTCAAAGTTTTTCTTACAAAAATGAGCTAATCATCTAAAAAGAGGATTACATAGCAGGTGCATAGGTAGCCCTGTAACAAGATGGATCCACACTCGTGCTAGGGGGCCCTGAGGTAGGCTACCCGAAAAAATGATAAAAATGGTGCAATCTTGGCGTCCGAAAGTATGTTATTACCAACCTAAAAATCAACAATTTTAAGGATTATAAATGAACAATAACAAAACTTAATTACAGTTAATGGCCCAGTTCCGAATCACTTTTACTTCAAGGCGTATTCCAAATAGTTGCTCCGAGTAAATAAGATTTCGGTTTTACTATTACAAAGCAATATCTTTCCCCTAAATAATGAACCTCAATTTGTATCATTCGGACTCTGCTATGTGTCATACCACGGCTTTGAAGTAGGCCGCCAATTTGCCTAGTTGCGGGTCATTTGCCCAGTTTCGAATCACTTTAGAAATTCTAAGAAATTACCTTCAGTAGTACAGTTGCATTAAGGTTTTGACATTGCTGGCTTAATCACTACTTCCAATGACGAGTTTGACGCATTATTTTACCGTATTCATTGCAGTAAACTTGCACGAATACAGAACGTAACCAAATCGGGCAACCATTGGCCCGCCAGCGAAACGTCATTGTAAGTGGCACCTCGCTAGCGGTCCGACGGTAGCTTTGTACTTTTCTAAGATAATCTACAGCTTTGTGCTTTTCCATGCGGGAGGGGATAGCCTGGGTTCCAGTCTGATCATGTTTCTTCTTTTTTTCCGTTCCTTGGTCAATATTAATCGAAATCAATAACGGAAAACAGATACCTTTGATGTGGTATATTTTTATTCTCATAATTTTTTAGAATATTAGCATCAGAAAATATTGCCAAAATATTGACGACTGGACCCAGGCTAGGGAGGGGGTTGTCCGGACCCCTAGTACTCACTCCTGTGGATCAGCGCATGGATAAATGTCCTATGAACATTTTTTATGAATGTTTTTACCACATGCAAGTAATACTCCCGATTATACACCCTGGCTAATGATCGAAAGGTTTACAGGTAAACTTGGTCTATGAGACACTATAGAGTTGAATTAGATCAGATAGCTGCTAGAGGCGCGTTCTAATCAGGATCTGCATTGTCTGTCATTTGACGCATCGCTTTGTGATAGAAACACTAACGTTCATTTTTTCAGAGTATTTTTTCTATTTTTGTGACATTTTTATTTAACGTCTGTGCTCATTTCCATTGTTATTTAGCGCACGCATATACCAACACGCGTTGTGAGAGTGAAATGCATTTGTAACCACTGCCGCAGCCGCCAGCACCGGTCGACACACGTGATACTGTAGCCGATAGCGGGGTCATGGTAGATGTTTGAATGGCGTCTTGACCCCCCCCCACACACACACACACACACAGTACGGGGTAAACGCCAGTTTTTTAACATTTAGAAAGACGATCGACGAAATCTGCGCCAGTAAAAAGAAACACTGCAGAGCTTCAACATGTTCAACGGTACCAATCTCACTCTTAATTCTGATTTGGCTCTGGTCTATACCCCAGTTAAAACTCTATTATACATAGTTAGGCAAAAAGCAAGGAATTATCCGACTCAAGTAAGTCCACTTGCGATTGAGTGGGGCATATACCAGGGCACTGGAAAATCAACAAGACGTTAGCCCTACTCACACGAGGATGAGGTGCATGTGCGGATCCAGAGGGGGGGACAGGGAGTCCGGACCTCCCCTCGGAATCACAAAAATATAGTTTTTTTAGCAATGCTGGTCCTGATTCCCTTAAAACTCGTAAAGCTACCAAGCCAGCTTTCAATTTTGGGCCATAATCGACACGCCAGCGAAACGACATTTAAATGGCGTTTCGCTGGCGGACCGAAGACGGCCCGCTAATAGTGGTATTTGGATAATTCCTCCCACATCAAACTAAAAGACGTTGTCAAGGTTAGACCCTCTCTGACAAAACTTTCTGGATCCACGCTTGTAGTGGTTACGGATAAATGATACATAATTAGGATAATGGGCTTCTACCGAGAACGGGACTGATTTAGAGTCCCAACTTAAGACTTGGATTGCCCGGTATCGAGCTCGGGATCCCTGGTCTGCTAGGCCTACACCACGTATGCTGAGAGAGAGAGAGAGAGAGAGAGAGAGAGAGGGAGAGAGAGGGAGAGAGATGTAGACAGACAGGCATATAGAGAGACTTAGACAGACAGAGAAATTCAACATACACACACAAAGGCATAATCCTCATGCATACGCGGATTCAGGGAAGACTGTGACACAGAGACCCCCCCCCCCTGCTAACCCCTGTAAAGTCCCAAAGCTATACCCCTAAAATTCAGACTATTTCACACTAATGCTCTCTAGAGCTACTAAGGCCATCAAATGGAGTTTCGCTGGCGGGCCGATGACGGCCCGCTTTTTTCATCGGCCCGCTTTTGTGGTATTTTGATCCTCTCTCACCTAATCATCTAAAACGACATGAAATATAAAAAAAAGTTGTCAGAGTCAAAACTTTCTGGATCCGCGTCTGCTAAGAGAGAGAGAGAGAGAGAGAGAGAGAGAGAGAGAGAGAGAGAGAGAGAGAGAGTATGGTGCCCGTGAAACTTTTTCACATATTTTTGACTTCTATGTTGTACAAACAGCTGAGCGCGTGTACGTTATTGTTATTTGACGTGAAATAAAACTCCGGGTCAGCTGATTCGAAACTGGGCAAATAAGTGACAATGATTACACGGCTATCACGAACCAAAAACAGAATAAAAGGTCCGTTTATTTCTTGGATGTGTTTTAATAATGGTTGGAAAACATGCTGAAACCGAAAGTTTGATAAAAATGCATTTCAAACGAAAGCATTTTTCGGAAATATGCAGTGAACAGATACTGACACGTGTGAAAATATACCTTCATAAAATGGGTCATGGGGGAAAGTTGTAATTATTTTCACCAAGCAGATAACTTATAGATATTTGCTTTCACTCACATACAGAGGGATATATATACAACAAAACAAAACAAAAATATGTTTTTTAAATTTTACTGCTGATGTGTAGTTTGCAACAAAACTATGACGTGATTCGGAACTGGGAAAGATTCGAAACTGGGCCATTAACTGTACCTTTTTTTTCTCACATCAATGTAGATGTGCATGTTAGTACGAAAATAAATACATTTAGAATTTACAAGGGGGTCTGGGAGCAGAAGCAGAAGAAATTTTAAAAATCAAACAACATGGAGGTTTTTCCTATATTTTCATCCGCTTTTTGTCAGGGCTTCCTAAATTCCCAAAACTATGAGCTTGCTCCCCAGCTTCCCTAAAATAATTACAAGTGCTCCCCAGCTCCCTGAATATAAAAAGCCATTCTCCCCAGACCCCCCCAAACCCCTGGGGGCCCCTTAAATGGCTCCTTTGGTCTCATACATATTTCCCTTTCATATTCACAGAACCAACCTTCCTTGCGCCAAAGCTAGCTGTGTAGAGCTACAATGTACACCCTATATACTATACTCCCTCGAAGAGCAAACAGTAAAACCTCGAACATTCGAAAATTAAGAAAGACCTATCGTTCCAACTTATCGCTTATTAGAAATTAATTTCGGACTCAATGGATTCAGAGATTAGGACCTATTCACAATCTGTTTAATAGCTCGCCAAAGCTCTAGTGGCTATGTTTACATTTGCTGGTTTGTAAACATCACCGTATAGCATCGTACACCGGATATAGCGATTAGTGAAGCAAGGAAATTTCAACATGTTGATGTACTATGTGAATGTTTAATCATATTTCTCATTAAATCATGTGAAACTTCATTGCAGGCATATTTTTCTGTCGTTGCTGATACATCGATGTATGTTCCTTACTACAACAAAAGGTCAGTAAATATCTTTAGCAGCTACGAATAACAGAACTGTTCCGCTAATCACTGATGATGTTTATTGTTTGTCAAGAAAATACTTGTTTTATAAGGCTGTTTAAGTACAATATTAATACGTTTGGCGACTGAATCTTCTTGTTTTAGTCGTTGGTTGTATGGTCTATAGGAGGGAAGTGTACGTTTTATAGCAAAAACTCATGCACGTAATGTACGGTCGATAGCCAGAAAAAATCATTGTGAAAATGTTGATTAGTGCTATAATTTTAAGAGATCTATGTACAAAGACAAATAACTGTCTGTCAAACGCAGCACAGAGCACCGCCTATTAATGGTATAAGTCATCGTGATATCTTCTTTGTTACTTTTATTGTATTGCAGTATTGTTGTGGCCCTTCACACGTACACACAGACGCACTGTGATACTAGGAAATAAACTGATTGTAGCTCCTTTCTGCAATATGATGCATTTAATATTTACCTTGGTATTTTCATGAATGAATCAGTTCATGAGATCATATGCGAGCAGCAAAGGTTCAAACGAGCCTGCACGTCTGCAGAAAATCCTCAGAGCCTTAACTCCTAAGAATAGAAATGAAGATGCATCGCTAGATTTA
The DNA here is from genome assembly GCA_964019695.1 of Loripinus fragilis. Lineage (NCBI taxonomy): Eukaryota > Metazoa > Mollusca > Bivalvia > Lucinida > Lucinidae > Loripinus > Loripinus fragilis. The sequence goes on from OZ026521.1 coordinate 69,860,115, forward strand.
GGAGTCCATGGGCCTAGACGGATTCACCATGCACCCCACTAAGGGCTCTCTTGGAGTGGTATATTATTGTTCAGTGGACACCCCTGATTAAGAATCAAGATGTTAATACTCGATATCTTGGGTCCCACCCGCCATTTTGGATAGTTTCAAGATGGCCGCCATGAAAAAAGACAAAATACCTATATAGTGTAAAAGCAGCCTCCTACATTTTGTTATGCTTACTTTTAAGAGCAGATCATTTATATTTAAGCTCCTCAACTCCATTTCCATTATAGAAAGCTAAATATAAGGTCTGACCATACTATTTTTAATATGGCGGCTAATTTGAAATACACATTTTGCATATTTTTGTAGATGTTAAAAACAAGTTTTCATGAGTTTCTACAATACAAATTATAGTTACATGTTTAAGTCATTATTAATTTTGGAGGTATATGTAATTTCAGCATTACTTAAGTCATAAAGTATTGTATTTATCACAGTCATCATTATAGTATTGGATATGCTGTACATAAGGTTACCCCACCCATTTTAATTAGTAGACATGTTTTCTGTAAATAAGCATAGCAACACTTCTGTATGCATCTCTCTCACTGACATTGAAATTAATTTTACTAAGTTATATTTAGAATCATCATTTTATTTCAGCATACATTTTGAACGTTTATTTGGGCCATTAAGGGTGTAGCATACGTTACATTTTACATCAAACCAAAAAAAAAATGACATCTGAGTCCAAAAGAGATAATATTGCAATGTATTGTTTACCAAATGGGTCCATGCTTTGTATTTACAAAATAGAAAAGTGATTTGCGTTTTACAAACTCCTTTGATTATTATTATTAATCACAAAGTCCTTTTCATAATCATAGTCCGACTCCTCGAAATCAGGCAGGTCATCAATGTCAACCAACACCTTTGGCATGCAGTCTCCATCAAACCAAAAGGGGCATCATATTGCTATCACCATATGTCAGCCATCCATGTTCATTTGTTGGATGTGAAACTTCCATAATGGGGGTATCTGTCCTCCTCCAAATAGCCATGTTGCACATGTTACTTTAGAGAGTTGTGGTACATATAATACAAATTGACTGCATTTAAACCAAATTCCAAAAGTTGATATTTTAGGTCTTTTAGGACTAGGAATGGAATGCTTTTCGTTAATCAATGGTTGAAGTTAGAACAGATAAAAGTGCTTAAAATATGTAAATCTTATTTATAACTTCACTGAAATTATCTGAATTTGAAGATCATTCTATTATTTCACCATTAATAGTATGCTTTATTATGGTTTTGATAGAGAGCAGAACAATATTTCACACCCACAAATTGGTGGCAGCAGATGGGCATTTTGGTATTTCACTGATATTTATATGCCCATAAGTGTAAATGTAACATCCACCGCAAACGTCTTACATATATCCATACCCTATCCATACATCAGGCTATGGGTAAGGGTAGGGTATTTAGAATAGTAGGATTTGAGTAGATAGACCAACTCTACCCTAGTCTCGTTCATACTAATACCCTACCCATATACTAATCATACCCATAGGGGGTCATAACATATACCCATATGTCATATGGAAATGGTAGAGATGCGTAGAGGTAAGGGTAGGGTTTTGCGTTGGTGCAGGGTAGGGTTTGCATTGGGGCAGTGTAGGGAAGGTTTTGAGTATGTTAATGGGCAGGGTATGAGTATAGGCTTTGGTAGGGTCACTCTAATGGATGAGCTATCCTGCCCCTTGTCCTACTCTAGTTTCTACAGTTACTACCCTATCTGCGCTTATCCCTAATTGCACCATGTCCTTGGATAATACAAATAACTGTCAGATAGGTTATAAGTAAGGGTAGATAAAGTATGAATTTGTGTATGGGTCAGGCTTTGGTAGGTCAGGACTAACGGTAGCGTAGCTTACATTACCAGCATACTCATACCCCATTCTACATCTACTCTCACCCAACCCATACCCAGATACACATCATACACACATATCTATTCATACTATAATACCCATATGGATATGGGTAGATATGAGCAGGGGTAGGACATGGTCTGAGTATGGAGGTGTATGTGCTAGTTGGATTTGTATGGTAAAATAGGCAGCAACTTACCCTACCATACCGCGACAGGCCCTACTCATATTCAACCCATTTGCACTACTCAAATTCATATTCTACCCTATTCCAAGACATACTCAAGCCGCCCTACTGCTACACTGCTTTTCCCTACCTTTACTTTCCTTATCATACCCATAACCGCCTCCTAACTTGTCCTTCCAGGCCCTATCGTATCGTTATCAATACCGGTATGAGTATAGTCGAGTGGGACAGGGTAGAGGTACATAATGATTATGGGTTGGTTACATGTATTATACATTATAAGTAAAGATGGGGAAACATAGGAGAAGGTAAGGGGTTATAGGTTTGGTTATGTAGAGTTTGTGATGACTATGGGAATGATATGGTAGTTGAGGGTAAGGTGGGGTAGCGTTAGTGATTAAGACCTTAGCTGTCGGTGGTCGTTAAACACAAACACAGAAAATGTCAGTGGGTATTGATCCAAGGGTCTCCACCGTGACAAACCCTGCGCGATGAAGATCCCTGGTGCTATGAATAACGGTAGCTTACTTATAATGTATAATACATGTAACATACATAACATGCAATATTGTGATTTGTACTGGACCCCTGTCCCCCAATTAGATCCGTGCAATTATCACGAATTTTATTCAACTACTTTGATTCTCTTTTTGGCTGTTTATTTTCATCTTTCATCATGTACCCACTATAGATGCATGTTTTACACTTATTTAAAAGTGGGATTTGGTGGGGTCTTACTTTCATAGGTGTGTTAGCATAATATGTTTCTGTGCTTGGATAAAGGGATACTATTGATTCCCTGCTTGCAAACTTGATTGTTGTGTGGCTCTTCCTCACGATGCCACAGGTTTGTCTACCGTTTATGATTGTGGAATTTCCTGATCATATTGGGACTCACTATTTTTGGGTGATTTCTGATACGTTTTCAGAAGTGAGTATTCTGTGTATGCCATGCACAAAACTGCAGCTTGAGACGTTCACGGAAGGTACCAATATGATACAGACAAATTGGGCCTCGACGCTAGAAAACCTGTCTTTTGGGCTTGTGAACAATAAAGGTGCAGACCAGCCTGTGCATCCGCGCAGTGTGATCAGTGCATTTTATTTTTGTTCATTGAAGAGTATCATATCTAGACTTGCTACGAGGAAAAAGATCGATGTTCTAGCTAGTCTCTGTAGCTAATGAGACTGGTTTGAGTCTTGCTTTGTCAGGAACCCGGAAGACAGGTTTTGTCGCTTCAAGGCCCATTATTATTCTTGGTCCTTGCTTCACAGCATTGTTTTTTTCTTTTGGATGTTTTAAGAGACTCTAAACGTGTTTCAGGTTGAGAATAGTAGGGCCAGATAAACCAATCCAAATTCAGTTTAAATGTTAACCGAATGCAACAATCTTAGGCTGGGTCTTAATCTGTAAATGCTCAGCACTTCAGATAAATTGTAGAACGGTTGCAATCATCTAGGTTAAGTATTTTGTCCCCTGATTTCCGTGTATTCTTCATCAAACAGAGAAATGTAGCAACCAGTAACATGATAACATTTTTTCTGGTATGCAAATATATGCAGACAGAATATTAGACGAAATACCCATTTACATTATACAATTATTGACTAATGAGGCATTGGATATGATGTGATATCGACCAGATAATACCAATATTGACCGAGGCAAAGCCGAGGTCAATATTGGTATTCTCTGGTCGATATCACATCATATCCAATGCCTCATTAGTCAATAACTGTTTTATTATATTACATTTAGAGAAAGATGTACAGGTATTATTGCACCTGGAAAAAAATACTGAACTTATATACAAGTTTTGGGACAGACAAGCAGTTAGCAGAAACAGTGCAACCCTAAATAAGACCACCCTTTTACTATTGCATATATGTTGTGCATGAGTGTCATCATTCAACATTTACAAACAAGAATTCTAACACACTTCACATGTAGAGCCAATGATGAATTAAGTGTGATATGCCAAACAATAATTCACAGCTTTGAAAGCGCAGGGAAAATGTGTGATAGCTGACGTCATTTGTTACCGGTAAATGACGTCATTCATGGCGTTAGACGGTGTAACGTCGTTTTTACGCTTGAAAGACGTTACAAATACATGTAAACGTATGCGACGTGGTCTAAATATTGGCGGGAGTTCTTCAGTGCAAAGGCGGAAAGTTGGAAGAAGCTGAAGACTTCAAATTTGTTTTCGCCATTTATTGTGCATTAAAATCGAAATAAATCAGCTCCAGTGCGTGATTTGTTGCGTTCTCAGCATCTACGATATGATTAATAGCCACGCTTTAGAAAAGCAGAACCAGAACGGAAAAAACAGCAAGGAGTCTAATTTTAGTAACTAATATACACTGGCAAGCGCGAGCAAGCCAGTGAATATGACAATATATTGACTGGCCACGTGAGCGCTCTAAGCCAATGAAATTCAGTCTTTTTTCTTAGTTATATAATAATGGGAAATATTAACTTAGTCCCTTAACTATAGTCTGTACACCTATTTTGCTATATTTAGTACACTGATGTGTCAATAGACTGCTATCGATCCTACAGCAGGAGGGTTTTTTCCTCCTAAATATTGATGGAACCAAATGGAATTGGGAAGTAAAAATTCGTTGGCAAGTACTAATGACAATGTAGAAGTCATATTTAAGCGAATATTAATCTTTATTAGCGAGACATTTGATAAATAAACATATTCAGAGAAGCGATGCAAGAGTCGTGTAAAATACCAGTGATTGGGCAGGTCATTTTGTCGATTGTAGTGCTGACCGATTATTCCTGGCTATTTCTCATAGCCACCGATATACACCAATGTCTCAACAATTTCATCGCTATAACACATAACCGAATCTTATAAAATATGTAAAATAATAAAAGAAACACTGACCTTGTGACTCAGCGTGTTGTGATTTATTTCCTCACTTCGCTAATCGCTATATCCGGTGTACGATGAACATCGAAATCAAAACATTTAGGCAGTCATTTCTTGCCATTTTGAAAACCCTATGCTAACAGCATGGTTAGCTCAGTAGGTAGAGACGCCACCACCAGCTATGATGTCCAGATTCGAATCCCACCAAAGCATTCATTTATCTGTCATTATATTTTACATGTATTGAATCATATTTTCTTACGTATCCTTTAATCATATTAGGGCAACGGTTTTAACATGTATGCAAAGCATCCCTTAAATGTGACATAATTAGTAAAGACGAAGACCCATATGAGATGCCATGGAATGCAACAGGGTATGGAATATTTGTGTCATAAAAGCGATATTCAGCAACTAAAATGATTTGGAATTGATTATGAATTATATTCAAAACATTGTATCACTAATAAATAAATAAAAATAAATAAATAAAGCCCAAGCTCCCTGGCAGGAAAAAGTGATTCATCCACTCACTATCTTGCGATTATGGACAAAGTGAGTAATAAAGAACTTTATTATTGTAAATACAGAATGTCAACAAAGCCAGCATAACATTGTGGGCCTATAACTGTCTTTTTAATTTAACATATCTTTTTGATGCGTAAAAGAAACGTCTCCTTGAGACGTTTCTACTTATGTTTGATATGACAATAAAAATTGAGAATAATCAATATTTTAGTAATACATTTTATGTGAATCCTCCCTATGTTTCGAACTACTGATATTTCGAATGAAAAACTCGAGTCCTGATGACTTCGAATTTACCAGATTCGACTTATTGTGTACCGTGACAGCCTATACAATATGCTACCCCTCGTACTACTCTCTCGACACGACAAAACCTGTCTTCGCGGTTCCTGCCAAAGACAGACTAAAACCAGTCTTCTCAGCTACATGTATAGAGGCTAGCTAGAATATGGCAGTTTTGCTTGTAGTAAGTTCAGATAAGATACTTCCCATTAGACGAATAACATAGGCGCTGATCAGTCTGCGTGAATGCGCAGACTGCGTTGCGCCATTGTTGTTCGAAAACACCGCAAACAGGTACCCATTTATTATGAAGAGTAGTACATGCTATTTCACTGGTCGTCAGGGTGTACACTATATTTTCCATGTGAAAAATTGTCGCGCCCTTCAAGCATGTTTTTCTTTCTTTCTACCTTTCCATTTTTCTGTACTTCCGCCCGTCTGTCTATCTACATGTATCAGCTCAAAGCATCATCACATTTGCTGGTATAGTATCATTCTAATGAATTTGATTTTGTAACACGACTTCTGGTTGGATAACGTCAAAAATTTGCGACAGTATATCCTGCTAACGTCAAAAATTTGCGACAGTATATCCTGCGATATACTGTCGTAAACATTTTGACGTCATGAATTACGTCACATTTCGTTGGATGACGTGCGGCTTTATGCGGCTTATTGCACACCAATTGGAGACGAAACGACAAAAATGCATTAGAATGGGGATAACAATATTCAAATTGTGAAAAATTGTCGCGCCCTTTAAGCATGTTTTTCTGTCTTTCTTCCTTTCCATTTTTCTGTACATCCGCCCGTCTGTCTATCCATCAACCCAAATCATCATCACATTTGCTGGTATAGTCATTCTAATGCACTTGATTTTATAACACGACTTCTGATTGGAATACGTCAAAAATTTTCGACAGCGATATACTGTCGGAAAAAGTTTGACGTCATTTAAATTACGTCACATTTCGTTGGATGACGTGCGGCTTTATGCGGCGTATTACACTCCAATTTGAGACCAAACTACAAAAGTGCATAAAAGTGGGGATAACCATATACAAATTTTCATTTAGGGATGTATATCGTCGCCGTAAAACTATTTTTTCCGTATATCCGTATATATCCGTACATTCGCAAATGACAATTTTGAATATGTTTATCCCCTAAAAGATAGGCATAAGAGCTTGAGTGAGTTTGATTACAGGCATATCACACTGTTCAGCATACACAGCCCGATGGGAAACGGTGTCTTTGGAACATATTTTCATGATAGAAATTCATCAGGGGCTATTGAAAACAGGAAGGATCACTTTGAAAAACGTGCAAATATTAACAGGTAAATTAAATGCTGTCAAATACCAGCACATGCTGATATGAAACGGCACGAGATTGGTATTGATATCAACAAAAGCAGCTAAATTCCTGATGTTCTATCGACGTCTACACAGAACAGTTTCACTGTCTGCATTCTGCTGTGACTTGATATTAAATGAGATAAACCGAAAAGAACAACGCCTTTATTTCGAAAATGTGTTCAAACAAAATCAATGCACCCTTCAAAAATGCAGCCCTTGTTTACTAGTACTCATGTTAACAAACTCGTCACAAGTGATGTACAAGTATGTTTCCCAGCACCATATCTTGATTTGAATGCTAGATATAGCCATATGCCGAACATGCCCCGAGGCCGTACTAGCCCCGGTCTCCCTTAGCGATATTTTCTTGAAAAATACATAAACTACATTAATTCTGCTGATTAAACTTTTAGGGTAATCAGAAAAAAATGGATTTTAATAGGGCTGAACCCACATGTTGCAGAACTAATTTCCCTTATGCCAGTTCCGGCTAACAAAATGGAGGTTTTTCGTACATAGTACTACGCGTAATGCGCCTTACGTACACCCGAGGCTTGATTAGGTTCTCGAATTGTGTCGGACTTTCCCGATTGTTTGAGCACTAGTAGCTGATTGTGCCCTGACTTAACCCATGTGTGATACAAGTGCTACTTTCTCATGTGCTGCTTAGCTGCATAATTAGAACATTATCCAGGTAGAGACATATCCGGGAGTGTCAAAATGAATTATCGCGCATGTTATGAGGACAAAAATGAGTTATGTCAACTCATATTAGGATGCGCAATATCCCAGCACAGCAAATAAGTTTGCAAATAAAAGGATTGGTAAAGCTAGAACAATTTGTTGAAAATATTTTTTCTACAATAAAAACTAGAGCGTGCAGATCCCCACGCTGAAGATTTTGACTCCCCCAGCACACCAAAGTCCCACCCTGGGGCACGACCTGGCAACAGAATGAAAATTATGTTCAATATGTTTTCTATCCTTTTATTGTGAGAACGCAGTCACAAAGTTTGGTATAATATCATTAAAATTGACACGGTAACCGAAATTTATTGATATTTGACCTTTTGACCTTGCCCCAAGGTCACCAGTTTGACCCTAGGATGAAAATTTTACTTGCATTCTGTTATGCTCGTCATCCTCGTCGATTTGATATGCCACATGACCATGTTTGAAAAATAAATTTTTGACCCCTTGGGCACCCCAAGTGCCCCAAAGTCTCATCCCTAGGACAGAATAAAAATCCCGTCTGATATGTTTTGTATCGTTCATTTGTGAGAACACACACAAAGTTTGGTATAGAAATCTTTAAATTGACATGGTAACCGAAATTTAATGACATTTGACCTTTGACCTTATCCCAAGGTCACCAATTAGACCCTACTTGCATTCTGTTCTGCTCGTCATCTCCGTCGATTTGATATGCAACATGACCATGTTTGAATTTTTTTTGACAACCCGGGCACCCCTAGGGCCAAAGTTCCACCCCTGGGGCATGACCCAGGCGACAGAATAAAAATCCAGTCTGATATGTTTTGTATCTTTTACTTGCGAGAACACACACAAAGTTTGGAATAAAAATCTTTCAAATTGACTTTGTAATTGAAATTAAATGATATTTGACCTTTTGACCACGTCCCAGGTCCCCAGGGAGCGGGGCCAAACAATTTTGCCGTTGCACGCCCCATGCATGTGAGTAACTCACACACCAAATTTGGTTGAATTTGGTCCAATGGTTAAGGAGGAGATAGCATAACGCACAGACCACCGGACAGAATTTAATATTGGACCCCTAAGTACCCCAAGCCCACCCATAGGGCATGACCCAGGCGACAGAATGAAAATCCCGTCTGATATGGTTTGTATCTTTTACTTGTGAGAACACACACAAAGCTTGGTATTAAAATCTTTGAAATTGACTTTGTAATTGAAATTAAATGATATTTGACCTTTTGACTCCTCCCCATGGCCCCAGGGGCCCATGCATGTGAGTAACTCACGCACCAAATTTGGTTGAATTTCGCCCAATGGTTTAGGAGGAAAAAGAATAACGGACGGACGGACGGACAGACAGAGGGACGGACGGAGGCGATAACAGTATCCCCTTCGCTTTTTTAAAAAAAGCGTGGGGATAATAAAATGTTCAAAGTTGGTTATCCTTATGTAAATTTCTTAACGTGTCTATACCAAAGCACAGTGGAAAAAGTTTTTAACAATTATTTCAAAAATAAGCTGACAACATGTTCAAACAAATTCGTGTGATAGCTCTTTTTTTGTGGTCACTCTCACGAGACTAGTACAAAATTTGAAATCTGTGCAATTTTGAAATCTGTGCAATTTTGAAATCTGTGCAATTTTGCACAAATTTCAAATTGTGTATATTTCACGTGGTTGTACATCGTATGCAATACATTTATGACAATAAATCAAAACCGTTTTTAATGGCCTAGCCGCTCAAAACTTTGCACGCGTTACTAAAATCTGCAATTTGCAATACAGAACGAATAAAATGAAATGTGTCCTCAGTGAGTACTCAGATCAGCGTTTGCATCAACCCAGTAAAATCTGAGGTAGCTTTGTCTACATCTTTTTTGTTCATTGCTGGTTTTTGTTTTCGTTTTCAGAATATTTTTTAAATTATTTCAGGAATACCTCGGTGTGTTAAACTGTTCGGATTCAGATCAGGCCCGACGGTCTTTACTGTTTGCAAATGTTATCAGCAGACGACATTAGAAAGAAAAAAGTTAAAGTGTTGTTTTTTTCACTTGAATCAAAAATAAATATTTCATTACATACTGATTTGATTTTCACGGATCATTTTTTCATCTGCTAAGTTAATAACATGACTATTTATCAGCTTTATGCAAACATCTGGGAGCAGCCATCTTACACCAACACACACACATTAATCTGAGTTTACCTCTTTATGCAGGTCAGCTAAATGATTGAAGCAGCACCTTCAGTCAATTTCTTCATTTCAATTGGATAATGGACAATCAACGGTCAGATCAATGCAAATTAGAATGTTACAACTGTCAAAAAAAAGTATTTTATTTTTCAATAAGTTTCATTTGATTTTAATCTATCTTTTGTACCCAAAATGAAGAAAATTGTTACAAAATAATTTTATGTCATCTGCTATAGTAATAATTAGTGCTTTAAGTGTTATTATTTTTTTTTATAAATATTAAATACCGAGCAGGTATCAAAATATACGTATCAATGCACCACTGCTAAAAATATTACTCTGAAACAATGTTATTTTTGACATTATCAAGGACATATAACTTTGCTTGTGTTGTGTGTAAGCAGATGGAAGTGCTTCCAGTTTTCTTGTGTAGAGCGCATTGACCTGAAAAAAAGCCAGACCCCCATGAACAAGCAAAAGTAATTAATTACAGGCTAACTGAAGAGCATTTGAGTGATTATTCCTGCTTACTGTAAGCTTTATAATAAATGCATTTGAAAAAGTGCGAATTTTCCCTTTAAGGCATTAGTGATTTCCATTTCCTCATAATAGTATTCGCTTTTTATTGGCTTTGGCGCACTGGCTGTTCTATTATTTTATTTTAATATTTACTGGCGTGCCAACCAAGAGTGACCGTGCGTAATATTTTATTTACAATTGTTAAGCATGTTAATTAAAACATTAACTTGTACACTCCCCTTGAGCTAATGTGAATCGATAGGTCACTTGTGTATTAATCCTATCCTGCGAATAGGATTGATACACAAGTGATCTATCAATTATGATTATAAGTCCCTGATAACTCTGTAAACGAAACATGACGGCACTGTCACTCTTGGCTGGCAAGACAGTAGTGTTCATACTTGAAAATCTTCACGAAAATGTAAAGTGGTGTTAGTTACACCACGATTGTTTTTGTGGGGAAACTTTCAAAGCAGTTTTAAATGCTAACGTGAATCGATAGATCACTTGTGCATTAATACTATCCTGCGGATAGGATTAATACGCAAGTGATCTATCGATTATAAGCCCCTGATAACTTTGTAAACAAAACATGACGTCACTGTCACTCTTGGCTGGCAAGACAGTAGTGGTCATACTTGAAAATCTTCCACGAAAATGTAAAGTGGTGTAAGTTACACCACGATTGTTTTTGTGGGGAAACTTTCAAAGCAGTTTTAAATGCTAACGTGAATCGATAGACATTTGTGTATTAATCCTATCCTGTGCATAGGATTAATACGCAAGTGATCTATCGATAATAAGCCCCTGACAACTTTGTAAACAAAACCTGACGTCACTGTCACTCTTGGCTGGCAAGACAGTAGTGGTCATACTTGAACATCTTCCACGAAAATGTAAAGTGGTGTAAGTTACACCACGATTGTTTTTGTGGGGAAACTTTCAAAGTAATTTTAAATGCTAATGTGAATCAATAGACATTTGTGTATTAATCCTATCCTGTGCATAGGATTAATACGCAAGTGATCTATCGATTATAAGCCCCTGATAACTTTGTAAACAAAACATGATGTCACTGTCACTCTTGGCTGGCAAGACAGAAGTGGTCATACTTGAACATCTTCCACGAAAATGTAAAGTGATGTAAGTTACACCACGATTGTTTTTGTGGGGAAACTTTCAAAGTAATTTTAAATACTTTGTCCTTTGTTTTAGTTTGATGCTTAACGTCCCAGTCAACAGCTATGGTCATGTCGGGGCGGTCAGTTTACCTAGCCACACTTTTTCCTGGGCAAGTTAACCAGTACTTCGTGCACATACTTTCGCTTGTAACTAACAACAACCCTTTTTGAATCAGCGGAAGGGAGGAGAATGGCCGTAGAAATAATTTCATGATCAATCTCCATGAAAGTATGGGACCGGGCCGGGATCGAACTCGCGACCCCTGGCTCTGCAGTTAGACACGTATCTGCAGTCAGACACGTTACCGACTGCGGCTATGCGGCCCGTCAAATATTCTATCCCTCCTACCTAAATTCATTTATTCAAGGAAAATATTATTTCTTGTTGGTTATGTTCAACTTTAGACGCATTAAATTTTATGAGTAATACGATCAATATGGACGCATTTATGAATAATACAATCAATATGGTTAGATAAAATTTATACGAGGGCTGTTCAAATATGAATGCAAGTAGCTTCATATCTTTCTTTATATATATGCTACGACAAAATGGCATACCTTTCTGGAAAGAACTATTTGTTGCTTTTAAAATGGCACCAAACATAAAGAACAACTCCCAATATTTCTCGAGTTACAGATGCTTATATAAAGGCCATTCGTGTATACTGGCGTTTTTCTGAAGCAAATTACCATGCACGTTTTGGTACATGTGCGAATATAGTGTCATTTCTTTGTAAGTTTGAGACAAAATGGCACCAAATTAAATGCAAGTTTAAGGTACATTGACAAGTTGCTTGCGGGAAAAAGTTTGTATAATGTTGTTTCAATCTCGAGTAAACAGGCACGTTAGTGACGTCATTAATTTTATGGTAAACGTCATTTTGAGTTATCTACTGGTGATGCAATAATGAACATCTTTAGGTCTTTTTCTTTGCGTTTTGCTTAAAACATGCTTAATATGTCATAAGGAAGTTTTCAAAACGCTCCGTCCTCTATTTACAGAGTTATCACACTTTGTATCATTTTTCAAGCATTTTTCTGCTTCTTAATGACGCGTTGACATTAATTAAAAATGTTCAATCTGTCTAGTCCTCAAGACCAGGTGAGTTTTTTGTAAATAATGCCTATTTTGGTAAGACTTAAAGTTAACGTTAAAATTTAGATTAAAACCGTAATGTTATGGCAACAAAATTAAGTATAAGTTCTATAACCCCTTCACTTAAGGCAGTTTTGACTTAATAAAAATGCTTTTCAGCGTTTAAAAATTACCAACTACCCTTCAATGATTTGAAGCAACAACTCAGTATGAGCGATCAACACATTGTCTTTGAGTTAAAACTAGTTTAACTGTTGCTTCGTGCATTTTGTTGGGGAAGCGTTTGACTGAAAACTGAAAGGTGGTATTTTGTTTACCATTTATTTGCAAATATAAGGAGACCTTAGTGAAAACGATTCGATGTAATTTGACAAAAACATGCAGGATTTTCGCAACTGTCGCAGAATCATTATATAAGTATGTGGGGATACTTCCTTAAAAAATCCTAGAAATTTCATCGATTTATCGAACAAGTTGGCTGCTTCTAAAAAGCCGCCAATAGTTTAGGTTTGGCAAATAGGTTGTTTTTATGACAGCATTCCTTTACTTTTATTATTATTATAATAGGTCTTGTTGAACAAATCTTAGAGTCAGCAGAACCTCGGACCCAATTATACTGGGTCCGAGGCAGAATAGGCGTTTGAAAAGATTATTTGTACAGATTATATTATCGAGCATGAGCTCTTGCGAATGAACCTTCGCTACTACATGTAGAAAATGTCTGACCAAAATCTAGACCTTTTAGCCGCTGGGTAGGTTTTATAGGGGTTTACCAAACAATAAAGTACCAAAATTTTGTGTGCTCCCTAAAAATATTGATGCTTTTGTTTTCAATAAACCACACATCAATTTTCCATGTTTTGATTTTACCCATTGAATTTTCTCAAACGGTACAGAGGTCCAGATAAGCTTTCAGTTCAATTGGGTATTAACCCCACACGATTTTCATGAATTGCTTTTTTCCAAAAATAATTGCTTAAAATATTTTTTACCCCACATAGATTTTTGAAATTGCTTATTTATAAGTTATAATTAAAGTACCTAATAATCTTAGTTAATAATTTAGATAATAATCTTAGTTTTCGTAATGGAAGAAACATACAGATTGAGTGAGTTTAAGTACTTTGTGCAAATACTTTAGCCAGTAACTGACAAATGATTTGCTTAATGTATCAAACTTCAAAGGAGACTTAGTAACATCACAACAAAAGAAAGGCTTGAACTGGCTACCACACTAAGTGTGCTAACATGGGATATATTCATATTTAGATCAGTTTGTTTTTCTTTTGCTTTTCCAAAATTTAATTGCTTTTCGCTACCCCTTCATTTATAAAACCGTTGCTTTTTCCAAAATTTAATTCCTTTTTGTTACCCCTTCATTTGAAAACAATTGCTTTTTTCACAAATTTAATTGCTTAAATACCCCCAAAAAGCGGCTTATCTGTTCCTCTGCGGTACATTTTGAGGTACAACATTAACATGCATTTAAAAGTAAAAAATAATCCAAATTTACATTTATTACCTAATGTATAAACATGGCTTTGAATTTTACCTATAGCGTTTCTTTTTTCAGTCAGTATATATTGATGACACTGATGATGAACAGATGCATAACGGAAGTCCTAACCTAGGTTAGCTAAAAGAGGATTATCTTTTGTTTTAAAATAACTTCAGAGAAATATATATGGATCCTCTAAATGCCTGTTACCAAAATTATACAAACTGTTCCATTCCACCGAACAAATAAGTCATTATAATTGTATCTGTTAGCACACTCAAAAGGTTACAATCATTTAGTAAGAGTGCTTGAATGGAATATTGGGATTTTTCTGTCTTGACTGGGGCCAGTCTAATACCTCCAACTAAAAATAAAAGATACTCTTATTTTTTCAGGTGTATCAATTTGTTTTCAGGACTGATGCCAGTCTAGACTTAAAGTACCATCCAATACCATAAGTATGTCGAACAGTTTGGATTTAGATGACAACCAACATTTTGCTAGTCTGATTAGGGTCTGAAAGGTTAACAGTAGGACTAGCATGCAAATGGTCCAACATTTCATCTGGTACATGACCTTAGAGATGTCACTGCATTCGCAAATTATCTCTGGGTAAGGCACCACATAAAGAATCTACTTGACTATTTGCCTCTTCAAAATCCATGCATCGTGTAACTTGTATAATTTCATGTTATCTGTGCTTTAATAAGCTCCCTTTTTACTTTGGATTTCTGACTGACCAACTGTCTTATTATTCTCTTCAGCAGAATAGTGGATAAATGTCATACCAGGTCGGCCTAGGTCAATCTTTGAAGAACATGATGCAATCAGAATTTCAAGTGAGACTGGGAAACCAGAAAATGACAAATCTATATTTACAAATGACATCAGTTTAATCTTAGACAGAGGTCCCATGATTGGTTACATTTGGTCACATGCTCCTCCATGGTACAGCTCTAATTCTGACCTTATATATTGTGTTTAGGTGCTCATGCACCTAAACAAAAATTATACGCTCGTCCATATCATTGGTATGTTCGTAGCATTGAGTTTGTTAGTATACTAAGGTGACCCTCATTCAAAGGGCAATAACTCGATAAGTATACTGTATTTTGCTTTAGGTCTGGTGCCAGTTTAAAGGTGACATATAATCCTTTATAGAAACGTATACCATTTTGTCGTAGCATATATGTGACGAACGTAATGAAGCTACTTGCATTCATATTTGAACAGCCCTAGTACAAATGAGAAAGAATGATAAATTTCACTGTCGTCCTATACTTAAAACCAAAAGTAACTTTACTCTTTGAACTACCGAATATCGGGCCGAATATATCTTTACTGTTTTTGAGATTAACCAAATTAAATATTGGAATGAGTTGCTGGTACCCGCCCTAACCTAATTCATGAAAAACAACTTAAGTAAATTAATCTTCTTTCGAGTTATCTGTGCTTTTATTAAAAGCACAAAATCAGTATTTCCTAACACAATCCAAAGTAAACCAAGGATTTGAACACGCTATTGTAAGGGCCATCGATTGCCCATTAAAACTACTGCAAGACATTTTGTCTCTGGCGAATAGTTTGTTTTTGGCAGCATCTTAAAGTTGGTTCACTTTGAAATTATCTCCCTTTGAATTAAAACAATAGTAAACTTTAGTCCCTGCTAAAAGCTTTATCTGAGATGGTATTTGAATTTTTTAATCAGTGATTTGTTGGGACTTCTGCCCGGAGTATGTGATAAAATAATCTGATAAAAATTCCCATCGTTTTGGAAGAAAAACGGCAAACAATTTCTTATGGGAAATTCCATTGAAAGCACTGTAAAGTTCACAAAATGGGTTATGTACGTAAAAAGACAACTCTTATTTGTTTTACTCGAAGGGTGATCCGGGCTGATTTGAACTTTAAACAACAATTCAATAGCCTGTTTTTCAGACTGATTCTTAAAAGTTAAAAACTGTCCAACAGCAAAGCTACAGTAGCACATCAAAAGTGATGCGTTTTGGAAAAGTTTATTTTGCCCCCTTGCCTCTTTCATTAGGGCATTGTGGTTGCATTTATGACAGAAAAAACATGAAATTCAACTGTCATATGAATAATTGATTGAACTTTAATATGAATTAAACACATTTAAAATACCACTCACCAATACCCAGAAAAGCTATATATAATAACAGTGTAAAATTACTTTTGGTTTTAAGTATATATTAACTACCAAGCAATTACTGTGTTTCCAGGTCTTAGTGACTCCCTGCTGATTCTGATTGAAAAATAAATTAGAGAAATAAATTTAGATATAGACCGCGTAATTGAATGTATTTTTTTCCACATAAATATGAGTTTTTGTATAGGCTGGGATTAGATGGAATTTTGGTGTGTTTTTGCTGGTCCTCTTTGAATTAGTCCCCAAGTGAACCTAACGATATAAATAAAACATGGCTTATACAAATTCGTCAGTCCCACAGATAAGAGAGCGTAACAGAAAATTATTTTTCCTGTTTCTCAACCAAAACATATGTTGTGTGTACACAAAACAATGGTCTCGATGATACGGTTCTTTTCAGCACCCAGAACACGTGCTTAAACTGCTGAAGACAGTCGCAGCTTCACGCTATAATTGCTTAACTAGCCCAATCTTCGTTTCACTGCTTATACTGACTTATAAACTTCACAGTACATCTAAAACCGATGCATTGAAATGGCCTGTATTCAAAAAACGATTCAAGTAATAGTATTGTCTGAACCTTAAATGCTGGGTTGTCCACTGCTGATTTTTTGTTTTCTAAAAATCACAGTATGTAAACTGAAATAAACATCCTGTACCCGTTCCTCCTAGCTCACGCCTCACGTTATGAATTACAGCACTCGTGCGTAACCAGTTGTCGGAAATCGTGATGTGAGAGTTGTTTGCGAGGGCCCACCTATTAAAATTCATTGTTCCATAGATCTAAGTAACTGTTACAGTTACAACCATGTAATCATGTATACATGTGATTGCCAATTCCACTAAAACCGTGTAATCTGGCATTTAAGCTCATTTTCGACACAGAACGGCTCTGATTGTGAGCAAGTCGTTTTTAACAAAGCAAAATGCAAAGGAAGAAACCGTTAAAATCATGGAATAAAACGGAATAAAATAGATAAAATGGCTTTACTTACCTTGTTCGAGTGTGTATTGTCTGTATTGCTAACAATATAAATCGAAACGTGTACACGTAACTAAATACACGCATTTTCCGACTACTGGTTACGAGTGCTGTTATTCATGTTTATAAGGCGTGAGCTAGCGGAGGAACGGTACAGGATGTTTATTTCAGGTTACATACTGTGAAAATATGTCTTTCAGGAATACAAGTAGGTTATCAAACAGTATGGATCCAGATAATGCCCAACATTTTAGCCTGAACTTGGCTTCGGCTGTTGACATAGTTTATCAGCCAAATAGCTTTAACAAGCAAATATTTGATGCTCTTTAAGTTTAATGTTTATCCCCAATTCGCTTTTTCTCGGCAACTCTCTAATTTGCTTAATTGTCGTTATATTATTAGTGTCGTTTGATGATAACCTTTGCAAACAATTTGGACCCAGATCAGGCCTGACAAAACGTCGGGCATGATCTGGATCCAAACTGCTTGACACTCTACTGATAATCCCACTTAAACACAGTATGTAAACTGAAATAAACATCCTGTACCGTTCCTGTGCTAGCTCACACCTTATAAACATGAAAAACAGCACTCGTGCGTAGCCAGTAGTCCGAAAATGCGTGTATTTAGGTACATGTACACGTTTCGATTTATATTGTTAGCGATACAGACAACACACATTCGAACAAGGTAAGAAAAGCCATTTTATCTATTTTATTCCGTTTTATTCCATGATTTTAACGGTTTCTTCCTTTGCATTTTGCTTTGTTAAAAACGACTTGCTCACAATCAGAGCCGTTCTGTGTCGAAAATGAGCTTAAATGCCAGATTGCACGGTTTTATAGGAATTGGCAATCACATGTATACATGATGACATAGTTGTAACTGTAACAGTTACTTAGATCTATGGAAAAATGAATTTTAATAGGTAGGCCCTCGCAATTACAGCTGTACCAACAACTCTCATATCACGATTTCCGACAACTGGTTACGCACGAGTGCTGTAATTCATAATGTATAAGGCGTGAGCTAGGAGGAACGGGTACAGGATGTTTATTTCAGTTTACATACTGTGTTAAAAGATCTTTTAGAAAAAACAACAGCAACAAAAAACTGATTTTGAAAAAATATCTGCAGTCGACAAAACCTTGACAAATTACCTCGTTGGCAAAAAGAATCAATAAAATGAAATGGAAGGTGCTACATGTACATGCATGTTTCAATTATTATATAACTAAGTAAAAAGGCCGATTTTCATTGGCTTAGAGCGCTCACGTGGCCAGTCTATATACTGTCATATTCACTGGCTGGTGCGCGCTTGCCGGTGAATATTAGTAACTAAAATTAAACTTCTTGTTTAATCTCCATTCCGGTTCTGCTTTTCTAAAGAGTCGTTTATAATCCTATCGTAGTTGCCGAGAACGCAACAAATCACGCACTCTGGCTGATCTTTTTCGATTTTATTGCACAATAAACGACGAAAAACAAATTTGAAGTCTTCAGCTTCTTCCAAATTTCCGCCTTTGCACCGAAGAACTCCCGCCAATACTTAGACCACGCCGCATACGTTTACATGTATTTGTAACGTCTTCAAGCATAAAACGACGTTACACCGTCTAACGCCATGAATGACGTCATTTTCCAGTAACAATGACGTCAGCTATCCCACATTTTCCCTGCGCTTTCAAAGCTGTGAATTATTGTTTGATATATCACACTATTTTAACATTGGCTCTACAGGCGAGGCGTGTTAGAACTCTTGTTAGTAAATGTTGAATGATGACACTCATGCACAAAATATATAAAATAGTAAATGGGTGGTCTTATCTAGGTCTGCATTGTTTCATCTAAATGCTTGACTGTCCCGAAACTTGTATATAAGTTCAATATCTATTTCCAGGTGCAATGCTACCTGTACATCTTTCTCTAAATGTCATATTATAAAACAGTTATTGACAAATGAGGCATTGGATATGATGTGATATCGACCAGAGAAAACCAATATTGATGTTCTCTGGTCGATATCACATCATATCCAATGCCTCATTAGTAAATAATTGTATAATATTGCCTGCTCTCAATACGGCACGGCCTAGGACCCCTATAGACTTTTACAACTGTGTGTGTGCGGCCGTGTGTGCGTGTGTGTGCCAAAATGATGACGAGTGAGGTTTGCGGAAAAGATTTTCGTTGAATCAGCGGATATAGATATTCCTTTAGGCTTGTACATATCATCATAGCAACTCAAATATACCACGTGTATCTATTGGGGTACACATGAGTATATTCACAGGGAAAAACAACTAAGTTATTCTTTTCTACAGGGGATTTTGGCTTCATTTACAAATAAGGGCGTCTCCCAAAAATAAGTTTAAGTTACGCGGTGTGCATTTAAATCCACATGCTAAGTGCCGTTCTTCTAAGTTTAATTTCATGCTGTTTGAAAAAAGAAAAACGGGGGTCAGTTATAACCTGGAAACACATTATAATGATTAAAGTTCTCAGGTATGATGTGGGCAAAATTTTAGCTGATCCATACGAGACCCATATGTTTATTTCAAAGACATAAATAACTATTTCAACTTTTTGTGAACAGAAAAATGTGCTGGTCTCTCAGTAAACATTTCATCTGTCTTGTCAGCACGTATTTTTTCTAGACTTTTTATATTGGTATATGGGATACAGATAAGCCGGCGTTATATTTACCACTGGTTACCACTGTTCTAATTAAAACGATAGATATATCGTGCACACTTTCAATTAAGATGATTATCTGTCCACCAGAACATTTCATCCGTAAAAAAAGGACAACAACAACAACAATAATGATAATAATAATAATAATAATAAGAAGAATCCTTTATAATTTTCTTTCATTCCCTGACCATTTTGAACAGCAACGCCGATTTTGCTTAGTCGCACGAGAAGTCGCAACATAGATCTAAGAAAAAAAGGATGGAATCATTTGGAGGGGGACATCACACATATCTGCACTCGCATTAAATACCGCATTTTTGACCTTGACTTTCGTCTCTCCAAGGTCACAATAGCAATCCAAAACCTTTGTTGTCATCTGAAAACCAAAGACAATCAGTGCCCTAAATATGAACCACTAACATATTCTAAAAATGTAGGCATTGCAAGCCATGTAGACAGGTTTATTTTGACTGACCTTGACCTTTGAACCAGAGCATAACAAAATATAGTAAAAGAAAACCTACATGGAATATATGTCTCCAAGGTCACAATAGCAATCCAAAACTTTTGTTGTCATCTGCAAACCAAAGACAATCAGTGCCCTAAATATGAACCACTAACATATTCTAAAAATGTAGGCATTGCAAACCATGTAGACAGGTTTATTTCGACTTTGACCTTGACCTTTGAACCAAAGCATAACAAAATATAGTAAAAGAAAACCTACATGGAATGTGTGTAGGAGAAGTTCCAGTCGTACACCGAAGATTCGTGGATGCTAAATTATGGGATAACTATATTCTAAATCTTTATTTGGGGAGGTGTATCGTCGGATATACGGTCGGAAATTTAGTTTAACGGCCCCTCCAATTGAGAATTTTGAATATGTTTATCCCCATTTGAATGCTCTTTTGCAGCCTGGGCTTAAATTGGAGCGTTGCCAGTCGCATAAAGCCATACTTCATCCAACGAAATGTGACGTAATTCATGACATCAAACGATTTCCGCTCATGAAGAACAAGTTAATTTAACCATGAAATGTCACATTCGAGGATCACATACCAATTAACGACTGATAGAGGAATGGACACAGAGTATAGACACCTACACGAATCTGGACAATAAATAGATATTGCTACAAGACTTTTTTCGGGCCCTGTTTGGGACCCACATACAGACATCAACATGGCTAAGCTGGAAGGAGCTCAACACCGCACTGCTAGATTTGTACCGATGGCTAAATACACTAGCAGCGTCACAGCAGTGTTGAGAGCCCTTGAATGGGGAAGTATTTAGCAGCACCGACACGAGGCCAAAGCAGTTATGATGTACTTTACAGTAAATTCACTGGTTGACCTTCCTCCAGAACAACACCTTCACCCACAAGACACAGCAGTAACTAGATGTCACCAGTCCAGATTCGTGGTCCCTTACAGCAGGACGGACACACACAGAACGGCATATTCTTCCCTTCTGCTATTCTTCTGTGGAATCAGCTTCCAGAGAGCATTGTTAACGCCTCTTCCCTTGATGTCTTCAAGACGTGGATAGCGGCATCTCTCTCAACATGGACTGTGATTGGGATGCATTTTACCTGTTTTTAAATTTTAAATACGGACCCTCCTTCACGTGTCCACAGATTTTATCACAGTGCGATGATGCCTGTTACCGCGCTCTAACAGTCAAGAGTGACGGACAGTGCGTAAAGCATAGATGTAGATGTTATGTACTTTATCACGTTGCTGAACTGTTTTGACTTGGGAGCATTTTGATTTTCACTGCTGGGTAGCCTGGTTCACGTGCTCTTCCTCAATCGATTTAGAGACATTCGAGGACCAGTCTAACTGCTGGGTAGTTTAAGTCCGAATCCAACCGCATTCGGAAATACCAAAATGGCAACGCTTAATGCAGGTCTGAACCTTTTTTCTCTGCTTCTTTCATATTTCGGTATAATGATATATGATTTTGGTTGAATTTAACAAGGGCAAGATGTTGCAATGGGTTGGTGTATTATAATTGATCGTCGGTGCACCGACCAAGCAAAAAAATGATTTTTGATTGAATAATTGGTCGGATCTGAAACCCCCTGCCCATCCCACAGACACTTGGGGTCAGTAGAGAAAAACAAGGCCCCCCCCCACCCCCCCCCCCAACCTTCATCCCCCATTAACTTTTGCATTCTTGCATTTTTTCATTTAAAATATGATATTTTGTATGCTTGAAGTTATACAGGTGTTAGAAAAAATGACCTAGAACATATGGAAAACATTTGAAAAAAATGCATATTGCTCACAATGATAGAAAAAACACAAGATAAACAACTTCGGCTTTGCAATTTCGAACCCCCATCGCCGTCAAAAGTGCAATGCACTCTTAATACAAAACAAACACACAAAACTCTTTCACCGATCAATTCTATATACATTTATCTACTTCCCGATATAGGTAGCTTTCTCTAAGTCTATCGCTTACCTGCAAAATATGACGAACAAAATCAAAACAAACAATTTCAACCATTAATCACAAATAACTGGCACGCTAAAAGTACTGGTTTCCTGCTTTAAATTGCGTCTCGTTGAGGCCGGTAAAAAAATAATAACGCTAAGTGGGTTAACAGTTAGGGAATTCCCTAAAAACCGTCCCACTTTTTTGGGACCTTTTTACGTCCCATTTTCCAATGTGCCTTCTTTTCGCCTTTATCATCAATTTTCTCTGTAAGTAGCATCATGATTGTGTAGAAAACGGCTTATTAACACAGTTAATGATGTCTCCTTGCGATTTAAACCAATAACCCGACAACATACGGGTACATATCCTGGTAATGTGTCTTCAAACATGTCTGTGAACGAAATTTTGGGCGAGTTTTAAAGACATTTTTGACAAAGAATGTATAAACATCGGAAACCCAAGCGACCGTTTTCTTGTAGTTTCAACCTTTCTTTAATGAAATTCGTCCTCAAATGTTAAGTTACGCCAGTATTTCAGCAAAGTTACGCGGTTTAAAGAATAGTGGTATACACAAGATTATTTTTGAATGGGACCGTTTTTCGTCCCATTCGTATACTGAAATGGACGAAAACCTGTCCCTTTCCCGTTTTTGTAAAATGGGACGAAAAATGGTCACAATTCTTTTTTGGTAAGGGAGAATTTATTAATTTTTCAAACAATTAAAGTGTGACGAAAAACAGTCCTTTAAAGTTTGCGACCATTTTTCGTCCACCTATGGCAAAGTAATAAATCCCGGGTCCAATGATATATATATTATCCGGACTTGTATTCATTATAGTTTAACTTTTAATTTTGTTTGTAACTTTTCTCGTTTATATGGTAGATGAACTGCATAAAAGAAAGAAAATGATACACAATCGATTTAAACCTACCCATTTACATTAGGTTTCTGTTTAGTTCAGTCGCGTGGCTACTATCTCTGGGGATTGGGGGTAACTACCTATATATGACATACTAACTACAAGTTACGGATGTGCGTGCCGAATTTCCCCCATTTTCAGCGCTGCCAGGTATACGATAAGCCCAAAAGTATATGACTGGTGCAGTTTTTCACCATGGTCACGTTTTCTGATTTCCCTGTTTGAAAATACTCGTATTTTTGCTCAGATATTCAGCTCAGAAACCATAATTGTAATATTTATTTGCAAAGAGGGTATATAAAAATCAAAGAACAGTATATGAATATGTAAGCATTTTGTTCAATCAAGTATATGAATAGGTATTTTTTTCGAGCTACTACTAACCAGGGTCATAATAAATCCATTCTGGCCTTTCTATGAAATTACGACGTTTGATTCTTCTTTCTTCAATTAATAAAGGCGACAAAGCCTGTCTTCGGGGTTTTCGAAAAAGCGAGTTGCAAACCAGTCTCCTTAGCCACAGAGACTAGCTAGAAAATGGAAGTTTCACCTGTAGCATGTTTACATATTGTACTTTCAAAAAGCCAATGACAAAGGCGCTGATCAGACTGCGGAAAACGAGCATAAAACAAAAAGGAAGCGGAAATTTGTATACAAGAGAAAAAAAAGCGCAAAACAATTAAAGTCTCTTGAAATTATAAAGTGCAGTTTTGTCACAAAATAATTTGCGATATGTCCAAATAAATTTTAAAAATGTGATGTAAAGAATATTTAAGGATATCACAAAGTAGAATTTATGATATCACAAGATATAATTTGGGATATAAAAATCTACTTTGTGATACAAAACAATCATTACTGTTTATTGATATCACAAAATACATTTTTATATCACATATATGATTTTTGATATCACATATCCTATTTATAATATCACAAAATCATAGGAATAATTTTTTGATAACACAAAATCAATACATCAAAGGATTAGTGATATCACAACTTATATTTTGTGACATCATGTTGAAACTTCTTATTGTAATGATCAGATTAAGCTCCTTAAATGCTTAAATAATATCATTTCTCCTTCTGACTCTTATATGTGTTAACTTAATTAAATACATGAAGTCATATATGCAAGACATTTTTCCACACTGTCTACAGCTCAGTTTAGACGAAACCTGATATTAAGCATATAGTAGCATAGTAAGATCTATTGGCCATAGTGTTAGTTTACAAAATACAAAAATAGCTTATCAGCTATAGATTGCATCGACTATATTGATAGAAATCAAGGACGAAAGCTAACTTATAATTTCTAAAATATGTCATTTCAAGTATGGTCAAAATCGAGAAATGAAGTAATACAGGTGTTACCCTGGTAATCTGAACAAAAATAGTGAGTATCATCAGGAAATACCACAAGCACAAACTGCAGACAAACCCATGGCACCGGAAGGTGGAGCCACACAACAATCACGAGACACCAGAAATACAAACTAAGCAAAGCAACCAGCTCTTTCTTCCCCATTTATATGTTTGCAAAACTAGAATGCACATAAATACTTAACGTACAAAATATAGAACAATCACAGTCTCGCACAATGGGAGTCACAATAAACAAAAAGTCAACAACAACAACAACAGAACCACCGCCTTAGAACGAACAACAGCCCTAAGGCACGGGGGGTTGGGGGGGGTTGGGCTTAATTGCATTTTACTGGTACCAAATATTCGCCCTAGATTCTGCTGTTGTTGAAGTACAAGAAATTGTCCGCTCGCAGGGAGGCCTTCTAACAATTGCAATATATCATGAGAAACACTCTACTCATAATAACACACTATGATGAAACAAAGAAAAGGGCTCACGACTCATAGATAGTCACAGCTAAATAAAACCTCAAGTTGAGCCACGGTGGGCCCAGCTACAGATACGCATCAGGCATCAATCCATGGATTAGTTTTACGTCAGAGCCGTCATAGAGTCCAAGGCCTGACCCACCGCTGTGCTTTTAAAGAAGAGGAAACCATAGCTATAAACCTTGATTTGGTTTAAAACCAGACATGCAGACTGTCACATGACATCCAAGTTATATCCAACCTTTATCTAACGTTTGATAATCTTTTTGAATTGATCACTAAAATTAGGTTTTCCAACAATTCTTGTGAATTTAAAAACTAAATCACCACAAAATATAGGTTCCGATATGCCCTGTTGCCGAAGAGTTTTAACCCATTATTGTATTAAACAATTAACTAAGATTTTAGAAAATGCTTTTCGAATTTTATGACACCTATAACCTTGTTTTAATGAATTAAAGCAAGTTTCTGTTGTTGATGTCATCAGCATTAGAACACATTTTTGCAAATTGAATAAGCTGAGAAATATATACATGTAAACCATAAGGGGTAGAAAGCGAGGAACATCTCCATCAAGAAATGGGAAATTTACTATTTCAAAATTAAAAACACACTGTTTATCATAAATCTTAGAAAAACTATGCCATTTGTTATGGACAAGTTCAAGTCGAAAAATGAAGCTTTAGTTTCAGATGAATTTGCTCAAAATAAGGATTATCAATATTAAGTAAGTCATCTTAATATCTGGAGGAAGAGTTAAAAGCTTCAATAATATCCTAGCCTTGTAGTTTCGCCAGATCCTAAGTATGGGAAAAGATAAAGAATCAGACCAGAATTAAAACGGCTAGCTCCAATGCATCAGCATGGAGGCATTTACCAATGTGATAAGTACCAAAATCTCATATGCTGGTCAAATCTTCACTTGAGCTCTTTATAAATTGCAATTCCGGAGACCAACATATATTTTTATCTAAAGGCAACACTTTTCATACTTTTGCTACTGTCTAAACATATCTAGTATAAGGTTTCAATATTTTGTAAACTATATCATACACACATGTACATAGGCACTTTCACCAAACAAAGAAACATAATGTTGAGCAAGCTAGGAAGGCAATGCATGTACTTTTCAAACAAATTCGTAATCTTGATATTCCAATTGATTTGCAGTTGTATTTATTTGACCATGTTATTTTACCTATAGCATTATATGGTTGTGAAATATGGGGCTTTGAAAATAGCCAAATTATTGAAAATTTACATAATGATTTCCTTAGACAGATTATTAACCTGAGAAAAAGTACCCCTATATATATGTTACATGCAGAATTGGGACAACATCCAATACAAATTAATATAAAGTCAAGAATGATAGGTTTCTGGTTATCAATTGTCAATGGAAAAGAATCCAAATTATCAAAATTACTGTACTCAATAATGCTTAAAGAACACGAAAAGGGTTCTTATAATTTCAAATGGATCCGCTGTATTAATGAAATACTTGTTGCTGTTGGCCGCCCTGATCTTTTTAGAACTGAGCCAGTCAATAGCCCAAATTCTGTGAAAATGGATATTTCTCGAACATTGTCAGATTTGTATTTTCAAGAAAGGAATGAGAAAGCTAACGTTTCATCAAAAGGAAAACAATATCTTTTATTTAAAGACAATCTCAATTTTGAAAAATATTTGATAAATGTTTCAAAATTTTATTATTCCAAAATTATCAAATATAGGACTGGTAACCATCAGCTTCCAGTTGAGACAGGTCGATGGGACGATATACCATTAAATGAGCGAAAATGTAAAATTTGCACTATAGATGACATTGGTGATGAGTATCATTATTTGTTTACTTGTGACTATTTTACGAGTGACAGAAAATTGTATTTGAAACCGTATTTTTATGTTAAGCCAAATATACGCAAGTATAGGGAGCTTTTTACCTCAACCAATGAAACAACGCTCATTAAATTATCAAAATTTGTTGCAATTATTATGGAAAAGTTTTCTGTGTAGATTGTTTTTCCAAATGATTGAAATAAATTATGTTCAAATCTATATGAAGATTAATCATATATTCTTTGTTATTAAAGGTCAATTTCCTGTCACAGACTATATTCCCAATACAATAATATTGTATTTCATAGTACACTGTATTTATGTATTACGTATATTTTACTGCATAACATGTTTGTGTTTATCTCTTATGCCACCTGTGAGTGGCCTGAGATGCATAGTTTTCAATAAAGTTCTGTTCTGTTCTGTTCTGTTCTGTAACATGAATACCAGTAGAGGCACTGTATTGTCAACATCTGAACTTTATGATATACTTTTTTCAGTTTGAAAGAAATATGCTGGGAAAGGGCTGACCTCTTGGCTCTCGTTTGTGGTGTCTAACTGTGAGTTTGTAACTTTCCCATTGGTATTCTGGGTCGGGTGTGGTACTTTATTGTATCGACTCCTGATCTTTGCACCCTTACTTACTTTGTTTAGGAGATGTTAAGTTAGAAAAGACACATGGTAATTGGAAAAGCGAAGATACTGATATCAAAATCATGTATTCTTTGTTCACATTGCATTGAAGTCTATCGTTGGTATAAATGTTTGTTCTTAGTAGATTGACTGTTCTTTCAATACTAAAGTGACCTTTTGCATTTGTCTTGAATACATACCCTGATGTGTATGCAACTCATTCTTATTGTCAATATCCATATGTTGTTATTTTTAACACTAATAAGGATCCATGCGATAATTTGGTCATGTCACTTTCTGTTTAGTGGCAATTAGCATCAGCTATTGTTGCATTTACCAGTAAGTAAGATTTCATCACTGAAGTCTTTACTTAAATATTTTACTTTTCCAACCAAAATCCTATAAGAACATTTTAACATCTTATTTACATCAGCCTGAATGACAAATTTGGTCTGACCTCATTCTGGCTGTCAAAGTTCCTTACATTAAATTCGGTATTGTAAGTAACAATCAACCTTTTTCCTTGGATATGATTTTGTTTGTTTTGATTCTTGAAAACAAAGCTGTTGTATTGTAAAACCAAAACTCACATATGATATGAAGCATTAAAGACCAACGTGTTCAGATATTGTCTACTGAAATAAAGATATATACTTCACCCCACCAAACGGTGGTGTTCTGACATAGTGTTTAAAGTACGTCTTGTAAAGCACTTCTAATCGACTTTAAACTTTAACATACATTACATGTAGTGGAGAACTATGAAAAAAATGCTTAGTTTTGTCAGCGACATGACATAATGTTATCGTTGATCCGACCTTGATTAGACGTTGATACTAGTTGCAGAACGCAGTCATGTATTTTTCTTTGACCTTAAAATTCAAATAACTAATCAATGCGCCAGTACATTAATCCTCAAGGCAATACTAAAATGCGAGAACATACCAGCACAATTATAAAATAAACTAAAACTTAGTCGCATTATGCTGTGTATGAGACCTCCCACCCTGTGAGGGTTACCGAGAGTGAGGTAGAATGATACCTTTGTTTTGTGTCAGACAACCACAATCCCCCATCTAGGACAATGTTGAGATGGCTATAAGTGTGTAAATTTCTTATTCATGATTTGTTTGTTTGTTTGATTTGATTCTTTACGTCCCATCAACAATCTTTCAGTTAAACAGGGACAAGTCTTCCTGGATTGAACCAGTACTAAGCTAGGATAAATGTGTCTTGCTCAAGGACCACAAAGCAGTGACGCCGGTGGGGCTCGAACCCGCGGCCCCTCGGTCTCGAGTCAAGTACTCTTCCACTGAGCCACTGCGCTCCCTTTCTTATTCATGAACAAAAGCGTATTTTGGTTCTCAAAAAAGCTGTCTCAATTAGACTGCCCTTTTGAGCATCCAAAACAGGTGTTCATATTGACGGATGGAAGCGTTTCACAACTTTACGAAAAAAAGGTGTCAAATGGGTGGACACGAGAATTTTATTTGTTAGTCTATTTGAGTAATTGAAGGGTAGTTTTCATAAATTGGTGAATGAAAACATATGTTGTGGGTGCTCAAGGGAACCATTTCAATGAAAGGTTTTTTAACTCACAAAACAGGTGTTGAAATTGAGGGAATGCCGGATAATTACAACTTTGACGCTAAAGAGAAGAAAATGAAAAACAACAACATGTTTTCGGGAGGGCCGACTCAGCTAGCTTAATTACATGTTGTGGATGGACGACAAAATGCTTCCAATTTGCCTAATTGAAAATTAATTTTGCTATTTAAGAGTAAAAACAAGTCGTGGATGCTCATATAAGCCGTTTCCTTGGAGACGTTTTTTTTTTTGAAAACCAAAGACAAATGTTAAAATGGATGGATCTTAGAATCTTCCCAATTTTACGCTCATTATTTGATCTTTCACGGGTCTGATTAAATGATGTGATATTTAAAACCTATGTACATAAATATGCACTTTTCATGCCATTTTAAATGTTTGTAAAACCATGATGTTGTTAAATGGGCCTGGAGTAAATAAAAACTTGTTCTTTTAAAAATGGGACAAAAAATGAGGACATATTATATAGTGGACGAAAAATGGTCACAAACAATAAAGGACGAGTTTTCGTCACACTTATACTGTTTTCAAAGAACGATTGATCCCCTCAGTTAAATAAGCTATTTTTTCACTGTTTTTGAACGGACGAAAACCCGTCCCGAAAAATAGGACGGATATTTGTCCCAAAAAGTGGGACGGTTTTTAAGGAATTCCCCAACTGGTTAAAATACTTCCCCTTTGAAGATCTTTGAAGACTGGTTCTCGTTTTGGTAGTTTGCTTTGTTTGAAAACTAGAACCAGTCTTCAAAGATCTTCAAAGGGGAAGTATTTGTGATTAATGGTTGAAATTGTTTGTTTTGATTTTGTTCGTCATATTTTGCAGGTAAGCGATAGACTTAGAGAAAGCTACCTATATGGGGAAGTAGATAAATGTATATAGAATTGATCGGTGAAAGAGTTTTGTGTGTTTGTTTTGTATTAAGAGTGGTAAGCGTGGTAGCTCAGTGGTTAGGCACTTGCCTCTGGTGCTAGAGGTCCCAGGTTCGATTCCCGCTCGCGGCGAGAAAAATTTCGGTGTCCGAACACGCTTTCTCTAGTGTCATTTGCAGGGATGACGCTAGATAAGTGCATCGTCCTTCGGATCGGGACGTTAACTGGATGTCCCCTGTGCAGGGAAAGTCACCCCCTGTGCAGGTTAAAGAACCCTACGGTAATTTCGATATGGTTACTTGTAGGCTTTCACCCTGCAACCCGGAGTGTACAATGTACACCTGCCGATAATGCTCGAAAGCGAGCGCCAGGCAGTATATAGAGAAAGAAAGAGTGCATTGCACTTTTGACGGCGATGGGGGTTCGAAATTGCAAAGCCGAAGTTGTTTATCTTGTGTTTTTTCTATCATTGTGAGCAATATGCATTTTTTTCAAATGTTTTCCATATGTTCTAGGTCATTTTTTCTAACACCTGTATAACTTCAAGCATACAAAATATCATATTTTAAATGAAAAAATGCAAGAATGCAAAAGTTAATGGGGGGATGAAGGTTGGGGGGGGGGGCCTTGTTTTTCTCTGCTGACCCCAAGTGTCTGTGGCCCATCTAAGCTGCCGAGTGCCGACCTACAGATTTTATTTTTTACCTTCATCCTCATAGGGTTTGTACGATATAGCTGATCTGCTATGTCACAAATCGGAAAAAAACATTCCTTAATTTAGCGCACACGGTCACATGACGATTTTTCGGACAACAATCATAACACACAGCATGTATTTAGCCTACATGACGCGAATAACAAAGGCGCTAGTCCGACTGTACGGATGCTAGTGTTGTTCGATTATTGGATTTTCATTATCGATCATCGATAATAATAGTTAAGGTGTTTTTGTTTGATGATCGATTATAATCGAAAATTATCAAATGAAAGGCAAACACAGGTTCCATCCCATAGAATGTCTACCCTTGTACTGCTTGAAACTCTTATCTTTATAAAATTTGTTAGCATCAGTGTCATGCTATTTTAGGTACAGTATCAAATACCACTATTGGTCCTGACAGCAAACTCAAATTAACAGCCGTTGGCATTCTAAACCCTTTATACACCTATGAATTTTTCCTATAAACGTGGGAAGGTCCATTGTAAACATCAAGGGGTCACAGGTTATCATTCCAAAATAAATATTTCTTTCTCTGAATATCTTTTATGTCTTTAATAGCAAACAGTGTATACCCTGATGTAATGCCTCATTTTGTGGCATTTCATCAGTTTTCACTCTTTTTACACGGGTGGGCATCAGCGGAATTACTGGGAAATCGCGTCAACGTAAACTTGTTCCTTCGTCACAGCCGGGACCTTTCGCGGTAGTGGCAACGTCACGGAAAAGCCAAACAAAGGTAGGTACTCTCGCTTGTTTTGATCTTTTGTAAAAGAATGGGCTAACTATGTAAAAAACTGGCAATGCTATTCCATGTAGATATGATTTACCTTGGTAAACAGGCCAAACGTGATGTTGAAAAAAGCTTTGCTTTGAGATGAGGACCGAAACCAAATCGAACACAGAACGGGATTTCTTCAGTTTTATGTCAAAACGAAGAAAGAATGCAGATGTTTTGCCAGTTTTAGCTCAGAACAAGCTCATTTTACACATGGCATGTACATAACAGCCCCTATTCTTCCTTCAGACGTAAAAAAATCGAATCGATCATGTTCTATGAAGGAATAGTGCTAAAGTTTTCAGGCGCAATAGCGCCTGCGCCATCGTGGTAGCTGTAACGTCACGCTCTAGTTCCTTGGAGTATACAATGTTAGTGCATGCAGGCGCGGAGAGAAATGTGTGTAATACTGTAGTATCTACTGATACACACCAAACCACCACCAATTTTGCTTAAACAATGTGTAAAAACAGATATAAACTAGTTTGTAAACAGTTAGGATCCAAATCTGCTGGCTTCTTCAGAAACCACCTGATCAGGATCTACATGATTTCCATACTACATGTGAGTTTGTAGTAATTAATCAAAATATTATAGAGCTGTTTTAACTTAAATTAGTGAAAATAAATGGCTAAGTCTTACTTGTCCTAAATGAAATGGGATAAGGACAGACAAGTCGGACATTGTATTTCTTATCTTGCCGAGGGAGTTACCCTAAGCTGCTTATTTGTTTTGTTTGATTTGATTCTTTACGTCCCATCAACAATCTTTCAGTAAAACAGGGGCGGGTCTTCCTGGGTTGAATCAGTACTAAGCTAGGATAAATGTGTCTTGCTCAAGGACTACAACACATTGACGCCGGTGAGGCTTGAACCCGCAACCCCTCGGTCTCAAGTAAAGCAATATATCACTGTCAACTGCGCTCCCTACTGCTTGTTTGGTAAACAGTGAAGACCCAGATAAAATGCTGTATTATGCAGCATTTTATCTGGGTCTGCACTGTTTGCTTCTAAAAACAAAATTCATCTTCAGAGAAAGAAATACATTTTTGGGGGAATGGGTGATTTTAGCATAAATACTGATGCCCTAAATATATACAATGGACCATCCTGACATGATTGTACAAAATGTATGTAGGGCCGAACTTAAAAAATGTTGGTTGTTTTGATTTTTGTAAAAGAATGAGCTAACTATGTAAAAATCTGGCAATGCTATTCCATGTACATATGATTTACCTTGCTAAACAGGCCAAACGTGGTGTTGAAAAAAGCTTTGTTTGTAGATGAGAACCGTAACCAAATCGAACCCAGAACAAGATTTCTTCAGTTTTATGTCAAAACGAAGAAAGTTATGCAAATGTTTTGCCAGTTTTAGCTCAGAACAAGCGCATTTTACACATGACATGTACATAACAGCTCGTATCCGTCCTTCGCACGTAAAAAAATCGAACCGATCATGTTCTAGTATAAGGAATTATGCCAAAGTTTCAGGCGCAGTAGAGCCTTCGCCGTAGTTGTAACGTCACACTCTAGTTCCTTCGAGTATACCATGTTAGTACATGCAGTGCATGCAGGCTCGGAGAGAAATGTGTGTAATATTGCAGTATCTACTGAAACACACCAAACCACCACCAATCCATCTCAAACGCTGATCCCTGAGTACAAACTAGCACACTTACCCCTGCCCCACTCCAAATCCTCACCTCAAAGACCCCCATAACCTTTAGCTCAGCATTTTGCGCAGATGCGGTACAGATGTAAATACTTGAAGTGTATATCATGTATCTACATGTATATATGTGTCAGTACATGAGATTTTGTCACTTATCGCATGTGCCCGGGCTCAGATTAGCTTGTGCATTTTTAAAGTTTCACCAGACCTTTTCGGCTGCTCGCACACACTGCAAAGTATGGATGTAGATAAAGACAAGACCAAACTTTAGGCCACCCACTGGATACGTCAGCTTAAGCGTATTAAGAAGGCTTTTGCGATACGTACCTGTGTACATCTCATGTACTAACACATATATACATGTAGATAAATGTTATTTACTTCAAGTATATTCAATTATGGTATATGCTATATTTAATTAAGGTATATGCTACATTTAAGTATGGTATATGCCATATTTCATTATGGTATATACCATAATTAATTATGGTATATACTATAATTAATCATTTTGCTCCTTTCGGTACACCACAGATAAATGATATACACTTCAAGTATATTTTGGCCAGTGGACGAGACCTGATGCTTACATCTGTAGCGCATCTGCGCAAAAGGCTTAGCTAAATGTTGTGGGGGTCTTGGAGGTGAGCAAGGGTAAGTGTGCTAGTTTGTACACTGGGAGCAGCGTTTGAGATGGATTGGTGGTGGTTTGGGGTGTTTCAGTAGATATTACACACAGTTCTTTCCGCGCTTGCATGCACTGCATGTACTGACATGGTATACTCCAAGGAACTAGAGCGTGACGTTACAACTACCGCGATGGCGCAGGCGCTATTGCGCCTGAAAATTTTGGCACCATTCCTTCATAGAACATGATTGATTTGATTTTTTTTACGTATGGAGGAAGAATAAGGGCTGTTATGTACATGCCATGTGTAACATGCGCTTGTTCTGAGCTAAAACTGGCAAAACATCTGCATTCTTTCTTCGTTTTGACCTAAAACTGAAGAAATCTCGTTCTGTGTTCGATTTGGTTACGATCCTCATCTCAAAGCAAAGCTTTTTTCAACATCGCGTTTGGCCTGTTTACCAAGGTAAATCATATCTACATGGAATAGCATTGCCAGATTTTTACATAGTTAGCTCATTCTTTTACAAAAGATCAAAACAAGCGAGAGTACCTACCTTTGTTTGGCTTTTTCGTGACGTTGCCACTACCGCGAAAGGTCCCGGCTGTGACTAAGGAACAAATTTACGTTGACGCGATTTCGCGGTAGTTCCGCAGATGCCCACCCGTGTTTTAGGAGTCATTAGCATACAACGGGGTAAAATTGCACTGAAGACTTCTTAGTCATGATTTTAAAGCGGATAAAATACACAGCAAAGCAGGCTACAGTTTATTTCTATATTCCTCTCATTCTATAAAACTTTGAATTTATGGATTGCATTTTCTTGTAGCAAAGTTGCAAATTTTGAATAGTAGCCTACAAGAGGGTCAGGTGTGAATCTTTTCGATTATAATCGATTATTACCAAACACAATCGATTAGTAGAATCGAAAGAAATTTTCGATTGATCATCGATTATAATCGATCATCGATACAACACTAACGGATGCGCATGCTGGTCTGCGCTTTTGTTGTTACAGTGCCTATACCGACAACAACCGTTAACGACTTAGATCGGCCCACTAAGATCAACCGAAAACAAGTATTATCTGCCTTTATGGTCATTTTGATATGTATGACGGTCTCGAAAACAAGTATTATCTGCGTTTATGGTCATTTTGATATGTATGACGGTCTGAGCTAATCTCGCGGTAACTAAGCTATTTGGCTTGTGACAAGATTGGTCATGTTTGAAAAATATTTATAAATTCATTATTTTCCTTCATCAAAATCTGACTGACCCTTATGGGCAAAAATATGATTCCAATCACTCAGATTGATTGTATCTTGTTGTTGTTGTTAATCTGTTTTTGCATTATCTCGCTGCATATGGCCGCCTGGTACAATCGGATCTCTTCGGTACAATAACTCAAAGCACTTTTACACTTGATACACTGTTGTATCTTGTTGCAAACATGTTGACCCCAGCGTTGCCATTTTGGTTCAGAGGTCGATGTGATCTCGCGTTAGCTTGTTAATTTTGGTGGGAAATTTGTCACGTGACCATAATGTTACATGTAGCAAAAAAAAATGTCCGCCATTTTGGAATAATCTATTGTTGGCTTAATGATGACACTAAGACGCATGATGGATCTTCCTTCTTTCCGAAAATTTGATTTAAATGGGTGAGGTATGATAATGTTAAGGATTTTTGCCCAGTAAATGCATGTCATGATTTTTTCATGAAATTAGGTCATTCATGAAACTCAACTTTCTTTTTCTGAAATAGGCTATACTCAGAAGAAAAAGTTTAGTCAGTACAGACACTGTGTGCAATAATTTTGTAAGACAGTCTTAATATTGACAAAACCTTACTAAAAATAAAATTCATGTAATGTCTTACAAATGTGAACATTTTCAACAAAACATTCCGAAAATATACCCATTTTCTTCATCAAAAATACACAAAGTGGTCAATATTAAAATTCAAATTTCATAACTCAAAAATCAGTCTAGCGCCCCTCAGATGATTTCTGGTAGTAAAGACGGAAATTCTCGTATCTGTTGCATGACTAAGGAATTTAAGAAGTTTCCAAGCGGCCATGCAGCGATTACGTCATGTTGACGTCACTTTGACCCGAACTTCAAATGGCGTCGTTATCCGTGATCTCCCCAACGGAGGCTTGTCATTTTTACCGCCAGGCCATTGAAAACGTGTTTACAGACGATAAATTGTTTGTTCACTGCATCCAAAACTGTGTGTTACGTCAGCAACACGTGTACCTGTTTCAAGATGTCAAAACGCGGTATTTCTGTAATTTGTAGA
The DNA here is from genome assembly GCA_964019695.1 of Loripinus fragilis. Classification (NCBI taxonomy): domain Eukaryota; kingdom Metazoa; phylum Mollusca; class Bivalvia; order Lucinida; family Lucinidae; genus Loripinus; species Loripinus fragilis. The sequence continues at coordinate 69,896,609 of OZ026521.1, forward strand.
TAGCCTGACCGGCGAATTAAGCTTGCTAGCACTGAATTTTCTCCGTATTTTTGCAACAGGAACAACTCTCTTTCAATATTTAACAGTATATGAGAAAATAAACCTGCCAGTTTATTGCAGCACGTGCACATCGTGCATTTTGAAATTTGGTTGATACAGTCTTATAAAGGCATTATTTGTCACGCAATGAACAGGTAAATGTAAAGTTACGATAGTACAACTCATGTAAAAAAATTGACAATGATATATGCAGTATTGTTGATTTTATGAGAAAGCATAAATACTGACTAAACTTTTTCTTCTGAGTATATTATTCATTAAAATTTGATAAAAAGTAAGTGGCGCTGCAATATACAATAACAGAGAAACGAGACTAATGCGAGAACATATTTAACGCGAAGACACCTTCAGGCAGTATATAACTAAAAGTCTACACACATGCGCGGATCCAGAGGGGTTGGGGGGAACAGGGGGTCCCGACCCCCCCCCCCCCCCCCGCCCCCCCCCCTCCTGGAAAATCACAAAAATATAGGTTTTCTTAGCAAAGTATGTAAGGGTGCAAAGATCAGGAATCAATATAATCAAGTACCACACCTGACCCAGGATACCAATGGGAAAGTGACAAATTCACAGCAGACACCACAAACGAGAGCCAAGAGGTCAGCCCTTTCCCAGCAGTCCTGATGACTATAGATCATGTAGATTGATCCAGGTATTCTGTGACATATACTCCTTTGTCTTCTTTTACATTATTATGATTCGGCTTGAAGCACACTTAACAAATTGATTAACTGTAAATCTTCAAAAAAGTATAAAATAAAAAGAAAATTTACATTTTTGAGATGAATACCACATATATTTCATCGAGTGTGTTGAAAACATCAGATTTCATCTCCTGAGTTGGAAACATAGAAATTTTCATTCGTGCTGCGCACTCATGAAAATTCTGATTCTGTTACAGATAAAAAGAAATTTATTCAGAGTCAAAGTGGGAGACTAGTGACGTCATTAGCGACATCATAATTTGTTGATGACGTTGCGTAGCATAGGCCTGACTCACTGAAGCAGGAGGTGTTGAAAATTCAAAATCGAAAGATTTCAGCAAATCTGAAATATTTTGGTACCAAAATGTTCCTCATGTTCTAACTAAGAAAACAACTACCCACACTTGATGTTTTTGTTCACAAATAAGAAAGTTATAGGCCTTTGAACTTTCGAAGTGAGCTGCATTAAGTGAATGGAAAAGTCAGAGGTGATCCAAAAAACGCTACAGTGAAAATATAGGCTGATATCAATCACTAGTGATTGATATCATACCATTTCACTAGTGATTGATATCACTTTTATTTGTTTTTGATATGCATTGATTTCACTGCTAAGAATAAAATAAAAAGGAGTATTTGTGACAGAATACCTGGATCAATCTGCATGATTTACAGTCACCAGGAATTACAGATAAAAAGAAATTTATTCAGCGTCAAAGTGCAAGACAAGTGACGTCATAAGCGACGTCATAATTTGTTGATGACGATGCATAGGTTACATGCATTGCCTCACTCACTGAAGCGGGAGGTGTTGAAAATGCAAAATCAAAAAATTTCAGCAAATCTGAATTATTTTGGTACCAAAATTTTCCTCGTGTTCTAACTAAGAAAATGCCTACCCACACTTGATGTTTTTGTTCACAAATAAGAAAGTTATAGGCCTTTGAACTTTTGAGGTGAGCTGCATTAAGTGAATGGAAAAGTCAGAGGTGATCCAAAAAACGCTACAGTGAAAATATAGGCTGAAATCAATCACTAGTGATTGATATCATATCATTTCACTAGTGATTGATATCACTTATATTTGTTTTTTATATGATTTGATTTCACTGCTAAGTATAAAATAAATAGAGGATATTTACTTTTTTCAGGTGAATACCAAATATATTTCATCGAGTGCGGTGAAAAAATCAGTATTTTTCACGAGTGCGTAGCACGAGTGAAAATGCTGATATTTTCACCACACGAGATGAAATATATTTTGTATTTGCCGTAAAAAAGTAAATTTTCTTTTTATTTCATACTCAACGGAAATACAGAAATCATAACCTTACTTTTTACTTGGTCGTTTCTTGTTCGATTTGACTTTTGTAGTGTGTTTATTGGGTATAACATTGGGTGTAAACATAGTTTGCACCTAGAAAATGGCTAAGAATCATATTTTAACGAATAGAACGCAAGAAATCAACATTTAAAGAAAGTCTATTGAGTGTGCCTTATGGTAGGCGTCACATGCAAACTGGCGCTACGCCAGGTCAAACAGTGACATCATTATATTTGATGTTGACGTCACAACATGCGTAGCATTATTTTTGACAAATATACTTCACTTAAAACCTTATGTTAAAAAATCCCAGTCACAAAATTGCCAAGAAAGCCTTGTTTTGCTACAGTTCTGTTCTATTCTACAGTGAAAATATAAATCGTATCAGTCATTAGTGAAATATTATTTTTTCACTGTAGAAAAATACCAATTTTACTCACATTTGATATGCATTGAATTCACTGCTTGTGATAAAACAAACGTTTTTTTTATAAAATCATCAAATAGACTAAAAGCAGTAAGTGGAACATGAAAAATAATAATACTGTAGGGGTATAAATGTTTTTTAATGTTCCACTTATGGGTGTTTAAAAAAATGCAGCAAAAACGTGACATTGGGGGTCAAATTTCAAAATTGCTTTATCATTATATTTTAACATAATCCTAACCAGGGAGCATCCAAATTTCAGAAATAAAAACTGGTTAAAGAATGAAATTTAGGACAATGCTTTAAATTGTATGCTTTAATCATTATTTCATTATTTTTTTACAATTCTATAAGCATTATTTTTTTTACAATTCTATAAGCTTGATTATAAACAAACAGGTATGCATACTTGTAAATATTTTCTCATGAACTTATAAAGTACTTATGTATACATAAGTGTATACATACACATTTTCATAGTGAAATTTATTCTTTGGCTCAAAATTTGCACATGTAATAAAATTTTATTTGAAAATATCCTCCTGTATTTTCACTGTATAAAGGAAAAAGTTTTTCTAATTAAAATAAAAATCGTGATTTTTTGTTAAAAATTGTTTTTAGAGTTTGTAAATGTTCTAGAATGTTAGTCACTAGAATGTAGGGCTGCAACAAAGTAGGGTATATGAAAAACATAGAACAAATTTCATTTGAATATGTAAAATATAAAACATATTGAACACAATAACATATGTTGGTAATAGAATGTGTTACACTTGTGACAAAATCAGAAGAGGGAGTTTCACCTTTGAGTTTTTGATCTCATATAGATTTTATATAGGATGAAGTCAATTGGCTTTGTGGAAATTGATTTAAATTTATCAAAACAAAACTTTTAGCACAAAACTTTAAAAAATTAACTATTCAGATTTGTTTATTAAGCATAGTAAGTAGTCATAAAATGTTACTGATAAGAAAACAGTTGACAGCACTCATTCTGGGATTAGTTAAAAATTGAATGATTAGAATGTAGGGATGTAACAATACATCGGACTATCGATATATCGCAATAGTAGCCTAGTCAATGTTACTGCAATTGTAGGAAAGTGGCAATGTCAATAGTATCGGCAATAGTCTTTTCAATATAGCAATAGTTTCAATAGTTTTTAGACATAGGGATTTTCTCTTTAAAATTGTTTGGTTAGACACAAAAAGTATGTTAATTGGCAATAGGATGTATATGTTGTTGCCTCTCATGCATTTCAGCAAAATAAGTGGACTTGACAATATTGTGAAATTTTTCTCTCGTTTCCATACAAAAATTGGTGCCCGTACGTGCAGAAAATTCCTACCATATTCTTAATTTTCTCCATAAAACAAGCATAAATGTTTCAGACAATAGTATTTAGTATTGCAATCGTAGTCCACAATAGTAATAGTATTGCAATGGTACTTCCTGCAATGTCAATACTATCGCAATAGTAATTTTTGGCCACAATAGTCACCCCTTTTAGAATGATACCATTTCTTGCAATTCTATAAAAAAAATCTGTCACAAATAATTTAAGGCTTAAATAGAAAGAAATTAATAAGTTCACTGAAAATGACCAATGATCAATGAACTTGATTAATCGGCCTAGCACTACCGGAGAGAGAGAGTTTGTAATGTTCTAGAATGTTAGTCACTAGAATGTAGGGCTGCAACAAAGCCCTCAACTGAATTCGCACACACTGTAGCTTCTTCTCTAGGCTGTTCCAGTCTCTCACTGTTTTAATGAAAAAAGAACTGCTATATTGCGCTGTGTTTTACTGTTCAACTTTAAAAGATTTGGTGTTATTGGTTTGATGAATTTCTACAATGTTTTTAGTTTCAAAGCCTTGAATTTTTATGCCCCAAAGGAACTTTTGGAGGCATATAGTAATCGCACCGTCCGTCCGTCCTTCCCGCTTTGTGTCCGGTGCATATCTCCTATATTCTTTGAGGTAGGAATTCCAAATTTGGTGTGTGGATGCATCTTGGGATGGCGGAGTGTCGCATATCATTTTGGGGTCACTGTGACCTTGACCTCTGACTTAGTTATGCCCCCAAAGGAACTTTGGGAGGCATATAGTAATCGTACCGTCCGCACTACTGATATGGATTTGGGGGCCTTTTTAGTCGTCTGGAGATAGACAAGGGGCCATTTCTTAACAATGGGCCATGGCCCTCTGTAAGTTGCATAAAATGATTCAGGGGACCTAAGGGGAGGTAATAAAATAAACTTCTAAAAAAGGGCTTTTTTATGTCTATGGTGATAGACGTCCAAACTCGAAATGGCCCACAATGATTTGTCAGTCTGATATTAAAGGGCCAATTCGGAGCTAAACTGGCCCGTTATTTCGGACACTTGGCCCCTTATAGACTGGCCCGATATTCAATATTGGGCGTACATAGGTCCGTCCGTCCCGCTTTGCGTCCGGTGCATATTTCCTACGTTCTTTGAGGTAGGAATTCCATATTTGGTGTGTGGATGCATCTTAGGATGGCAGGGTGTCACGTACCATTTTCGGGTCACTGTGACCTTGACCTTGACCTCTGACTTAGTTTTTATAGTCATCACAATGTCCGTCCGTCCCGCTTCGTGTCCGGTGCATATCTCCTATATACTTTGAGGTAGGAATTCCAAGTTTGATATGTGGATGCATTTTGGGATGGCGGAGTGTCAGATACTATTTTCGGGTCACTGTGACCTTGACCTCTGACCTATTTTTTAGAATAATCGTGTCTGGAGCATATCTTCTATATTATTTGAGGTAGGAATTTCAAATTTGATGCATTTTGAGATGAGGAAGTGTCGCATACCATAATTGGGTCACTGTGACCTTGAACTTGACCTCTGACCTAGTTTCTAGAAACTGCATTGAGTCTGGTGCATATTCCTTTATTCTTTGAGGTAGTAATTCCAATTTGGTGTGTAAATGCATCTTGGGATGGTGGAGTGTCACAAACCATTTTCGGGTCACTGTGACCTTGACCTCTGACCTAGTTTTTAGAATAATCATGTCTGGAGCATATCTCTAATATTATTTGAGCTAGGAGTCTCAAATTTGGTGTGATGATGCATCTTGGGACGAGGAAGTGAAGGGAACCATATTTTGATCACTGTGACCTTGAACTTGACCTTTGACCTAGTTTTTAGAATAATCGTGTGCGGAGCACATCTCTTATATTATTTGAGGTAGGAATCTCAAATTTGGTGTGTGAATGCATATTGGGATGACGAAGTGTCGCATACCACAATTGGGTCACTATGACCTTGAACTTGACCTCTGACCTAGTTTCTAGATATTGCATTGAGTCTGGTGCATATCTCCTTTTTTCTTTGAGATAGGAATTCCAAATTTGGTGTTTAAATGTTTCTTGAGATGACTGAGTGTCACATACTATTTCGGGTCACTGTGACCTTGACCTCTGACCTAGTTTTAAGAATTATTGTGTTCGGAGCATATATCTTATATTCTTTGAGGTAGGAATTCCAAATTTGGTGTGTATATGCATCTTGGGATGGGGGAGCGTCACTTACCATTTTCGGGTCACTGTGACCTAGACCTCTGACCTAGTTTTAATAACAATCGTGTCAGGAGCATATCTCTTATATTATTTGAGATAGGAACCCCAAATTTGGTGTGTGAATGCATCTTGGGATGGTGGAGTGTCTTGTACCATTTATGGGTCACTGTTACCTTGACCTCTGACCTAGTTTTTGGAAAAATAGTTTCCGGAGCATATCTCTTATATTATTAAAGGTAGGAATCCCAAATTTGGTGTGTGGATGCAACTTTTGATGGGGGAGTGTCACATACCATTTTTGGGTCACTTTGACTTTGACCTCTGACCTTGTTTGTAGAATAATCGTGTCCAGAACATCATTTATATTATTTGGGATGGGAATCCCAAATTTGCTGTATGGTTACATCTTTGGATGCTGATGTGTCGCATACCATTTTTAGGTCACTATGATCTTGACCTATGACCTTGTTTCTAGAATAATCGTGTCTGGCGCATATCTCCTATATTATTTGATGAAGGAATCCCAAATTTGGTGTGTTGATTCCTCTTGGGATGGCGGAGTGGTGCATACCATTTTGTGTCACTTTTACTTTGACATTGACTTTCGTGTCTTGAGCATGTCTCCTATATTACAGCTAACATTCCTGGAATGTGTCTTATGCTAGACCAATTCCTTTGGGGGCATTCGTCACGTGACTGTGACATTTCTTGTTTTTATAGTAATCACATTGTCCGTCTGTCCGTCCGTCCCGCTTCGTGTCCCGAGCATATCTCCTATATTCTTTGAGGTAGGAATTCCAAATTTGATGTGTGGATGCATCTTGGGATGGTGGAGTGTCGCGTACCATTTTCAGATTACTCTGACCTTGACCTTGACCTTTGACCTAGTTTTGAAATAATCGTGTCCAGAGCGTATCTTATATTATTTGAGGTAGGCATCTCAAATTTGGTGTGTGAATGCATCTTGGGATGACAAAGTGTCCCGTACCATAATTGGGTCACTATGACCTTGAACTTGACCTCTGACCTAGTTTCTAGAAAATGCATTGAGTCTTGTGCATATTCCTATATTCTTTGAGATAGGAATTCCAAATTTGGTGTGTAAATGCATATTGGGATGACAGAGTATCATATATCATTTTCGGGTCACTGTGGCCTTGACCTTGACCTCTGACCTAGTTTTAAGAACTATTAAGTACAGAGCATATCTCTTATATTCTTTGAGGTATGAATTCCAAATTTGGTGTGTAAATGCATCATGGGATGGTGGAGTGTCACATACCATTTTAGGTCACTGTGACCTTGACCTCTGACCTAGTTTTTAGAATAATTGTGTCCGGAGCATATCTCTTATATTATTTGAGGTAGGCATCTCAAATTTGGTGTGTGGATGCATCTTGGAATGACAAAGTGTCCTGTACCAAAATTTGGTCACTGTGACCTTGAACTTGACCTCTGACCTAGTTTCTAGAAACTGCATTGAGTCTGGTGCATATCTCCTATATTCTTTGATATTGGAATTCTAAATTTCGTGTGTAAATGCATCTTGAAATGGTGCAGTGTCACAAACCATTTTAGGGTCACTGTGACCTTGACCTCTGACCTAGTTTTTAGAATAATTATGTCCTGAGCTTATCTCTAATATAATTTGGGCTAGGAGTCTCAAATTTGGTGTGATGGTGCATCTATGGATGAGGAAGGGTAGCAAACCATAATTGGGTCACTGTGACCTTGAACTTGACCTATGAACCAGTTCTCAGAATAATTGTGTCCGTAGCACATCTCTTATATTATTTGAGGTAGGAATCTAAAATTTGGTGCGTGAATGCATCTTGGGATGACGAAGCGTCGCATACCACAATAAGGTCACTATGACCTTGAATTTGACCTCTGACCTAGTTTCTAGAAACTGCATTGAGTCTGGTGCATATCCTATTTTCTTTGAGATAGGAATTCCAAATTTGGTGTTTAATTGTATCTTGAGATGACGGAGTGTCACATACCATTTCAGGTCACTGTGACCTTGACCTCTGACCTAGTTTTAAGAATTATTTTTTTCGGAGAAAATCTCTTATATTCTTTGAGGAAGGAATTCCAAATTTGGTGTGTATATGCATCTTGGGATGGCGAAGTGTCATTTATCATTATAGGGTTAATATGACCTTGACCTCTGACCTAGTTTTAATAATAATTGTGTCAGGAGCATATCTCGTATACTTGAGATAGGAATCCCAATTTTGGCGTGTGAATGCATCTTGGGATAGTGGAGTGTCTTGTACCATTTATGGGTCACTGTGACCTTGACCTCTGACCTAGTTTTTAGAAAAACTGTATTATATTATTAAAGGTAGGAACCCCAAATTTGGTGTGTGGATGCAACTTTTGATGGCGGAGTGCCACCTACATTTTTTGGGTCTTTTTTACCTTGACCTCTGACCTTGTTTGTAGAATAATCGTGTCCAGAACATATCTCTTATATTATTTGAGATGGGAATCCCAAATTTGCTAGGATACATCTTTGGATGCTGATGTGTCGCATACCATTTTAAGGTCACTGTGATCTTGACCTTTAACCTAGTTTCTAGAATGATCGTGTCTGGAGCATATCTCCTATAGTATTTGATGTAGGAATCCCAAATTTGGTGTGTTGATTCCTCTTGGGATGGTGGAGTGGTGCATACCATTTTGGGTCACTTTTACCTTGACATTGACTTCTGGCCTCATTTCTAGGTTTTTCATGTCTGAAGCATATCTCCTATATTACAGCTAACTTTCCTCGAACGTGTCTTATGCTAGACCAATTCCTTTGGGGGCATTCGTCACGTGACTGTGACATTTCTTGTTTTTCATGAATTTTGGCCTTTGCAGTTTTAGGAAAGCATCTGGAGATATTGCCGGCACTTCTTTCTACATTACTGGCTTTGCTCAAACTTGAGCCTTACGCCAGGGAGTGCTAATTATCCCCCGACCCGAAAAGGTTCGGGGGATATAGCGATCAGCCTGGCGTCCGTCCGTCTGTCCGTCTGTCCATCTGTCCGTCTGTCCGTCCGTCTGTCCGTCCGTAGACAAAAGCTTGTGCGCTCAATAACTTTTATACCCTTTGAGATATTTTGATAATATTTGGTAGGCATGTATATCGGGTCAAGACGGTGTGTCGCGTGCAAGAATGGTTGCTCTCCCTTGCTGGCCTTTTGAGTTATCTCTCTTGAATGAACTTTATAAGGGGAAGCTTGTGCGCTCAATAACTTTTATACCCTTTGAGATATTTTGATAATATTTGGTAGGCATGTATATCGGGTCAAGACGGTGTGTCGCGTGCAAGAATGGTTGCTCTCCCTTGCTGGCCTTTTGAGTTATCTCTCTTGAATGAACTTTATAAGGGGAAGCTTGTGCGCTCAATAACTTTCATACCCTTTGAGATATTTTGATAATATTTGGTAGGCATGTATATCGGGTCAAGACGGTGTGTCGCGTGCAAGAATGGTTACTCTCCTTTAATGGACTTTTGAGCTATCTCCCTTGAGTGAAATTTAAATTTTATAGGGGAAAGCATGTGCACTTTATAACTTTAATACCCTTTGAGATATTTTGATAATATTTGGCATGCATGTATATCAGGTGAAGACGGTGTGTTGCGTGCAAGAATGGTTGCTCTCCTTTAATGTTTTTTGAGTTATCTCCTTTGAATGAACTTCATAGGGGGAAGCTTGTGCGCTCAATAACTTTAATATCCTTTGAGATATTTTGATAATATATGGTATATATGTATAATAGGTCAAGGGGGTGTCTTGCATTCAAGAATTGTTGTTCTCCCTTGCTGGACTTATAAGTTATCTCCCTTGAATGAACTTTATAGGAGGAAGCTTGTGAATTTAAAGGTAAAAATGAAGTCTCTACAGTCAGCCTTCCACTTTTGTTCGCAGTGACACTCAGTATTATCACATCAAATATATATACTAGGTTGGCTGCTTGTAACTGCATATCAATTACTTTTTGGTCGGGGGATTTGCCATCTCCTCTGATGGCTATTTTTTTGAAGTTTTGATAATGAAAAACAACAAACAACAAAAAAAAAAAAAAAAAAAAAAATGGCTGAATTTTTGTTTAAATAAGGAGTGCCCTAAACTCCTCTGTGGACTGGATATTGGCCACAGGAGACAGACTATTCCCATGTGGAACACTGTAAATCTTGTTTTAGTTCGTACAGAAAAAAATAATTATTTTTCTTGGTAGAAGAACTAATCAAAATTATTTTTCTGAAAAACAACAATGTTCGAACTATAAAATGACATTCTGAAGATCAATAAAACGGGGCAAAAACATGAGAAAATTGCCAAAGAGGGAGAAATTTCTGTTTATCCTTTAAGCCTTATCACAGGTTGATTGTCTGATCAGTATTTACAATTAAACTAACATTCTTAACAGCATGGTGAAAGATTGCACATTAGAGTCGGGATTGCCATTTCAACCGACTCACATGCCACGTGCAATATACCCGGCGATATCACCTGGTTGCGGCCTTCTTTGCATAGGCCTATTTATGGAAGGGATGCAGCACAGAAGTAGACAAGACAATACATATGTTAGACGTACGCATACACTCATTGATTTGGAATGAAAACTGAAAATAAAAATGGCGACTTCTAAATATGACATATGAACAACTGGAATGCAGAACTCTCATGAATCAGAGTAGTATATTTCTCTGCCTTCATATTGTAAAAAGACCCACAACTTATGTTTTTGCGAATGCTTACTCCATTTAAAGGCTTTGTATGAACACCTATATTTCTGCATAGGTTGGTTGGTTCGAGTATTCATCGTGGCGTCGTATTCTATATTCTTGTGGCGACATAACATGCTCAGCTTGTTAGCACACCCCCTTACGTGTTAGCTCGAACTCAATATAGCTAGGTGTTAGCATTCTAAGATTATGATAATGACAATCAATGTAGAACCAGATTCCCGTACTTTGTGGACCATGGAAAAGCCATTACATGAGAAAATATGTCTTTCGTGATTTGAGGCCCGACTGACTCTTTTACAGCCAGAAACAGGGTTGGATGCACATGCTAGTCTGAACACCACGCTATCCTGTGTACACCACGCTTTCACGTGCAGCTTGCCATAAAGCTTATTTCCGTTTAGTCGTCGTTGGGTGGTATTTTTCATTTTTATTTAAATTTGATAGACCATGATCATCTGTAAGCAAACAGTTGCGTCAGGCGAACCCCATGTGCGGATCCAGAGGGGGGATAGGGGGTCTGGACCCCCCCCTGGAAAATCACAAGTTATATGGGTTTCTATAGAAACAAGCATTTGGATCCCCCCACCCCCGGAAGAAGTGTTGGACCCACTCTGTAATAAAACCATTGGATCCCCTCTGTAAACTGTAAAATAAGTTGAGGACTAAAAAAACATTATCCAGACTGTTTTCTGGCCATCGGGCCTCGCCTCGACCCCCCTGTATGACTTGTTCATACGCCTGGGCCACTGTTTACATGGCTCAGTTTAATGTGTAATGTACATTTTCTTGCGTCAAGGCCATCATCACGTGCGACCCCAAACTTTAAAACAACTTGTGGCCATAATTGAAGTGAGCGTGCCCTTTGATCTTAAAAAGGATCATGCTGTATTTGCCTTTGGCGTTAGCTGATATAATTAGCAGACGGTCTGTGAATAATAACATGTCTTACCAATGTGAATTCAAACTGTTTGAAACTCTGATATGGGTGGAGACAGAGGGGGGGTAACAAGTGGTTGCGCCCCAAACCAGTTCGCCCCTAGTCATTTCGCCCCAAATTTGATGCCTAGACGTTTTGCCCCTACACCCTAGTAGTTTCGCCCCACTTTTTTTACCCTAGTCATTTCGCCCCACTTTTTTTTAATCCTTTTAAACTGTTATACACTTCATCAAGATATTTTAAGCATTATTATATGATAATAATTTAATTTTAACGATGAACACGCTTCAGTTATAATTTAGTTTTAACGATGAACAAGCTTCATTAATAATGATTGCAATTAAGCCTTGTGGAATCCAGATTTATCTCTTTTTGTATATCAAAAGCCATCTGATCAGGATTCACACTGCTATAAATTATTTGCTTATAATTGGTATTGTGCTGCGAGTGAGTCTCGAGGGTGCAGGTGTCCATGAAAACGGTTTGAGAGGAGTGTAGTGCATAAATGTAATAAGCATGACTAGGATAAACAGTGATAACAAAATGCAATGCTTACAAAAAATACTAATAAAATATAGCATAAAAATTAATTTGATATTTCCTTTATCCCTGCGTCAATACGCAGGGTGGCACTGCTCTGCTCATTGCATGAAGAAAAGGGACTGATCAACCAGTTAAAGTACAGTACAGTCAGCATGATCTTACTATCAAATGCTATGCGATGAGTCTTCCTGCTATGAAATCGCGGTGGTCATGTGACTTTTTGTTGCGGGGGTATAGAGGGTATAGGGCGGACATGTTGTGGGATCAGCGCGGGCACGTCGCGGAATGACACCCGAGACATGTCCTGGGAGGGTGGTTGTCGTGACGCATGGCAAGTTTATCTGACTTGCTTTGTCGTGGAAAAGGTTAAACTTTCACGCCTCACTGAGTCTGTACTTCGAACCTGTTTACATTTACATGTACTTGTGTGTACAAAATACATGAACGCAGAAATGAAATGGCGCTGGATAAATGGGTTGCTTCAGTCATAAGCATTCCCCCTATACCTGAATGAAGTTGTGAGCCAATTTTTTATAGTCTTTCAGATGCGTGCATGGCGGTGCGCAGGCTAATCTGAGCTTTCTCTGCTTGCAAATGTTTAGTTGGTGTCAAGACTGATCTATAAGTTGGCACTTCGCAGGCATATCACGTAGTAGGCATATTAAAGAGTGTTTAAAAAAAAGAACTGCACAGTTTGTCCATGCTTTAGTCTTCTTTCTATGATCATTTATTGAAATAAAAACTTAATCTATTCATCAGTTCATTCTTATTTGTTTGCGCTCTGATTGGAAGATACAGGAATACATGTACCATCAACATGCATTTATCGAAACTCACTAAAGTTCTACTGACATGAGACATCATCTCTCATGTACATGATGTATGTTGGCTTCTGCAAGTTAAAGGGAAACCTACGTGACAAAATGCATATGGCATCACATCCAAGCTTCTGCAATGCAGACATGATAAGCAAACTTTTAGACAGTGGGCGTAAAATGTGCCTTTCTTATCTACAAGTTCATGAGTTTGGGTGCTTAAAAGAACCCTCTCATCAAGACGGTCATGCTTTGGCCGAGAAGCCAAAAAAAAATACCAATTATATATTCTTATTTGGGGCCTCACTGGACACTGCAAATCTAGATGACCTTTAATAAAAGGCTAGTAAAAAACCTGAAATATCTTTCGTATGCGTCTACGCATCTGTATATGCTCGCCATTTTGATGTTGTTGTGAAGAACAGCTCGGGAGATTTGAGGCGATAAATAATTCTTCCAACGTGTATGGGCAGCTATCAAGTGGGACTAGAGACATAAACCTTTAGCTGATACTTCATTTTTGTTCCTTCTTTCCCTAATTTGTGTGCGAGCAGTGAATCATCTGGACGGAGCCTTCGCTGTTCGCACACTCACAGTATGGACGCCAGGCCTTTTCCAGCTTTTTTGGGAAAAGGCCCCTGGCTTGAATTGGAGAAAAATATGTCGCATTTCGGTTATTTTGGGATTTTTTTAGAAGTGTAAACTGTAAAACAGTAAAAAAAAAATTAAACATGTGCATGATCATGATGATTTTATTCATGTGTTAAATGAAGAGTTAAATCAATGTATTATATCTTATTTACTATCACAAATGTCAAAGTTACAGTTCTGCTCAGAGAGCAATTCTGCGGCTATTTTTCAATTGAATTCGCTCCCTGGTAAGATTTTTTTTGAGCTTTAGATTAGGAATTTTTTTTGGAAATTGGGAAAAAGGAGGATATTTTGGATTGGGAATGGGGCCTATATTCGGCTCCTGGTAATAGGGAGAAAAGGCCCTGGACGCCAACTAAAGGCATCTTTCAAAATGGGCTTCAGCACAAGAATACCTGTTTTTTTTGCATGCGATTAACTCAGGCGCAGTATAGCCTGCACAGTCTAGTTAACGACTTTGATATTCGCTATTAAGAATTTAATATACCTGTAACGCGAGAAAACTTATCTTGGAAGTTTCCATTTTTTAAACAAGTCAGTTCAGCATTTGTGACACTTTAGCGAGAATCTTAACATTTTCAAAACATCCCCCTTTTTGTAGTTGTGTGCCAATATTTTATATCCGTACAATTGCGTGAGTGCCTCGGCTCATCGGAGCCTTCTCTGTTTGCATTTGTGTTATATTATGCATTGTCCGATATGGGGAGAGGGTAAGAGGGTTGGGGAAAGGCGGGGTAGTCGAGTAGAAGTGTATATTAAGTGGTGAGATGCGTATTCAGTTTTTAGCTCACCAGAGCTGAAGGCTCAGGGTGAGCTTATAGGATAGGAGACGAGTGGGCGTCCGTCCGTCCGTCCATCTGTCCACACTTTCAAACATGAATATCTCTGAGATCAGCTGGCTGATCGTAATCAAATTTCATCAGAAGCATCATTGGGGTGGGGGATTGACTGCATTAGGTTTTGGACCAGATTGGATTAGAACTTTGGTTTCCATGGCAACAGATAGCTCCCATAGGGTTATAATGGGGAAAACCTTGTGACCACTCTAGCACCAGATAGCTCCCATAGGGTTATAATGGGATAAACCTTGTGACCACTCTAGCTCCTTCATTTTTGGTTGGTTCTTCTTTATTCTTGCAGGTAACAAGGACACCCATAAAATCTCGGATGGGTTCGAAATTGGGCAGTATCCGACGAAGGACTTGTGAGTTAGCTGCCCTTGAGGGTTTGGAAAAATCCCCATAGACTTATAATGGGAGAAACGTTGTGACAACTCTAGTACCTTCATTTTCCAATGGATCTTCTTCATTCTTGCAGGTAACAAGGTCAGCCATAAAAGCTTGGATAGGTGTGAATTTCAGCAAGATTCCATCACTGACTTCGGAGTTAGCTGCTTTGAGCGTATGAAAAATCAATAAATAGTGTTGTGACCACTCTAGCGCCTTCATATTTGATTGGTTCTTCTTTATACTTGCAGTTAACAAGGACAACCATAAAATTTCAAATGGGTTCGAAATTGGGCATGATTGGATCAAGGACTTATGAGTTAGCTGCCCTTGAGCGTCTGGAAAAATCCCCATAGACTTATAATGGGAGAAATGTTGTGACCACTCTAGTTCCCTTATTTTTGGATGGATCTTCTTAATTTTTGCGGATAACAAGACCAACTATAAAAGCTCAGATGAGTTTGAATTTTGGCAAAATTCCATCGCTGACTTCGGAGTTAGCTGCCCTTGAGCGTCAGAAAAATTAATAATGTTGTGACCACTCTAGCTCCTTCATTTTTCATTGGATCTTCTTCATTCTTGCAGACAACAAGGAAAACCATAATATCAGGAATGGGTTCGAAACTTAGCAGGATCCGACCAGGGACCTATGAGTTACCTGCCCTTGAATGTTTAGAAAAAATCCCCATAGACTTATAATGGGAGAAATGTTGTGACCACTTCAGTGCTTTCAATTTTGAATGGATCTTCCTCATTCTTGCATACAATAAGGACAACTATAAAAACTTGGATGAGTTTGAATTTTGGCAAGATTCTATTACTGACTTCGGACTTAGCTGCCCTTGAGCGTCAGAAAAATTAATGAATAATGTTGTGACCACTCTAGCTCCTTCATTTTTGATTGGATCTTCTTCATTCTTGCAGGCAACAAGGAAACCCTTAATATCTCGGATGGGTTCGAAATTCAGCAGGATCCGACGAGGGACTTTTGAGTTACCTGCCCTTGAGCGTTTGGAAAAATCCCCATATACTTATAATGGGAGAAATGTTGTGACCACTCTAGTGCTTTCAATTTTGAATGGATCTTCTTCATTCTTGCAAACAAAAAGGACAACTAATAAAGCTTGGATGAGTTTGAATTTGGTCAAGATCCCATCACCTATTAAGGAGTTAGCTCCACTTGAATATCTAAAAAATTAATGAAAAATGTTGTGACCACTCTAGCTCCTTCATTTTTGATTGGATCTTCTTCATTCTTGCAGGCAACAAGTAAACCTATAATATCTCGGGTGGGTTCGAAATTCCGCCAGATCAGACCTTGGACTTTGGGTAAACTGCCCTTGAGTGTCTTAAAGACATATGCATCTATTTCCAATGCGCACCTTTCCCGCATCTAGAAACGGGTAAAGTTGTCTGGGTCCTGTCTTTCGATCATTTACGGATTCGGATCAACACAGCTTTCCGATATTCTTATGTTATATCGGTGTTCCGACATTTTCTTGATAAAATTAAGTAATTAAAGTGTGTCCGAAATATCTATTGACATCTTATCAGAACTGATCGTCTCAGCATTAAAGACAGATAAATGTAGCTCAGTCGAAATCAAACGACGTACACAATTACCCTGGTTAGGAATACGATAGTGGCCGAGTCTCTACTATTTGTATGGTTATTTAGAGAGGCGCTCGACTTGCCCTCGTGGCCTAGTGGTTAGCGTGTCTGACTACGAAGCCAGAGGACCAGGATCGATTCACTGGGAGTGCATATATGGTCAGTGTGTTTTTTCTTTTTTTTTAACATTTAAATGCTAAATTGCTTCATATTACCCCGGCATCCAATTTAGGTTACCTTGCACCCCCCCCAGGACAATTTTTCATGGGTGCCAAATTGTTCATTGGGACCCCCTGGATGAGAAACGAAGGTGTCCTCAAAAAAATTTTGGTTTGGGCTATGTGAAATTGCATGGTTTCTATGCCAACCCATAGCGAATTTGAGAAGGGGGGTCTGCCTAAAAAATTACTCATATCTCAGCTGTTACTTATCCTAGACTACTAAACTTAATACCAAATTAAAGCTTAGACATATGCCTATTATCACCTTGTTGCATATGGAAATTATCTAATTTGCATATTCATAAATATTTATGAAAACATTAAAAATGTGTTTCACAAATGGGGGTATACGTACAAGATCAATAATATCTCAGCTGCTTTTAGTCGTAGAGTACTAAAATATGTACTAAAATAAAGCTAAGACATAGGCCATTTATTCCATGGTCAAATATGCAACGTACCTTATTTGCATAATTTGCATATTTATGAATATTAAGAAAAACGCTAAAAAATAAGGGAAAATCATTACAAATATAAATAGGCTGATTTTATCCCAATATTGTCATTGTTGCTTGTTTTAATATAATCAATGTTACAATTTGACAGTTCCAATCATCTAGTGGTCCTATATGAATATTATCTCCTTTGAATATTCATGAAAATGCATGAAAACTTTTAAAAAAATGAGGGAAAATCACGTAAAAACTATAAGCCTAGGGGAGGGGTTAAGGCACGATCTATTCTGCACTCCTAGGGCCTTTTAAATTCATGCCAAATTGTTCAGTGGGACCCTCAGAATGTGAAATGAAGTTCTCCTCACAAGAAATTAGGTATGGGCTACGTGAAAATGCATGGTTTCCATGGCAACCGCTTATATGATTCTCGAGATTGGGGGATAGGCCTACAAATTCAATCATATCTAGGGTTCTACTTATCCTAGAGCACTAAAATTGGTGTCAAATTAAAGCTTAGACACATTTCTTTCTTCTTGTGGTCAGATATGTAAATCATCTAATTTGCATATTTATGAATATTAATGAAAACCTACAAAAATGAAGTAAAATCATAAAAAAACAACATAAATGAACATATTTCAGCACAAAAACATCATCAAACCACCATTGTTGCCAGTTTTTATATCCTCAGTGATTCAATTAGATAAGTTCTTTCATCCAGTGGTCCTATATGAAAGTTATCTCATGGTCCTATATGAAAATTATCTCATTTGCATATTCATGAATATTAATGAAATCCTAAAATGAGGGTAAACTATTGTATGCAACGGGGGTAATCAGACCTAAATTGAACTCATCAGACATTTTATTATGGGCATAAATTTGTCCAATAGGACCACTTAAATGTAAAAAAATATTGTCCTCAAAAATAAACGTTATTTGGGTTTTTCAAAATTTCATGGTTTCCATGGCAGCCCATTATGCCGACTGTAAAGATTGGGGGTATAGGTACAAAAAAATACTCATATCTTAACAACATCTCATCCTAGATTACTAAACATGGTACCAAATTAATCCCTGGACATAGCAGTTTAATTTGGTAGTTAGATATGCAAATTATCTAATATCCATATTCATGAATATTAATGAAAACTTTAGAAATGAGAGATAAAATCTCAGAAAAATTAAGGGGTGTATGTATAAAATTACCAATATCTCAGCAGCTATGCGTCCGAGTGTATCAAACTTGGTTCCAAGTCAATGCTTAGACATAATACTTTTACCTTAAGTTCAGCTTTGAAAAATAGTTAACATAAATAATTATGAATTTTAATTAAAACAGAAGAAACAAATGAAAAATCGTGGAAAAATCAAGGGGGTGTGCTTACAAATCTAATAATATCTCAATTGCTAAGTGCCCTAGAGTACCAAAATTGGTTTTAAACTAATGCTAAGACAATAACATGTTTAACAAATCATCAAATTTTAAAACGATCATATTAAAATATTCATGAATATTGATGAAACCATGAGCATTTTGAGAATAATATTTGAAAATGAAGGGGATACAGCTACAAAATTACTCATATCTCAGCAGCTTATAGCCCTTACGTAGCAAACAAGGTGCCAACTTATTGCTATGATACAGCCCTTTATCTCAATGGTAATATTTGCCAGTTGTCGCATTTACATATTCATGAAAATAAATATAAACATTAGAATAAAGAGAAAAATCGCTGAAAATGAATGGGGTATACCTACAAAATAACCAATTTCTTAGCTGCTAATTGCCCTAGAGTAGCAAACAATATACTTAATTTAAGTCTATGCATAGCAGTTTTACCTAGTGGGAAGATATAAGAATTAACTAATTTGTTTAATATCAATATTAATAAAAACTTAAAAAATAAAAGTAAAAAATGTATACAAATTGATAGCAGTGTACTTACAAAATTACTCATATCTCAGCTGTTATAAATTTTATACTTTTTTCTTTTAATCAATTTAACTTAGGATTATGCTGTTTGATATGGTACCAAACTTGTTACTATTGGGCAATTGGAAGCCAAGATATGAATCACTTTGTAGCTATACCCCCTTAATTTTCCTGTATTTTCTCTTAATTTCTCATGTTTTCATCAATATTCATGAGAATTTAAATTTGATGTGTTATGAATTGGATCATTTTGGTAAACATGTTGTGTCTATGCATTGACTTAAAATCAGGTTTGGCACTATTAGGCACTTAACTACTGAGATATGAGTAATTTTGGAAGTGCACCCCCTTGATTTTTCCGCAATTTTTCTTTCATTTCTTCTGTTTACATTAAAATTCACGAATATTCATGATAAATATTTTTCATATTATACCTTATGGTAAAAGTACAATGTCTAAGCATTAAATTGGCACTAGATTTGATACACTGGAACACATGGTAGGTGAAATATTTGTCATTTAATATGTACATCCCTTAATTTTTCTAAGATTTTTTCTTTAATTACAAAACTTTTCATTAATATTCATGAATATGCAAATGAGATAATTTTCATATAGGACCACTGGATGAAAGAACTTATCAAATTGAATCACTGAGGATATAAAAACTGGCAACAATGGTGGTTTGATGATGTTTTTGTGCTGAAATATGTTCATTTATATTGTTTTTTAATGATTTTACTTCATTTTTGTAGGATTTCATTAATATTCATAAATATGCAAATTAGATGATTTACAAATCTGATCACAAGAAGAAAGACATGTGTCTAAGCTTTAATTTGACACCAATTTTAGTGCTCTAGGATAAGTAGAACCCTAGATATGATTGAATTTGTAGGCCTACCCCCCAATCTCGAGAATCATATAAGCCGTTGCCATGGAAACCATGCATTTTCAAGTAGCCCATACCTAATTTCTTGTGAGGAGAACTTCATTTCACATTCTGAGGGTCCCACTGAACAATTTGGCATGAATTTAAAAGGCCCTAGGAGGCTAGGATAGATCGTACCTTAACCCCTCCCCTAGGCTTATAGTTTTTACGTGATTTTCCCTCATTTTTTTAAAAGTTTTCATGCATTTTCATGAATATTCAAATGAGATAATATTCATATAGGACCACTGGATGATTGGACCTGTCAAATTGTAACATTGATTTTATTAAAACATGCAACAATGTCAATATTGGGATGAAATCAGCCTATTTATATTTGTAATGATTTTCCCTTATTTTTTAGCGTTTTTATTAATATTCATGAATATGCAAATTATGCAAATAAGGTACGTTGCATATTTGACCATAGAATAAAAGGCCTATGTCTTAGCTTTATTTTAGTACATATTTTAGTACTCTACGACTAAAAGCAGCTGAGATATTATTGATCTTGTACGTATACCCCCATTCGTGAAACACATTTTTAATGTTTTTATAAATATTTATGAACATGCAAATTAGATAATTTCCATATGCAACAAGGAGATAATAGGCGTATGTCTAAGCTTTAATTTGGTATTAAGTTTAGTAGTCTAGGATAAGTAACAACTGAGATATGAGTAATTTTATAGGCAGACCCCCTTCTCAAATTCGCTATGGGTTGGCATAGAAACCATGCAATTTCACATAGCCCAAACCAAAATTTTTTTGAGGACACCTTCGTTTCCCATCCAGGGGGTCTCAATGAACAATTTGGCACCCATGAAAAATTGTCCTGGGGGGGTGCAAGGTAACCTAAATTGGATGCCGGGGTATATCCTAGTAAAATGGCATCATCAAAACGACTGAAATGGTCATTCTTGAACTTTTTATATTGAATTACGCATGAAACCTATGGGGGTGGGGTTAAATTTGGCCCTCTTGAAAGAGAATTATTTCGGTGACCCCAGATTTTTATTCTTTTTTCTGCAAGGTATAATTATAGTCCATGAATTAAAAATAAAATTTTAAGATTTTCAACATCAAATTTTTTAATACATGATTTATTCTAAAAACAAATTCCAATTTTCGACGAATTGCCAAAATATATCATGCAGTATCTTGTCACAGCATGGGATAAAAAATAAACTTGCACATGTTCTAAAAAGTTTGAGGTCATGGGCAATAATTTAAGTTAAAAGAAAGAAGCGGGCTGAAGATTACAACCGTTTTAGCTCAATATTTAGGACCAGTGTTATTATTATATATTTTTAGAAAATTAGTCAAATGCTGAAAACTTCAATATGAGATTCTGAAAAAATAAGCACGGTGACATATCCTTTTTATTACATAAATGGATAGCCCATGTATAATACAAACTGTATGCAAAGTATTGAAAATATTTCAACATGGGAAGTATTTAGTTGCATATGTCCTTAAGAAATACCCATAGACTTATAATGGGAGAAATATTGTGACCACTCTAGTGCTTTCAAATTTGAATAGATCATATTCATTCTTGCAGATAAGAAGGACAACTATAAAAGCACAGATGAGTTTGAATTTCGTCAAGATCCCATCACCTATTAAGGAGTTAGCTGCCCTTGAGCATCTTAAAAATTGATGGATAATGTAAAAATGTTGTGACCACTCTAGTGCGTTCATTTTTGATTGGATCTTCAGATAAGAAGGACAACTATAAAAGCTCTGATGAGTTTGAATTTCTTCAAGATCCCATCACATATTAAGGAGTTAGCTGCCCTTGATGATGGATAATGTAGCATTGTTTTGACCACTCTAGCGCCTTCATTTTTGATGGGATCGTCTTGATTCTTGCAGGTAGCAAGGACAACCATAAAATCTTGGTTGAGTTTGAATTTAAAGTAGAACAAACCTCAGACTGTGGAGTTAACTTCCCTTGAGCATCATAAAAAATCTGCATAGACTTACAATTTGAGATCTGTTGTGACCACTCTAGTGCCTTCATTTTTGAATGGATCTTTCTCATTCCTGCAGGTTCAAGGATACCCATAAAAGTTTGAAAGAGTTTGATTTTCAGCCACACCCAACCACCAGCTACAGAGTTAGCTGCCCTTGAGCGTCTAAAATATAGCTGTATAATGTTGTGACCACTCTAGAGCCTTCATTTTTCATTTGATTTTCTTCATCCTTGTAGGTAAGCTGGACATACATAAAAGTATTGATGAGTTTGAATTTTGGGCAGATCCCATCACTGACTACGGAGTTAGCTGCCCTTGAGCATCTGAAACTATACATTAACCAGGTTTTCTCTGCAATTTTTATTCAGATCTTTTTAAGACTTGCAGATAACTAGAACTGGCATGATATCTTATGTTTTTGAACTAATTTCTGTTCACTGTTAAGTGTTTCAAGTTCAGAGTTACCTGCCTCTGAGCATCGTAAATTATGGTGTCTCCAAACATTATGCTGGCTCTCAGGTGAGCGATCGTTGCCCAATGGGCTACTTGTTTATCTTCTGTTCATGTGGTCGGTTTGTTTTTGCAAGTTTGAATAAAGTTAGATCTGCAAATGCTCGCGAGTTGCTTATGAGTGCATGATTTAGGTTGTGTGGGCCGAATAATGCGGCCTTATAACATTATGCAGCATTTTATCATGGTCTGCACAGTTGCTAAGAAAAAAATCTTCAGGGTCAAAGTGATTTTTTGAACTGCACATCCTGCATCTTTTACTCATAATTTTGGCTCTGGGATGCAAAGTTTTGATTTATGTGAATTTTTCCTATTTCTAAGGACAATATTTCATCCAAAAAGAGAAACTTTTTTAGAGGTGATTACAAGACTGCAAATTCTAAATTACTTGAAATAGACTGGAATGTTATGGATGATATGAATGTAGAACAGTGTTGGAATTATTTCTCTGAAAATGTCAAAACAGTAATAAATGACACTATCCCAATTCATAAGGACCCTAAGAAGAAACCTAAACCCCCCTGGATGGACAACTATTGCCTTAAGCTTGTTAATCAGAAATACAAAGCTTGGAAACGTTATACTTTCTCAAGAAATCGCATAGACTACTTAGATTCATGTCAAGTTAGAAACAAAGTCTCTAGGAGTGTTCATTTTGCGAAGAGGAAATTTGAAAGGGGTGTATCTTTAGAAGCAAAAGTGAATCCTAAATCATTTTTGAAATTTGTGAAAAGTAAATCAAAAACAAGATCAGGTATTGGAGACTTAAAGAACAACAGTGGTGAATGGATTAGTGATGACCATGAGAAAGCAAATGAACTTAATACATTCTTCAGTTCAGTATTTACCAAAAATGAAAATAACTATATGCCAGAATTTAAATCTGATGTAAGCAGTTCAGTTTGTGACATTACAGTAACTAAACAAAAAGTAGAATCCATGCTCAAGTTATTAAATGTGTCAAAATCTACTGGACCAGATGAATTTCACCCGCGTTTTTTGAATGAAACTGCAGAATCCATTGCCTTAATTACCAGTGACAATTTTATTTAATAAGTCTTTAAATGAAGGAACTATACCTCAAGAATGGAAACTGGCAAATGTGACTTGTATACACAAAAGTGGAGATAAAACAGCTGCCTCAAATTATAGACCTATCATTATTACTAGTATCTTGTGTAGAATGCTTGAAAGTATTATTAAGACAGTTATTATGGACCATTGTAATATTAATAATATATTCTCAGATTCACAAATTATGGGTTTCGACAGAGAAGAGGGTGTATACTACAGTTACTGAAAGTATTTGACAATTGGTCGAAATTTATTGACTCAGACACACCAGAGGATGCTGTTTTCCTGGACTTTAGGAAAGCCTTTGACTGTGTACCGCATAAGCGGCTACTTATGAAAATTGAAAAACTTGGAATATCTGGAAATCTTTTGAAATGGATTAAAGACTTTTTAACAGATCGCCAACAACGTGTGCTCATAAATGGTATATCATCTGAATGGAGTGAAGTATCTAGTGGGGTACCTCAGGGCTCTGTCCTGGGGCCCTTATTATTCATATTATATATAAATGACTTGCCATCTGAAGTTAGTCCTTTCTGTAAGCTATTTGCGGATGATGCCAAATTGTATAAAGATCTGGAAAACCTAGAAGACTTTGAAATGATTCAGAATGATATAGATAAATTATGCCAATGGACCATTAAGTGGCTTATGTTTTTCAATGTGGATAAGTGTAAAATTTTGCACATTGGTAAAGATAACCCAAATTTTGACTACCAAATGGAAGATAAAGATGGTAACAGCACAAATCTTATTGTGGTAAATTGTGAAAAGGACCTCAGAGTTTATGTCCAAGACAATCTTAAATTTGACAAGCAAATTAGTTTAACAGTTAACAGAGCAAACAGACTTGTAGGTCTAATTAAGCGCGCATTCTCCTACTTGGATGAAGAAACTTTACTAGTTCTCTACAAAACTCTGATTCGGCCAATATTGGACTATGGTAATCTCATTTGGTTTCCAACATTAAAAAAGGATATTAGAGCCATAGAAAATGTACAGAGAAGGATTACTAAGATACTACCTCAGTTATCAAATCTTTGTTACGAAGAACGACTAAAAAAGCTATCTCTATCAACTTTGATGTATAGAAGAAATCGTATGGATATGATACAAGTCTTCAAAATTGTGCAAAATATAGATGACATTTCCATGAACGGACTATTCGAGTTCTCAGACACCCAAACACGTGGTAATTCAAAAAAAACTGAAAAAGCCTGGAGCCCTGAAAACATTTAGAATGAGATCATTTTGTGTTAGAACAATCAATAAATGGAACAGTTTACCTGATGATATAGTGAATTCTAAAACAGTCTTGTGTTTTAAAACCAAATATGACAGATTTATGGGATTCAACAAATACATCACTCATGAAATCTACTAACAAACTACATGTATAATGAACTTTACTTACTGATAAACGACTGTCAGATCATGTATACATATATTGACATTTTAAACCCGGAAGTCGGAATATTAATTATAAGTTACGAAAAGAAGAGATGTAGAAGATGAGTTACGGAACTCATCCTATTCTACTAGAACCAGTACCAGTGAGTCCCCAGGTGCAATGGTATTGCAGACTTGTCATGAAAAATAGCGTTCTGGACTCATAATTTTACAGTTGGGACCCATTGATTGATATGGGAAACAGCGAGTCCCAGGACCCATAGCATATGAGCCAAAATTTGTAAATGAGTCACTGAATGTGTGTGTGTGTTGGGGGGGGGGGGGGGGTCCAGAACTAAGTTGGACTAAAATACATATAAAAATGTCAGAACTTTTTTGTCAGTTGGGCCTTGAATATAGGGTTTCCAAAGCAATACTGGTCCGGATCCCCTGAAAAATCACAAAGCTACAAAATTGTACAAAGCCAGCATTCAATGTTGGTATCTAGCATGGTGATGTGGGGCCTACTAAGTTTGTTCAAATTATGATCCTAGGTAATGAGCTTGATCTACTTTATGTCAAGGTAAAATATGCTTCCTAATGCATTTAAATGGGAAAGTTTAATGCGCTTGATCTACTTTATGTCAAGGTAAAATTTGCTTCCTAATGCATTTAAATGGGAAAGTTTAATGCGCTTGATCTACTTTATGTCAAGGTCAAATTTGCATCCTAATGCATTTAAATGGGAAAGTTTAATGAGCATGATCTACTTTTATGTCAAGGTCAAATTTACTTCCTAATGCATTTAAATGGGAAAATTTTTGAATGAAAAGTTGACTTATGAAAACTGTTGAAGCCAAAGTCATTATTCTCACTTGGTATGTTTAACCTTATGTGACAATGGCTATAAATAAGTTCCAAAGGTCAAGGTTGACCTTTGATCTTTCAACCAAGGTCTCTCATATTGGAGTCCCATCAATATATTAAAACAATTTTCTCAGAAACTACTAGGCCAATTGAACTCAAATTTCATATGGAGACTCCATAAGTTGGGAGGAGTATTTTTATGCCCCCGCTATTCGTAGAATGGGGAAGGGCATTAAGCGTTGCCCATGTCCGTCCGTCCGTCTGTCCGTCCGTCCGTGCGTGCGTCCGTGCTTCCTTCCGTTCGTCCATCATTTAGGTAGGTACTTTGTGAGCGCAACTCCTACAATTTTTTCCCAATCCTTTTGAAACTTTACAGGTGTTTTTGTCAAGGACTGAAGATGTGCATGACAGTTGGATATAGCCCTCAGATTAATTTTTGTCACTTTTTTCACAGTTTGAACTTAGTCAATTTTGGGCTCAACTACTACTGAAGCTTATGGCCATTAGGTACCTTGTGAGCGCAACTCCTCCTGCAATTTTATCCCAATCCTTTTGAAACTTTACTGTTGTTTTTGTCAAGGACTGAAGATGTGCATGACATTTGGATATAACCCTCAGATCATTTTTTGTCACTTTTTTCACAGTTTGAACTTAGTCATTTTTGGGCTAAATTACTACAGAAGCTTATGGACATTAGGTACCTTGTGAGCGCAACTCCTCCTACAATTTTATCCCAATCCTTTTGAAACTTTACTGGTGTTTTTGTCAAGGACTGAAGATGTGCATGACATTTGGATATAACCCTCAGATCATTTTTGTCACTTTTTTCACAGTTTGAACTTAGTCATTTTTGGGTTTAATTACTACAGAAGCTTATGGACATTAGATAGAAAACAATAGGCGGGGGCATCTGTGTCCCATGGACACTTTTTCTAGTTTTTATAACAAATTTAAATGGTCACATGACCGAAATGGCCACCATGCCCATATAAGGTATTTTTTTTTTAAAATTTCCTTCTCTGGAACCAAAATACCAATGGCCTTATGACTTGGTATGTAAAATTGGGGATGTGGGCCATACCAGGTTTGCACAAATGATGAATCTGGGTTGACCTTGACCTTTGTTTACAGCATGATTCCTAATGTATTTATATTGGAAAAATCTTAAAATGTTCAATGTTCTATAACAGTATAAGTGGAAATAATAATACTTGACTGAAATTTTAAACCTAATGAGATGGCACCAAAGTTCAAGCTGATCTTTCATCCAAGGCCACTCATTTCGGACTGCCACATACATTTCTCAGAAATCACCGGGCTGTTTGAACTTAAATTTCCTATGGAGTATAATACTATTCAATAGAAAAAAAAACAATATAAATATGATATTTATTTTAGATCACTTGAAGAAAATGGCCACCATGCCCATATATGGTAAAACAAAATATGTGCAAGTTTAGTAAAATAATAAGATAAAAAGTTTACCTTGACCTGTTTTAACATTATTAAGGAGATTAGGTGAGCCCTTCAGGACCTTCAGGTCCTCTAGTTTATTTCTAGATGGATTTTTAAATGTTTTAAACACCAATTTCTTTGTCATTCTAGGCTGGTTGGTCTGAGCCTTTGCTGGTCGCACATACCACATTGTTGGGAATCTCATGTCACGGCTCATTTGTCTTATTTCAGGTGTTGGCATGCTTAAAAGTCTTGGCCCGCTCTTTCTAAGGTAAATATTAATTTATAAACAAATACTGACATCTGACCGTCTCGACATGACCATAACTGTTGACTGCGATGTACAACATCAAACCAAACCAAAAAAAGAAGACCTTTTCCATTCTTTGTTACATGCAAAATCATTCACTTTCGTTTTGGCTTAATGAAAAAATTACAGACCTACCAATCTACCTTAACAATTGTGAGTCTGGTTACGGCAAACATATTGTTTTTTAAGAATGGCCTAAATGGGGCAGACCTTGATGAAATACCCCCTTCTTCAGCATTTCATCTAGGTCTTCACTGTTTTTAGGCGGTTCCAGTCTGCAAAGGCTTATTTTTTAACTTGTCTGTTTGCCTCCTGATTTTGTCTGCTGATAACATTCGCAAACAGTTTGGACCCAGATCAGTCCCAACAAAATGTCAGGCCTGATATGGATCCAATCTGTTTGACACTCAGATGGTGTTTCTGATTTTTTTTTTCCAAAATATTGGTTTATCAAAAAAAAATCCCAGGGGGCAGAGTTAACCCTTTGTATACGGGAAACCCATCAGGTTTAGATAAACAAAATTTTTGAGTGTAAAATTGTAAATATTTTCTTACCTATCAGTTTTAACATATGTTTTGGGTGCTCAAAAGAACCGTCTTATTGAGACAACATATGTTTTGGTTGAGAAATAAGAAAATTAGTTTTTCGATACACACTCTTAACTAAAGTCCTGAAACCCCTAAACGGGTACTTTACAAATAGTAATGCTGCATTTCATCAGGTTCTACACTATTTGTTAAGGTAAAAAAAGATCGTCAGACAAAAAAATACAATTTTTTTTAAAAATTAATACCTGATACCCCTAGATATGTACCATGGACTATCCCAAGTTTATTGTATCAAA
The DNA here is from genome assembly GCA_964019695.1 of Loripinus fragilis. Lineage (NCBI taxonomy): Eukaryota > Metazoa > Mollusca > Bivalvia > Lucinida > Lucinidae > Loripinus > Loripinus fragilis. Next base: position 69,925,173 of record OZ026521.1, read on the forward strand.
CTAGAAGGAAGAATTCATTAGTATACAAAGGTTCAAAGCATATGGGATAAGTCTCATAGGCTGGACCACAGAGGTCACTGTATGGAATTTTTTTAAGTTTATGGGACCAAGGTATGCATATTGTGACATCCCTTGGTCCCTAAAACTTTGAGAAAAAATATGATACAGACCCCTGTGGGCTAGCCTATATTTCCTTTTCTTATTGCAGGAGTAGAAGACAGCTGTCTTGTTCAGTACTGCTATTTTGAGCATCTTTTTCATGGCAAAACATCGTATCTCGGTAAAATGACCATCAAAATAATGGTATGTTTCATAGATACGATATTTTGAAGCATGATTGATGCTTTTTAAAGGGGTTCTAATTGATCTAGAGCTACGAGAATTTGACAGAATGTGCGCCATGTGTTTGGTATTTCCGCGTTGACAAAAAGTTGTTTTGGTAAAAATCAAGAGTTTCGAGGTTTTGACTCCCGACCAGCGATGTGCAATAAGTACCAAAATCTCTTAGAAAGGCAGGCATCAAATTTAGCACTTGCTAACTTGCGAAATGCTAGTACATTTTTTCCAAAAAGCAACCTGAAATTACCATCACTTGCTATTTTTAGCAAGTAAATACAACCTCAAGTCACTTTCACATCATCTAATTTCCAAATTATGCAACATAGCATTAACTGCTTGGAAAACAGTGTAGATCCAGAGTAGCCAGCTTCTTCAGAAGCTGGTTGGTCTGGATCTACACTGCAAGACAACCATTATGTGATTTCAGTAAAGTGTTAATATTTTGAAATAAATTTTTGGTACACAATCTTGTTAACACAAACATTTGTATTCTAATCGTATTTGTTCAAATTTCTAATAAGCGATATATGGAGTGAATTAGCAAGTTGATAATCACCTTAGCATATAGGGAGTGCAGTGGCTCAGTGGTAGAGTGCTTGACTTGAGACTGAGGGGCCGTGGGTTTGAGCCTCACCAGCGTCACTGCGTTGTGGTCCTTGAGCAAGACACATTTATCCTAGCTTAGTACTGGTTCAACCCAAGAAGACCCGTCCCTGTTTAATTGAAAGATTGTTGATGGGACGTAAAGAATCAAATCGAACAAACAAACCTTATCAAGTAAGAAAAATGATCAGCAGCTATTTTTAGCAAGTGATCAAATACTCTTAAATGTGATCCCAGACAGGTCCATATTTTCTTTTCATTTTTACAGGAGTCGAAGTCAGCTATCTTGTTCAGTACTGCTACGGCGGAGCTATCATACAACACGGAGATGCTTAGCTGACTTTGATGAACTACGTACAGAACTTGATAACAATGGGCCAAAGAAGTTTCTGGAGTATAATGATATTGTTTACCCTCCTACAAAGCCAGGAGAAGAAATTAGACCAGCTGTGAGTTGATTTAAAAAGAGGATATCAATGGCGTAGCCAGAATGCTGAAAAAGGGAGACTACTGTATCAAGCAATGATTCTCTACACTTACGCCCCGTTTCAAAATGGGAACTTCTCTTAAAGGAAAGAATTTGCTCCCAGAGGGAGTGAATTCTTTCCTTTAAGATCAGTCCCTTAAGGCTGGAACATCACTCTTACCACATTAGGTGAGCTCCCTTGAGTGTTACTATTTTTATTACGCACATGCATATACTGCGTAGTGGGCTCTACTCCGATGGATATCGCTCAGGAACATGAGAGCTCATGTATTATTGAATTTATTCAACAAGTTGGAGAAAAGATATAAAATGTGAGTCTGCAAAGCATTTTATAGCCTTTTCACAAGGAGTTTGATATATTCAATAATACAAGAGCAGGGTGGGAGCACAATGGCTCAGTGGTAGAGTGCTTGACTGGAGACAGAGGGGCTGGGGTTCGAGCCTCACCGGCATCACTGCGTCGTGTCCTTGAGCAAGAACATTAGTCCTAGCTTAGTACTGGTTCAACCCAGGAAGAACCTTCCCTTTATAACTGAAAGATTGTTGATGGGATGTAAAGAATCAAATCAAACAAACAAAACAAGAGCATGAATGTTTGATACTATTTATCATATGACAGCAAAATTACTTTGAAATCACATTTTGACATGAAAACGTTAAGATTTTGTAATAATGTACACAACATAATGTTGATATGGTTCTCATTGCATACTTAAGTTGGTAGCTCAGTGGTAGAGTGGTTGAATCACAATCGAGGGGTTTCGGGTTTGAGCCTCACCAGAGGCAAGACACTTTATCCTATGCTTAGAACTGGTTCAACCCAGGAAGGCCCATCCTGACATAACTGAAAAACTGTTGACTGTGACATAAAGAATCAAAATAAACATACTAACTTTGCTATTGATATGAACAACTAGCTGCAGGAATAACCCTGAAAAGTTATCCCTGATAAAGTACTTTGGGTCAAATAAGTAGTGTTTCTCTGTAGCTGTGATGGCTAGGATTATGAAACCTTGTATAGTAATTGTCCTTAGTTTAAACATTTTATTTCAACTTAGTAAGATACACATACAAATATATACAAGTTACATAATGTAAAATGATTAGAATGAAAGCTGGAAGTAATTGTCCTTGACATGCTCTACAAGCACGCATATTGACCCGGTACCCTTGACCTACATTTAACTCTCCATTGATTGTCAGAATTTTATGTCGTGACGTAAAATTTTTCAGTACCTATGATGGCTAGGATTATGAAACCTTGCATAGTAATTGTCCTTGACATGCTCTACAAGCATGGACATTGACCCAATACGCTTGACCTACATTTGTAAAATACTAAAGTGTGTTTCTCTGTAGCTATTATGGCTAGGATTATGAAACCTTGCATTGTCCTTGACATACCCTACAAGCACAGACATTGACCCAGTACCCTTGACCTACATTATACGCTCTGTTGACTGTCAGAATTTTACATCGGGACGTAAAATACTAAAGTCTGTTTCTCTGTAGCTATTATGGCTAGGATTATGAAACCTTGCATAGTAATTGTCCTTGACATGCTCAACATGCACACACATTGACTGGGTACCCTTGACCTACATTTCATGCTCCATTGACTGTCAGAATTTTACGTTGCGACGTAAAATATTAAAGTGTGTTTCTCTGTAGCTATGATGGCTAGGATTATAAAACCTTGCACAATAATTGTCGTTGACATGCTCTACAAGCACGCACATTGACCTGGTCCCCTTGACCTACATTTCACGCTCTATTGCCTGTCAGAATTTAACTTCACAACATAAGATACTAAAGTGTGTTTCTCTGTTGCTATTTTATGTTGAGTAAAATACTAAAGTGTGTTTCTCTATGCCTATGATAGCTAGTATTATGAAACCTTGTATAGTACTAATTCCTGACATACTCTACAAGCACATTAACCTGTTACCCTTGACCTTACATTTCACGCTCCATTGACTTTGTCAGAATTTTACGTCTAGTAAAATATTAAAGTTTGTTTCTTTCTACCTATGATAGCTAGGAGTTTGAAACCTTGCATAGTAATTGTCCTTGACATTCTCTACAAGCATGCACCTGGAGCCGGTACCCTTGACCTACATTTCATGCTCCATTGACTTTGTCAGAATTTTACGTCAAGTAAAATACTATAGTGTATTTCTCTATAGCTTATTAACTATGATAGCTAGGATTATGAAACCTTGCATAGTAAATGCCCTTCACATAGTCTACAAGCACTTATCTTGACCTGTTACCCTTGACCTATAACTTCATGCTCCATTGACTTTTGTCAAAATTTTACTAAAGTGGGTTTCTCTCTACCTATGATATGAGGTCTTTGAATGCTTGCATAGTAATTGTCCTTGACATTCTCAACAAGCATGCACCTTGATTCGGCACCCTTGACCTACATTTGAGTTTTCATCCATGTTGATAAAGCATTGCACTGGAACCTGCCATTTTCTTGTTGTTGCTGTTTTTTTTCAGGAAGTGTGCCATATGAGAGCCAACATCATGGCCAGTAGAAAGAAAATGTGGTATGCAACTGTCATGGTAGGTTTTTGTTGAATTTGTCATCCGCTGCTGATCTTTGCAAACAGTTTGGACCCAGATCAGGCATTATGTAGGGCCTGGTCTGGATCCAAACAGTTTAACACTCTAATAGTGTTTCTGAAAGAGTTTTTTGCTCACCTGAGCCATTGGCTTTTGATCATTGGATGATCGTCGTCCGTCATCCTTCGTCCGTAGTCAACAATTGCTTCAAATGACATCTTCTAAACTGCTGGCTGGATTTTGACCAAACTTACGACCCCACCCGGGGTGGGGGGGGTCACATGTTCACATAGGGAAAACATGAAAAATCTTCTTGTCTGAAACCTTAAGGCCTAGAGCCTTGATATTTGGTTTGTAGCATCACCTAATGAACCTCTACCAAGTTTTTGCCCCTGGGGCCAAAATTGGCTCCGCCCCAGGGGTCACACATTTTACATTGGCTTATATAAAGGGAAACATGGAAAAATCTTCTCTTCTGAAACCATAAGGCCTAGCGCCTTGATATTTAGTATGTAGCATCAACTAGAGAACCTCCACCAAGTTTGTTCAAATTATGCCCCTGTGGCCAAAAATGGGGTCACATGTTAGGCTTATATATGGAAAAACATGGAAAAATCTTCATGTCTTGAAACCATAAGGCCTAGAGCCTTCATAATTAGCATGTAGCATGACCTAGAGGACCTCTACCAAGTTTGTTCAAATTATGTCCCTGGAGCCAAAATTGGCCCCACCCCAGGTGTCACCATGGACATGGCCAGCTTTCAACAGATATCTATATGTAAGCTATAAACAAAACTCAAGTGAGTGATTTAGGGCCACTTGGCCCTTTTGTTTGGTATCAGTCAATTTTGAAAAAAGTCGATAGACGGCAAAAATCATGAAAAATTACTCTTCGTGCATATTGTTAAGAATTGTACTATTCAAGAATTAAAATTTACATTCACAAATCAAATTTTTATGAATCTCTAGGTTTTCGCAACCTCTCAAAACCTTATTCACTTTGAACTAAAGCCATTGGGGTGATACTTTCATGAACATCAGAAACATGAAATTTATTTCTTTAACCCTTTCATAGGTTTTTTTTAGATCATGACATCATTTTCTATTTTTAGACAACATTGAAAAAAATCAAGAAAAGTTTAATTTACATTTTGAATACTTTTGAAAATATTATGAAAAATGGAGCATTTGCTCCAAAAGAGCAAATGCTCCATTTTCCGTAATATTTTTAAATACATGATATTTCAAAGGCATCAAAAAGGTGTTATTATGGAGTAAAGGGTTAATGAATTAAGCAGGAGTTAACATGAAGCCTAAAGGGCTTCACCTACTTTGCACATGCACACACTCCATTTATGAGCTCATAAACTCTACACAAATGAAATATATTTATCATATAGCCCTGCTTTGAAAAAGTGAGGCTGTACCGGATCTGCAGTAGTCCGTCTGTCATTCCTTCCTTCCGTCGTAATTTTGTTTCCACTCAATATAAGATTGATAGAATTTTACCAAATTTTGTATATATGCAATGATATTGACAAGATCCAATTTGGGATTGTTACATTTTGTCAATTTTTGCTTATTTATAACAGCGCTATGGCCCTTAAATGGTGTCAGAATTTCATTTTCACTCAATAACCTTTGAACAAATGGACAGAATTTCATCATATTTTGTATAAGCATTGATATTGACAAGATTGGGATGGTTTTCTGTCAGTTTTTGTTTATTTGTAACAGAGTTATGACCCTTGATTGGTGGTATAATTTCTTGTTTCCACAAGATCCAGGTTGGGATTGTTACAGTCTGTTAATTTTTGCTTATTTGTAACAGAGCTATGGCCCTTGATTGATGTCAGAATTTTGTTTTCACTCAATATCTTTTGAACAAATGGACATAATTTCATCATATTTTATTTAAGCATTGATATTGACAAGATCGGGATGATTACCTATCATTTTTTGTTTATTTGTAACAGAGTTATGACCCTTGATTGGTGGTATAATTTCTTGTTTCCACAAGATCCAGGTTGGGATTGTTACAGTCTGTCAATGTTTGCTTATTTGTAACAGCGCTATGGCCTTTAAATTGTGTCAGAATTTCATTTTCACTCAATAACTTTTGAACAAATGGACAGAATTTCATCATATTTTGTATAAGCATGGATATTGACAAAATTGGGATGGTTACCTGTCAGTTTTTGTTTATTTGTAACAGAGTTATGACCCTTGATTGGTGGTATAATTTCTTGTTTCCACAAGATCCAGGTTGGGATTGTTACAGTCTTTCCATTTTTGCTTATTTGTAACAGAGCTATGGCCCTTGATTGATGTCAGAATTTTATTTCCACTCAATATCTTTAGAACAAACAGAATTTCATGAAATTTTGTATATGCATTGATATTGACAAGATCTAGGTTGGGGCCCAATTAAGAAATGTCGACATCTCTATTTTTAGGGTATTTTGAATTACTTTCATGCTTTTTTCCGCGTAGCGCAGTCGGTAACGTGTCCGGTTAAAGATGCGAAGCTGACTGCAGATCCAGGGGTCGCAAGTTCGACCCGGGCCCGGTCCCATTCTTTCGTGGAGATTGATCATAAAATAATTTCTACGGTCATTCTCCTCCCTTCCGCTGAATCATTTATGAAGAGTTGTTGTCAGTTACAAGCGAAAGTATGTGCACGATTACTGGTTAACTGCTTGTTCAAGCTTGCCCAGGAAAAAAGTGTGGTTAGGTGAACTGACCGTCCCGCAATGACCATAGCTGTTGACTTGGGACGTAAAGCAACAAAACAAACAAATGCTTTTTCCATGTAAAAATAAATCCTAAAAAAAATTGCCTACCTACTGACCCTAAAAAATATCCAGATATTTCGAGAAACGAAACAATTATTTTTTTGGCCTCGGGATTGTTACCTATCATTTTGGCAGATTTGTAACAAAGTTATTGCCCTTGATTTGTTGATTGATGTTAGAATTTTGTTTCAGCTCAATATTTTGTTAAACAAATGGATGGAATTAAGTCTATTTGTGTGTATGAATAGGTATTGACAAGACAAAGGTTGGAATTGGTATGCATGAATGACAGACTGATGTGCACACCAATGTACCAAAAGATGACAGCAAAACCTGGCTTCCTCCGGGATTCAAAAATCCACACCTAAGGAGATGTCATAAGTGCCATTTCATTATGTGCCATAGGTTTAGATAAACAAAAATTTTCAGCGTAAAATTGTTATTATTTTCTTACCTATCAATTTTAACATATGCTTTGGGTGCTCAAAAGAACCCTCTCATTGAGACAGTTCTTTTGAGTACCCACAACATATGTTTTGGTTGAGAAATAAGAAAATTAAATTTTCGTTAGGCACTCTTAACTAAAGTCTTATGCATTTATTTTCAGGTCCGTGGTCTTTCTATAGATGAAGCAATCAAGCAGTGCTCTTTTCATAAGAAAAAATGTCCTCACATAGTAAAAGAAGTAAGTACAAACAACCCGAGAATCTTTCGATAGGTGGTAGAATATTCTACCAGTACTGGCCTATCTGATTTGAGCATTCTGGGTACATACACAATACATGTGCTTGTTTACCAAAGTTTACTTAATATCTAAGCCTGTGTGTGTGCAGCCTAGAAGCATTCAATGTGCACTTATAGGTACATGTGCTTTTGTCAGGTTAAATAACTTTTTATAGTTTTTTAGCTCACCTGAGCCGAGGATTCACAGGTGACCTGTAAGTTTACCAATGCCTCTGGCGTCCGTTATCTGTCCTCAACATTTTTATGCCCTCAAAGGAACTTTGGGAGGCATATAGTAATCACACTGTCCGTCCGTCCCGCTTCGTGTCCGGTGCATATCTCCTATATTCTTTGAGGTAGGAATTCCAAATTTGGTGTGTGGATGCATCTTGAGATGGCGCAGTGTTTTGTACCATTTTCAGGTCACTATGACTTTGACCTCTGACTTAATTTTTATAGTAATCACAATGTCCGTCCGTCCGTGCTACTGATATGGATTTGGGGGCCTTTTTAGTCGTCTGGAGATAGGCAAGGGGCCATTTCTTAACAAGGAGCCATGGCCCTCTGTAAGTTGCATAAAATGATTCAGGGGACCTCAGGGGAGGTAATAAAATAAACTTTTTAAAAAGGGCCATTTTATGTCTATGGTGATGGACGTCCAAACTGGAAATGGCCCAGAGTAATTTGTCAGTCTGATATTAACGGGCCAATTCGGAGCTAAACTGGCCCGTTATTTCGGACACTTGGCCCCTTATTAATGGCCCTTAATACACTGGCCCGATATTCGATATTGGGCGTACATCCGTCCGTCCGTCCCGCTTCGTGTCCGGTGCATATCTCCTATATTCTTTGAGGCAGGAATTCCAAATTTGATGTGTGGATGCATCTTGGGATGGGGGAGTGTCACGTACAATTTTTGGGTCACTGTGACCTTGACCTTGACCTCTGACCTAGTTTTTAGAATAATCGTGTCCGGAGCATATCTCTTATATTATTTGAGGTAGGAATTTCAAATTTGGTGTGTGGATGCATCTTGAGATGAGGAAGTGTTGCCTACCATAATTGGGTCACTGTGACCTTGAACTTGACCTCTGACTTAGTTTCTAGAAACTGCATTGAGTATGGTGCATATTCCTATATTCTTTGAGATAGGAATTCCAAATTTGGTGTGTAAATGCATATTGGGATGACAGAGTGTCATATATCATTTTCGGATCACTGTGATCTTGACCTCTGACCTAGTTTTAAGAATTAATGTGTATTGAGCATATCTCTTAAATTGTTTGAGGTAGGAATTCCAAATTTGGTGTGTGAATGCATCATGGGATGATGGAGTGTCACATTACATTTTCAGGTCACGGTGACCTTGACCTCTGACCTAGTTTTTAGAATAATCCTGTCCGGAGCATATCTCTTGAATTTTTTTAGGTAGGAATCTCAAATTTGGTTTGTGGATGCATCTTGGGATGACGAAGTGTCCCGTAACATAATTGGGTCACTGTGACCTTGAACTTGACCTCTGACCTAGTTTCTAGAAACTGCATTGAGTCTGGTGCATATCTCCTATATTCTTTGAGATAGAAATTCCAAATTTGGTGTGTAAATGCATCTTAGAATGGCGGAGTGTCACAAACCCTTTTCGGGTCACTGTGGCCTTGTCCTCAGACCTGGTTTTTTGAATAATCATGTCCGGAGCATATCTCTAATATTATTTGAGCTAGGAGTCTCAAATTTGGGATGATGAAGTGTAGCCAATCATAATTGGGTCACTGTGACCTTGAACTTGACCTATGACCTAGTTTTTAGTATAAGCTTGTCCGGAGCACATCTCTTATATTATTTGAGGTAGGAATCTCAAATTTGGTGTGTGAATGCATCTTGGGATTACGAAGTGTCGCATACCACCATTGGGTCACTATGACCTTGAAATTGACCTCTGACTTAGTTTCTAGAAACTACATTGAGTCTGGTGCATATCTCCTAGTTTCTTTGAGATAGGAATTCCAAATTTGGTGTTTAAATGTATCTTGAGATGACGGAGTGTCACATACCATTTCGGGTCACTGTGACCTTGACCTCTGAACTAGTTTCAAGAATTATTGAGTTCCGAGCATATCTCATATTCTTTGAGGTAGGAATTCCAAATTTGATGTGTATATGTATCTTGGGATGGGGGAGTGTCACTTACCATTTTTGGGTCACTCTGACCTTGACCTCTGACCTAGTTTTAATAATAATAGTGTCAGGAGCATATCTCTTATATTATTTGAGATACGAAACCCAATTTTTGTGTGTGAATGCATCTTGGCATGGTGGAGTGTCTTGTACCATTTATGGGTCACTGTGACATTGACCTCTGACCTAGTTTTTAGGAGCACATCTCTTATATTATTCAAGGTAAGAATCCCAAATTTGGTGTGTGGATGTAACTTTGATGGCGGAGTGTCACATACCATTTTTAGGTCACTTTGAGCTCTGACCTAGTTTGTAGAATAATTGTGTCCAGAACATATCTCTTATATTATTTGAGATGGGAATCCCAAATTTGCTGTATGGATACATCTTTTGTTGCTGATGTGTCGCATACCACTTTTAGGTCACTGTGAGCTTGACTTATGACCTAGTTTCTAGGATAATCATGTCTGGAGCATATCTCCTATATTATTTGATGTAGGAATCCCAAATTTGGTGTGTTGATTCCTCTTGGGATGGCGGAGTGGTGCATACCATTTTGGATCACCTTTACCTTGACATTGACTTCTGGCCTCATTTCTAGGTTTTTTGTGTCTGAAGCATATCTCCTATATTTCAGCTAACTTTCCTCGAATGTGTCTTATGCTAGACCAATTTCTTTGGGGGCATTGGTCACGTGACTGTGACATTTCTTGTTAAACATCTTCTCTGAAACCACTGGGCCAATTCAACTCAAATTCCATGAGGAGGCTCCTTTGGTTAGGGAAACGAAAGTTTCACAAATGCTCCCCGTCACAAGTCCCAAGATGGTCCCCATGCTCAATAAAAACCTGTTTAAATCATTTTTGGAATCAAAAGGCCAATGGCCTTGGCACTTGATATTTAGCATTAGGGATGTTTGCACAAATTATTATTCTGGATTGAACTTGACCTACTTTATGGCAAGGTCAAATTTGATTTGTAATGCATTTATATAGGAAATTGCAATGTTCATTTTTCCATTAACTGTTAAAGCCAGAATCATTATATTTGCTGGTTATACCCCTCGGCAATATAGTCTTTGTCTAAATTCCATTAGTCCGTTGGTATGTTGGTTCGTTCATAAATCTGTTATTGGTTAAAGTTTCTCCGATGGTGTATATCTCAGTAACCCTTGATCAGAAAGCATTCATATTTGAAACATAGTTAACCTGGAGGGTTGGCATTCACATCATGACTTCAGACCCCATGGTCCATGCCCCTGGGTGGGGCTGGAGATCAAAATCTGGGACACCTTTAAAAGGTATGACAAAGTTTTGGTTACAGTTTCTCAAGTGGTGTATATCTCAGTAAATGCATATCAGAAATAATTCATATTTGGACCATAGTTACCCTGGAGGGTTGGCATGAATCCAGACCCCAGGGTCCTTGCCCTTGGGTGGTGCTGGTGGTCAAAATCAGGGTGTCCCCGGTCAGGGAAAAAGTCGAGGAAAAACATATTTTTTCAAGGTCAGGGAATTTTGAAATTGATCAGGGAAATTTTAAAGTTAAGCATAAAGTCAGGGAAATGTCAGGGAATTTTGAAATAACAAGTCTTTGAATGAGTTCAAGAATTAAGGCTTAAAGCAGTTTCATCATGTAAACACAACTGCATGTATATTAATACTAAAAGCATAGTAATAATAATAGTAATAATAATAACAACAATAATAAGTATCATATTAGTATAACATTTTTTTCCGAATTATTCTTTGGGCAGAAACTGAAAGTAGTAGCTATATATAGTGCCCTTAGCCTCTCCATCTTCGTTTTCAGTTTGGCTTTTATCAAGTTTTGTATCCGGTGCAACCACATACAGGTATCGTGACGTTCTTCTGTACCATATCACTTAATGCAATATAAGTTTGTCATGGTGGTGGTTGTGATACCAGTGTGCTTGAGCTATAAGCTTGATACCCCAGTAGGAATTTATCACTGCAATACACGTTTATTATCTTACAAAAGTTGGATACCAAGTGATTAGGGATGTAACCAAAAGTGGTTGGACAAAAAAAAACGTGGCCATATGCTTTTGATTTCAAGCACTTATTTAACAGTAAAAATAACACATGTATGTATGTAGGAAAGGAAAAATAGAAAAAAAATTGAAGCTAACGAAAAAAAAAAATTATAAATAGTACAATTACAGTTTTTAAAGTAAGGGATCGAAAGGGTTGGCTGGAGGGGAGGAGGAGGCCAATACAGATGTAAGAATTTCACATGCAAAATACAAATAAATTAGCTAGGGAGCCCAGTGGCTCAGTGGTAGAGTGCTTGACTAGATCCAGGGATGCGGGTTTGAGCCTCACCGGGATCACTGCGTTGTGTCCTTGAGCAAGACACCATTAATCCTAGCATAGTACTTGTTCAACCCACAAAAAAACGTCCTGACATAACTGAAAAATTGTTGACTGGGACGTAAAGAATCAAATTGATAAAACAAAACAAATAAGCTAGTCAGGGAAATTTGATTTAAGTCTGGTAAAAGTGGTTTACATATTTAGTAACATTATCAGGGTTTCGCAGAAATTCAAAAAAACACAATGCCATGATTTTTCCATGATCAACAATTTAAACTCCATGACTAAATAATGCATGGACTCCAACCTGAAACCACCAGTAGTAGCCAGAAAACTAGCTGCCAGACACACAAGTTTCTGTGTCCGACAGCTAGGGGAGATTAGGGTAATCTCGGACAGGTTTTCGCTTGGCTGGTTGTCCGGCGATCACACTCCTTTCCAAGGTGTCTGTGTGCTAATAGCATATTATTGTATATGCAGCAGGGTACCAAACCCACAGGTACCGCTGGAGAATAGACTGGTTTCGTGCCATAAACTGTTTATAAAGTAGTATTAAAGTCAATATGTATGCATAGGGCAAACTTGGACAGTGTTAGGGCAACCTCGGACACTCGATGATTTGTAAAAAAATATTGATAACTTAAGCAAAAACCTACAATTGAACAATGAATTTGGTTATTGTTTTGAAGAACAATACATTTCGTGATATTTCTGAAACAAGCATCAAAGAGTATTTGTTAAAAAAAAAAGAGTATAGCCACCATACAGGGTTTCTACAACGATAATTGCCGTGGTTGCTGTTGTCATCATCATGTCACCATATCGGTAGATACCCTTTAAATTATGCAACACAGTAATTTAGGAATAATATTTCAAGCTATTTGCAACATATTTTACATGTAGCCCAGTGTCATTTTTTTGCTCTGGAGGTGCATCAACATATGCTTAAAAAAGGTAAATAATGCTTGTCAGAGTTTACCCTTTACCCATATTAAGGCCATGGTAAATTCGGACACAACTGTTTTTGTCTGTTTTATAGGTTTATTGAGAATTTTATTACACTCTGGCGAAAAATAACACATTCTGAATATGTAATAAACAACTCTGTATGCGCTTGCTGTATTTTGTTGTCATACAATCATAAGGAGGGAGCGCAGTGGCTCAGTGGTAGAGTGCTTGACTCGAGACCGAAGGGCCGCGGGTTCGAGCCTCACCGGCGTCACTGCGTTGTGGTCCTTGAGCAAGACACATTTATCCTAGCTTAGTACTGGTTCAACCCAGGAAGAACCGTCCCGCATAACTGAAAGATTGTTGAGTGGACGTAAAGAATCAAATCAAACAAACAAACAATCATAAGGAATCTCACGATGGCTATGGGCCAAAATCGGTTCATTTTAAACTAGCCTACGTTGGGAACTTGGCTTTCAAAGGAGACCAGTCTAGAAACGTCATCTGTCTTTGGTCACATGCCGCTCATCTGGATATAAATAAGCATAACGATCCAGTAATAGGGTGGGTGCAAAATAAAGAAAGGTAAAACCACACAACAATATATTTTATTGATTTATTTGATGAAAACTGATAATGTCCGAGTTTACCGCCATGTCCGAGATTACCCTAATCTCCCCTAGTTTTCTGGCTCCTGGCTTATTTCACAAAATTCCATGATTTTTCCATGTTTATTCAGATTTTTTCAAATTCCATGATTTTTCCATGCATGGAACTTTTTTTCTTGATTTTCCAGGTTTTCCAGAGCTTGTGAGAACCCTTCATTATGTAATGAAGTCCATAACAATGCTGCATACACTTTGATAAAATCTTAATGTTTCTAATGCCAAAAATGCAATTTCAAAGTAATTTTAATGTATTATATTGAAATGAATCTAACATTCGTGCTCCTGTACACTTATTATTGAATTTATTAAAAACGCTTTGCATTTTATCTCTTTGGTAAAAAGTTTATTGAATCAATAATATGGGAGCATGGATGTAAAGATCAAAGTAATAAAACTTGTTGCGAAAAAGATATTAAATGCTCGGCAAGCCTCACATTTGATCTCTTTTCCCCAACTTGTTTAATAAATTTAATAAAACATGTAAGATCCTACTATATTTATTATTTAGTGAGCGCAGTGGCTCAGTGGTAGAGTGCTTGACTCGAGACCGAGAGGCAGCGGGTTCGAGCCTGACCGGCATCACTGCGTTGTGGTCCTTGAGCAAGACACATTCATCCTAGCTTAGTACTGGTTCAACCCAGGAAGACCCGTTCCTGTTTAACTGAAAGATTGTTGAAGGGACGTAAAGAATCAAACAAACAAATAGTTATTAATATACCCCCCGCAAACTTTGTTTGTGGTGGGTATACTGTTTTCATGTTTTCTGTCCGTGCGTCCGTCCGTGCGAACAAATAGTTATTATTATACCCCCCGCAAACTTTGTTTGTGGTGGGTATACTGTTTTCATGTTGTCCATCCATGCGTCCGTCCGTGCTACTGATATGGATTTGGGGGCCTTTTTAGTCGTCTGGAGATAGACAAGGGGCCATTTCTTAACAAGGAGCCATGGCCCTCTGTAAGTTGCATAAAATGATTCAGGGGACCTCAGGGGAGGTAATAAAATAAACTTTTTAAAAAGGGCCATTTTATGTCTATGGTGATGGACGTCCAAACTGGAAACGGCCCACAGTAATTTGTCAGTCTGATATTAACGGGCCGATTCGGAGCTAAACTGGCCCGTTATTTCGGACACTTGGCCCCTTATTAATGGCCCTTTATACACTGGCCCGATATTCGATATTGGGCGTACGTGCGTGCATCCGTCCGTCCGTAACGCTTTGTTTCCTTAATATCTTGAAGAGTCATGGCTGGATTTTCATCAAGCCTTGGAAACATGTTCATATATGCAAGACAAATACTTTAAACAAAAAAGTAAGGGCTAGGGGCAAATTCTATTAGAGTTATTTCCCTTTGTAGTTCTAAATGGCTTTTTGTTTAGGGTTTTATGCTTATGCTATTGTGGGCCATACACGGGTCGATCAACTCCTACCACAGCTTTTGATGGAACAATTTGATACTTTGCCTATACAATGTTAACACATTGAACATATGCATGAAGGAGTTTGGTTCAGAAAAAATAATTTTTGACAAAATGACAGCTGTGAGAACTTAGACAATTTTCCCCTAACAAGGCTTTTGTATATGCATAGATGGTGCCTTCATGGGCCGATCAACTTCTACCACAGCTTTTGATGGAGCAATTTGATACTTTGCCCATTCAATATAGACACATTGAACATATGCATGAAGGAGTTTGGTTCAGAAAAAATAATTTTTGACAAAATGACAGCTGTGAGAACTTAGACAATTTTCCCCTAACAAGGCTTTTGTATATGCATAGATGGTGCCTTCATGGGCCGATCAACTTCTACCACAGCTTTTGATGGAGCAATTTGATACTTTGCCCATTCAATATAGACACATTGAACATATGCATGAAGGAGTTTGGTTCAGAAAAAATAATTTTTGACAAAATGACAGCTGTGAGAACTTAGACAATTTTCCCCTAACAAGGCTTTTGTATATGCATAGATGGTGCCTTCATGGGCCGATCAACTTCTACCACAGCTTTTGATGGAGCAATTTGATACTTTGCCCATTCAATATAGACACATTGAACATATGCATGAAGGAGTTTGGTTCAGAAAAAATAATTTTTGACAAAATGACAGCTGTGAGAACTTAGAACAATTTTTCACTTATATGGCTTTTGTATATGCATGGATAGTGCCTTTATGGGCCGATCAACTCCTACCACAGCTTTTGATGGAGCAATTTGATGCTTTGCCACTACAATGTAGACATATTGAACATATGCATGAAGGAGTTTGATTTGGAAATAATAATTTCTGACAATATGACAGCTGTTAGAACTTAGACAATTTTCCCCTAACAAGGCTTTTGTATTCCTTCATGGGCCAATCAACTCCTACCACAGTTTTTGATGGAGCAGTTTGATATGTTGCCTTTACAATATAGACACATTGAACATATGCATGGAGGAGTTTGGTTTGGAAAAAATAATTTTTGATAAAATGACATCTATGAGAACTTAGACTATTTTTTCGGTATAAGCTTTGACATAAAGAGCTTTCAGGTGTGAATAATTTTGTGTATTTGATCTTAACAAATGTTCCAGATTGCAAGCTTTAAGATCACTTGCACAGATTCTATTTAAATCTTGTTTTCACAGATTCTACTGAAATCTTTTTTTTTTTCAAAACTAGGGTCTGCTGGTTTGAACTATCACTTGCCAAGTTTTTTCACTGACCCTTACTGTGCGGGGGGTATCTAATAAGCATTGCTTATTGTCTTTTTTCATTTTTTCAGGTTTTGCTAGAAGCTCAGGAGGTCGCTGTAAGAGACCATAATGTCGAGTTCAAATCGAATCTTTGGGTGGCCGATGCATACTGTACTAAAGGAATGACCCTTAAAGGGCAGAAACTTCATAGTAGGGGTCGCATGGGAACTCTCCACTTTAACTTCTGTCATCTATTCATCCGTCTTCGAGAAGGGACCCCTCCTGAGCATTACTATCCCCCAGAGCCGTCAGGGAACCAGAAAATGGAAGAATATATAAAGGAGCAAAGGAGCAGAAAAATTTTAGAATCACTATAAATCTGTAAACAGACAAACAAAAAATTGGAACCAGAAAATGGAAGGATATGGATCATAAAGTTTTTAGAATCACTTAGGCCAACCTTAAAAGTATTTTTGTTGCCCCTTACCCGACCCTGTTTTACCGATATGGGTCAGTCGGAAAATTATTTTTTTTAACTTCTCAAATTGGATACCCATTAAACTTAATTGTATACAGTAAAACCTCACTCAAAAAAAGACCGATTATTGCATAACACAGGTCAAAAGTATTGCAGAATGCCCCAGGGAGCATTCTGCAATACTTTTGACCTTCATTTAACCTTCAGGTTTTACTGCATAGTCCTACTATAGGCAATAAAATTAAATACACAAACAGTTTGCTAAGAATATTTTTTAAAGATAACTCTGTTTACATTGGACAATTCTCTAAGTTTGCGATGAAATTAAATAAAAAAATTCTTGACTGAAAATTGAATTTTTTTTTGAGTAGGGCCATTTTTTTCAGGGTCGGTCTGGTAAGGAGAAACAAAATTAAATTAAATTTAGGCCTTAAAACAAAAAATGTAGGGTAACCGGACAGGGCCTGAAGATAAGGGGAGTAGGTCTTTCTGAATTTATTTCCTCATTTCTGAACCAAGGTATATGTTGTGGGTGCTCAAAAGAAACGTCTCGCTGAAAAGAACCGTCTCAGAGGGACGTTTCTTTTGAGCACCCAAAACATGTTAATATTGATTAGTCAAAAAAAAATAATGTAATTTTACCTGGAAAGTGATGTGCTCATCTGGATATTAAACACATAATTATACACATTTGTCTTTAATTTCCATGACTGAGATTGATAATTATGCTTATTGGAACAAGACTGGTGAAAAAATTGGTTGGAGTTAGAAATGCTTTAATTCTGATGTATTAGGGAAAAGAATTACATGCAAGAAAATAAAGATACAAGCCAACTAATGTGATTATAATGTCTATAATACATAAATTTACTTGAAAATACACTGCTCAAAATATTTAAAGGAACACTGCGTATTTTGCCATTGATCACAATACAAATGCACGCATAGTATGACTCATAGCGATAGTTGGATTAATAAAGCAAAAACATGTTTGTCCTGTGATTAGTTTGGTTACCTATCAAGGATGATGCTTGTTGATAAAAATGAAGCAGTCCCTTTCCAGAAATCTCCATGGAACGCTTTATGTAAAAATAGATTTTTGTTAAAAACACCCTCTTTTTCAGAGCCAAATTTTAAGACGAATTTTTCAATCAAGCACCACAACAGCATTATTTCTGTACAGTCAATAGCCTTTCAATGTTGCAGAAATCATTAGGTTACGCTATTAACAATTTCAGAAGATTCTACAGAGTTCCAGAAAAAATCGTCATTTTCAAGAAAATTAAAAATTACAAAACTTGAGCCATGAACTTAAGCAGCTATTGTTTCATCAAAAGTTTTTTTGATCCCAAACTTTGACTATCTTAGCAAAAATGGCAAAAGAAACTGGGTTTCTGCTGTATTGTCTAGTGAAATGCATTACTTGTCTAATGGACGGGGGTTAACATTATCACCTATGGAAAATTATCAGGTGTTCCTTTAAATATTTTTAGCAGTGTATGTTCATTCCCCATATGTGATACTGACACTCATTGCTTTTAAAGAGGTAAATTCTGAGGCAATAAAACTGGTACCACTGCCTGAGGGCTTTTCCATGCATATGAAAGGCTAATCTTTATAAGGTGATTATGACCCCCTTCTATTGGGCAATAAAGTGGTCCCATGAAGGGTTTAGGTATTTTCTTATTAAAAATTGATATTTATTTAAGGGAGAGAAATTTTGTTTCATACAGGTAAGTCCCTTCTTGGGGCCCCTTCAATCGATTGAGATACTGAAACTGTCCCTTATTAGTTATTCCACTAATGACATCCATTGGGCAGGAATATATTACTGTCCAATAGAGATCATTAAAGGATTAACTGATAAGGGACAGTATTAATATCTCACAAAATTAAAGGGGCCTCAAGAGGGGAATTACCTGTATACAACACAATTTCTTTCACTAAGATAAAGACCAATATTTTATCAGAAAATACCAAATCCCTTCACGGGACCACTTTATTGCCCTAGCAAGGAAGTCATAATCACCTCATTATGATTGTCCTTTGAGCAAATCTGTCCAGCATGACCCCTAGAGAGAGTAATAGTGAGTGGTACCACTATTATTGCTCAAAATTCTATGTCTTTAGGCACTAATCCCTTTGTGGAGCCCATTTATGCTGTATCAAGCTAAAGTAAGTCAAAACTGATATTGCATTGTGATGTTTTTTTCATTTTGCCCATTGTGATAATGGGGAGTGATAATTATTCATCTCCTTTCTCTTCTGCTTATGTTCTTAGGTTTTGTTTCTTTACATCCCAGTCAACAAATCTTCAGTTATGTTGGGACGGGTCTTCCTGTGTGTAACCAGTTCTAAGCAAGGATTAATGTACCTTGGTCAAGGAAACAGCAGAGTCAGGCAGGTGAGACTTGAACCGGCAACCCCTGATCTCAAGACAAGCATTCTACCACTGAGCCACTATGCTCCCCTTTTTCTTAGGTAACCTTTATTGCAAACAATGTGGAACCAGAACAGACCGCTCCTTGGGAGTGGTCTGATCAGGGTTCATATTGTTTGCTACCTTGAAAAAAAATCTGAAGTGCACTTGAATATATGCTGCAGACGTAAAAAGCAGACATTTTCAGGAAAAAAAATAGTGGCAGGATAATGGTTAACCCACGTCCTTTTTGTGGGACATCAGCAGACAGTGCAAAACCAGATCAGAGTTTTTGTGGCATTGGATCAGTTTCTCCGCTGTTTGCTTACAAAAATTTCTTTTAAAATTTGAATAAATAACCCTATACCTCCCAACAACCCTAAAATTAGAAATGGACTCATCCAATTGATAGGGATGGTAAAGTACATTCGGAATAAATGGGTTAATGTGAGCCTTAACACAAAAAAGTTTCTGTGGGACGATTCATTACAAAGATCAAGAGTTTATTCCACTTTTAATCTTTCCATGCTATAATCAGGCCAAGCGGCTTTTGTAATCTGCTGATAATCTCTGCAAACAGTTTGGGCCCAGATCAGACCTGACAAAACTTCAGGCCTGGTTTTGATCTAAACTGTTCTACACTCTAAACAATTTTTTAAAGACTATTTGGAGCAAAATTACCCAAGATGCAAAGAGTTAACCGCAAGACTACTTTGCTAAAATAAAAAATTGAGTCGTGACATGAGATTTCCAACAATGTGGTATGTGCGACCAGCAAAGGCTCTGACCAGCCTGCACATAGGCGCAGTCTGATCAGAGCCTTTGCAAGTTGTTTGAGTATTCTATGAATGTTCAGCTACTGGCTGAAAAACATTTAGAGTTTCTAAGCTTAAAAGGATGCTGCACAGGCTGGTCTGAATCTACACTTGTCAAAATGCCACATTGTTGGAAATCATGTCATGGCTCAAATAACTATCAGAGAAGATGGGAAATCCCCGGACCTCAAAATAATGCTAAGCAGTACAGACTTATAATCAATGCAGTTAAACCTTGACTTTGGTCAAATGTTCAACTCAGTGAGATGGTGTGCAGAACTCATAACTCAGCTACCCAGACTCGTTAAGGTCACTGTTAAAGGTCATGGGATTTACCCTTGAATCTCATGTCTGATACATATCTCCTTTACCCTGGAAGAATGACTCAGCTATGCACACTCAAGGTCAAGGTCACAGTTCAAGATCAAGGGATTTACCTCTGAATTTTGTATCTACTCCATATCTCCTCTAACCCTGGAACAATTTTCATTAAACTTTAGTCAAATGTTTTATCTCAGTGAGATGTTGTGCTGAACCCATGACTCAGCCATTCAGACTCAAGGTCACAAATAAAGGTCATGGGGTTAAGTTTATAATTTTGTGTCAGCTCCATATATTCTTGGATCAAACCTGGGATTCCATATTTCAATGTTGCGAGTATTAATCGCTCAGCCTCACTTAGGTTTCTACATCCAAACGTCCCACCACGCTGACAGTCAGATCAAACTGTCCTTTGTGTTTAATTGGAATTTGCTGATATTCCCATTCTGGATAATTTTTCATGCTTTTGTTGTTCTCTGCTGACTTTTTTCAAAACATTCTATCTGGAACACAATCAGACTCTCAAACCATTTGGAGCCACACTCTGTTGGTTCTGATTTGTGTCCAAACTGTTTACAAAGGTTGTCAGCAGATAAAAAAGCTTCCGCTAGCGAGAAAATAGTTAAAGGGAAATCTAGCAGAAAACACATTTGTGCACAACTATTAAGGGCATCTGAAAGGTGCATTTTCATTTAACAGTATACTAGGCCAAAAAAGAAATGCCGCATATAAAAATCCAAAACATTGCATGTTAAATGAGAGTTACAAAATTAAATTATGTCCCCCAAACTCGGAGGGTGGGGGACATATTATTTTCGCACCGATCCCGTTGTGTCCGCGTAACTTCTTTTCCATGCATTATCTTCTGAACTGTTTGATGGATTTTGACCAAACTTGCATATATACAGTCAACCCTCTTTATAACGACCATGTTTGTTCCAAGCTATCTTTGACGTTAAAGTGAACCTGCGGTTATAACAAAATGCGGACCAGTACGCGGTTTCCATATCATAATCATTTGATAAAAGAAAATAGTGTTCATATCAATTTAAATGCTATTATTCCAAGTGTATACATCAGTTCAATTTCATATTGCATGCAAATTCCAAAAGTTTCCCTCTTATCAATTGTAACAGAAACTTTTTCATGCAAAATACCATATCCTGATCACGAAATTGACTGACACATCGTAAAAATTCTGTTAAAATGAATAGATTTTTAATAGAAAATGTATATCTGTTCCCAGAACTTACTGTTGGTGTTGTTAAGTGAATATTCTGTTATAAAGAGGGAATTTTAATGGAAATAGATCCGTTCCCTACAAATTTATGACAGATAGTGAATGTTCTGTTATAAAGAATGTCGTTATAAAGAGTTTTGACTGTACATTGTTGGGAGAAGCACTTTGAAACAACGGAAATATGGTTTCTGTGCGTTATCTTCTAGACTAGTTATTGGATTTTGACCAAACTTGCATATATACATTGTTAGGAGAAGCACTTTGAAATAACGGAAATATGGTTTCTGTGCGTTATCTTCTAAACTAGTTATTGGATTTTGACCAAACTTGCATATATACATTGTTGGGAGAAGCACTTTGAAATAACAGAAATATGGTTTCTGTGCGTTATCTTCTAAACTAGTTATTGGATTTTGACCAAACTTGCATATATACATTGTTGGGAGAAGCACTTTGAAATAACGGAAATATGGTTTCTGTGCGTTATCTTCTAAACTAGTCATTGGATTTTGACCAAACTTGCATATATACATTGTTAGGAGAAGCAATTTGAAATAACGGAAATATGGTTTCTGTGCGTTATCTTCTAAACTAGTTATTGGATTTTGACCAAACTTGCATATATACATTGTTGGGAGAAGCACTTTGAAATAACGGAAATATGGTTTCTGTGCGTTATCTTCTAAACTAGTTATTGGATTTTGACCAAACATGCATATATACATTGTTGGGAGAAGCACTTTGAAATAACGGAAATATGGTTTCTGTGCGTTATCTTCTAAACTAGTCATTGGATTTTGACCAAACTTGCAAGATATGTTGTTGGTAGAGGCACTTTGAAATGACGGAAATATGGTTTCTGTGCGTTATCTTCTAAACTAGTTATTGGATTTTGACCAAACTTGCAAGATACGTTGTTGGGAGGAGGGGAAGGTTACATCAAATTTTGGTGATCTTGATCTAATTTTCAAGATCACTACGGCACTCTGAAATGTACAAAATAGGGTTTCCCTGCGTTATCTTCCGAACCAGCGGATGGATTTTGACCAAACTTGCATAGATACATTATCGGGAGGAGGGGAAGAGTAGATTAAATTTTTGGTATTTGCTTGTGCTTTATGTTAATTTCTCCGTCATATCTCTCAAATTTGCTCCAAAATGGCCTATTTAACGTCAATTTAGAAACAACGTAAACTATGGGTAATAACAGTTACTGTTTTTTCTTTGTCAACGTCTGTCGCTGTTTAGTGTGTGCTGTCTTCTTTGTTATAGTACCAATTGGCTACAATTTTCTTTATTGTGTATGAATTTCAAGCTTTGCAGTATACACATATCAGCATGTAATTGTAACGCTTGATGTCGCTAAATGGACATAGTTGGCAGCTACAGAGTTCAAAGGGACTGAAACATTGTCAAAATGCATTCCAAACATCATACAAAGTGAAAAGAGTTGATAAAGTGACAGTGCTTTTTAAAAGCTCATAAAACGCTGATAACATAAAATTGATGCAAAGAAAATGAAAATAGGCTTTTGGGATGAACAATGCACACATGCTATATTTGAATGCCCAGAAGATGTCAATGAAATAACACTAAAGCAGTTTCTGGTGAATTTTGCGTGATTTCTTTGTCCTTGCAAAATTTTATTTTGGGGGGTAACCCCCAAAATAAAATTTTACAAGGACAAAGAAATCACGCAAAATTCACCAGAAACCGTTTTTGCTCCGGACATGATTATTCTAAAAACAAGGTCAGAGGTGAAGGTCAGAGTGACCCACAAATGGTATGCAGCACTTGGCCATCTCGAGATGCATCAACACACCAAATTTAGAATGGCTACCTCAAAGAATATAAGTTATGCACCAGACTTGATGCGGATTCTAGAAACTAGGTCACAGGTCAGGGTCACTGTGACCAAAAAATGGAATGGGACAATCTGCCATTCCAAGATGCATCCACACACCAAATTTGGGATTCCCATCTCAAATAATATCAGAGATATGTTCTGGACATGATTTTTCAAAAACTAGGTCAGTGGACATTGTCAAAGTTACCCTTAAATGGTATGTGACACTCTGCCATCCAAAGATGCATCCACACACCAAATTTGGGATTCCTTCCTCAAATGATATAAGAGATATGCTCGGGACATGATTATTCTAAAAACTAGGTCAGAGGTCATGTCACAGTGACCCGTAAATGGTACATGATACTCCACCATCCCAAGATACATCCACATACTAAATTTTGGATTCCTATCTCAAATAAAACTAGAAATGTGTCCATGGGATAGGGATGCCCCCACTATTGCCAAATTCACATAAATAGGGAATTTTCATTAACAAAGGGCAATAACTCCTGAAGGCATGATGCAATATGGGCCATTCTGAAACTTGAAGACATTATGGTACTTAATAATGTGACCAAGTTTCATAGAATTATAATCTAAACTATTCATCTTAGGAACGACAATTTTTCATAAACTAAGGGCAATAACTCCTTAAAGCATGGTGCCATATAGACCATTATCATACTTTAAAAAGTCATCATGGTACTTAACAATGTGACCAAGTTTCATAAAATTCTGATCAAAACTATTCGACTTAGAGAGTGGACATTGTTTAAAACGGTGAATTTTCATAAACAAAGGGCCATTACTGCTGATAGCATGGTGCGATATGGGCCATTATCGAACTTGAAGAAGACATCATGGTTCTAAAAAATTCGACCAAGTTTCATAAAATTCTGATCAAAACTATTTGACGACAGCGGACATCGTTTAAAATACTGAATTTTCATGAACAAAGGACTATAACTACTGAAAGCATGGTGCCATATGGACCATTATCGAACTTGAAGAAGACATCATGGTACCAAACAATGTGGAAAAGTTTCATAAAATTCTGATCAAAAGTATTCGACTTAGAGAGCAGACGTTGTGTGGACAGATGTACGTACATAAGTACCTAAGTACGTACGTACGGACGGACAGGGGTAACACTTAATGCCCCTGCCATTGTCATGGCGGGGGCATAATAAGAGATATGCTCCGGACACAATAATTCTTAAAACTAGGTCAGAGGTCAAGGTCACAATGATGTAAAATGGTGTGTGTCACTCCGCCATCCCAAGATGCATATACACACCAAATTTGGAATTCCTACCTTAAAGAATATAAGCGATTTGCTCCGGACACAATGATTCTTAAAAACTAGGTAAGAGGTCAAGGTCACAGCGATCCAAATAAGGTATCCCAAGATGCATTTACACACAAAATTACCTATCTCAAAGGATATAGGAGATATGCACCAGACTCAATGCAGTTTCTAGAAACTAGGTCAGAGGTCAAGGGTAGAGTGACCCAACTATGGTATGCGACATTCTACCATCCAAAGATGCATCCAGACACCAAATTTGGGATTCCTATATCAAATAATATAAGAGATATGCTCCCGACACAATTATTCTTTAAACTAGGTCAGAGGTCAAGGTCATTGACCTGAAAATGGTACATGACACTCTGCCATCCCAAGATGCATATACACACCAAATTTGGAATTCCTACCTCAAAGAATATAAGATATGCTACAGACACAATAATTCTTAATATTAGGTCAGAGATCAAGGTCACAGTGTTCCGAAAATGGTATGTGACACTCCGCCGTCTCAAGATGCCTTCACACACCAAATTTGGAATACCTAATTCAAAGAATATAGGAGATATGCACCGGACACGAAGCTGGACGGACGGAGGGACAGTGCGATTACTATGCCTCCCAAGGCATAAAAATTGACACACAGTATGTGTCAGGTTTCTTTAGTAGTTAAGTATATTTATAAGCATGTGTGTACCATTAACACTTTGTACTTTTTTCTTCTGGTTTGATACAAAAAACTTCAGTAGTTTCATTGTACCTATCGAGGGGTTCCCTTGGTATAATATTGTATTTTATTTCACTGAAGATCAGTCAGTGTAGACGTTGATAAAATGCTGCATTATGCGCCATGTCATCAGAATATTCACTGTTTGAACAAGAAATGTCACTGCAATATAAAGAATGCCCCCAAAGGAATTGGTCTGGCATAAGACACATATGAGGAAAGGTATTTGTAATAAAGGTGGTATATGCTCCAGATACAAAAAACCTAGAAATTAAGTCAGAAGTCAATGTCAAGATCAAAGTGACCCAAAACGGTATGCATAACTCACACATCCCAGAAGAATCCACACACCAAATTTGGGACTACTACTTCAAATAAAATAAAGACAATATGCTCCAGAAACGATTATTCCAGAAACAATGTCATAGGTCAAGGTTACAGTGACCAGTCCTGTAAATGGTACACACCACTCCACCATCCAAAGATGCATACATACACCAAATTTGGGATTCCTACCTCAAATAATATAGATGATATGCTCTTGACACGATAATTGTAGAAAAAAGGTCAAGGTCATAGTGACCCAAAAAATGGTATGTGACTTGTCATCCCAAGATAAATGCACACACTGAATTTGTGATTCCTAGTTTAAATAATATAGATGATATGTTCCGGACAGGATTATTCTAGAAACTAGGTCAAAGGTCAAGGTCACAGTGACCCGAAAATTGTACACGACACTCAGCAATCCCAAGATGCACCCACACACCGAATTTGGAATTCCTACCTCAAAGAATATGGGAGATATGCACCAGGCTCAATGCAAATTCTAGAAACTAGGTCAGAGATCGAGGGCAAGGTCACAATGACCTGAAAATTGTACACAACACTCAACAATCCCAAAATGCACCCTCACACAGAATTTGGAATTCCTACCTCAAAGAATATGTGATATGCACCAGTCTCAATGCAAATTCTAGAAACTACGTCAGAGGTCGAGGTCACAGTGACCCAAGGATGGTGTGCGACACTTCGTCATCCCATGATGCGTGCTCACACCAAATTTGGAATTCTTACCTCAGCTGATATAAGAGATATACTCTGGACACGTCACAATGACCTGAAAATAGTATGCGACACTTGCTCCAACACCCCAAAGAGTTATGTACATAAAGAGGCTTTTTTGACCCACCTATAAAGGCTAAAATATAAAAAAATTGTTTTAACCAATTTGTTCTTCTTAGTGTATTAGAACAATAACCAAAGTGTAAAAGTCTCAAATTACTTTCACTTTTGCCGTTGCTATGGTAACATAAATGGTCACCAAAATAGAAATTGGCCATTTTGGAGCAAATCTGAGAGGTATGACAGAAAAATTAACATAGACCACAAACAATTACCCAAAAGATATTTTAACAGAAGATGAGAATGACCACAGCACACAACAATTTAAAAGGAGTTTTTGGTATTTAGCTGTGCTGATATCTAATTCTTAAAAAAGTCTCAAAAAGCCTTAAATTTGGTCCAAAACGTCAATTTCTCTACTTTAAGCCCATTTTGTCAGCCATTTTTGTTACCACAGCAATGGTAAAAATTAAATAAATGCCAAAATTTTACACTTACCGGTAAGTTTTTCATCTAATTAACCAATCAAAAGAATTCGGTGAAAAGCAATTTTCAGTTTTTGGGCTCTAGAGAGTTCCAAATTAGCCCTTTAATGCACATACCCCTTTTGGATTCCTATCTCAAATAACATAAAAGATATGCTCCTGACATGATTATTCTATAAACTAGGTCAGAGTTCATAATCACAATGACCCAAAAAGGGTATGTGACACTTTGCCATCCTAAGATGCATTCACACACCAAATTTGGAATTCCTACCTCAAATAATATAGGAGATATGCACCAGGCTCAATGCAAATTCTAGAAACTAGGTTAGAGGTCAAGGTCACAGTGACCCAAGGATGGTAGGCGATACTTTGTCATCCAAAGATGCATGCACACACACACCAAGTTTGGAATTCCTACCTCAAATAATATAAGAGATATGATCTGGACATGAGTTCTAAAAAGCAGTTCAGAGGTCACAGTGACTTGAAAATGGTATGAGACACTCCGCCATCCCTGTATGAAGAATTCCTATCTCAAACAACACAAAAGATATGCCTCAGACATGACTATTCTAAAAACTAGGTCAGAGGTCAAGGTCAAAGTGACCCAAAAATGGTATGCGACACTTTGCCATCCCAAGATGCATTCATACACCAAATTTGGAATATTTCTACCTCATAGAATATAGGAGATGTGCACCAGGCACAATGAAATTTTTAGAAACTAGGTCAGGTCAAGGTCACAGTGACCCAAGGACAGTACGCAACACTTCGTCATCCCAATATGTATGTACACACCAAATTTGGAATTCCTACCTCAAATAATATAAGAGATATGCTCCGACACGAATATTCTAAAAACTAGGTCAGAGGTCAAGGTCACAGTGACCCAAAAATGGTACTTGACACTCCGTCACCCCAAGATTCATACCTCAAAGAATATAGGAGATATGCTCTTGACATGAGGCACATCCACTCTTACATTTGGTTTCTTTCTGGGTACTTAGTACTTACTACTTACAGTGTTAGAAAAAGTAGCCAAGAAAGCGTAAGTACCCAACAGAATTCCCAGATAATTTTTATGGAATAAACCTCATTTTGAGTTAATTAGCTCCCTTTATATGCAAATGAGGCTCTGTAAATGATTTTAAAAACTATAAATTTGAAGAAACCATTAGGGTGGGTGAGTGGGCTTGGGGGAGGCTTCGGATAGAGAAATTTTGGAAATTTTAAGTACAAGGGTCCATTCGACAAACGGATAGACAGTGCGATTACTATATGCCTCCCAAAGTTCTTTGGGGGCATAAAAAGTACTCATTAATGAGTCACTAGCGTAGAAAGGGTTGATACTGATACAAACGGCTGGTGTATTCTTTCAAGAATCTCATCGAAGAGCTTTGGAGGCCTGAAATGTGTTAACATCTTCGATGAAAAGCTCTTTTGTTATAGCAACCAACCAACAACAAGAGTTGGTTGCTGTTACGTTTAGAGGCTCTGTTCTGTTCTCTTCATCTGCAGTATGAAGGCCTGATTTTTTTTAAATCGCCCAGTTCCGGTATCTATACGGAGATGATTCTATCCAAGTAAGAACCTTATTCTACTGTTGAAAAATGTGCCGTGATCAGCTTTAACATTGTAAGAAAAAAAAAGAAGTAAATTTGAATGGCAAAGATGCCGGTTTTGTTGATATTTAAGGTATATTTTAGCCATAAGAATGAGGGATTTGTTTGATCACCATGAGCTTGAAGTTAATGATAGCCCTTTCAACCAAGCGGCTGTGTGATCCCATGATGTGACATCATAATTATTAGTAGGCAACGTCACAAAGTGATAACGTCTTGTGCCAAATGGCAACTGCCACATGCATCGTCGTGCCTTTGAAAGAGGCAGTCACAAATTACAAACCCTCGTGGCATCCAACAGGAACTTCCGTTCAAGGGCCCTGGCGCCTTTAAAATAGCTTTTATGATTATTTTATTTCCTTATATTCAGAGTGAGGTTTAACGTCGGCTTTTATTAAGCTAGTGAAACTAGCTTTTCCCTCCAGTAATGTTTGTACTGACTGTTCCAAAGCGGTAGACTAGTGGCGTACCTGATGCATTTTATAGAATACGCACTCTAGATTTTGGTCAGGGGGCAACTATACTGATGGCGCCGAGTCAGTGTAGGCACATGCGTTTTTGCGTACACGTAGGTATGCCCCGACTTCTTTTGTGGATCTTTTTTGTGTTTGTCTTTGACATATTGCCTTGTCTGTGTCTTGCAGCCTTGTGGTCATTTGCTGGGGAAGGTCTGACCTCTAGGCGCTTCTGCATATGACGTTTTCTTGTGCTTTTGTCACTTTCCCATAAGGTGACCTGGGTCAGGTGTGGTACTTGATTGTATTGATTCCTGATCTTTTTCTTCTTAAGTACTTTTTTTTACTCACATGAGTACCGACTCACAAGAAATACCGTATACTGTGCTATCCTCTCAGAACAAATAGTGTTTGGTTGCCCATTTGGTGTGCCTATTTCATATTAAATGTTGAAAAATCCCCCAGCTGCTGCATAGTTTTTCCGAAAACCATGCCCCAACCCATATGGACCTTGGTCTTTGCATCAGTCTTTAACCTTCCTGCTGCACACTGATCATTCTTCACTGCAGCTGCTAGTGGCCTTCTTGCTGCTGCAAAGGCTAGATGTACCCGCCTATTAATGGGCCTCGTCATGAGAAAACCTGTCTTCAGGTTTCTGACAAAGCGAGTTTCAAACCCGTCTCCTCAGCTACAGAGACCAGCTAGAAAATTGAAATTTCACCTGTAGCAAAACAAAGGTGCTGATCAGACTGCGTGAATGTGCAGGTTGGTCTGCGCCTGTGTTGTTCGCAAACCCCCGAAGACAGGTTTTCTCACATCGAGGCCCCAATTATATGAATACAAAATCTGCTTCTTCATTGACATTAATGATGTTTTATGATCAAAGGTGCAGAATATAATGATTGTAGCAGCCTTGTTGGCCTATGGCATATGGGGGCTTAACCACCCTTAAAGCGCCAAGAAAAAATGCATCTGGAAAATTAATGTCATCTGCTTATAAGTCATCTGCTGCAAATAATTGCCTAACATAACTGACGAATTAAGTATAGAAGCAAACGGCGTGGATCCAGAACAGACTGCTCCTATATAGGAGCAGTCTGGTCTGGTTCCACACTGTTTGCCATAGAGACTTCTTAAATATTTCAGCAGACGAGAAAAGTAGACATCTTTTGTTGCGATTGGCGCATTAAGGGTTAAACTTGGTCGGAATGTAACAAAATGTGAGAGGTCTCAACGGAACGTTGCAGGCCGGGAGGAAACATACAATCATCCATGACAGACTTGGTACGGATACCTTGACAGACTGTAAGAAAGCATAGCGAGACTCAACAGAACTTGAATACGCAGAAAAAAAATGACCAAAACACCACGGAGCGGTACGTTTCTGGCTGCCATGACCATAGTGTAAACGTTGCATTACACATTTCTTGAAACTAACCCTTCGTCAGAGGATAAAGAATTTGCCTTGTTTGACTTCAGTTTTGCCAGGCGACACATCAGATTCTCAGAGTTCTTGTTTAATATAAAAATGTGGTATTTAATGGTGAGCAAGAAAAAAATCCATTATTCATGTGAGGTTGGGATAAATAAAATCCATCATTGGTGTTCAGTGGGGACAGAAAAATCCCAACCCAAGGGCCCACCCTTCCAGAGGGAAACGAGGCTTGCCGAGTTTCCCACTGAATGGTGGACACGAGGGTTGGGATTTTCCTGGAACCACTCAACACTTATGATCGATTCTTTTTCTCATATACCACGACTGTACGGTACAGTACTGTATAATATCTGTTGGTGACGTCACTGAGTTCGATGTTTACAGTCAATGACGCGCGCTGTACAAATCAACTTGAAACAGCGAATAAATAGCGCATTAAACAATGAACAAATGGTTATTTCATCAAAATGGATTTACAAGAACTAGCTTATCAGCCACAGTATCTCGAGTAAGTAATTTTGCTGAGGAAAATGTTTGTTTGTTTGTCTTTTACATCGTCAAGCCTCTCCATCCCGGTGCATTCAGTCATTCATTGCCAAACAGGATAAATATGGCAATCGCAATGCACACAGCATGTTCAAAGCATTGAGTAAAGGTTTTAAGTAAAAATGCCCAGTTTTACTTTTAAGCCAAGTTGAAGGCTGACTTAATCGCTGAAAATTCAACATTGAATTTTTTCCTGACTGACAACAATTCAACTTTTGTTTTCAAAGGAATACAGTCATGCGGCAAAAATGTTATCTCATTTTAGCAACCGGCCGCGTGTGGCTTATCTCGTATTAGTTACGCTTATCTCACATGGGTAGCGACGTGGGACAGATTTTTCCAACAGCGAGCCTACATAGGGATCACTCGATCTTGTATGCATTGGTATATGAGAAAGAAAAATCTATCCCTCTCCATCACCGTTTGTCATCACTCTGTAATCCTTGAGATGCCAAACGGCAATCCTCGGGACAGATTTTTCTATCCCACTCTCATACCCATGATAGATTCTGGTAACAATCTGACAACCAAGTATATATGGGCCGCGTCGCGACAAAACCTGTCTTCGGGGGTTTGCGAACAACAAAGGCACAGACCAGCCTGCGCATCCGCTCAGTCTGATCAGTGCCTTTGTTATTCGCTTTTTAAAAAGTACCATATGTATACTTGCTACAGGCGAAATTTCAATTTTCTGGGCAGACTGATTTGAAACTCGCTTTGTCCGAAACCAAGAAGACAGATTTTGTCTCGACGTGGCCCATATGTCAGATGAAATACTGAGTTTCCACCGCTGTAAAAGTAAAGCAAATGTGAAGTATTATACTGATGGAGAAACAAATTTATTGTTATTGTCTCTTAATTCATTCAAGGAAGGTATGTATAGTTAGGCCAGTAAAGCAAAAAAATTTAGCGTAAAATTGCGATTCTTTTCTAATCCATCAGTTAAAACATGTGTTTTTGGGGCTCAAAAGAACCGTCACATCGAGACGGTTCTTTTGAGTATCCACAGCATATGTTTTGGTTGAGAAATAAGAAAATAATTTTTAGGTACAAACTCAAACTCATATCTGGGGGCCTGGGTATGTCAAAAAGGAATCAACCTTGGGCCCCTCACATTCTGACATGATGTATATATCAATACCAAGTATAATTAAACTTTTGTTTGTTTTGATTCTTTACGTCCCAGTCAACAGTTTTCAGTCATTGTGGGAAGGGTCTTCCTCGGTTGAACCAGTACTAAGCAGAGGATACAGTGTTCATTGCCTGCCAGCGGAGAATTTTGTCGCAAGCTGATGATCTTTAGAAACAGTTTAGACCCTGGTCAGGCCTAATGGCATGTCCTGCCTGATCTTGATCCAAACTGTTTGGCACAGATGGTATTCCAGGATTTTTTTTTTGAAAATTCCAGCAGACAACAAAAAAGCATGCAAAATTACCCAGCATGCAAAGAGTTAACCAAAGACCATGCTAAGCTACATATTTTACTTTCTATGTATCTATGAAAACAAACCCAGATTGGGGTCACCTCCTAATACCGTGCAATTACTCATAAGCATGTGCAGTGAATAGCTCACAAACTAGATTCAGAAGCATGTCCTCCATTCTTGTGTTTATTCCAGCTAGATGGCGGGAAAATCAGAACATATGTGTTCTTGGCATATCATATAAACATAAAAAACATATACCCATGTCCAATGAAAACGCACCACTCTTCAGATGCGCATATTTGTGGCCTATCAAAAGCTGTGCAAAATTGTGTTATTTTTAATTCTTATTTAGGACAAATGCAATGTTTTCGCACAAAAAAATCAATTCCAGTGACTTTGTTAACACATGATGTAACGTCAGCCTCAAAATTGCGTTAATCACATTTTGGGCGTATACAAAATGACCACAAAATCTAGTTTAAAAGTTTTCTGTTTGTCAGTAGATCCCCTGTCATTTGCCCACAACTTCGACAGTTGTGACGCAACACCTAACGCTACATAAATGCAGAAAATGTCACTATGTAAGCTTAAATATGGAGTTGTCCAACAAAACTCGACGTAAAATGTTTAATTGCGATTTCTACAGTCCTAGTGTTCTACACAATGCTTATTTCCGTCATACAAACTCACATGCATGCAAAACGTCATACAAATCCTCTAAAAATTTGACGTTGCATCATTGACGTCAACTTTGAGCGCGTCATCATCCATTGTGTTCATCTGTTAGTGCGAGTATTTTTTATCATTAAGTTCAACACAGATACTCTTACGTTTGTGTATACAAGCTTTTAGAGATTGACGTTTATCAAAAAAAACGTTGATACCTATGCTCTGTCGATGTTAAAAACCCCGATACACGAGCAAGAAATCTTCTTGCTACGACCTTGTCGTAATTTTGCATCAGTAAAAGAAGGATTCCTTGATGTCTCGATTTTACGCCTAGTCAAAATTATGCTAGTGACGTCACATTGTGACGTTATAGCCACTTTCAAGGCAAGGTGACTATTCCTGGCTATCAGTTTAGAGATTCTTCGCAATTTATACAAAGAAAACTGCGAGAATTATGCTTTCGAAAATTCTGACACATTCGATGGCTGGTTCTGTGACTTTCTGTTTTGACGGTTCTGTTAAATGCTTCAAGCGTGTGTCATCAGTGATCATTCCGTTTTAAAGACCTATCAGTAACTAACGGAATTGCTACAGTACAATAAGACACAATTGAAAAAAATTTGTTATGTCGTTAAAAAGATATAGTCATTTTTGTAGGTGGTGCGTTTTCATTGGACATGAGTATACATGCCTTTTTCCATAAATTCTTTCTGCTTTATGGGCAAAAACATATCATGCTTAACACGCTACCACTGAGCTACCGGGCTCCTCTTTGAAAAAGGTGACTTTTGGTCCCTAGCACCTAAGGTTTGAATAAAGTTAAGGCACAGTATGCTTTCAGATTGACTATAGTATTAGGCCAGAATTTTTTATTAGTTGATTTACGGGATTTTTTTTCAGATTTAGGGTCGGGGACGAAAAAAAGGCTCTGAAAATGACCAGTCAACTGGTCACTTTCAGAGCTTTTTTTTAATATCTCCACAACAAACAGTAAAACTAGTAAAGTATACCAACAGTCTGTATTAAATCTTTCATAATTTTCCTGCATAGGATAATTACTTTTAACAGTGGCACTCTCCAAAATACACAAACAGAACCTCAAAAATATATTATTTTTTTTCAACAAAACAAATAATATTTTGCGTCGGCGGATATAATGAAAAAAAATATTTTTTTCTACTTTCTGGAAAATTACAGGTCCTAACTCAACTAATAAACAAATTCTGGCCTTAGATAGCAAAAACAACTATATAAATGCTATGATATATAAAGACTGTCTAAAAAATACTAACTTCACCCTAATCTAATGCATGAGTATAATGGTCTAATAAAACTAATATTTCATAATTTATAAATATATGATTACTTTACATTTTTACAGCATATAGTGGACTCTTCACTTGCCACATTTTTTGTCGTCTGCTGATAACCTTTGCAAAAATTTGGACCAAGTCGGTCCCGATATGAATCCAAACACTGACATTCTGATAGTGTTCCTGTAAGTATTTTTTTTGAAAACATTACTTTTGAAAAAAGTCAGCAGACAACAACAAAAACATGAAGAATTACCCAGCATGCAAAGCATGCTCCCCATGATGCCCTCTTTCAAATTGCATAAATGGTTCCGCTCCACCGAACAGGATGGCCGCCAGAGCTCCAGATAAATCTTTTAGACATCTCCTGAACCACTACCCTAAATTCAAAATAATTCCACAGAATTGTTCCTCATAATACCCTCTACCAAAATTGCACAAATTGTTACTTTCTGCTGAACAGAAGGGCTGCCAGAGCACCAGATAAGAAATACCTTTAAACAGCATTTCCTTCTGAACCACTGGTCCAAATTCAAAATAATTTCATAGAATTGTTCCTCATGATGCCTTCTACCAAAAATGAACAAATAGTTCCAGTCCCCTGAACAAAGAGGCTGCTAGAGCTCTATATAAGAAATGTCTTTAAACGACATCTCCTGAACCACTGGTCCAAATTTCATATAACTTCACATGAATGTTCCCCATGATGCCCTCTTTCAAAATTGCTTTAATGGTTCTGCTCCACTGAACAGGAGGGTCGCCAGAGCTCCAGATAAGAAATCCCTGATCTGGGTCCAAACTGTTTGCAAAGGTTATCTGCACAGGCCACACTCAGTAGGCATTGAGTTAATCTTTGACCATAGTATCCATGTGTCTGCAGCAAAGGCCTGATTTGGGTCCAAACTGTTTGCAAAGGTTATCTGCAAAGGCCACACTCAGTAGCCATTGAGTTAATCTTTGCCCACAGTTTCCATGTGCCTGCTGCAAAGGTCCCAATGGACTGCATATTTGCACAGGCTGGTCTAAGCCTTCGATGCTCTCATGTTATAAGTTCCAAAATCTCAGAAGCTAGCTCGCATCTTTTTCTAAGTAAAAAAGAGTGATAAAATAACTTTCTTTAAAGTTATATATCACATGACGTCACATCTGGGAGTGCTATAAAGCCATGCAATACAATCGATAAACCACTAGTGGTTTACAGATTTAGTCAGGTTATGTAATGACGTCCATTTTAACGTTGCACAAAAGATGGCAATATTGCCATACACAGGTCAAAAATGTGATTTATAAGTAATCTTAATGTCATGTGATAAATAGAAACTAACGTTCATGCTTCTGTATTATTAAATTTATCAAACTCGTTGCGAAAAAGAGATAAAATGCTCGGCAAGCCTTTTCCTCAACTTGTTTAATAAATTCAATGAAACATAAGCAATCATGTAAGTTCCTCTATATATTCTATACAGACAAGCTCCGCTTTGCTAAAAAAAAGAAGATAAAATCAAACATGTCCCTTTGGATTGGGATTATCAAATGCATTCTGGCTATTTATGCTCAATAAATAATACAAAAATATGTACATGTACAAACTATATTTCAAACCTACAAAAATAGATACATGTATGGTAAGGCCAGAATTTTTTTATTAGTTAATTTACGAACCCTACTACTGTAATTTTCCGGAAAGTAGGAAAAAAAAAAAAATTAATTTCTAAAATTTTTTTATATTATCCGACGACTCTCAATATTATTTGTTTGGATGAAAAAAATAATATTTTTTTTGAAGTTCTGTCTGTGCATTTTTGAGAATGACACTGTTAAAAGTGATTGTCCTGTCCAGATTTTTAGGAAAATGATGAAATATTTAAAGATTACCTTACTAGTTTTACTGTTTTTTCTAGAGAGATATAAAAGAAAAAGAAAAAAAAAGCTCTGAAAAAAAAAAGCTTTGAAAATGACCAGTCAACTGGTCATTTTCAGAGCTTTTTTATTTTATTTTTTTCTTCCCCCCGACCCTAAATTTGAAAAAAATGCCTGTTAATCAACTAATAAAAAAATCTGGCCTAACACCTAGTTCTAGCACATTTTTGTACAAGGGGAACATATTGTTTACAAGCCAATATTTTTTTTTGACGAGCAGCTATAATCTATAAAGTTAATCTATAAAGTTTATCTACTTTGGCCACCCAAAAATAATGTTTTTATCTTTGACCACAAATTATTAAAAAAACAAACATTTGGTATGGTCTATACTATAATCTACAGTTAAACATGATAATAAGAACTCCCACATTGGGTAGGCGACAATCACAAACACATTGATTTATTATTAAATAAAGATGTGTTTTTGACAGCCCCCAAAAAATGTTTTGGTCTGCAAAATGATTATGGTAAAATGCAAGCATAACATTTTGGATCACCAAAATGTGTTTGACTATCAAAACCCAGTTTTTGACTATCAAAAATACAGTTTTGTTGAATAAGTTGCATTAGGGATTGCCAACTATCTGGTGCAACTACGATAGTATGTAGTACTTCATTATCAAATTAAACTTGGGATACATTGCAGGTCTTCAGTTAAGAGTGCGTAACAGAAAAATAATTTTCTTATTTCTCAACCAAAACATATGTTGTGGGTACTCAAAAGAACCGTCTCAATGAGAGGGTTCTTTTGAGCACCCAAAGCATACGCTTAAAGTTATAGATAAGAAAATATTTACAATTTTACGCTGAACATTTTTGATTATCTAAACCTATGCATTGGATTCAGAGAATAGGGAATATTTAAGAACTTTTTAATAAAATCCTGTCGAAATATATATTTTGGGTGCTTAAAAGAAATGACTAAGTGAAACTTTTGTTTTGTTTGATTTGATTTTTTATGTCCCATCAACAATCTTTCAGTTATGTAGGGACAGGTCTTCCTGGATTGAACCAGTTCTAAGCTAGGATTTATGTGGCTTGCTCAAGGACACAACGCAGTGACGCTTGTGATGCTTGAACCCGGGGCCCCTCGGTCTTGAGTCAAGCACTCTACCACTGAGCTACTGCGCTCCCTGAAACATTTCTTTTAAGCTTCCAGAACATAAATATTGAATATATTAATTATTTGGTATATATAATATTAAGTGAGCCGCCACATGTGATTTCCAACAATGTTGCATTTTGATAAGTGTAGACTCAGATTAGCCTTTGCAGCCTTCTTTTAAGCTTAGAAACTCAAAATGATATTCAGTCAGCAGCTTAACACTCATAGAATATTCAAGCAACTAGCAAAGGCTCTGATCAGACTGCGCGTATGTGCTGGCTGATCTGAGGCTTTGCTGGTCGCACATACCACATTGTTGGAAATCTCAGGTCACAGCTCAAATGACTAACTTCGATTAATTGGAACTACATTGTACTTATGAATTTAAATAGAAACTCTGAATGCTATGTATGACCTTGAACTCACAAGATTGGACTGTATATAGACCTTGAAGCCAGAAAAACCAAATTTTATTAAATGTAAACAACGAAGGTGCAGACCAGTCAGTGCGTCCAGGCAGTCTGATCAGCACCTTCATTATTCACTCGCTGGAAAGTATAGTAGTCTAACTTGCTTCATGCCAAATTTCAACATACTTATCTAGCTAGTCCGGTTTCATACAGGCAAGTTTGAGTAAATTTCAAGGACTTCTAAAGACTATCCTACAGTTTTCAAGGACTAAATAAAAGGTTAGGAAAAATCCTGATTTAAGTGTTAATATTCTACTTCAAAAATGCTAGACTGATATAATGGAGACATTAGTTCTGGAAAATAAGCAGCATTTTCTTTTGCAATTTGCAACTTAACCAATGCTCCAGTTGTGTTCTCCAGTCATTAACAGTTATATCATACCCCATAAACACACTCGTGAACTCAGAATTTATGTAAATCAAATGAAAAAAAAAGTTGAGTTTTTTACGTTTTATTGAGTTTTTTATGTTCCAACAATAGAGCTTGGAAAAGTGGGAGAAAAACAATCCATCACATGAGCCTGTCCATGTTGGATAGAGAAATCTAACCCTTGGGGGTCGGAATTAAACCAGGGCAAATCCAACTCCTCGGGTGAGATATCTAGAGCTATCCAACATGGGCACTCATGGTGGATTGTTATAATCTTATTGCAAACATAACTTGACAAAACAAATAAATGTTGTTTCTTTTCAGCACTAAACAGGAGTCGAGATAAGCAACTTTTTTGAATGTAGAAGTGTGATTATATTCCTTTCCACTCATTTACTCCATAGGCTATTTTTTTAGGTCATGACATCATTTTCTTTTTTTAGTCAACATTGAAAAAAATCAAGAAAAATTTAAGTGAAGTTTGGAATACTATGGAAAATTTGAAAATATTATGGAAAATGGAGCATATGCTCCAAAAGAGCAAATGCTCCATTTTCCATAATATTTTCAAATACATGATATTTCAAAGGCGTCAAAAGGTGTTATAATGAAGTAGAGTTAAACATTTGTTTTGGGTTCTCAAAAGTGTCTAATTGATCTTCTGACAACACATTTTGGTTTAGAAATAAGAAAAATACATTTTCATTATGTACTCTTATCTGGAGACCAGATTAAGTAGTAAGTATAGACCAACATTGAATTCTGAGTTATTGTTTTTTTGCATTTATTTCACTGGCTAAATTATGCATTTATATTGAGGAATTCAAATGTTTATTTCGTAATTTATGGCAGAAAAAAACCCCTACTATTCAGGATGGCCATAACCAGGGATAGTTCTGGCTCAAAAGAGTTTATGAGAAAAAATATCTCATTTGCATAAAAATATCTCATTTGCATGAAAATATCTCATTTGCATGAAAATTTTCCTCTTCCAGTGCGAGTCATAAAAATCATTGCATAATAATTACATAA
Source organism: Loripinus fragilis (assembly GCA_964019695.1). Lineage (NCBI taxonomy): Eukaryota > Metazoa > Mollusca > Bivalvia > Lucinida > Lucinidae > Loripinus > Loripinus fragilis. Next base: position 69,964,633 of record OZ026521.1, read on the forward strand.
AGGATAACATTTTGTGAGATTTTTCTTCCGCATGCCTAATATCAATGAGATTTTTTGCAAAAATTTGAGCAAATCTCTTGGTCACTATCTCTGTCACACTCATAGCGGCTTAACCGGTTAAACCCTTTTCAGACCAATGGAATTTTGCATAAAGCTACATGCAATAAAGTCAGGATGGTCCATTTAATATATTATGGGGTCTGAGGTAAAAAATTCCAAAAAATGTTGCATTTCTTTTTCTAAAGTACGATTTGGCCTTAGCAAATAGAGCAGACCCTGATGAAATACCACATCATGCAGCATTTCATCTGGGTCTTCACTGTTTGCCAAAGTACCCCTTCAAGGGTGGGTTAATCCTTTGTATACAGGAAGCCCTTAAATCAGTACTTTTTTAAACAGTGAAGACCCAGATGATGTGGCATTTCATCAGGGTCTACATTGTCAAGGTAAAAAATCTTCAGACAAAAAAATTACAATATTTTTTTTGGAAAATTATAACCTGACACCCCTAGATACGTACAATTGACCATTCATGGTTGTTGTATCAAACCAGAAGGGAGAATCCATTAGTATATAAATGGTCAAAAGCATACTAAACAAGCACCAATATCAGTACCTCTTGTTTGCTTTGATTTGGCTCAGTTACATTTCTGGGTATACTGTTTGTCAAAGTACCCCTTTTAGGGTTTAAGGTCCACACAGGTTAAAGCAAGCACCAATATCAATATCTCTTGTTTGCTTTGATTTGGCTCAGTGACATTTCTTGGTCCACCGTTTGTCAAAGTACCCCTTTTAGGGTTTAAGGTCCCCAAAGGGTTAAAACAAGCACCAGTATCATATAGGTTTAGATAAACACAATTTTTGAGCGTAAAATTGTAAATATCTTCTTACCCATCAGTTTTAACATATGTTTTGGGTGCTCAAAAGAACTGTCTCATTGAGACGGTTCTTTTGAGTACCCACAACATATGTTTTGGTTGAGAAATAAGAAAATTTTTTTTGGTACACACTCTTAACTAAATGCTTGATATCAGTACCTCTTGTTTGCTTTGATTGGGCTCAGCGACATTTCTAAATCATCAGTACTGTCAAAAAGTCTTTTCTTGGGCTCTGGCAGAGCAAATGTGTCAGATTTTGATAAATCTCCCGAAATGTTAGATACATAGCTGTAATGCTCTGAAATGGGGTCCATGGGCTTTGAAGGGTATGAGGTGCTTGGGTGACTACTATAGGAAGATGTTGTAGTGAAAGTTAGTGGCACACTAATGGCTGTAGAATATGATGATCCGGATGACATGGAGGTCAAGGTCGTTGGCAGAAATGATGTTGAAACATAGGAAGCCATGGATGGACCTGTGAATGGAGGTAAAGCAGCAGATGAGAAATTATCACTAGCAGGTAGTACAGGCTTCAGTGAGTTTGGGTCTACAGATGGCACCTTAGATGAATATTCATAAGAATTTCTATAGTTATAGTTGTCTATATCTACTCTATTGGCATTATAGACTGGCAAGTTACTAGCATTATTTATATCTGAAGCACTACTATACTTGTCATCAATAAATCTTCCATCCATAACTGGTTTTTGCTTAGTAGCAACATAATTATTAAAATCTGGCTGATATACATCCAAGGTGTTAGTTCTTGAACTCTGTACTAAATCAGATTTCAGATTCACCCTTGGGGGTGGGTGTTCTATATTGTTAGTCATACCTGGACCGTTAGAATAAGAAGGCATGCTAGAATACCCTGCACCAGTAGCTGAAGGAACAGAAGAAGTATAACCTACACCAGAACCCAAAGAATGCCGAGAGGAATCATAAGGCCGACCAGCTATTGGTGGCTTGTGGGAAATGTCAGCAGGAAGAGAAGAAGGACCTGAACCAGTGTAGTCAAAGTTAGTGTAGTTAGGTTTAGAATGTGCATTTAGGTTAGTAGATGAAGGAAGATTAGGAGTGAGTCTACCTGAACTAGAACCAGACCCTGTCAGAGTGAATTTATCGTTATTAGCTTTTGTTAAAGAAGAAAAATCTGACTGAGATGTTAGTATGGGTGTACTACGTCCAGATGCATATTTTCTATCGGGATTTATTTCCCCATCCTGAGCTGTTGATAATCTACTGGTAGAGTAAGCTTTTTTGTCAATATCTACATCAAGACCATGTCTACCTGGGAGAGAAGATGTATGTATTCCTGGCTCAGCAAGAGACTTAGCTCTAGCTTGTAACACTGCTTCATACTCAGACCTGTTACCAGAACCCTTCCCAATATCAACTCTATGCATACCAATACCTTCCATACCCTTTGTAACATTTTCAACATTAGTGCTACCAGTCCCAGACGGTGCTTTCACATCTAATGTGTCTTCATTCTCACCCCTATATTGTCTCTGACTTGTATATCCTGGCAAACTTAATCGGGACTTAACACTTGCAAAATCACTGTCACCATAATACTTTGAGATTCCATCATTTTGCCTTGACATTAGTAGATTGTCAAATGATGGTGTCCTGGTTAGTTTTGTTCGCCCTGTGGTTAGTCCCCCAGAATATTTAGTATTTTGAAGTCCCTGATACATATTTGAAGTTGTAGGAAGAGCACTTCCTGGTCTATCAAATGATTCCCGTGGAATATCCACCAACAGATTATCAAGCGATCCAGATCTATGGTGGCGACCACGGGAATAGGTGTCCAATGATGCAGTAAATTTTGATTCAATACCTGTCTTATAATCTGATGTCAAATCATCTGTTCGTAAACGGTTATTGAAACTTCCAGTTGAGGCTCTAAATGCAGAATCTATTTCACTGTCTCTGTAAGCAGTGTTTCTGAAATCCGTATCAACTCCACTACTTCTTGCTGTTGAAGTTCTATAAGCACTTTCAAGTTCATTACTTCTTGGTAATGAACTTCTGTACCCAGTTTCTAAGTCAGTATTCTTTGTTGACGTATACCCAGTTAGATCATCTTCCAAATCTGAGTCTCTGTGGTGAACTTTTTTCTCTGCCCTGTTTAATAATTTCATGCAATCACTTAGTTCTGGTGTCAATGATATATCCAGTTCACCTAATTCGCTTTCAATATGTATAGTATCATCCAGGTCTGCTTTATCAATATCGTCAGAATCATCGTTTGATCTATCATATTCAGTAGTTCTCCTTGTTCCACTGGAATACCTTTCCAGATCACTCGCTCTTTTAACAAGGTCTGTTGATCTTTTTAAGAGGTTTTCTGAGCCTCTAATGTTTAAATCACTTGGTTCACTTAAGGCACTGTCATCAGCACTGTACTTTCTTTTTGTCTTCGTATACATATTACTAGATTCTTTACTTTTTGCTCTTGCTTTCATGTACACTAAATCATCATCTTTTGAATACAAGTCTGACCTTTTAGATGGTTTTTCATTATAACTATTGGATAAAGAATCATCATATGTCCTGGAATGGTCTGTAGAAAGATTATCATCAGACTTTTCACTAGCACTAGGCTTCTTTGCTCCATTCTTTAACACACCTTTAACAGGTGAACCAGGCCGATTACTACTGAGATTACTTCTATTACCCGATGTTTTCACAGGACTAGGTAATTCCAAATCAAATGAGGTGGTAGCATTCACTTCATTTCGTAGGTTAAACGTCACTCGCTTTTGTCCCTTGTTAGCACCAGACCTACTAATTTCGGTTCTTTTGTAGTTTTTATCTGTTTCATAATCCATTAATTCACTCTCATCCTCTCCCCCTCGTGCATGCCCATTGGTCAAGTAATAGTACTTACTTTCACTTGTACTTGACTTGGATGTGGTGACTTTATCATCAGCAAAAAGCTGCTTTCTGGTAGACTGGTCAGCTCTGTCTCTTGCCTCTTTTGATGGCAGCACCTTGGAATCAGACAAAGCTTTCCTGCTCATGTAATCACCATTGGATACATATCTATCTCCCTTGCTTGCAGCATGTTTACCTCCCTTTTCAGAAACGGTATTACCACCATCTCTGTATGTCTGCAATTCAGATTCTAGTTCTTCAATATACTTGTCTGATCTTTCTAAAGCCTTTGTGAGCCTTGATACATCCTTCTCACAACTGGCTAGTTTAGACTCTAGGGTAGACACTGTTATTCTGCCATACCTAGAAATAAACACGTTTTCTGTTAAAACTCCATTATACAGGGTATCAAATACATCCGGACAATGAATGAGTCACATACTGACAATATACAAGCCACGTCCTGAGAAATAGAGGATCTTACATGAGTGCTAAGTGTATTATTGATAAAACAAGTTGGGGAAACTAGATATAATGTGAGGCTTGTTTTTTTTCACAAGTTTAAAAAAATCAATGTTACAGGAGCATGAATGTTAGATTCTATTTACCATATGGCATTAAAATTACTTTGAAGCATTTTTGACATGAAACCTATGAGATTTTGCCATTATTTATCATGTGATATTAAAATTACTGTGAAATCACATTTTTGACATGAAAACAATAAGATTTTGTCATTATATAGGCAACATTGTTACAGACGTCATTAGATAGTGCTAATACATTTGTCAACCAATAGTGGTTTATAGATTTTAATACATGATGCTATATCAGTCATTGATATGATGTCACGTGATAAAATCTGTTTTTGTTGTATCAGAACAACAAATGTGCAGATCAGCTTTAACATGCATCCAGCCTGATCAGCACCTTTGTTTATAAAACCTGGCCCTGACGATATAAACTTTTTTACATGCTCAACTCACATGTTAGTTAAGAGTGTGTACCAAAAAAATAATTTTCATATTTTTCAACCAAAGCATATGTTGTGGGTACTCAAAAGAACCTTCTCAATGAGAAGGTTCTTTTGAGCACCCAAAACACATGTTAAAACTGATGGGTAAGAAATATTTACAATTTTAAGCTCAAAAGTTTGTTTTTTCTAAACCTGTGCATGTGCCTGAAATTTCTTTTTGCAATCATGTTAAATACCAAAATACAAACATAGGAGGCAAATCACTTGCTCAGAATGATGTGCAATGTCATCTAACCTGGCCTTGGGGTTATAAAACTTTTTCATGTTCAACTCAACTGAGCATGAAATTTCAATGTTTCATAAAAACTAAAATCCTGAAAAATTAAGACATTTGCTTTCAAACTATCAATTGTTGTATTTATCATGCTAATAAATGTTGAAATGCCAACAATTGTTGGTATTTTAACATTTATGAGCATGATAAATTTTGTGCTCAGATGAGTTGAGCAGGAAAAAAAGTTTTATAAACTCGGGGCCTGGTCTGAAGTTGCTCAGAACAGCAGAAAATGTCATTTATCCTGGTTATAAATTTTAAAATGCCATCAATTAATGGCATTTTTAAATTTATCATGGACGAGTGAGTTGAGCATATTTTTTTTTAAAAAAACCTTGGAGTCTGATGAGAACCTTTATCAATTCCTGTCAGGATGCTTACTGGGTTGAACCGGTACTAAGCAGAGGATAAAGTGTCTTGCAAAGAGGCACAACACTGTACCTCTGGTGAGGCTCGAACCAGCAACCCCTCTAGCACTCTATATCTGAGGAACTGTGCTCCTCTTGTTAATATTGTACATAATTGGGTATATCTATAATCAGAAGATAAAATAACTACTCTGAATTCTGACATACCTGTGGGGTGACCTGCCTGTAAGCTCTCCTCTTAAATGTTGATTTTCTCTGTTCAAACCCACATTCTCATCCTTCAAGTTAGTATTTTCCTGTAAAGATCATTTTTTATGTAACAATTAGTTCTATGGCCAAAAAATATGTTTCAACCCTCTAAATAAGTGCATAAATAAAAAGTATCATTCTTATTTCTCGACCAAAACTTATGCTGTGGGTATTCAAAAGAAGGGTCTCAATGAGATGAGTCTTTTGAGCATCCAAAACAAATATTTAACACAGTAGCTTAACACTCATAGAATATTCAAGTGACTAGCAAAGGCTCTGATCAGAGACTGTGGGCATGATCTGAGGCTTTACTGGTTGCGCATACCACATTATTGAAAATCTCATGAAGCGGCTCAATTTTTCATTGCTTCGACTTACTACTGATCACTGCCCAAAAGATAACATAGATAATTTTAATTTCTTTTTTCATTAAAGCTTTGTACTCGGGAAACCCCTAAAGTTATTAACAAATTGTACATTGTATGCTTTAAAGTGTCATACCAAATCATGATTGGATTTATTTCAATTAAACATTTGTAATTGTTTTCAAATTGAAATAAACAACTTAACAACATTTATTTGAATATCATTACCCTTGAGTAAACTGTTTAGACCAAGATGATAGTTTTTATTTATTTTTTAATTTTCTTTGAACTAGCCCAATCCGGCTACCAGGATCCAGAACTGACTTGTTCTAACCATAATTTTACTAGTACAGGTACTATAGGAACATGCTTTCAATAGAGCCCTGGTCAGACTTAACCTTTTGTATTCAGAGGGATCTTCCCATACAGTTAATGCAATAAGGTTGGAAGCGTACATTATATATTTTAAGGGGTCACAGGTAGAATTTGTTGAAATGCTGCATGCTGTGGCAGTTCATCTGGATCTTCACTGTTTTCCATAGTACCCATTTAAGGGTTTCAAGTATACAAAGGATAACAGTTAAGCAATACTGCTTCTAAGATACACACCACTGCAGGAACAATTTGATTATTTTTTCACTAATCTGAATATGTTTTGCTTGCCAAGCTAGCGAGATTCAAACCTGCACGGCAGAGGAATCTAGCTAGTCAGAGCTAAACACCCTACCCACTGAGATATCCGGGTGCCTCATACTTTGTTGTCGCATGATGACTTTTTTCAAAATTTGGTTTGGATCCAGATCAGGACCGATATTCTGTTGGTCCTGATCTGGAACCAGTCTGTTTGCAAAGGCTATCAGCAGATGACAAAAGTTATCGCTAGCAAGGAAAGAGTTAAAAATTATAACACATTCTCTTACTAAATATTCTTAGGTGAACAAGACACTAGTCAGAAAGATGACAGAGAAGATTATGAGCAGTCTGATCTGGATCTGCACTCTTTGTCTAAGCCATTGTTTTAACAGACGACAAATTTTGAGACATCTTCCCAAGTTTTTGACAAAAATAAGGTATGATATTTTATTAGAATCGTCTGCCAGCAGACAATTCTCATGAAATATCATGCCTTATTCGTTATTTTTTAAAAAAGCGGCAAATTTTTTAATTGTCGTCTGCTGCAAATTATAGGTGGCGCTTAATGGGTTAAGACAATAACCAATGATGAAAAATACCAGGGGGGGATGTTAAAAAATTGTCCAAATCTAGAAATTAAACAATACAAATTTTAAACTGCCTTATAACTATAATACATTAACAATTTCAAGTTTAAATGACCTATTGTCTTTAGAATAGATAACTGAAAATAAATCAGAGAAGCTATTATAATCTGCCAACTTCAGGAATTTGAGGCTGACTTTCACCCATGAATACTTATCTAGATATATGTAAAATGAAACTAGACTGTAGTAGATGGTACACCATCACAAATACCTGTTTTTTTTAAGATGCAAATACAAGAAGATACATTATTTGACCTTGACCTTGGGGCCAATGTCGCACAAAACATTGCCTAGTACCGTCTACATCAAGTGACCGAGGCACCTGCAAAGTTAAGCTTTAGAAGTGGCTAATTGTTTAAGAGATGCATTAACAAGAAAATACATTATTTGACCTTTGACCTTGGGGTCAAGGTTATACAAAACATTGCCCAGTACCCTCTACATCATCAAACCTATGCATGTGGTGACCTACAAAGGTTGAAGTTGCTACACCAAACAGTTAAAGAGGAGAAACAATTACAAGAAGCATGATGGACGGACAGACTGACTATGGCATGAAAATAATAATTGAGCCGTGACACGAGATTTCCAACAATGTGGTATGTCATACCAGCAAAGGCTCAGATCAGCCTGCGCATATGTGCAGTCTGATCAGAGCCTTTTCTAGTCGCTCGAATATTCTATGAGTGTTAAGTTACTGACTGAAAATCATTTGGAGTTTCTAAGCTTAAAAGGAGGCTGCACAGGCTCATCTGAGTCTACACCTGTCAAAATGCCACACTGTTAGAAATCAAGTGTCATGGCTCAAATATGAATACCCGTTTTTTCTAATATACTAAGTTACCTGCTTTAAATTGGAAAGTTCTCCCTTAACCTTCTCATACATCTTGGTGGCCTCCTGTAACTTCTTTGTTAGAGCAAGGAGGCCATTTGTGTCTCTGGAGTTCTGGTCATTGTGAGTTCCAGGTCTGTTCTGTGAGGTTTCTCTCCCTGCTTGTTGCTTCAGAATCTGGTTCTCTGTCTTCAATAGCTGAAGCTCAGAATGCATCCTTTCAAACTCGTTCTAGAATAAATATTTAAAAATATTTTCTTGCCCATCAGTTTTAACATGTGTTTAATGGGTGCTCAAAAGAACCATCTCATTGAGACAGTTCTTTTAAGTACCCACAACATATGTTTTGAATGAGAAATAAGAACAAGTAGCCCAATGGGCAATGATAGCTCACCTGGGAGCCAGCATAATGTTTGGAGCTACCATAATTTATTATGCTCAAAGGCAGGTAACTCTGAACTTGAAACAGTGATCAGGAATAAATTCAAACACTTAAAGATATTATGCCAGTTCCTGTTATCTGCAAGTATTAAAAAGATCTGAATAAAAATTGCAGAGGAAACCTGGTGAAATTATATTTTACAGATGCTCAAGGGTAGCTAACTCCGTAGTCAATGATGGGATTTGACCGAAATTCAAACCGATCCATGTATGTCCTAGTTACCTACAAGAATGAAGAAGATCAAATGAAAAATGAACATGCTAGAGTGGTCACAATATTATCCATCAATTTTTAAGATGCTCAAGGGCAGCTACATCCATAATAGGTTATGGGATCTGGCCGAAAATCAAACTCATTTATGCTTTTATGGTTGTCCTTGTTACCTGCAAGAATGAGGAGGATCCATTCAAAAATGAAGGCACTAGAGTGGTCACAACAGATCTTTCATTGTAAATCTATGCGGATTTTTCTAGACCCTCAAGGGCATTTAATTCCTTGTAACCTGCAAGAATGATGAAGTTCTATTAAAAAATGAGGGCATCAGTCATCACAACATTTCTCCCATTATAAGTCTATGGGGATTTTTCAAGGGCAGCTAACTCTGCAGCCCCTGGTCTGATCTTGCCAAATTTCAAACCCATCCAAAATTTCATGGTTGTCCTCATAACCAGAAAGAATGAAGACAAGCCAATCAACAATGAAGGCACAAGAGTGCTCACAACATTATACATTCATTTTTCAGACACTCAAGGGCAGTAACTCAGTAGTTGGTGATAGGATCTGGCTGAAATTCAAACTCATCCAAGCTTTTATGGTTGTCCTTGTTACCTGCAAGAATGATGAAGATCCACACAAAAATGAATGCACTAGAGTGTTCACAACATTTCTCCCATTATAAGCCTATAGATATGGGAATTTTTCCAATCGTTCAAGGGCAGCTTACTCCGCAGATCCTGGTCAGATCTTAACAAATTTCAAACCCTTCCAAGCTTTTACAGCTGTCCTTGTTACCTGCAAAAATAAAGACGATCCAATAAAACATGAAGGTGTAAGAGTGATCACAACATTATACATTCATTTTTCAGACACTCAAGGGCAGTAACTCAGTAGTTGGTGATAGGATCTGGCTGAAATTCAAACTCATCCAAGCTTTTATGGTTGTCCTTGTTACCTGCAAGAATGATGAAGATCCACACAAAAATGAATGCACTAGAGTGTTCACAACATTTCTCCCATTATAAGCCTATAGTAATGGGAATTTTTCCAATCGTTCAAGGGCAGCTTACTCCACAGATCCTGGTCAGATTTTAACTAATTTCAAACCCATCCAAGCTTTTATAGCTGTCCTTGTTACCTGCAAAAATAAAGACGATCCAATAAAAAATGAAGGTGTAAGAGTGCTCACAACATTATATATTCATTTTTCAGACACTCAAGGGCAGCTAACTCAGTAGTTGGTGATGGGATCTGGCAGAAATTCAAACTTGTCCAAGCTTTTATGGTTGTCCTTGTTACCTGCAAGAATGATAAGGATCCATCTAAAAATGAACCCAGTACAGTGCTCACAACATTTCTCCTATTATATGTCCATGAAGATTTTTCCAGACGTTCAAGGGCAGCTAACTCCGCAAACCCTAGTCTGATCTTGCCGTATTTTGAAGACATACAAGCTTTTATAGCTGTCCTTGTTACCTGCAAGGAATAAAGAAGATCCAATCAAAAATGGAGGAGCAAGAGTGCTAGCAAGATTTTCCCCATTATAACCCTATTGGAGCTATCTGTTGCCATGGAAACCAGAGTTCTGATCCGATCTAGCCGAAACATTATGAAGCTTTTCTCCCCACCCAAATGATGCTCCAGATGAAATCTGATTTCAAGAGGCCTGCTAGTCTCAGAGATATTCATGTTTGAAAGTGTGAAATGACGCACGGACAGACGCCGGCTCTTGTTCCCTGCTAAAAGCTCCCCCAGAGCCTTCGGCTCAGGTGAGGTAAAAAAAGGGTTTTCTTACGCGCTCATAACTAAATGCCTGTTTATATGGCCCTCTGCTGTATTTAGGAAATAGAAAATGAAATATCCGTAAATTTTTGCCATGTTTCTGCAATGTTAAAACTTGAAATATGAATTAAAAAGGAATTATAACCATGTAACTATCGGCTAATTTTATGAATGTAGTAGCTACAACAATATCACTCTCACTTCAGCCAATAAAGTTCCAAATATGGCTATGTCAGTGTCTCTATTTATTATTTTTTATAAACTAAGATGCCCTGTCAATAATGCAGTAAACATCTATTTTGGTTTTTGTTAAAAAGGTTAAGTACATTGATAAACAGAAGCAAATTCGCCATGTGTATTGGAAAGCCAGGATGGTTGCAAGACGTGTAGATAAAATAAACAATATTTGATATCGATTTTCCCACTGTTACCTACATGTAAGATACCCGACAAAGCTACATTTATTTTGAGTGCGCCGGAGTTTCCAGACACTATAATATGTCACTGGCTTGATCAAACAAGCTCATTTCCATGTTCATAACAAAAAGGCCAATGGAAGTTTCTATTAAGCATAAAATGTGTAAAAGCTTGTTTTACTGTCAGATAGGGCTGCCACGTTTACGAAAATTGGTAAACGTTTACACCAGTTCCATTAAACGAAACAATCTCGTTTACAAGTAACTTCCAGATAGATTTTTTTTCATTATGCAGCTCTGTAAAATCACCGATATTTTCCCTTAAAAATCCTTTGAAAAATGTACCTTGTGTGAAAATTTGAAATTGTTTCTGGTTGGGTGTTGTCATAGAACTCATTTCAAGTAATTGGAAAGTGATTGCCTCATGCGTAGACTCGTACATTACGGACATTTTCTTCAGTTGCAAGTGTGTAATTAATGAGTGGACATACACAAGACATAACTGTGAATCGTCACGTATGCATCAATACACACGCCGACAGGAAGTAAACAAAAAAAACTTTCACATGCGTCTCTTCTTTAAACAACTGTTAAAAATGCAGGAATATAATTGTTCTAAGCAGTGGCTGAGTGAGAAATATAGGGGACATTTTTATGGCCGTTTGCGCATGTCCGCGTAATTTCTAATTGCAGTAGGTACTTTATCAAATACAGCCAAATCTGAGAAAACAAACAATCCAGATCGAGATATGATGTATCACTGTTTAAGAGAATATTTTTCAGTAGGAAATGCTACTAATAAACCACAATGCTGGTCATGTGCTAGAATCACGTGTAAACGGTAGGTCAATTTTGTAAACGTTTATTGCAGAAACATGAAATGTCGCCGTTTACGCGTGTAAATGTGGCAGCCCTACTGTCAGAAAGCTAAATCTGAGATTAGCAGGACTTTAGTTAAGAATGCGTAACAAAAAATTAATTTTCTTATTTCTCAACCAAAACATATGTTGTAAATACTCAAAAGAACCGTCTCAATGAGACAGTTCTTTTGAGCACCCAAAACACATGTTAAAACTGATGGGTAAGAAAATATTTACACTTTTACACTGACAATTTTTGTTTATCTCAACCTGTGGATTAGTGACAGATTACCTCATATTCTTTATAGAGCAGGTCAAACCTGGCCTTTCTCAGGTCTGGATTAGTCAGTTTCTCAGGATTGTCTTCATACTGGCTTAAACCACCTGAAAAAAGAAGCAATGAACACAGGTTTAGATAAACACAAATTTTCAGCGTAAAATTGTAAATATTTTCTTACCCATCAATTTTAACATATGTTTTGGGTGCTCAAAAGAACCATCTCATTGAGAGGGTTCTTTTGAGTACCCACAACATATGTTTTGGTTGAGAAATAAGAAAATTAAATTTTCGTTACACACTCTTAACTAAAGTCCTGAATGAAACGGAAAAAAATTGAGCATTGAATTGCTGTCATTTTCTTATCGGATAACCATCAGTTTAAACATGTTTTAAGCACTCATTTGAGACACACATTTATCTTATCCTGGGTGAAAGTCTGACCTTGACAAAATCCTGAACTTAAGAACTTCAAACTTAAAACTTGCAGTATACAGTAAAACCTGTCTTAAGCGGCCACTCAAAGAGACGAAACAAAGGTCTTAATGACAAATGGTAGCTTAATGAAGGTTGAAAGCATTGCAGAATACTCTCTTGGAGCATTCTACAATACTTTTGACCTGCATTAAGCGATAATCGGTCTTATAAACCAATTTTTGGTCTTCTTTTTGAGTGGCCGCTTAAGATATTTTCTTACCCATCAATTTTAACATATGTTTTGGGTGCTAAGAAATAACCATCTCATTGACACGGTTCTTTTGAGTACCCACAACATATGTTTTGGTTGAGAAATAAGAAAATAAAATTTTCATTACACATTCTTAACTAAAGTCCTGAATGAAACCAAAAAAAATTGAGCATTGAATCGCTGTCATTTTCTTATTGGATAACCATCAGTTTAAACATGTTTTAAGCACTCATTTGAGGCACACATTTATTTTATCTTGGTTGAGAGTCTGACCTTGCCAAAATCCTGAACTTAAGAACTTCAAAACTTCAAACTTGCAGTATACCTACAAATCAAATAATTTCAAATTTAAATGGTTCATATTATCATAATGCCTTTATAATCTGAGCATTAATCAAAGAATGTAATTTAATCTAGGCAGGGTACCTTATTAAGTATAATATTTTGAGATTGACTTTATATGACATACATGTATAAAATAAATAATAAAATACATGTTTACAACTGAAATACAGCAGGTTAACAGGATAAAAAATGGTGTGTACAGGGATTTTCCTACCTTACTGAATTCGGGGCCAGGGGCCTGTTGAATTTGGGAAAAAAGCATTTGGTGATTTGGACAATCAAATTGGGAAAACTAAAACTGGACCACCATTTTAAATGGACTAAAAACTGTATAAGAAATGAGCACTGTAAAGCTATAACATATTTGTTGCTTTCATTGCCCAGCATATACAAGTTTTTGATTCACATTTTTATGCAAGTTTTCATGCATCTGTAACTTTGGTATTTTTGATCAGATTTTCATGAAATTTTCACCAAAATGTAGAACTATAAAATTTGGAGTGATAAACACCATTTCGGGAAGTTTTTGCTCAATTTTGAATTGGGAAGGGGCTGTAGTGTTATTCGGCCCCAAATCATGCCTAGGAAAATTTCTGGTGTAGTACATAAAAATATTCAGTATGAAAAGGGTTAATCATGATTGCAGCATACAACAAATTTTGTGACATCTTTCTTAATTTCCAAAAAAAAAAAAAAGGTAGTACACTACTGCCAAGAAATTTTATAGTACGGGACAAATGCCCCACGTCAGCAAAGTATTGTGGGACAGTGTTGTATAAACAAGGGACAATTGATGAAAACATTAGGTAAACAATGTTCCACTGAATGCAAACTAAGCGGGGCATTAGGAAATTTTATCTGTCAAATGGCACAAAAACACAGCCTTGAGAGAACACTGATAATTAACCCTTAAAGCCCCACCTATAATTTGCAGCAGACGGCGATTTAAAATTTTGCCACTTTTTCAAAAATAACAAATAAGGCATGATATTTCATGAGAATCGTCTGCTGGCAGACGATTCTCATTTATATCGTCGAAAATTTGGGAAAGATATCCCAAAATTTGTCGTCTGCTGCAGTCGTGACCGACGCTTTAAGGATTAAGGTATGATATTTCATGGGAACTGTCTGTCAGCAGATGATTTTCATGAATTATCACACCTTAATTTGTTATTTTTGAAAAAAGCAACAAAATTTGAAATTGTTGTCTGCTGCAAACTATAGGTGGTGCTTTAAGGGTTAAATGTCGATGCTGAAATACCCTTTACATGCCCGGATCCAGAAAGTTTTGCCAGAGGGGGTCCAGTGAACTCTGACGTTGTTTTTCTTTTCTTTTCTTTATGAGGGGAGAGAGGAAGAGAGGATCCAAATAGCACTAAATCAGCCCGCCAGCGAATGCCATTTTAATGGTATTTCGCTGGTAATGGCATTTTGCTGGTGGGCCAATGATGGCCCGACATTGAATGCTGTCTTGGTGGCTTTGAGATTTTTCAGGGGATCTAGACTAATACTGCAAAGAAACCCTACATTTGCTTGATTTTTCAGAATGGGGAGGGGGCGGGGAAGTCCGGACAGCATCTTTGGGGACAACACTGTGTCCTCCCCCCTCTGGATCTGGGCATGCTCTAACACTGCCTATCTAGTTCTCTGCTCACCTAGAATTTTGTGTGGACTTGTCACTGCAACTCTGCAGGCTGGACACTGTTTGTTCTTCTGCAGCCATATATCCATGCATGTGGAACAGAACACATGGTTGTTTGGACACAGCACCGGGGATTTCACCTGCAAACACACCAAACATGATTTTCTAGTTTTAATAGTACACACTGGTAAATGTATACATCGATTTGGTGGTATTTACGCGTATTGCTGGTTCTTCATAGACCGGAAGTGTTAGATATTGGTGTTAATACTATATAGAAAATCATGCCATATGCCTAAAGGACTATAGAATTAGATCATTTTTAAGTATTCAGTATGTGCATGGCGATTTATGTAAGCATTTAGGAATAGATTCGAGTACCTATCATTCAGATCAGTTTTGGAATACACATACAGTATAATTTCTTGATTGTTTACCAAAACTTTTATACACCTTTACATACTGAATAAATTCTGATAATTATAAACGACAGGGCATCTTAGTTTATGAAAATTAATAAATAAAGACACAGACATAGCTATATTTGAAGCATTATTTGTTACAATGAAAGAGGTATTGTTGAAGCCATATTTGACAAATTCCACAACTTTCATAAAATCAGCCGATATTTAAACACAGTCATAACTACATAGGATTAATCTTAACATTGCAGAAGCATGCCATTTGTAAATATTTCATATATATCATATTTCAATTGCTACCTAAATAAAGCAATGAGCGATATTTACGACAAAGTACACACTTTAATGTTCATATAAATGCAGCAGTTTCTCATGGCTGTGTGCGGCCATTTTGTGTATATGATAAAGGGCGCACCAGGTGTTAAGTCATGTGACACATGCCCGGACATACCTGTCTGGCTGAAAAATGGAGTTTCCAGTCACTCTTATATTAAAGTCACTGGACTGGTTTACAGGGCGCAGTTTATGACGTAAGACTAAATCTTAGCGTTCTGCTTGTTGAATAATGGGGACTGTGCCCACACACCCCTGTTTCCTTTTAAGTAAGGACAATTCAATAATTTGTAGGCCATGTTCATGTTGTTACAATCTTATCAGTGCTCCAGATAGCATCCATACAGACGTAAATTACCGGGTCTGGTTTCCACAAATTCGGTTAGAGTTGAAAATTAGTATGTAATACTACACAGAATATATACGGGTGTATTCTTGCCTGTACATTATGTTTTTCCTGGTAACTTCCAAACAGAAGATGCTTGATATTAAATTGATTTGTGAATCTGCCAAAATATGTGTTTCAGTTATCCAAATCAACCTGCTGGACTGTTTATCAATGTTTTATTTTTGTCTCAATACAAACTCCGAAACAGAACTTTGCATTCCTTAGCCAAATCTTCCTTGAAGAACACGTTTTCAGAAGAGTTTGTGTGCCAATACCACTGTCCGGGAGTTTGCTGACACTTTGGTCCTTGCAATTTCGTGTGAACGGGTAGAAAATGAAAGCAGAAATTTCTCTGCGCAGAATGTTTATAGACTGTTTATGTCAGATGGCAATGAAACATGCATCCATTCCAAAACTTTGGCCTAAATGCAGAGGGGCATCGCCGCTTTGATTGATGCGATGATCAACAGCATGACCCAATTTCAATACAAGCTTTTATTCAAGCTAGGATAATCATACATAAAATATGAATACAATACTGACTGAAATTAGCTTGTACAGATCAAGTTTTATTTAGACCAGTACCTGTACTATTAATATGGTAGTCAAAATTATCTGGAGCTGCTGCACCAGCCCCAAATCAACAAATAGAATAGAATGCACCCGGTAAACCAGAGACTTATATCTATCAGTGATTTTGTTACCTGCGCATCCTGCATTTTTTACTCATAATTTTGTCTCTGGGATGCAAAGTTTTTATTTCAGCGAGTCCCAGGATGCAATGGTATTGCAGACTTGTCAATAATTGTCATGAAAAATAGTGCTCTGGACTCATAAGTTTGCAGATGAACTCATTGCAGGGCTCTCACACCCCTTTTTGGGAATGGGGCGGGAGCCCATGGAATTGGGAAAATTAGCGTTGTTTGGACTTAAATTGGGAAAATCTATATCATCTTTATGTATGAACCCGTTTCCATTGCTAGATTGATTCCAATAGTTAACCTTACCTTGTTTATTGATATACATTATAATCTTTAATAATTAGACAGTATCATAATTCAGGAATAATTTTGCTTCATATATTTCATTTTCTCCATGGAAAGTCAATGGTGGGATGATTCTAATTAAATGAATACCCATTTATGTTTTAAAATTAAATAGAGCTTAGAACAGAAGAAAATAATAAGTCCTTGTCTCATTGAATTTTCGAAATTCAACAGAGGCAAAACAATTTGCGGGACAGAATTTTTTTGAGTGAGTGACTGATAATTGAATCCTTTTCTCAATTAATTTCTGAGATGCAAACCAAAACTTTGTAGTAGAAAGTTTATATGAGTGATCATTGATAATTAAATCCTAAGGTGTTCCACTTTTCGATGCACCACAAAACACTACGGCTATACACTACTGTTATACAAAGCAAGAAGTCATGGCCGAAAATAATTGGCGGATTTTGATCCGGGTACGAAAGGAAAAAACGACTGAATCGTCAATAATTCTACACAGCTCACCAGAGGTCCAGATAAGCTTTCAGTTCAATTGGGTATTTACCCCACTAGATTTTTATGAAAAACAATTGCTTAAAAACATTTTTTACCCCACTTAAGATTTTTGAAATTGCTTATTTATAAGTACCTTATAA
Organism: Loripinus fragilis; assembly: GCA_964019695.1. Classification (NCBI taxonomy): domain Eukaryota; kingdom Metazoa; phylum Mollusca; class Bivalvia; order Lucinida; family Lucinidae; genus Loripinus; species Loripinus fragilis. Next base: position 69,982,251 of record OZ026521.1, read on the forward strand.
AATAATCTTAGTTAATAATTTAAATAATAATCTTAGTTATATGGAAGAAGCACACAGATAGAAGTGACTTTAAGTACTTTGTGCAAATAATTTAGCCAGTAATTAACACATGACTTGCTAAGTGTATCAATGGAGATTGAGTAACATCACTACTAAAGAAAGGCTTGAACTGGCTACCACACTAAGTGTGCTACCATGGGATATACTCATATTTCAATCAGTTTAATTTTTCTTTTGCTTTTTCAAAAATTTAAGTGCTTTTTGTTATCCCTTCATTTATAGTACAATAGCTTTTTCCAAAATTTAATTGCTTTTTGTTACTCCTTCATTTGAAAATAACTGCTTTTTTCAATCGTTTAAATTGTCTAAATACCCCAAAAAGCGGCTTATCTGTTCCTCTGGCTCACTTCAAATGATAGCAACGAAAAGTTTTATTTATTTAACTGAATTGATATGCAGTTTACCACGGCAATATTAGACACGAGAATGGGCAGAACATACATGAATCGATCTGCAATTCCCTCCAGTATGGATAGCGGGAAGGGATATAACTCCCGCATTCCGAAAAACGGTTATACTAAACACTGCAGTGGGCACAAGTGCGAGAAAAAATATCGTTAAGAAAGGAAGTCAGACGTTGTTCAAGGAATTAAAAAACTTAATAATCAGCACACTTTAATATATTTTCTAACTGTTTTGATGGATATTTTCAACTGACACATCTGTAGTTTTTTGGGACCAAGTAAGCTTGGTCAGATTGGGATTTTTTCGTCTGAAATTGGGGAAAAAACATACTTTTGGGCATTGGGAATGGGGCTTAATTTCAGACCCAAATTCGGCAGATCGAATCATCAAGAGCCCTGCATTGATATGGGAAACACCGAGTCCCAGGACCCATAAGCCCAAAATTGTAAATAAATCACTGCTGCGAGTCACTTTCTTTCTCTATATACTGCCTGACACCCTCACAAGCATTAATCGGCAGGTGTACTTTGTACACTCCGGGTTGCAGGATGTAAGCCTACATACAAGTAACCATATCTAAATTACAGTAGGGTTCTTTCACATGCACAAGGGGTGATTTTCCCTGCAGAGGGGACATCCGAGGGGACATCCAGTTAATGTCCCGATCTGAAGGATGGCGCACTTATCTAGAGTCATCCCTGCAAATGACACTAAGGAAACAGGGTTTATCCTAGAATTTAAAACGATGGGGGATTTTTAATGCAAAGCTAGCATTTTACTTAAATTTTGATATTTTCTCCTCTTTGTCTATACAAAAATATCCCAATCTTCTTCCGGTAAAGTGCATAACCAAGTAATAGGCATCATCGCACTTAAAATGATGGGAATCTTTCAGAAAATGGGAGGAATCCCCCTTCCTAGAATAAACCCTGAGGCCAGCGTGTTCAGACACCGAAATTTTCCTCGCAACCAGTGGGGATCTAAACTGGGACCTCTAGCTTCAGAGGCAAGTGCGCTAACCATGAACTGAGCTACCACGCTTTCTTCACTGACTTGCATAATAAAAAGACACCATAAAAACATGCAGATTTCACCTGACTCAGTTCAATTTTACTATGGGACAGAGCTGGAAACAAGCTAAAGGTATATGCTTGTGTAAGCAATGTAAAATTGTATGCATTTTGCTTTAAGGCAGCTGTCACCAGGAGTGGGTGGGGTATTGCCCAAAGAGTCCATAGATACCGAAGTAAAATGACTTTGCAAAATAAGAAAGGAAACACAGAAGCATTTTTATCATTTCAATTGTAAAAAGTACATTTTTCTCATCGCTTCATATACCTTTCCAAGACAAATTTGACACGATATTGGTAAAGTGAAAGCTATCGTTGCTTGCTTGTTGTGTCTTGCATTCACGTCAGCCGCCATACTTGTATGGTGTTTTCTTCCGCTTAAAAATAAGATACGCTTTTCAGTAAGCTTAATTTATATGCGACAAGATTTATTTCTGTGTTGTTAATTTAAATTTAAAGTTCATAAATGTTAAAGAAAAGTTATCATATTTGGTTGTATTGGTGAAAATAAGTGTATTGTTTAGCACTATTTTTTTACTCGGGCGTCTACAATAAAGGTGTTGCTAGGCACTTCCGGTGTAAACGTGTAGCAGGGTAGTAAACGTAGGATGCCTCTCAGTTTGCTCGATTAGGTCTCCACAATGTCATTGTTTTCGTTAATCAAAAGAAATTGGTTTTTAATTGGTGTGGTAATTGTTATTACTTTGGCAAAAATAGCACCAGTGATCGGAGCAAAAGGAGGTGAGCCAAATCTTAGAAGTTAAAAATTCAATAAAATGGCAGCCTAGGGTTAAAAGCCTAGGTCCAGCTGGATCAAGCGGGACATAACCTACAATTGCATGCAAAGTTGGTCTCTACTCTAGAGAATAACATTTTTCGGAACTGGTATTTATAACCATAAGGTAAATCAAAGATCCCCTAGATTGGCTAAAAGATTGTCCATTTTTAGATAGCTCTCCCGTTTACTTCGATAAATTCCTTGGAACATTGTTTCTGTCTGGCCATTTGATCTGCCTGGCCAAAATAACTGTTATACTACCAAAAATATACTCGCAGCTTTGTGTATGATAGAGATACTATCATACTAGTAGCTATCATAGACCCTTTTAAACCTTAGAAGTCATTGATCGTCATCAGTGTATGTGTTGCTGCCGGTCACCATTTCTACTGGGTGGTTTCTTCAGTGCCAAAACAACACTTATACAAAATAATTTGCCTTGAGCTTTTTCAATAAAAAATAAAAGATTATAGATGGATGGATGGACTGACAGGCAGGGAGGGGGGGGGGTTTGGTTCTTGATTGTATCGATTCCTGATCTTTGCTCCCTTACTTACTTTGGATGGATGGGTAGCTGTAGATAATTAAGATCAATAGATACAGACAGACACAGACAGGCATACAGATAAATTTTAATTTGAACAAATATGGTGTGTGATGACAGGGTCAATCACTTATTCTCAGTGATTTTATTTGGGATTTTGGGAAGCTACCTTTTCCTTCACTTTTGGGAAAATATATCATAAAAATTGGGAAAACATGTACTAAAATATATGAAATTGGGAAAATAAAGGTAATTTTTGGATTTGGAATGAGTTTAATGACTCCTATATAAGGCGGTAAAAATGGCCAAATAAAATCACTGATTCTATACATGTAGAATACATTACCTCCAAGGAGTTAAGTGTGGGCTTATTAGAACAAATATGGTGTGTGAGTATGTGTACAGGTAATGACTCCTTCTATACAGTACCTCCCAGGAGTTAAGTGTTGGCATATAACAGGGTTGCCACAGTCAGGGAAAAAGTTCTGGAAATTGAAAAAATTTCCAGGTCAGGGAAAAGTCAGGGAATTACATTTTCAGTCAGGGAAATTTAAAAAAAAAATGAAAAAAGTCATGGAAAAGTCAGGGAATTTCAAAATTTTCCCAAAAAGATGCTAGTTAACAGGCATCTGGAAATTTTAGTTTCCATAATTTGCAAGCAATATTAGAAAAGGAATGTTTCTGAACATAAATTGCAAGTAATTTATGTTCAGAAACATTCCTTTTCTAATATTAATGTTTTAAGATTTTTCTTTAAAGATTAAATCAGCAAGTTCAAATAATTGTGCAAAATCTTCGAATAGTCGATGGATGAAAATGGCTAAAATTGGCCTTCCAAAAGGGTCTGGAAAACTGTTGAAAGTCAGGGAAAAATCAGTGAAAAGTCAGGGAATTTTGAAATGGATATTGAGTGGCAACCCTGATATAAGAACAAATATAGTGTTTGATTACAGGGTCACTCACTCATTCTATACAACTTGTCCCCCAGGAATTAAGTGTGAGCTTATTATCTGTATCTGCCGGATACTCTTAACACCTCTAGAAGAGTAGTATGTGGAGTGCGCAAGAAAACGACAATACTTTCTTTTTTAGTCAAAATAATCAGAATATAACATGAAAAAGACAATCAAGAAAGATTGATGTACATGTAATATATAAAATTTGAATTTCATCTATATTTTCCTACTATGATTAATTATTGTTGAGAAGAGCACATGCTGTAAGACTGACATGACTAAAAGTTCTATAATTTGGTAGAAGATATAATGCGTAAATGATGATGGATGATTGGTGTTATGTGGAGATATTGATCAAGTCCAGCTCAGAATGCTTCCAGGGTTGGACAGTTGATCAAGTCGGGGGGGGGCAGGTCATTCCATTGTCTTGCCGTTCTTGGGAAGGATGAATGTCTATGAGCATCAATCCTTGAGTACCGGATGGACAATCAATTTCTTAGGGTTGGTTTGATGCAATCAGGAAATTAATTCTTACTAGACCATGATTAATTTTATAGAATATACTTAGAGGGGCTATTTTTCTATGTTTCTCTAGAGTGGGCATTTGCTAGTTGTTTTAGCATGGAGGACACACTACTGGTGAAGTTAAAGTCGTTGAAGATGTAGCGGACAACTCTGTGTTGTACCATTTCTATTTGATTGATGTATTTCTTTTGCCAAGGATCTCAGACTGTTGCCGAATATTCTAATGAAGGCCTGACTTAAATTTTATAGGATGTTTCTTTAATTTTGTGGATACATGTACCTCCAAGGAGTTGAGTGTGTGCTTATTAGAACAAATATGGTGTGTGATAACAGTGTCAATCATCCATTCTATACAGAACCTCCTTGGAGTTAAGTGTGGGCTTATTATAAGTTATGGGGTGTTGTAACAGGGTCAATCACTCATTATATACAGTACCTCCTAGGGATTAAGTGTGAGCTTATTAGAACAAATGTGGTGTGTGATTTCATATTTACAGGTTAAATCACTCACTCTAGTCTATACATTACATCCCAGGATTTAAGTATGAGCTCATTAGAACAAGTATGGTGTCCGTGTTTGGGATTGATTACAAGTTCAATCACTTGATCGTTCTATACAGCACCCCAGAACCTCCAAGGGAGGTAAGTGTGAGCCTATTAGAACTCCTATGGTGTATGAATACAGATTCAATCATTCATTCTATAATGCTGACAGTTTATATAAACTCACACTTAACTCCTGGGAGGTACAGGCTGTACCTCCCAGGAGTTAAGTGTGAGTTTATAAGAACAAATATGGTGTGTAATAGTGTAATAATAGCAGGAATCCAGTTAAGAGTGCGTCAATTGGAAATTCTTTTTCTTATTTTTCAACCAAAACATATGTTTGGGTACTCAAAAGAACCGTCTCAATGATATGTTTCTTTTGAGCACCGAATATATTTAATGTTTAAATTGATGGGTAAGAAATTTATGTCAATCTACGTTCAAAAATTTTCTTTAACTGGACATATGTACTTGCACCAGTTTCGGTCTTTGCTGCCTTAACCCATAAAGCGCCACCTATGATTTGCAGCAGACAGCAATTTCAAATTTCACTGCTTTCTCAAAAATAACAAATAAGGCATGATATTTCATGAGAATTGTCTGCTGGCAGACGATTCTAATGTAATATCATACCTTATTTTTGAAAGTTAGGAAATATGTCACAAAATTTGTCGCCTGCTGCAGTTATGATTGGCGCTTTAAGGTTTAAATGCCCAATGTTTTTTCCAGGTATACTGAAGCCAGAAATTACTGTGAAGTATATTGCTGTTTTCATCATATTTTTCAACAGCGGAATTTCTCTAAAAAGTGAAGTAAGTACTGAACTTTTTTACCTTTATTTACATTATGTTTGTGGCCATGTTCCTTGGCTGTACCAGTTCTGGCTGGGTGGGTTTATGCTTTTTGTGGTTCTTATGTCCAGGAACTCCCGAAGGCTCAACCGGCAATGGTTCTGGTTTTAAAGCGTCTCAGAAGACAGGGCAACGGCTTAAAGTCTCATCCGACAGACTGGGAGAAGCCGGGAATCGAACCTACAACCCCTGGTTTACAAGACATAGGTTAATCCCCTACACCACGGCAGCTTCACAACTATTCTGAACAACACTTCTAAACTAAAATCAGACTGAACCTTAAATATTCCATATATTATTTTATTCATTCATTACAATGCAATTTGATTAAAATAAAAAATTAAACACTTATTTATGAAAATGAAAGTAGAACTTTATCAGTGAACCTTTCCCTTTTAATGATAACTTGATTGGATGAAGGTCTGCCATAACCTCTGAACGGTTCAATGATTTCGGCAAGACCTCTTTTATCAATTAAAATTATACAAGTCTCCTGAAACATTTTACGTTGGAAGTGTGGGTCAGTATATAGTCAGGCCCTAAGATAGGAGTGTGAAATTTAAAATTTCTCAACCAAAACATACGTTCTTGGACAGTTCTTTTGAGCACCCAAACTTATTTTGGGAAAATAATTGTAATTTTTTGTATGCATACTCAAGAAACTTTTGCTTGTTATAATGACTACAGATCTACATATGTACCACATCTGAGAAATGACCTTTGGAACATTCAATTTCACAAACTGTTGTCCTGGTTAACCCAGATTTATCCTTTTTTGAGAAAACACTGTAGATCCAGATCACATGGATTCTGAAAAAGCCTTCTGATCAGGATCCACATTGTCTTCACAAGCCTCCAGATAAGAGTGTGTATTGGAAAATTATTTTTCTTATTTCTCAACCGAAACATATGTTGTGAGTACTCAAAAGAACAGTCTCAATGAGACTGTTCATTTGAGCACTCAAAACACATGTTTAAATTGATGGGCAAGGAAATAAATGCCTCCAGATAAGAGTGTGTATCTGAAAATTATTTTTCTTATTTCTCAACCAAAACATGTTGTGGATACTCAAAAGAACACTCTCAAGAGACGGTTCTTATGAGCACCCAAAACACATGTTTAAATTGACAGATAAGGAAATAAATGCAATTTTAGGTGCAAAAACGATCCTTATCTGGACCTATGTCTTCAACTCTAATTGAAAATATATGCTTGCATAATGGACTGATTTTTGCGCCCAAGAGTTTTGATTATCAGGCCCCAAGGTTATAAAACTTTTTTCTTGCTCACCTCAGCTGAGCACGAACTTTCAACTGCTCATAAAAACTAAAATACCGACAAAAGAAAGAAATTTCTTGCTTTATGTCTCTCAGATGTTGTATCTATCATGCTGATAACTGTTAAATGCCACAATTGTTGGCATTTTAACTTTTATGAGCAGGATCACTTTCGTGCTCTGCTGAATTGAGCATGGAAAAAGTTTAATAACCTCGGGACCTGGACATATGGGCTGTTCTTGCTTTAAGTCTCTCAGATGTATCAAGTATCTATCATGCTAATAAATGTTAAAATGACAACAATTGTTGGCATTTTAACATTTATGAGCAGTATCAATTTCATGCTCAGCTGAGTTGAGCATGGAAAAAGTTTTATAACCTCGGAACTGGGACATATGGGTTGTTCTTGCTTTAAGTCTCTCAGATGTATCAAGTATCTATCATGCTAATAAATGTTAAAATGACAACAATTGTTGGCATTTTAACATTTATGAGCAGGATCAATTTCGTGCTCAGCTGAGTTGAGCATGGAAAGTTTTATAACCTCGGGGCCTGGACATATGGGTTGTAGTTTTAATATTTTTAGCTCCTGAGCCTGAGGCATATAATTTTACATATTGGGTGTACCCCACAATGTCCTCTAGCAAAATTGCTCAAACGGTTTGGCTCTGCTGAACAAAATAGCCGTCTGAATTAAAATTGAAAAAAAATGCCTCTTCCAAAAAAAATTAATCAATCAATGGTTCCACACTGCCACCAGAGATAAAAACAGAGTTCATCTTTAGAGAACAGCGCTCTGCTTGAACCACCTCTCCAAATTCAAAAAAGTGTCCACAAATCTTTCTCATTTACTGGAATTGCTCAAACGGTTTGGCTCCATTGAAAAAAGGGCAAATTGAGCTAAAATGTAGAAAAATCTTCAACTGTTTTATGTTCTGCTTAACTTCTGTTCTGTTAATGCGCGCAAATGAAACAAGTTTTATGTTGACCATAACCTTTTTTGAACTATATTACCTAGTTTCACATGTATTTTGTCAGAAAAGCTTTTTAAATAATAACCAAAATATATGTCCTATCATATTAACCAAGGTTGTCTTGCTTAACCAAGTATGTCCTTCGTTGAAAACAATGTCAGCTGTCTTCCACCCAGCTTCTAATTACATTGTAAATGTTTTACAAACTTTAACCCTTTGCCTCATAGAGACGCCTTTTGACGATTTTGAAATATCATGTATTTGAAGCTATGAAATATTGAGCATTGCTCTTTTGGAGCAAATGCTCCATTTTTCATAATAGTTTCAAAATCATTCAAAACTCAACTGAATTTTTTCTTGAATGTTTTTCAATGTTGTCTAAAAATCGAAACTGATGTCATGATCTAAAAATAGCCTGTGGAGGAAAGGGTTAAATTGGAATGCTGAAAGTAACAGGATAAAACTCTGGGAGGAGTATTGCACTTAAAATGTTCAGCATGGCAAGAGTTAACCTCCTTTTGAAATTAAACAGATATAATGACTTTAATGTTTACTGTTCTGAGTTGGCTTCCTGTACCGTTAGTTTAACAGGTGACCGGGCCCAGGGCGATGACAGTAAACAATGTGCTTACAGTAATGGTTTAACTCTTTGTATTCTGATGGATTGCCCATGCAGATACAATAAGCATGGGATTGTCCATTAATACCTTAGAGGTTACAGGTAGAAATTTCCAAATACGTATTTCTGTCCATGAAGATTATTTTGAACGCAAAAAGTGACAACCTTGATGAATTGTCACGTTTGGCAGCATTTCATTGAGTTTCACTGTTCGCCAAAGTACCCCTTTAGCGGTTTCCAGCATACAAAGCATTGCTTTACAGTTACCATGAACTGCACATGTTTTGAGGGCATAATGTTTGGTGTTTGTTTTTTTGGCTTTGCTGTGAGGTGGCTTTACCCTTTGTATACTAATGGATTCTTCCTACTGATTTGATATAATAAAGTTGTGATCGTCCATTCTATATATCTAGGGGTGTCAGGTTATAATATTTCAAAATAATGTATATTTTTTGTTTGAAGACCCTTTTCACCTTAACAAACAGTGTAGACCCTGATGAAATGCCGCATTATGCGGCATTTCATCTTGGTCTTCACTGTTTGTAAAAGTACCCATTTAGGGGTTTCCCATATACAAAGGGTTAAAGAAGCCTCTGGTTATTATGGTGATTGGATGATATTTTTAGCTTTGCTTAAGGGTTATTCCCCCTGCTTTTGCTTCAGGATCTTGGAAGAGCAGTGCGGCAGGTCAGAGTTCATCTCTTCATCCAGAGCTTCACGTTTTTGTTCTTTCCAGTCCTAGTCTATTGTCTTGTGTCATTGCTAGGGCTTGGAGTAGTCAACGACAACATTTTGGAAGGGTAAGATTCATTCTTAAAGGGGATTTTCTGCCTTTCTCTAGGGGCCAAATTTAGGCTCCATTCGCAATTAAAAAAACAGCCATCTTTTTCCCAATTCCATGTCTGTTTTTCCCAATTCAGAAAAGTAATTTTTTTATTTTATTTTTAGAGACCACTACTACATATGAAAAAACAATGATCCATATGAGAATGATACTTAAACTATTGTGCTTGGCATAAAACAGTCTAAATTTTTAAGGAGAGTTAAAAAACATGTTTTGTCTTGGCTATTATATTATTTTTTACAATTTTATAATTTAAATATGCTAAAAGTCATTTGAATTTGATGACAAATGATATATTAAATGTTACCCTGTTGTTTTTTTAAAAGATATTAGCAAAAAAAAATTCACTTACATCAAATTTTCCCACCAAACAATCCAGTTTTTGTCTTGTATTATTGAATTTATTAAACAAGTTGAAGAAAAGTGACCAAATGTGAGGTTTGCTGAACATTTTACCATTTTTTTGCAATGAGTTGAATGAACTCAAAAATGCATGAAGGTCTCTCTCAACTCTCAATCACACTCAAATAAATGTAAATAAGACTAGCACCTGCTTACACTTTGCATGCTGGGTATTTTTTTTATTTCGTTTGTCGTCTGCTGACTTTTTCAAGCTAAAATTTTCAAAAAATTCTTTCATGAATACTGTCAGAGTGACAAACAGTTTGGTTCCTGATCAGGACCAATGTTCTGTCTGTCTTGATCTAGGTCAAAACTGTTTGCAAAGATTTATCAGCAAATGACAATAATCACTGCTACTGTCGTGCCAACCAAGAGTGACAGTGATGACGTAATATTTTGTTCACAATTGTTAAGTAAAACATTAAATCATACACTCTACTTTAGCTAACGCAAATCGAGAGATCACTTGTGTATTAATCCTATCCACAGGATAGGATTAACACACAAGTGATCTATCGATTGTAACTCCCTAATAATTTTGTAAGCAAAACATGACGTCACTGTCACTCTTGGCTGGCAGGACAGTAGGGAAGAGATAAGTGCTCAAACATCATCATACTATTTTGATTTCTGCCAGACCAAAAGACCAGAGTATGAAAAAATCAATGGATGGGTAGTAATTTTGACATCTCCATGCGGCACAACCAAAGCAGTCTTTGTAATCTCAGGCCTCCAGATCTTAAATATTTTCTGGGTAGTACTCAAAAGAAGCATTTATCAAGGTATATACTATACCCAACAAAAAAAGAAACGCATCACACGATTTTCCCGTTAAGTTATCCTTTAAATACAAAAATTGTCACAAAATACTTATTTCTGATCAAATCATACTAATACTTGAGTGTGGCATAGATGAGTATCTGTACCTTCCCTGTGTAAGAACAAAACACATCAAGGGGAATGCTACTGTCTACATGGAATTCCGAGTATGCTTTACAATTGCAAAGTATGAAAATGATATGTTGGTGTTATGTGAGACAACCAATGTGTTTATTGATGCTTTTTCGCTATGACAAAATCCATTTTCATCAATCACAACCGTTTAAATTGATTAAAAGAATGTTGAAATTATTACATCTTTCGTTAGGGTTAACTCCAACATGGAATCGTTATCCAAAGAGTAGTCCCAAGAAAGGGGATAGCTAGTTTTCAATAATTGCGTATTATGAAATTAAAGATAGAATTTTCAAAGAATGTGTCTGAGTACAATTTGGTCCACTGAGATGAATCCCATTACTTGAATTAATCAAGCAAGAGAGCATTATAAAAAGGCTTATTTTCTGTGACTTTACAATTTTACCCCCATTTGGTTCAGGAACAATTTTCTGTAACACTTTTTGACGCCTGATTGCAAAAGAATATTAAATGTTTCTTTCAGGACTGTTCTGTTCTTTAAAGCAGTCAGAAAAATAAGAAATAAAAAATAAACCTCCCACCCACCCCAATTTTTCACAAAATTTGGATGAGAATCTAAAAATGTATTTGGTATGGCCTTATCTAAGCAAGCAGTGAAGATACTGATGAAATGCTGCAAAATGCAGCATTTCATTTCATTTAATTTAGGATCTACATATTTAAGGGTTTCCAGTGTACAAAGGGCTAAGGCCAGAATTTTTTTATTAGTTGATTTACAAACCCTCCTACTGTAATTTTCGGGAAAGTAGAAAAGAAAAAAAACTTAATCTCTAAAATTATTTTTTTATTTTATCCGCCAACTCTAAATATTATTTGTTTCATTGAAAAATATAGTATATTTTTGAGGTTCTGTCTATGTATAATTGAGAGTGACACTGTTAAAAATGATTGTCCTATCCAGATTTTTATGAAAATGATGAAATATATAAAGATTTAATACAGACTGTAGGTTTACCTCACTAGTTTTGCTGTTTTTTTTTTGAGATATTAATAAAAAAAAAAGAAGAAAGCTCTGAAAATGAAAAAAAGCAAAAAAAAAAGCTCTGAAAATGACCAATTAACTGGTCATTTTCAGAGCTTTTTTATTTTATTTTTTTCGTCCCCCCCCCCCCCCCCCAACCCTAAATCTGAAAAATATTCCCCATAAATCAACTAATAAAAACATTCTGGCCTAATTGACATTATATGTATTTTCAGATTGACAATCCTGAGTTGTATGCCCCCACCAGTTTCTTCTGCTGTCATACTTACAAAAGCAGTCGGCGGGAATGAGGTAATCAATTAGCGGATAAATATATTTGAAACATTCATTTTATGGGAGGTATGTTGTGGGATCATGTGCAGTTGGAAATTTAGAGGAGCGCGATGGCTCAGCTGTAGAGTGCTTGACTCAAGATTGAGGGTTGCGGGTTCAAGATTGGGGGGGGGGGGTAAGTATTTAAAATGCTCATTTTAACCCTTAAAGGGCCAAGAAAAAATGCATCTGAAAATGTCGTCTGCTGAAGTCGTCTGCTGCAAATAATTGCCTAATATTACTGATGAATTCAGTAGAGAAGCAAACAGCGTTGACCCAGAACAGACTGCTCCTATAGGAGCAGTTTGATCTGGGTCCACACTGTTTGCCATAGAGGCTTCTAAAACATTTCAGCAGACAAGAAAAGCAGAGGACTTTTGTTGCAACTGGCGCATTAAGGGTTAAGGGAGGTATGTTGTCAGATGAACAGTTGGAAATCTAGTTTTACTCATAGCCGTAAAAAGTAATTTCAGACAATATAATAATAATTGACAATATACCTCCCCAAATGAACATTTTGAATATGTTCATCCCCATTCTGATTATGCCCATCTGTGCTTTTTTTTTAGAATCTTTGTCTCGTATCAAATTGAAGTGTTGCAAGCCACATGTCATCAAACAAAATATGATGTAATAAATGATGTCACAGGGCTCTCGATCACCCAATTTTGGGGCCGAAATTCGGCCCCATTCCCAATGCCAAAAAGTATGGTTTTTCCCAATTTGACAAAAAATTCCCAATTTGACAAAAAAAATATTTTTTTTTTTTTGGGGTTCTCTATCTTTATTTCATAGAATATAAAAACACTTGCTTCTTCCTCTCCCTTTTCTCATAGTACACTAAGGTAAGTTTAATTATTGGAATCAATCTAGCAATGTAAATGTCATACATAAGGACGATGTCCAATTTCCCAATTTTAGTCAAAACGCTGCTAATTTTCCCAATTCCATGGGCCCCGGCCCCATTCCCAAAAAGGGGTGTGAGAGCCCTGTGTCAATCTATTTCTGATACAGGGTTCGCACAGGCTTATAAAGTACTTGAATTTAGAGGGCTTTCTTGAAAAGTCCTTGAAAATTAAATCAGTCTCGAAAAGTATTGGAAAATCACTCAAAGGCCTTGAAAAGTCCTTGAATTATTCTTTTTTTCTGTAGAACTGACACTGTTGATAGAGATCTAAACAGTACAATTTCATACTCATTTGCTAGTACTAATTTCTCCATTATCTCAGTCCAGCATTTTTGAAGAAGAAGTTTAACACTTTGATAAAAAATTTTCCTAAACTCTTAATCCTTGAAAACTGTAAAATAGTCTTAAGAAATCCTTGAAAAGTCCTTGAATTTTACTCAAACTTCCCTGTATGAACCCTGTGATAGTATACAAAGGGTTAACAAGTGGATAAGAATGCAAGTTATAATCACAGGCTTTATTTGTTTAAACATTTGTTTCAGTCTACCACAAGCTTAGATAAACAACAATTTTGAGCATAATATTGTAAATATTTCCTTTACCACCAGTTTTAACATATGTTTTGGGCGCTCATAAGAACCATCTAATTGAGACGATTCTTTTGAGTACCCACAACATATGTTTTGGTTGAGAAATAAGAAAATATTTTTTTTTTATATCCACTGTCACCTGAAGGCCTGGTGTATCCCAGGCCTTGCCCTTTGCATTGGGCTTGAACTTTAAAACTCAATATAGTAATTAAATATTCTTTATGATGATTATATCCTTTTTCTTGTTCTGTTTGCTTAAACAAAGGCGCAGACAAACAGCGCAGGCCCAGATCAGATTGCATACTTGAACAAATCCAAGAGGCAAATAAATGATGATGATGATGATGATGATGATGATGATGATGATAATGATGATGATGTTTGTCGTCGTCATCCTCATCATCATCATCGTCATTGTCATCATCATCATCATCAGGAGCAGCTGTTGTGTAGTGAATAAACCCCTTTCCTTGTAAACCAGGGGTCGCAGGTTCGATTCCTGGCTTCACTAGTCTGTCGGATGAGACTTTAAGCTGTGGACCCATCTCCATATGACCTTAGCTGTTGGTGGGACGTTAAACACAACAAACATAACATCATCATCATCATCATCATCATCATCATCATCATCACCACCACCACCACCACCACCACCACCATCATCATCATCATCATCACCACCACCACCACCACCACCACCACCATCATCATCATCATCATCTTTTGGGTTTATGATAAACATGCAGGTACTGAGGGCATCATCATGGCAAACTCCTGATACGGTTCCTGTTTGATTTTCTGACAAGCATTTCATGTATTCCAGCCTTGATAACTAACATTACATTTGAGAACAGAAAGAGAGAAGGGTTTAATATTTTAGAACATTTACCGTATTTCTCTGTGTTGTCTCTTTACAGGCTGCTGCAATATTTAATTCAGCATTTGGAAGTTTTCTGGTAAATATTCATTTTTCTCAGATCTCTTGATTGAAATATATTTAACCCTTTCCTTCATGAATATTCATGCTAGGCTCCACCCACTATGAATGGTTATATAAATAAACTCTCACGTTTGTACATAGAACAATGACATTTTTTCTCTGGTCCTCTAGTGTAGAATCATATTTCAATAAGTGAACAGATTAGACCCTGATCAGGCAGCTCTTACAAGAGCTGCCTGATCTGGGTCTGCTCTGTTAGCAAAAATGTTAAAAGGCGTCTCTATGAGGTAAAGGGTTTTTAAAAAATTCTTTTGATACCAAAGGATAAAGTCAGAATGGTCCATTGTATATATTGAGGAGTCACAGTTTATAATTTCCATAAAAAGTATTGTATTTCTTTCTCTGAAGATCCATTTTGACTTTACAAATAGTGCAGACCCAGATGAAATGCTGCCTAATGCAGCATTTCATCTGAGTCTTTACAGTTTGCCAAAGTACCCGTTTGGGGGTTCTGGTCTTCAGAGCATTCAATATAAATTCCAATAATATGCTTTTATGGTTTTATGTGAAAACCGCCTGGAAGAAGTTCAGGGAGCTACTACCAGTTCTCACATCCCGCCACCTCTCTTACAAGACCCGTGGCCATGTGTACAGCTCTTGCGTGCGGAGCGCCATGCTCCATGCCAGTGAAACTTGGCCACTTACCAAGACGAACCTGCAGCGCTTGCAACGCAATGATAGGGCCATGATCAGACAGATCTGCAGTATCAAGCCAGAGGATGTGGCCAGGGTAAGGTCAAGCGAGCTACTGGCAAAGCTTCAGCTTGAGGACCTCGACCTCATTTTGAGAGAGAGAAGGCTTCGCTGGTTTGGGCATGTGGTGCGTTCGAGTGATGCAATCAGAACAGCATATGATATGCAGATTGAAGGCAAGCGGGGGGCAGGGAGGCCCAAGCAAACATGGAAGAAACTGACAGAGAAAGACTGCCGTGAGTGGAAGCTCACCACAGTTGACCCTCAAGAAAGGAGCACCTGGAGATCAGGTGTGAGATCTGCTATGCGTGCAGCTAGCCAGTTACCTGGAAAGGGGCCCACTGATGTGGATGATGCCCCTGCACCTGCACGTTAATCAAAAATCTGATTATGATATGATGCTTTTATGGATACCCGAAAATCAACTATTGTATGATATATAGACACCCACAAATTGTATGTTTTGGTTGTGAAAAAGAAGAAATTTATGCAGCTATGTTTACATACACACTCTATTATATTGCCTCATTTTGGCCATTTTGGAAAAACGATCACTAGGTGACATGATTTTGTTTTTAACCATTAAAGCGCCCATCACAACTGCAGCAGACGACAAATTTTGCGACATTTTGCCCAATTTTCTCATGAAATATCATGCCTTATTGGTTATTTTTGAAAAAGCGGCAAAATTTGAATTTGTCGTCTGCTGCAAATTATAGGTGGCGCTTTAAGGATTAATTTATGTTGCACTTATATATTAGATGAAGCCCGAATCTAACATGGGTACCATTACAGTTTGTTTGTTAATTTTTATGCTTTACACCCCAGTTAATAATTGTTCAGTCAACTGACCTCAAAAAGTGAATTATTACTCAACTATTCACTGCTAGTGCTGATCTATTTCTTATTATACTGATAATGCTTAGATGGGCTGGAACCATTTACTGAGAAAACAATAAATGTTAAGCCAAAATAGAATTCATTTTGCCTGGGCCTCATATATGAGCCGCAACATGAGACTTCCAACATTGTGGTATGTGTGACTAGCAAAGGCTCAGACCAGCCTGCGCATACGCGCAGTCTGATCAGAGCCTTTGCTAGTCGCTTGAATATTCTATGACTGTTAAGCTACTGAAGGAACAGCATTTTGGGTTTCTAAGCTAAACAGGAAGCTGCACAGGCTCGTCTGAGTCTACTCATGTCAAAATGCCACATTGTTGGAAATCTCATGTCACGGCTCATATAAGCTATTCAAGTATAATTAGTTTAGCTCTGAGATGCATATAAATTTAGGCTTCTTTGACCCATCAAATTTTCCTAATGGCCCATTAAAATTGTAAAATTTGCTTGATTTGAATGGGAAATGGGCCATTGGCCAATTTATAGGGTCCATCATCATTTTTTACCAGCTATATTCCTGATTTATCTAGAAACATGAATTAGACTTAACCCTTAATGCGCCAATCGAAACAAAAGTTGTCTGCTTTTCTCATCTGCTGAAATGTTTAAGAAGCCTCTATTGCAAACAGTGTGGACCCAGATCAAACTGCTCCTATAGGAGCAGTCTGTTCTGGGTCCACACTGTTTGCTTCTATATATATTTTGTCAGTAATGCTAGGCAATTATTTGCATAAGACGACTTCAGCAGACGACATTTTCAGATGCATTTTTTTCTTGGCGCTTTAAGGGTTAACTTGTGTGTGCAGAACTAGAAATGTTATTCTCTAACACCAGATCCGGATTTCCACTGTTTTTACCCATGTGAGAAAGATTCTCACCCCGTACCAACGGTAACCCGTGGGAGAGATAAAAATTGAACTGCCACACGTTGCAAGGCAAGTGACATTTTAGTTATGTTCAAGTGATTCAGAGCATTCAGGAATACTTCTTGCAGCCTTTTTTTAGAACATAAAATACTACATATTCAATGGTGAGCAAGAAAAAAAAATCTATCATTTGTGTGAGGATAGGATAGAAAAATCTATCCCTGGTGATCACCATTTATCATCACTTGGCAAGTCTCTTGATGCCAAACGGTGATTCTCGGGACAGATTTTTGGGATGACAAATCTATCCTCGTGATCACCATAAGTCATCACTTGCAAGGCCTCATGATGCCTAACAGTGATCCTCAGGACAGATTTTTCTTGCACACCAGATAGTGATATCTGAGAATTTACCCTGGGATAAAAAATCTTATTTTACCCATGCTATCTTACCCAGTTTGTCACGCGAATGCTGTACATCGGTTGTATTGGAACTCACGCATATGGTCGTCAAGTGACGTCATTGTTGTGTTAAGGTGAGGTCATCATAACATGTCGCATCTCAGTGTATTCAGGAACTTCTGGGAGCTGTTTTTAAACATAAAATGCGGTATTTAATAGTGAGCAAGAAAAAGAATCCATTATTTGTGTGAGGATGGGATAGAAAAATCGGTACCTTGTGATCACAGTTTGTCATCACTCGGCAAGTCTCCTGATGCCAAGCGGTGATCCTCGGGATGGATTTTTCTATCCTACCCTCACACTCATGATGGATTCTTATATTCTATCCCATTTCACACTCATGATAGACTTGTATAATATCATCATGTTAAAAAGTTTACCTACATTTTTTCTTTCAGGGAATCGGGGTAACACCAGCTTTGATATTGTTTTCAGTAAGTATACAATACATAGACTTAACTCTTGCTGCAAGCTGGATTATTATGTCCCCCCCCCCCCCACCCCAAAGGAGTGGGCAGACTTAAATGTTTTTGGTATAGATCCCATCAACATTAGCGTTGACGAAGTTTTTTTATCTGCCCTCTAACTTAAGCTGTTGGACGAATCTTAACCAACTTGAACATATAATTTGATTGGACAACTTAAACTTTTTAACGGATGATTAGATTATCATGACATTGACCTAAATATCAAGGTTACTTGGATCAATATACCTTTGATAAAGCATTGTCTGCACTCTATCTTCTGACCAAACTGGAACAGATACATCATTGGAAAGGCTTTATAATGATTAGATGGTGGTGACCTTGACCTTATTTTCAAGGTCACCAAATTCATATAACTATTAAAACATCCTGTCTGTACTCTTATCTCCTGAACCAATAGCACACTGGTAAATGTATATGTCGATTTGGTGGTATTTAGGTGTATTGCCGGTACTTCAAAGACCGGAAGTGGTCGATATTGGTGTTAATACTATATAGAAAAGCATGCCATATGCCTAAAGGACTATAGAATTAGATCATTTTTAAGTGTTCAGTATGTGCATGGCGATTTATGTAAGTATTTAGGAATAGATTCGAGTACCGATCATTGAGATCGGTACTCAAATCTATGCCTAAATGCTTACATAAATCGCCATGTGCATGACAAATACTTAAAAATGATCTAATTCTATAGTCCTTTAGGCATATGGCATGTTTTTCTATATAGTAATAACACCAATATCTACCACTTCCTGCCTATGAAGTACCTGCAATATGCGTAAATACCAGCAAATCGACGTAGGCATTTACGAGTGTGAATAGCCAAGTTTTGACCAAACTGGCACAGATGCATTCATTGGGACCACTTTAAGAAATGATTAGATTTTGGTGAACTTAACTAAATTTTCAAGGTCCCAGGCTCATGTCATTTTGAAAAAGCATTGTCGGTACTCTTTATTCTGAACCAACGGCAAGAGTTTTTTTTATCAAACTGGCACAGATACATTAATGTGTGGACCTTTAGAAATGAATAGATTTTGATGACCTTGACCTAATTTTCAATGCCACTTCAGTTATATAGCTCAAATCAAAAAGTTTCTGTACTCTATCTTCCTAGCTAATTTCCCAATTTTGGCCAAATTTGCTTAGATACATCATTTGGAGGAATTTAAATCATAAAGTGCCACCTATAATTTGCAGCAGACGACATTTTTAAAATTTTGCCGCTTTTTCAAAAATAACAAATAAGGCATGATATTTCATGAGAATCGTAAATATCATACCTTATTTTCTTGAAAATTGGGAAAAATTTCGAAAAAATTGTTGTCTGCTGCAGTTGTGATTGGCGCTTTAAGGGTTAAGAAATGATTAGATTTTTGTGATCTTAACCTAATTTATCAGGTCATCATGAGGGTCTTATAACACTTAGAAAAGGGTTTGGGGGATATGTTTTTTTCTTTTGAAAACTCCATCTAGTTTTTCATACTTTTATTTTGGTGGTATCTGTTGACTTGTTTCAAAATTTAACTTTTCAAAAAATTCTTTGAGGAAAACTATAAAGCTCAACAATTCCAGCACCAGTACCTACTCTATTCATTTTCATGCATCGATTTTTGATTTTTAATACCATATGTATCAATACTGGAGGTTAATAGTTAGTGACCTTGATCTTTGACATCGATTGTTTGACCTTTGAACTTGATTGTTGCAGTAAGTGACAGAATACCGCTCTCATCAGAGCTATATAAAGTGCAGTCCCTTTATCACGCTATGTTTAGGGTCCAAAGGAATGGACCATGTTATTAATGAATTTTGTTATAAAGGGACAATTTTACAAAGGAGTTATAGGAAAATTACCATTTTATGGTCATTTTCCTATAATTCTGTTGTAAAATTCCATGGTAAAAAAAATTGGGAGCCACAACATGACCATATCATATTCATATCCATGTTGTAGCGATATATATATAAATAAACTGTAAATTCGGAAATTTTGAGAGAATTTTATTTTCACAAAATGCATTAAAGACATATTTGCCATGTAAAAAATTTGCAACTTTGGCATGATTTACCTACATCAGTAAAGGACAAAGAGTTCTCACTATTTCGCGAGTTTTTTTTTTTCGCAAAACTCAGCATCCGCGAAGTTTCGCGAAAATTTCCGAATTTACAGTAAAAGGACAGAACAGTACAATCATGTTTTTTTCTCTTTCATTAGGTTGGGTCAAAAGCTTCTGTTCCAGTGGTGAATATATTCCTGCAATTATCAGCGACAGTCGTACTACCATTACTCATAGGACAATGGCTGAGACAGATGCTGATTAGTAAAGTTGAAATCAAAAGAATTCCATGGGGTCAGATAGGAAGGTGAGATCTATAGAAGATATTTCTCCGAGATATTTCTTCAAAAAAAATGTTGATCCAGATTAGCTGGCTTAGCCATCTGATATAGGTCCACATTGTTTTTAACCCTTAAAGCGCCACCTATAATCTGCAGCAGACGACAATTTCAAGTTTAGCTGCTTTTTCAAAAATAACCAATCAGGCATGATATTTCATGAGAATCGTCTGCTGGCAGACGATTCTCATGATATATCATACCCTATTTTTGTCGAAAATTGGGAAAGATCTGATGGCACAAAATTTGTTGTCTGCTGCAGTCGTGATTGGCGCTGTAAGGCTTAATACAGTATGTGTATCAAATATATGTCTAGTCAAGCAATATTTTGAGTGTTAAATAATATATGTGATTTTTTATGTCCCCTAAGGGAGGCGTAAAGTATTCTGACTGTCCTCTCTCTGTCAATTAATCAGTTCCCATAGTGTCCGGAATACACGAGATACATGACCCGGACACTATGGGAACTGATTGATTGACAGAGAGAGGACAGTCATACATGTATCTCGTGCTTGAGGTAGGAATCCCATATTTATTGTGTGGCTGCATCTTTGGATTGCAGAGTGTTGCATACCATTTTCAGATCATTGTGACCTTGACCTTTGTTCTAGGATTATCATGTCTGGAGCATTTGAGGTAGGACCCCCAAATTTGATGTTTGTTTGGGTCACATTGACCTTGACCTCTGGCCTCAGTTCTAGAATAATCATGTCCAGAGCATATCTCATGTTTGGTATGTGGATGCATCTTTGGCTCGTGGAGTGTCACATTTTGTTTCTGGGTCACTGTGATCTTGACATTTGACCTCAGTGTAGAAAAAAAAGTTAAAAATGGTCTATCCAGCCTTGTCAAATAACTGTCTACAAATGTGTCACATGCTAGACCCATAACTTTTGGGGCATTTGTCTCGTTCTTATCTTAGACTATCAGTTTAAACATGTGTTTAGGGAGCTCAAAAGTCACAATTAATCTCTGCATGCTAGGTAATTTTTCATGCTATTGTTGTTATTATTCATGAAAATGTTCTGCCTTGGCAGCATCAATCCACTGAACAGAGAGGAGTGGGGATTGGGTGTTAGACACTCTAGCCACCTGCTGCCTACCCCAGTACCTGGGACACCTGCAGCAGTAGAAAAATAAACTCAGGATCAAGTCAAGTCAAAATTGTTGTCCTCTACTGGCCTTTTAAAAAAAGAACTTTTTTTAAAAAAAATATTCATTTTGGAACACTATCAGAGTGTCAAGCTGTTTGGATCCAGATCAGGACTGACATTCTGTCAGTCCTGATTTGACTCTAAACTGTTTGCAAAGGTTATCAGCACACCACTATCAAGGAAAGTGTTAAAGCGATGATTGACCTCAGTGAATCACTTTATATACCATTAACAGTGGGAGCGCGGTGGCTCAGTGGTAGAGTGCTTGACTCGAGACCGAGAGGGCCGGGGGTTCGAGTCTCACCGGCGTCACTGCGTTGTGTCCTTGAGCAAGACACATTAATCCTAGCTTAGTACTGGTTCAACACATGAAGACTCGTATCGACGTAGCTGAAAGATTGTTGACTGGGACGTAAAGAATCAAATCAAACAAAACAAAAACCATTAACATTTAAAAAAAAAGTCTTGTATTTTATCCAATATTTGGTTGCCTCGTACTGCAGCTGTGAGGTGAAGATGTTCCTGGGGCGTCAGCGTTTCACGAACTTATCTTTTTTTCCTTCTTTTTCAGTGGTATACTTCTTGTGATAATATTTGCTGCATTCTGTGATACCTTTACCCACAAAGACATCGATATTGATGCCTCTAGTTTATTTTTTGTAGTATTTTTAAGTAAGTATTTCTAACCAAAAATAGTAAGAGAGTATGATCAGGAAATACCACAATCACAAACTGCAGACAACCCCGTGGCAACGCGAGGAAGAGCCTCTCAACCATCAAGAGACACCAGGAAGACAAATTAAGCAAAGCAACCAGCTCTCTCTTCCCCATCAAGATGATTGCAATATTAGAATGGACATAAAGTAAGGTACAACAAAACATAGAACAATTACAGACTTCCATAATGGGGGTAACAATAAACAAAAAGTCAACAACAACAGAACAACCGCCTTAGAACGGACAGCAGTCTAAGCGAATGGGGGGGGGGGGGGGGGGGCTTAAATGCATTTTACTGGTACCAAATCTTTGCCCTAGATTCTGCTGTTGTTGAAGTACAAGAAATGTTCAGCCCGCATGGAGGCCATCTAACTAATGCTTCTAGGCCAAACAAAAAAATATGTACGTTTCAGGTTACATGAAATGTTAAAATAGGGACCGTAGGTGTGTATTTTTATATATTTTGTTAAAAATTTTTACATCGGTAAGATTGAGAATCAATATGGCCGAACTGGGAAATCTCTTGGAAATCCCTTGAAATGCTTAAAAAATATAGGGCCAGGGGCTTAAATTAGGTATGGTCGGGTAACGTGAAACACTCATTTTTTTAATTTTGCCCTTACAAACATGCTGGGCTCATTGAATAGAAATTATTACTTAAAATTAATGCCTCACACTTTTAACAGTCATGTTACAATTGGCTCAAATCCATGTATAGTGTGTACTTAACCCTTTACCCATATGCTATATTTAGAACATTGCATCATTTTCTATAATTAATTCAAATTTTCAAATATTTTCCAAAAAATAATTTTTACATTTCAGTAGTTTTGAAAATATTATGGAAAATTTGAACATTTTTTCCTCATGAGCAAATGCTCCATTTTTCTTTTTTTCCCCAAAATCTCACATTTTGAGGGCGTCCAAAGGTGCTTGTGTGGAGTAAAGGGTTAAAAGAAATGCTAACTGTACATAATGTTTGATAACTAGAGCCATTTCAAATAATACTTTCAAACTTAACAGTGAAATTAGCGTATAGAAATGAACAAGTTTTCATGTAGTTTGTCATGCATCTTGATGACAATCAAAGACTGCCTATTCTTTGCTTTTGACAGCTAATCTTGAGATGTTTCACTGGAATATATTGCTAAATTGGTAGTTGCATGGTTATTATTAAAACCTTGTACAGTAAAACCTGTGTAAAACGGCCACTCAAAAAAAGACAAAACAAAGATCTTTATGACAAATGGTAGCTTAATCACAGTAGATAATCACGTGACTTGCGGACAGTGCGCTAATCGGATGTTGCAAAGGATTTTGATGGAAAATCAATATATTTTCGCGTGTTGAAGGTGAGTGACCGCTTTTGTTTTGTGTTTTCTGCATACATGCGGTAATGAAATTTCCAAAACGACAAATGTTCTTTAACAACGCGCTATGAAAAATGTTTGTACCAAAGTAGAGATGTGAGAAAACTTGTAGATGGTTCATAAAACATCAAATCGTAGCAGGTTATCATCGGCAACTTGGTAAAATAATCCCAACCTGCATCAAACGTTTGTTGTTTATTTGCATAATAATGCAAAACCAAAGGGTTATTTTCAGAAATATGTGAAGAAAAATCAATTCCCCTTTATATAAACACGAACTTTTGGGCCAAATCTTCCAGAAAAGATGTTTTTAACTCCAATACTGTTATGCACCCGTTGCTTATTGACTGACCGCAATATCGATTCTGTACCCTATCAAGTACTGCTAAAGTAATTTTTTTGACTGACCGCAATACTGCCCCTGATGTGGGACTCGCTGGTCATCAGTGTACCGATTCGTGTACAAAAAACGATGAAAAAGGGTACTTTTTTCAAGCTGGGGTGTGCGCATCGCTGTCACCGTTTAGGCTAAAAGAAAAAACGCTATAATTTTAGTAGGAAAAGTTTTTTTTTTATAAATTTACTTACACGCTGTGATTATTGGATTATATCACAAATCCATCACTATTTTTTGATATCACAAAATAGATTTTTTTTTATTTCTTAAGATCGTTTTGGTATTTTAGTTCTTAAGAATTCTTATCGGCGGGAAAAGCTAATCGCCAAGCTTAAAGGCACACAAATCATGTGAGCCAGCACATGAGATTTAGATACTGTTGCAAAGGCTCAGACTGTGCAAATGTGACTCGCCAGCATACTCGCTGCCCGCATATGTGTCACTCAAATCGCTATTTGCGCCAGCACATGGGGTTGTGGTACTTATCGTATTGTCGAGTGCCGAAGGCTCAGGCGAGCCTGTGCAAATATGCAGACTCGACAGAGCCTTCACTTCTCGCATAAATGGCACGCATATTGCGAGCACGAGATTTTGGTAACGTTGTAATATTGTCGAGTGTGCAAAGGCTATTGATATCATATTCTTTTATATCACTAAATCGATTTTGATATCACAAAATGCGCTTGATTTTGTAATATCACACATTCGATTTTGTGATATCAAAAATCGAATTTGTTATTCAAAAAATCAAGCTCATTTTGTGATATCGAAAAATCGATTTTGTGATATCAAAACAAATATGATATAAAAAAAAATATTGATTTTATAGTAAAATGGCACCTGATAGTGCAGCGATATATGAGCCGCGACATGAGATTTCCAACAATCAAGTATGTGCGACCAGCAAAGCCTCAGATCAGCCTGCGCATACACAGTATTACACACGGTCTGATTATAGCTTGGATTAGAGCTATGCTAGTCGCTTGAATATTCTATGAGTGTTAAGCTACTGAATGAAATTCATTTGGAGTTTCTAAGCTTGAAAGGAGGCTGCACAGGCCAGGGTTTTTTCTCAGCATTTTGGGAACATGACCCGACCCCTAGAATTGGGAATTTTCGCGTCGTTTTATACAAAATTGGGAAAAAACACACCCTATAATAAAAACAAAAAATATAAAGTATTTCGTTTATTCAACTTCTTACTCTTCACTGACGCATAAACAAATTCTGAAATCTGATTTACAATCTGATTTACCATTTGTTGTGGGTGCTCAAAAGAACCCTCTTATTAAGATAGTTCTATAACAGTCGCTGGTCTGGAACTAGACATGTATCTTGTGTGCTCTGGGACCCATCAGACGATTGATTGTCATCGCTGCTGTCATGATTTGAATGAGTGTCATCACACTGAGAAGGTACACCAGCGAATGTCGACGGACAATTTTTTGTGGAAGCAGACGATTCGGCAATTTCGGCCGATGCTTCTACTTTTTCGGTCTGTTTGGGGGTGATATTTGCAGAATTCTCCGATGCTAATGCTTGCTGACGAAAAAGCACATCTATTTGTTTACTTGACTCCGTTTTTTTTTAGTTTCTTTCTGTAATATTTCGTATTGTGCGACATCGCGAAAATATGTTACAAGCTTTTCTTTTTTTGTTATGAGAAAGGTGCCCCGTTTAATCAAAATTAATACGCCAGAGTAGGGTACCAGTAAAATAAACCATGTGTGTTTATTACAAACTCCCCGGCACCTTCTCGAATAAATTCTGCTGAATTGCCGCAAAGGGACGTTACCGTTTGGGAGTTTGCAATATTTGGTTATTTCCCTTGTATCATTCGGACTGTTCGGACCCACTCTTTCAACCACAAACATAAACATCGTAAAATGGCGATATTTTGTTTTTTTATCTCCCGTTTTTTTTTGTTCCTTGAATTGGGAATTTTCTTATTCAAATTGGGAAAAAAACATACTTTTTGGCATTGGGAACACGACCGAATATCGGTCGTCAAAACGGGCCAAAAAAAACCCTGCAGGCTCATCTGAGTTTACACTTGTCAAAACGCAACATTGTTGGAAATTACATGTCACGGCTCATATTTCAAAAATAACTATTCTTTTCAAATGTTCTAGAGGGACCCAACTGTTTCCAGGAGGTGGGGGATCCAATTGCTTACTCATATAGCTTGTGATTTTCAGGGGGTCCAGATTCCTTGCCCCCCCACCCCCCCACTCCTCTGAATTTGCGCATGCATTTAATGCAAAATCATGCCGCTGAGATTGCGATGTGGGGGATTCGTATGAGCTTCACTCGCAGCTCGAGTGCGTAAATGAGGCCCTGAAGGGGGTGGGGGTCCCAGTATCCCAAATCCCTTTAAATATTTGGAAAAATACCCCATATCCCTAAAACAAATATGGCAAATATCCCAAAAAAATTCAGAAAGCATTGTATCCCCATATCCCTAAAATTGATCCAAGTATCCAGTATCCCTTGAAATATTTACAAATATATCCTGTATCTCTTTAAGTTTTTGGCCAATATCCCTGTATCCCTAAAACCCTTCGACGTTTTTCTTCACATTCATTGAAATTTTCAGTTATTATCTATAATGCAGTCAGCTAAAGCTTTTTTTAATGCAAATCACTCACTAGACGGTTCCATTGATGTCCGTTGGATGACACAAAATAATTGCAGAGTTCTTCATATTGGGACATTTCAAACCCCTTACATGTAAGCTCTGCCCTCAGATGTAGAAGCATAAATCCTATATTATATGGGCCTCGACGCGAGAAAACCTGTCTTCGGGCCCGGGGGTTTACGAGCACCAAAGGCGCAAACCAGCCTGCGCATATGCACAGTCTGATCAGCGCCTTTGCCATTCGCTTAATGAAAAGTATCATATATGAGGCCCTACCAGTGGTTTTGGGGAACAGGGGAACAAGGCCATTTATTTCAAGGGAACAGGGGAACAAATGCCATTTTTCAGGGGAACAAGCAGTGAAATTTGGGGAACACAAAATAATGTATGCAAATGATATAAATACTGTTATAAAGAACCTTTTTTTTTCATATCTAGACTTGCTAAAGCGAAATTTCAATTTCCTAGCTAGTCTCTGCAGCTTAGCAGGCTGGTTTGAATATCACACTGTCGGAAACCCCGAAGACAGGTTTTGTTTTGACGAGGCCCAATTGACATAGGAATCCAAAATTTGGTTTGTGGACACACCTTGGGGTAACATGGTGTCGTATATAGTTTCGGGGTCACTGTGACCTTGGTCTCTAGCCACAGTTTTAGGGAAAAAATCGTAAAAAGTGGGCTAACCAGCTTTCCTTAATCGTGTCGCATGCTAGATCAATTTTCATAACAAATCTTGTCCACTATAGACAATAAATGGTCGGGTGCTTAAGATTCAGCCACATAAAACTCGCTGGAAGCATGTGTAAATGGTAAATAAATCAAAGCTCAGAGTTTAGAAGAAACATTAATTATCTCTAATCATCTTTAAATATTTGAACTCGCCAATGTTGTTAATTTTTAGAACCATAATTCTCTAAATCAGTAAAGCCTATTGACACCTTCATCGATTGGTTTTTAAATCTAAGTTACTTGTTTATCTATTGCGCCATAGATTTCAACACCATGAATATATCCTGTCTCAGTAACCTTAAGAAAACTACCAGTTTTAAAGGAAGCATACAGATACTGCAATCGAGATATTGCGGCCAGTCTAAAACTACTTACCAGCGGTATTGCGGTCATTTTTCCAAAGGGGGGTCTGTCTCTATTTTCCCTGACAAATCAAGAAACCCGGTTCACTTGGCTAAAACTAGGATACAAAGGGCAAGGGCCTTTACTAACGTGTAGACACCAAGTAAAAAACATTAAATGCATATGCAATATTGATTTTATTCATGATTTTACAGTGGTCTGGCCGGAGATTATGTCATAATTAAAATGATAGAGTCGACGCTTTTAAGTCGCTTTTCAAAGCAGAGATGGTCGTAATGCATTATTTTGCTGATAGACTACAAGCAGGACCATTCGCAAGAACGTATATGCTTGGATATGAGCAAATGGTGCGCAAAAGGAGAATAAAATCACGAAAATATAGAGGTCACTCACCTTCAAAACGCCAAAATATATTGATTTTTCATCAAAATCCTTTGCAACATCCGATTAGCTCACTGTCCGCATGTCACGTGATTATCTACTGTGTTAATGAAGGCCGAAAGTATTGCAGAATGCTCCCCTTGGAGCATTCTGCAATACTTTTGACCTGCATTAAGAGATAATTGGTCTTGAAAACCAATTTTTGGTCTTTTTGAGAGTGGCCGTTTTCTACAGGTTTTATTGTATAGCCTTATGAAGTTAACATTTAGTTTTTTTTCTTTTGCAGTTTTAATGCTCCAGTGTTCTCTTCTATATTTTGTGTTTTACATCAGTAGTCGACGGTGGATGTCCTTTTCTAGGGCTGATACTGTAGCATTGATGTTTTGTTGTACTCATAAATCTTTAACTTTAGGTGAGTATATACACCCTTGTCTTAGAAAGTGATACACATATTTAGATAAATAAATGATTGAGTGTAAAATTGTATATATTTTCTTAACCATCAGTCCTAATGTATGTTTTGGGTGCTCAAAAGAACAGTCTCGTTCAGAGGGTTAATTGAATACCCAAAGCATATGTTTTGGTTGAGAAATAAGAAAAATGCTTTTTTTCAGATAAATGCATTTTTTAGTGTAAAATTGTAGTTATTCTCTTACCAATCTGTTTTAACATATGTTTTGGTGCTCAAAGGAGCTGTATTATTGAGACAGTTCTTTTGAGTACCCACAACATATGGTTTGGTTGAGAAATAAGAGAAGTCAAACCTTTCTTAAGCAATGTATGCTCAAGGCAGGTGCTTGCTTTATACAGGTCAATTTGAATTGAAACTGCTACTTTGGGAAATGAAAATTTTGACTTGAAGACAGATCGGGGGTGTCCAAATTAGTTTTCCATGTAGCAAAATTTAAACCTCTTGTAGCAAAACAGAGTAGAGCATCTTTGGCGAGCGGAGGCGGCATACATTTCTCTATTCCTAGAGCCCCATGTCAGCTTGCTATAACTCTATCCAATCTTTAGATCAACTTTTATTAAGAGTGGTATTGACTATTGAAGGTGTTAAGAAGTGGGTTTTAGCAATACCAACGTCTTTCCACCATCAATAGTCAATTATAATTTTCATTGTACACATTTAGTTAGATGCAAAATCTAGATACCATGTCCACTCACTGCTGTGTTCAGGCCAAGCTCAGGCTACTTGCCATAAGAGAGAGAAAACAACATTTCCTTGCAAGCGAACAGGTTGTTTTTATTACCATTCAAAGGCGATGGAATCTCTTGACTGGTATAAAATCTGACATGAATCAGTAAGGCTCTGGAAGTGTTTGTACACAATAATTTTTGAAAAGCTGTACTTGTTAAACAGGGGCCCTTTAAGCTCCAATCACAATAAATTGTTTGCTTAATTGCTTTAGAAACAATGAGTGTTGACCCAGATCAGACTTTTCCTGCAGGAGCATCCTTCAGGAGCAGTCTGAGCTGGGTCCACACCAATGCTTCAATTAGTCTATTAGGCTAGCAAATGAATGTAGCAGATGACTAAAGCCGACAACATTTTCAATGTATTTTTGCAGGCGCTTTAAAGGCTAATGTTTAGCCAATCTAAAAAAGGAAAACTATTCCCCCACCTGAAAAAACAACAAAAAAACAACAACAACAAAAAATCTAACTATGATAGCCAAACCAAAATGCTCGCCAAAAAGACGTGCAAATGAGTTGAAAATGTGAAATGATATGTTTAAATTAGGGCAAGTACGTTAATGTGCAGGTTCTCACTTAGATTTTGAAAGCAGGAGCCCATTTTAGTAGGACTGTCCCAAATCTGGGAATTCATGAATCGGTGGAGATAGATAGATACAAGGCCTGAAGGAATTGTGTGTTTCATGTAACCCGAATGCACCTATTCCCACCCCCCACCCCCCAAACACTAAAACTCTTCATGTCATAACTTTAAACAAAATAAAATTATTTTCCTAAGTACTGCCCCTACTTTAAATTTTCATGTAACCTGAAACACACATTTTTCTTAGCCCAATTATCATTATACTTGTAGCAGTCCTCTGTTTTGAGTAATCTTTTGCATGTGCGGACGGAGATCCAGAAAGATTTAATTGGGGACCGGTTAATGTAAGGATGTCGTTTCTATGGCGATTCCAATAAGGTTTTTCTGATTTCTGACAGTTTATGTTACTTGCTAGCGTAAAATTAGTTAACGTTATTGCCTTTTAATGATTTAAACTGAACGATAAATTGAACGATAATGTTCGTTTGTTTGACTTTCTCATTATTATACTTTTTTCAGTTTTTTCAGGGACTTTCTAAAAATAAAGAGACCTTGGTTTTTTCCGCTACCACGTATATTTCATAAATTGCACACTTGTACTTGTTGTGATGGACTGATGAATGATTTCATTTCGGACATTATCGTTTATGTATAGAATTTTTTCCAACAAATCACTCAGGCAATTCTAATTCATCAAAAAAAAGCTAGAAACATTGCCCCTTTTCAAGAGTTGATGGATAAACCTAGTTTGTCAATCAATATTTGCCCATGTGCTGATTTAATTTGCATATCCTGTAAGAGTGTCACAGTCTCCTTGCGATGTTCTGATTAGCCGAGAGCATAATAAGCCGTGCCTACTGCTTTCAAATTCAAAACAGGTAAACTTAACATGCCCTCTAGCGTGGATTAGCGGTGACCTTAAGATCTGTTTGGGGAAGCGAAATGGACTCCCACTGTCATTGCCAGATGAGGGTTATCAGCAGCCTCTATGTACCGTATTTCAATCAAATTCACTACTGAGATCAGACAACAATTTGTAAAATTGATGCTATATTTTAGAAAATTTGTGTTCAATTCGCAAAAGCATAATTCGCATTTTCTGGAAATCAATTCGCAAAAAAATGCAAAAATGTGACAGATGGACACCACTGACAGCTGATTGTATAATACAAATGGCTTTTAAGATAGGTTTGACTGTATACAAGTCTTAATTGTTTTGTGTTACTTAAGGAATTCCAATCATCAGGATCATATTTGCTGACTATCCTGGGATGTCCCTCATCTCAATACCCCTTCTAGTCTACCATCCAACACAGATACTCCTCGGAGGAACCCTTGTACCTTATGTCAGAAAGTGGATGCTGGAGGGGAAAGGGTATGTACATTAAAAATTTGCCTACACGTGTTGTCTGTTGATGACCTGGCTTTGCAAACTACTCGTGAAATATATAATTTCAATTCACAAGATGAAACAAATTTCATAACAGGGCTGGAAAATACTACTCATCCACTCACCATGGAGACTGGAAATTCTCATTGACGAGCAAACTTTTTTATCTGCTCGTCCTAAAAGGCAAGTGAAAATTGCTTTCAGAAAGTAAAGAATTTGTGGTAGAAACAGGAAAGAGTCCTATACACAAAGAAATTTGATTTATTTAGTCTGGAAACATCGTTATTGATTTGTTAAAGTCAGTAAACTGAATGTGTAAACTACTGTTGTCCATAGCAATGCTATCTGCCAAAACAAGGCAGACATTATATCATACTCAATAATAAATATCAGTAGTGCATTTTCTATCAGAAAAATTGAAAGCCAGTCCAGTAATTCCCCCCTAGGAAAAAATATTGGAGAAACCACGACATTTGCTTGTTTTTCAAGCCCAGGGAGGGATCTACAGGAGCCGATGACAGCAACTTTGGACCAAAACAAGGTGGTGGGGATACTGAAAAAACTTTAAGCAAGCTGCCGAACAAGCAAGAGAAAACTAACTCTGGCAGGACTTAACAAGGCAGCAAATTTTGAAACGTTTAAATGACAGGGGAGCTGGATGGAATTCCGTTAGACTGCAAGTGCTTTATTTTCTGAACTTGTTATAAATGCCTTAAACAAATATTTATCACTGTTTAAAACAGTTTTTATATTACTTCAACACTTTCTATTACCCTCCCTACTGTATGAAATGAATGGTAAAACCTGACTACATGTATTTGGTCAGATCTTTGGTTTTCAAATATTCTGTGGCAATTCGATGTAGGACAAGCAGAATCATGTAAGGAGGAGTAAAAATTTTATGGCACTCGTCCAATTGGACAAGTGGACTTTGGAAAAAAATTCCAGCCCTGCATAATGATATTCATTCCAAAGATTTGAGTTAAAATATTAACCTCTACCTACTGTAAATAAAACAATTAGACATTTGTAGCTTTCCTTCCGAAAGGGATTAATAAAATACTTATATTTGTTGTCTTTAACTCTTTGCCTCCTTGTGTTGTCTGCTGATAACCTTTGCAAACAGCTTGGACCCAAACATTGCTCCTAATCTGGATCCAAACTGTTGACAGTATGATGGTATTCCTGAAAGAGTTTTTCGAAAAAGTTGATTTTGAAAAAATCAGCAGACAACAATAAGGCATGCAAAATTACCCAAGGGGCAAAGATGGGATAATGACCAAATTTTCATGTCAATTTATCATCATCAACTTTATTCAAAAGGTGAAATGTTAGGTTGGGCCGATTACGTTTGAGCCGAAATCATACCATGACGGAATATGAAATGAGCGGACAACCATAGAGTCAAAATAGCGGATAGATAATTCATTTAAATGAGCGAATTTCCCAGGTAATGACCTTTAGATAAAAGTATTGATATGCCCCGGTATCGGACTTGTGCGAATAAGTGATGCATACGGATATTACACCATTGCATTTTAACTTACTGGTAAAGCTGATGCTTTCATCATGGATATTCAACGGGCATGACAGTTGTTTGATTCAATGTAGATTACCTTTGTTGTCAGCCTGGCTGAGTATGAATGTGTATGCATGAGTGCAAACTCGAGTATTTCTTGAGTTTTCATCGCAACCGCGAGTTCTCAGTTGACATGTCGGCCATGCTGATTTTGTGTATTGATTACGAAGTGAAGCATGCTGGGACTTGTTGCTAGGACAGAATGTAAACAAAGGCCGTCTGTCAAGCCGAGAATTCTGCGTTTGTGAAGCATTATTAAAGTATTCCCATCAAAGAACTTATTGTAAACGTACTGGTCATTTAGTTTATTCAATTCCCTACAGTTATTGATTGTTTATTTGTAAAGTTTAATACACCGTTACTGTGTATTCTGTATTTGTCGCGATGACCCGTAGTTTGTTATTATTGTTCTGGTGTAATGGCGGGTCCAGCTAGCCGTATCCTGGGTAGCGCGCGTTATCACACAACTTTTAGATGTGTGATCACGCGCTCTCGCAGTTGTTTGCTGTGTGTTTGCCATCACACTAGAATATTTGTGTGAATGTGTGCGCGAGTAGTATATAAGGAAGAGCGCACGAGAACACAAGGACTTCACATTTTTGGCTTCATAGAGTACGCATCGCTAGAGACGTCTTTTGCATTTTCGACTCTAAATTTGCTTTAAATATACAAACAACTTATTAAATTATTAGATTAAATTATTTATTAATACACACTAAGGTAATTTGGACATTTTTGTCTCTGGCGGGAGGAATTAGATTTAACTTAGACGAAAATTCAGTGTTTTAGATAATTATTAGGCACAGGCTCTAATGATCAGATCATTATCCATATATTTTATCTTCATGCAACTTGTGCTCTCGTGACACCCCATCGTTCATTGAAATATTGTAAGTTTGAGAGAATTACTTAGCCAGGCCAGCTTGCTGTTTTGGAGTTAGTATTTCTATCTGATTATTTCACGCTACTATTGATTGAAGAAAGATTGTTTATAAGTTCTATAAACGTGTCACAACCTTTTTTTTTGAAAGATTATTTTTAATTACATATGTGAACACGTTTACACGTCGTTTCTTGTTTCATTCCCCCTTTTATTTGGGATAAGAAAAACAAACACCCCAGTGAAGTCCATTTCCTTTTATTTCCCCCCTTAACAAAGCTAAACACACCCAACAACACTTGTCAGTCATATGCTGAGACGCATTCATAGCTGCCAAGACCAATAAAGGCTCGGCACGTAACAGTATTCACTCAGTTGTATTACCTGTAATAGCCAATATTGCTCAGTGCTTAATAGGTGATTGAGAGCGCATTACAGTGGCGGTACCAGAGGGGGCTCGCTCCCCCTCCCCTCTATTAAATATCCTATGAAAATGAAATAATTTGGTCTCACTGAGAACAAATTATTTCATTTTCATGGGATATTTAAGATAAATGAGATAAATCAGCAAAGCGAACCCCACACCCCTTTCCAGCAAACAATGATCCATCCCTGCATCTGGATGTTTACTTAGAAAATTCGCTCATTTGAATGATTTGAACATAATATAAGCAACATTTATCAGTTTAAGGTGCAACAGTTCAGTTGATATGAGAGGTGACTGAAAACAGGTTTTACAGTTCACCCCAATTTCACTATTGAGTATTTAACCATTTAATTATAATTTCGGGGAGATTTACGCTTGAGCGTATCCGTAACACGAAAGAGCGGATTTTTTTTACGAAAGAGCGGAGAAACATAAGGCAAAAGTGTGGATTTTAAAATCATTCAAATGAGCAAATTTTCAGGTTATGATCTTTCATATAATAATTACTATATGTTGCCCCCTGCTCACCAATTTCAGCCCAGATTTCTGGAGAGAACTTCGAACTTTGAGTTACATAGTTTTCCAATAAATAGTCTGCATATTTAGAATCAGTCGTCTTCCGGCTTGGTAAACATGAATCTTTAGACAAACTGCCTTCTACATCATCTTGACTCAAGAAGGTGATCCCAAACAAATATTTCAACTGTTTGCCTGTTCCATGCCTTACTGCTGTCCTTGTACATGTACTCTTGACCCAGTCTGTATTTTTATCCACCAAGCTTGTCCTAGTAGATAGAACCTGCAATATTCCGTAATAGGTGATTGGGCGCATTATGGAAAAATCTTTATCAACATGGTCAATGTGGCTCAGTATTTGATATCTGATAGGTGATTGAGGGCAAATTGTGGGTGATCATCTACCACTCTTTTGGGTACATGGGTTGTCACCCATTTCATACTCCGCTATTGTAAGGTAATTCACCCTAATTATGATAAAAAATTATTTTCTTATTTCTCAACCAAAACATATGTTGTTGGTACTCAAAAGAACCATCTCAATGAGACGGTTCTTTTTAGCACCCAAAACAAATGTTAAAATGAATGGGTAAGAAAATATTGACGATTTTAAACTCAATTTTTTTTGTAAATTTGGACCTATGTAATAGCAATTCATTTCTTAAGAGGGGAGGAAGACGAAGGTATGTACACAATTGTGGGAAAGTAACATGGTAGCACCATATGAAAAGATACCTTATAGCATTTGTTAAAAGACTTGCAACTGAAAAATGATCATGACTTCTCAGATGATGGGCTGTTCGGAAAATATTGCCTACAATTTTTCGCTCAAAAATTTTGCTTGATAACTATACGTATGCTCTAAGGTATCATTTTCTTTGCTGCTGCTTGATTGAATGCCTCCAAAAGGTTTGAAAAATGAAAACGAAAGATTGTCACACATTGTGGGATGTTACATAAAGTGGAATGTTATATATACAATATATAGTGGAATTTAATATAGTCAAATTAATACCAGGAAATGAAATGGAAAAGACAGAATGATTACACATGGTAGGATGTTACAGAGTGTGGCATATTCTAACAGTGGAATTGTGATATGGGGACAATCAATTAAACCCTTAGCCTGCCAGTCACGACATTTGTTGTCTGCTCCTCTTATCTGCTTATGGTCTGAGGTAGCTTATATTGCAAACATTGGGGACCCAGATCAGACTGCTCCCTTGAGAGCAGTCTGATCAGGGTTCATATTGTTTGCTTCAATGAAAAAACTTGTCTGAAGAGCACTGAATATATGCAGCAGATGTGAAAAGCAGATTACATTTTCAGGACTAAAAATTGTGGCGGAATAAGGTTTAATGCATTGAAACTAACATTTATGATCCTCATTTTTGCATTTTATCTTGTTCCAAACCAGAAATGAATTTCATAAGATAATGAATGCCATGTGTTCTTTTCAAAGAAAGTGATGCCCAATTAGTGTCATGTTAAATTTGAACTGAATACATAGGGTTCATTAGTTTATGAACCTCCAAAAAAATGAAAACACATGTCTTATATTTACATATCATATATAGAATTTATAAATACTTCAGGATGAATAACAATTAAATCTTCAATGTCACTGGCCGCACTGTGTTGTGTCCTTGAGCAAGACTATATTCTCGGCTTAGTACTGGTTCAGCCCAGGAAGACCCGTCCTGACATGACTGAAAAAATGTTGACTGGGACATAAAAAATCAAAGCTAACAAAAAATCTTTAAATTTTTAGTCATTTTTTAATGATTTTGTTAGAACGTAAAATTTTTTGTTTGTTTGATTGATTCTTTACATTCCAGTCAACATTGCTTCAGTCATTTCGGGAAGGATCTTCCTGGGTTGAACCAGTACTAAGCAGAGGATAGAGTGTCTTGCTTAAAGACACAATGCAGTGCCTTCGGTGAGGCTCAAACCTGCAAAACCTTTTGATCTAAAGTCAAGCACTCTATCAATGAGCCTCTGCACTCCTCAGAACAGCCACTGTGGGAGCGCAGTGGCTCAGTGGTAGAGTACTTGGCTCGAAACCGAGGGGCCGGGGGTTCAAGCCTCACCGGCGTTGTGGTCCTGAAGCAAGACACATTTATCCTAGCTTAGTACTGGTTCAACCCAGGAAGACCCGTCCCCATTTAACTGAAAGATTGTTGATGGGACATAAAGAATCAAATCAAAAAAACAAAGAACAGCCAATGTTAAAATGAACCTTGGAACAGCCAATGTTAACTTGAACAGCCAAATGAAGCAAGCACAAGGCTTCTTTTGCATGTACAAACCGCAGTCAATCATATAACTGCTGGCGAATGAATTCAATTTGAAGCAAGAAGCACATGCAAGTGATCTTGGCTGTCAGTCAAATTTTTGTAGTTCATGAGATCATGAATACAGTAAAACCTGTCTTAAGTGGCCACTCAAACATAGAAAAGACAAATGGTAGCTTAATGAAGGTTGAAAGTATTGTAGAATGCTCCCTCCCCTTGGAGCATTCTGCAGCAATACTATAGACCTGTATTAAGCGATTGTGGGTCTTGAAAACCAATTTTTGTCTTCTTTTTTAGTGGCCGCTTAAGGCAGGTTTTACTGTAGGTGCGAAAATTTAGATTCACAAAAGGTTGCATTGAAAATGTAAATATTTGATATTGGTTCCAAGAATAAAAATATCGCTATGTTATGTCTTGAAATATTTGTCTTTTTCCTCGGGTATACAGTTTACAAAAATTGGGTTTTACTAACATAACAAAAGTATACCAGAAACACAATTTATACAGGCATACTCGAACAAAATGCAGGTTCAACTTTTTGACTACTAGTGATGTCTGCTGAAAACATTTGCAAACAGTTTAGACCCAGGTCAGGATCGACTAAATGTTGGGCCTGATCTGGATCGGAACTGTTTAACACTGATGTTATTCCTGAAATAATTTTTTGAAAAAGTTGATTTTGAAAAAAATCAGCAGACAATAAAAATGAAAAATTACCCAGTAGGCAGAGCCAAGAAATTCATTTCATTTTTCAGAAAGGATGTCACCGGGCCGCGTAGCACAGTCGGTAACATGTCTGACTGCAGATATGTATCTGACTGCAGATCCAGGGGTCGCGAGTTTGATCCCAACCCCGGTCCCATACTTTCATTGAGATTGATCATGAAATAATTTCTAAGGCCATTCTTCTTCCTTCCCCTGATTCAAGAAGGGTTGTTGTCAGTTACAAGCGAAAGTATGTACACGAAGTACTGGTTAACCCCTTAGTTAAGCTTGCCCAGGAAAAAAGTGTGGTTAAGTGAACTGGCTGTCCTGACATGACCATAGCTGTTGACTTGGGACGTAAAGAATCAAACCAAACAAACATAAAGGGTGTCACATTAATTTTGAAATTTATCCTCTCATGAACCTCCAAAAAGGAGTTTCATCTCTTATGTTTACATTATTTTATTTAATTTGAATTAAACTAGTTGAGGAAAAGCGATCAAATGCAAGGCTTGCCAAGCATTTTATTGCTTTTTCGCGACAAGTTTTATAGATACAATAATACAGGAGCATGTGTGTTAGATTCTATTTATCTTTAAAATGACTTTGAAATCACCTTTTTTTGGCATGAAAACGTTAAGATATTATCTTTAAGTACACAACCTTGTTATGGACGTCATTACATAATGTCAGGAAATATGTAAACCTCCTGATCTAATATCAGTTGACCATTTTTAAAACATTTAAAATTGTTAATATTTGTAGGCATACTGCATGTTTGTTTTATTTGAATTTCATATG
This sequence comes from Loripinus fragilis, assembly GCA_964019695.1. Classification (NCBI taxonomy): domain Eukaryota; kingdom Metazoa; phylum Mollusca; class Bivalvia; order Lucinida; family Lucinidae; genus Loripinus; species Loripinus fragilis. The sequence goes on from OZ026521.1 coordinate 70,020,794, forward strand.
TTCAGGATTTTGGAAATTTCCAACTGTCACCATTGGTATTGACAATGTATCTTAAAAAAGTTTGAACACTTGTTGCCTGCCAAAAAGCACAGACCCAGATCAGACTGCTTCTTCAATAGAAGCAGCCTGATCAGGATTTTGCCTGTTTGCTATTCTTACAAGCATTTGGTTAATTCCAGCATTGACAGCCAAGTGTTCAAAATTTTAGAACATTTACCATATATGTTTTTCAGATATACCTCAATTGGTACAGCAACAGTCTAGGAGTGAATCTGCGCTAGTCTAAACTGGAGACTTATCTCAAGTTCATACATTACACACTTTATATCTATTGACCAACTCAGGTGGGGAGTAGACCAACTCAGAAGGGGAGTTGAATACAGAGGATGATCTATGCCTTATTACAGCAACAGTCTAGGGGTGAAACTGTACTGGAGGGTAATCTCAAGGTTATTACACACCTGAATATCTATTAAAGACCAACTCGAGCGGGGAGTTGAATACAGAGGAGGATCTATCTGTACCAGGACATTAACTCTCCGTGTCGTCTGCTGACTAAGCATTACAAACAGTTTTGGACCCAGATCAGGCCCGACAAAACATAGGGCTTGCTCTGGATCCAAACATATATAAAAAAATTGATTTTAAAAAATTACTCCTAGGCAAAAAAAGGAATGCCTCAAATATTTAAAAAAAAATGCAATGCCCTACTCATCCAACTTTTTGTTTACCTCTACCCCCAAAATGGCAGCAATTGTTGGCATTATAACATTATATAGATGAAGAATCAGACCTAACAGGGTTCACACAGGCTTGAAAAGTACTTGAATGTAGAGGGCTTTCTTGAAAAGTCCTTGAAAATTAAATCTGCCTTGAAAAGTACTGGAAAATTAAATCTGCCTTGAAAAGTACTGGAAAATTACTCAAAGGCCTTGGAAAGTCCTTGAATTCTTCTATTTTATGTAGGACTTAACACTGTTGATAGAGATCTAAATCAGCATAAACTTGTTATGCCTTTATTTGGTACAGCAAATGCTGCACCAAATAAAGGCACAATAATTTTATGCTCATTTTCTAGTTCTAATTTCTCCATTATCTCAGTCTAGCATTTTTGAAGAATAATTTTAACACTTCGATCAGTATTTTTCCTAAACTTTTAGTCCTTGAAAACTGTAAAATAGTCTTGAGAAGTCCTTGAATTTTACTCAAGCTTCCCTGTTTGAGCCCTGCCTAATTTAGATTTCTAGGACCACTGGATACATCAGCCTGGGTGTTTAAAGGAGGCTTTGGTGAAGATATAAGTACCAAAATCTTATGTACTGACCCAAATTCAGTTAACAGCTAAGGCCAGAATTTTTTTAATAGTTGATTTACAGGAAATTTTTTTCAGATCTAGGGTTTGGGGGATGAAAAAAAATAAAAAGCTCTAAAAATGACCAGTTGACTAATCATTTTCAGAGATTTTTTTCTCTCTTTTTTTATATCTCCAGAAAAAACAGTAAAACTGGTAAGGTAAACCAATAGTCTGTATTAAATGTTTAAATATTTTAGCATTTTCCTAAATATCTGGACAGGACAATCACTTTTAACAGTGTCAATCTCAAAAATACACAGACAGAACCTCCAAAATATATTATTTTTTCAACGAAAAAAATTATATTTAGAGTCGGTGGATAAAATATAAAAATAATTTTAGAAACTAATTTTTTTTTCTCTACTTTACGGAAATTTACAGTAGGAGGGTTCGTGAATCAACTAATAAAAAAGTTCTGGCCTAATTTGATTTATGTTTCTCTGTATGTTTTTTCATAACATCATAATGTATTTATTTATTTGTTTTACATGTACTGTCTTGCCAGCCGAGAGTGACATGATCTCATTGTTTTGTTTATAGGGTTATCAGGGACTTATAATCGATAGATCACTTGTGTATTAATCCTATCCTCAGGATAGTATTACGGTAAATGTTCTAAAATTTAGAACACTCTAAAATTACGAACACCTAAAATTATCGCCGAAAATAATTTTTAAAACATCCTAAAAAATCGAACACTGCCCTTTTTCGGAAAAATGAATTTCTAAAATTACGAACACACGTTATTTTCGGCGGAAAACCGATGTCGGTTTATCTGTTTGTGTCCCATCTGTGTTCGGTATACTTCTACCGTATAGCACGTGAGCGGTAGCGACATTTGGAAGGTTCCATTCTACTTAGATGGGTAATCTGGCACGTGCCGTTCTATTTCGCATGCCAGCGCGCGACGTTATACGTTATACATTATTCAAGGTCGCCAGCATTGACGAACTTGATGCAGGGACAAGTTCCTGCAACGATTCTGAAACTGCTTTGACTAACCCTATTGAGTATATGTATCCACCCAAATGGCTGAGATCATTATTTATTACTGACCAAACATTGACCTTCAGGCGGCGATTCAGCTAAATGAACGTGAATTATGCACGTTGACACACGCTGAGCAATTCTCAATAGTGTGCTGTACATGTGACACGTGCTCGTTTTTTTCTAAAATACCAGCCCCGAAGAGAGGGAGTTGCGGAAAATGAGACGATCACTTAGGCGAGAGAGAATAAGATAAGTTGATGAATAGTGATTGTCGTGGACGTTTGTAACACAAGGGGTCATTCGGTTACGTGCAAAATGGAGAGAAAATCGTGCAACTTCGCATGTTTGTTTTTTCTCACCCAGACATCCAGTGCGGAAAAAACAGCATTTAATATTTTTACCGACATGCCTGCAAGAACTCACACGTGGTCATCATCTCATTTTTATTCACGGTACATTACCGTTAACTTAAGGCTTAAATATGTGTGAGACTGACACCCCTACCCTCCCCTCCCTTTTAAACATTTTAAAGGATTTCCAAGTGCGGCAATATGTCCAAGCCGCGTGCGACACGGAGGGCAATTCTGTCATTCTATGAGTGTGCTCTTTTCTTAAACACAGCTCGGACCCGACATGAAATCAACTTGCGCGGAGCCCCATATGAGCTGGTAAAGACCCTGCTGGAATTTATGACAGATGTGATCAGCGAAGGCTCAGGAGAGCGTGTGTGTTTGCACAATTTCGTCAGGGTCTTGCTCACTAACAAAGTTTAAAGTGGATGAAGACTCTAGCCCAATAAAAATTCTAGACATCTACGTACGTTGTCTTTAAAATACTTGTCAGTACATGTAATAATGGCTATTCCTATTAATCAAAAACATCAAATTCCTCAAAATGGAACATTTTAACAAACTGTTGAGCCGATCGCGGCGTGTCTGTTTGTCCTCATGAAACTGCACATGGAAGGTCCTACGAGTGCATTACCGGTATAATGTACGCACAGACGCACATACATGTACCAAGAAATAAATTGATTATAGCACGACTCTGCATCTTGATGAATTTAATATTTACATATTTAATTTCATGAAATAAGCCAGTTCATGAGATTATGGTACCTATCGCATATGCAAGCAGCAAAGGCTCAGACGAGCCTGCGCATCCGCGGAAAATCGCCAGCGCCTTAACTGCCCACATACACAATGAAGGTGTATGCCGTGGCTGTGAATTTAAAATCAGTAAAGCCATTGAGATGATCTGGACATCTCGGAATTTGCTTTATTTTCCACACGTCCGACATTGTTCCATGCGAAGATCAGCCTGTGCACCACGCAGTCTTATCAGCACCTTTGTTTCTAGAACAAAATGTTGAACATTTTGTCGGGCAAGTTCTGGGCCCAAACTGTCTGCTAAATTAATTTGTCACAGCCTCTTTTGGGGGGAGGGGGATGCCTCCTAGGTCCCACCCTAGGTCCGGCACTGCTAATAGTATCAGCAGCAGACAAAGGGACAGGGTAATGGTTCACGGACATGTTTGAGATCAAAGAAGCCGACTATCAGACTACGTGTTGTTGTTGTTTTAAGACTCGGGTAGCAGGCGGTGGCTGTGTGGCGCACGAAAGCGGACTTAGCAAACAAAACATAATTGCCTAGCTGTGTCTCCTTTTCATGGGTTTGCATGAAATGAAAAAAAAAGAATTTCAGTGAACTCGAGCATGAAACGGCGCACTGCATGCATGAAAAACTAGATTTGTGGTACTTGTCTGAATTTTTCCTTTTCTTTGAGATATGAATGTACCCAGTGTATCGTACGCATCGGCTCGAAGCCAATATATCATAAATTGAGCCGCGACACAATGTGGCAGACTCAGACGAGACTGTGCAGCCTCCTTTTACGCTTACAAACTCCAAACGATGTTCAGTCAGTAGCTTAACACTCATAGAATATTCAAGCGACTAGCAAAGGCTCGGACCAGACTGTGCATATGCGGAGGCTAATCTGAGGCTTTGCTGGTCCCACATACCACATTGTTGGAAATCTCATGTCACGGCTCAATTATATTCTTCGAGGCATCGGACGCAAAGTCGGACATTCGCTTACATTATTAATTCTTAATCTGATTTGGTTTGGCAAGACGTCGGAGATCTTCTGGATCCAAACTATTTGCAAACTTTGAAGCAGGTGGTAGAGAGAGAGAGAGAGAGACTAGCGCTTGCATAAGAATCTCTTTTAATCTCGAAAAATATCATGTATTGGTGCTGAAAATGATACTTGGAGATGCTTCTGGTGCACATCGGCTTTTGCACGACAAAATCGGATATTCGACAGTATTGATGCTTTGCGTGTTCCCAAATGTTTAAATTGACGAAACATTCTTTCCTGAATTCCATTCGGATCTGATCTGGATCCGAACTCTGACAACGTTTTTTAAGGGAGAGAGGATCCAAATATCAATAAAAACCGGGCCATTATCGGCCCGCCAGTGAAACGCCTTTAAATGGCGTTTCACTGGCGGGCCGATGATGAACCAACATTGAATGCTGGCTTGGTAGTTTTGAGAATTTCAGGGGATCCAAGAAATTCTATATTTTTGTGATTTTTCAGGTGTGGGGGGTCCAGACCCCCTGCCCCCCCCCCCCCCCCCCTCTGGATCCGCACATGGGACCAGACTATGTCTACACTTATTGAGATATACTGAAAACCCATTTCATCGTGCGCATCGGCTTTTGTACGACACATTGCGTACTTTCTATTGATCGACAAGTAGAGACAGAGAGAGTTCTTTTTGAATTTCGTCATTTTTTTTAACTCAGAGAACTCGTCTACGTATTTCAAAGATTCGTGTATATCTTTGCAAAAAAATTTGATCGACGAGATGTCCCTGTGTATTGAGTGACTGTATTACATTACAAACGGCATTTGCGCAGATGGAGAGCAAGCGAAATTCTGAAAGAAGAACGAAAGTGTAGCGAATCCATCGGTAGTCTGAGGTTAAACAAGTGGACTTCTACGACTTGTAAGTAAACTGAGTGACATAACATGCACGTGCCTGGCTCTCGACATGGCAATTACCGCACGCGCTGGACATTTTACTGACTCAGTCCGCAAGAATTTAGCGGCTGTTGAAAAGAAAAATGAGAAGATAGCGCAGAATCATATCGCCGTGTTTTCAACACGTTTCTACCACATTTTTACATGCATATATACCGTTTTTGCTCATGATAAAGACCACATTCCAAAATTACGAACACTAGCACTTTTTCTGAAACGTAATTTCTAAAATTACGAACAGCGGAAAAAATAATTCATTTTTAGTGTTCGAAATTTTAGAACATTTACCATAATACACAAGTGATCAATCAAAACACGTTTGCTCATTGAAGTGTACACGTTAGTGTTGTACTTAGCACTTGTAAACTAAGTATTATGTCACTGTCACTCTTGGTTGGCACTACAGTATGTGGGCCTTGTCGCGAGAAAACCTGTCTCCGGTGTTTGAAACAGGCAATCCTCTAAACCTCCTGCTTAGCTACAGAGACTAGCTAGAATATTGAAACTTCATATCATGTTGCCATGAGTCATGAATAACAAAGGCTCAGACCAGACTGAGCAAATGCACATGCTGGTCTTACCTTTGTTGTTCCCATGCAAGTCAGGTTTTCTCACGTCGAGGTCCAAATATTAATTGTTAGACTGGCTCCCGTCCTTAAAACAATTTTTTCTCAATATGTCATATCATGTACTTGTAGCCAGTCTAACTGTGATGGCTCTGTTTTAAAACAGAGCCATCAGAGTTAGACTGGCTACTAGTATATGATGACACATTGATGAAAAATTGTTTAAAGGACGGGAGCCAGTCTAGTTAATTGTGGGAATATTTGTTTTCATATACGGTAAATGTTCTAAAATTTCGAACACTCTAAAATTACGAACACCTAAAATTATCACCGAGAATAATTTTTAAAACATCCTAAAAAATCGAACACTGCCATTTTTCGGAAAAGTGAATTTCTAAAATTACGAACACACGTTATTTTCGGCGGAAAATCGATGTCCGTTTGTCTGTTTGTCCCATCTGTGTTCGGTATACTTCTACCGTACAGCACGTGAGCGGTAGCGACATTTGGAAGGTTCCATTCTACTTAGATGGGTAATCTGGCACGTTCTATTTCGCATGCCAGCGCGCGACGTTATACGTTATGCATTATTCAAGGTCACCAGCATTGACGAACTTGATGCACGGACAAGTTCCTGCGACGATTCCGAAACGGCTTTGACTAACCCGTATATGTATCCACCCAAATGGCTGAGATCATTATTTATTACTGACCAAACATTGACCTTCAGGTCGCGATTTTATGCACGTTGACACACGCAGAGCAATTCTCAATAGTGTGCTGTGACACGTACTAGTTTTTTTTCTAAAATGAGAGAGAGAGAGAGAGAGAGAGAGAGTTGCGGAAAATGAGACGATCACTTAGGCGAGAGAGAATGAAATAAGTTGATGTTAAGTGATTGCCGTGGACGTTTGCAACATAAGGGGTCATTCGGTTTCGTGCAAAAATGCAGAGAAAATCGTGCAAGTCGCATTTTCTTCTCACCGAGACACCCAATGCAGAAAATAAAGCCACCGTACATTTAATATTTACCGACATACCTGCAAGAACTCGCACGTGGTCATCATCTCATTTTTATTCACGGTACATTACCGTTTACTTAAGGCTGAGATATGTGTGATTCTCAGGTTATCCGACTGACACCCCTACCCTCACATCCCTTTTAAGCATTTTAAAGGATTTCCCAGTTCGGCAATATGCCCAAGCCGCGTGCGACACGGAGGGCACTTCTATCATTCTATGCGTGCGCTCTATTCTTGAACACAGCTCGGACCCGAGCATGAAATCAACTTGCGCGGAGCCCCATATGACTGGTAAAGACCCTGCTGGTACTTATGACAGGAGTGAACAGCGAAGGCTCAGGAGAGCATGTGTGTTTGCACAATCTCGTCAGGGTCTCGCTCACTAACAAAGTTTAAAGTGGGTGAAGACTCTAGCCGAATAAAAATTCTAGACATCTACGTTGTCTTTAAAATACTTGTCGGCGGTTTTCTAAGTCCACGTAATGATGGCTATTCCTATCAATCAAAAACATCAAATTCCTCAAAATGGAACATTTAAACAAACTGTTGAGCCGGTTTGTCCTCATGAAACTGCACATGGAAGGTCCTACGAGTGCATTACCGGTATACTGTACGCGCAGACGCACATACATGTACCAAGAAATAAATTGATTGTAGCACGATTCTGCATCTTGATGAATTTATATTTACACATTCAATTTCATGAAATAAGCCAGTTCATTAGATTATGGTACCTAGAGCATATGCGAGCAGCGAAGGCCCAGACGAGCCTGCGCATCCGCGGAAAATCGCCAGCGCTTTAACTGCCCACGTACACATAGAAGGAATGTAGATGAAGGTGCATGTCTTAATTTTGGGTAATATAGCCCCACTAAGTGGCTGTGAATTTAAAAACAGTAAAGCCCTGAGATGATCGCGACATCTCGGAATTCGCTTTATTTACCTCACGTCTGTAGATGTATGTACCCCGACTTTGTTACATGCGAAGATCAGCCTGCGATGCTATGTACCCCGACTTTGTTACATGCGAAGATCAGCCTGCGCATCGCACATTCTCATCAACACCTTTGTTTCTAGGACAAAAAATAATCATTTTGTTGGGCCAGATCTGCGCCCAAACTGTCTGCTAAATTAGTTTGTCACAGCCTCTTTGGGGAAGGGGTGCCTCCCAGGCCCCGACACTGCTAATAGTATCAGCGGCAGACAAAGGGACAGGGTAATGGTTCACGGACATGTGTTTAAGATCAAAGAAGCCGACTATCACACCACGTGTTGTTGTTGTTGTTTTAAGACTCGGGTAGCATGCATTGGCTTGGGCGCACGAAAGCGGACTTAGCACACAAAACATAATTGCCTAGCTGTGTCTCCTTTTCATGGGTTTGCATGAAAAAAAAAAGAACAATTTCAATGAACTCGAGCATGAAACGGCGCACTGCATGCATGAAAAACTAGATTTGTAGTATTTGTCTGAAATTTTCCCTTTCTGTGAGATATGAATGTACCCAGCGTATCGTACGCATCGGCTCGAAGCCAATTTATCATAAATTGTGATTTCCAACAATCTGGCATTTAAACGAGTGTAGACTCAGACGAGCCTGTGCAGCCTCCTTTTAAACTTACAAACTCCAAACGATGTTCAGTCAGTAGCTTAACACTCGTAGAATATTCATGCGACTAGCAAAGGCTCTGATCAGACTGTGCATATGCGCAGGTTGATCTGAGGCTTTGCTGGTCCCACATTGTTGGAAATCTCATGTCACGGCTCAGTTATAATGGGCTTTCGAGGCATCGGACGCAAAGTCGGACGTTCGCTTACATGATTAATTCTTGGTATGCCCCTGATTTAGTTTGGCAAGACGTCGGAGATCTTCTGGATCTATACTTTTTGCAAACTTTGAAAGTAGGTGAGAGAGAGAGAGAGAGAGAGAGAGAGAGAGAAAGAGAGACTAGCGCTTGCATACTAATCTCTTGTAATCTCGAAAAATATGTATCGGTGCTGAAAATGATACTTGGAGATCCTTCTCGTGCGACTCGTGCGCATCGGCTTTTGCACGACAAAGTCGGATATTCGACAGTATTGATGCTTTGCATGCTTTCTATCGCATGCCCGAATGTTTAAATTGACGAAACATTCTTTCCTGAATTCCATTCGGATCTGATCTGGATCCGCGCATGGGACCCTCATTGAGATATACTGAAAACCCATTTTATCGTGCGCATCGGCCTTTGTACGACACTTTGCGTACTTTCTATCGCATGCACAATTTTTTAAATTGACGAAACATTCTTTCCTGTATTCCATTCAGGTCTGATCTGGATCCAAGCCGTTTTTGCAAATGTAAATAGAGTAAGAGAGAGAGACTGGTACATGCACATCCTTTCGTGCATCGACAGATCGACAAGTAGAGGGAGAGAGAGAGGGGTGTTCTTTTTGAATTTCGTCATTTTTAACTCGTCTACGTATTTCAAAATTTCGTGTTTATCTTTGCAAAAATATCTGATCGACGAGATGTCCTTGAGTGACTGCATTACATTATAAACGGCATTTGCGCAGATGGAGAGCAAGCGAAAGCGTTTTGGTTTTCTGAAGGAAGAACGAAAGTGTAGCGATTCATAGGTAGTCCGAGGTTAAATAAGTGGACTTTTACGACTTGTAAGTAAATTGAGTAACATAACATGCACGTGCCTGGCTCTCGACTTGGCAATTACCGCACGCGCTGAACATTTTACTGACTCAGTCCGCAAGAATTTAGCGGCGGTTGAAAAATGAGTAGATAGCGCAGAATCATATCGCCGAGTTTTCAATATGTTTCTACCACATTTTTAAATGCATATATATCGTTTTTGCTCATGATAAAGACCACATTCTAAAATTACGAACACTAGCACTTTTTCTGAAACATAATTTCTAAAATTACGAACAGCAGAAAAAATAATTATTTTTTTGTGTTCGTAATTTTAGAACATTTACCGTAAATCAGGGCAATTTGTTTACCACATAATATTTTGCCGTTCAGTTAAGCATATAAAACCGTCGTAATGAGATGGTTCATTTGAGCACCCAACGTCGTAATGAGATGGTTCATTTGAGCACCCAACGTCGTAATGAGATGGTTCATTTGAACACCCAAAACATATGTTTTAATGGACAGGTTAGCAAACATTTACAATTTTATGCTGAAAAAGTTTGTTTTACCTTGACCTAGGTGTCTTGGTTTAGCATGGTAATATAGTTAAGGTTTCCCTTAGAAATGTCAATCATACTTACAGCAATTTTGTTAAATTATTTTATTTTTGTGGTATTTTTTCATATTTTGTTCATGTATTGTTATTTTTAATTTTTGTACCCTTGGGGCCAAATATGTATAGAATGGGAAAAAAATATTTTAAATTAAAGTTCTATTTGTTTCCTTAAGTCTTTGTTTTGTTATTATAATAACATTTTGCCATAAAAATTTTGTTATAAAAATGTTCAGGACTTTAATTAAGAGTGTGTGACAGAAAAATAATTTTCATATTTCTCAACCAAAACATATGTTGTAGGTACTCAAAAGAAGCGTCTCAACGAGACGATTCTTTTGAGCACCCATAACATATGCTAAAAGTTATGGATAAGAAAATATTTACAATTTTACGTTGAAAATTTTTATTTATCTGAACCTGTGAATGCTCATGCTCAACTAAACTGAGTATGAAATTTCAACTGCTCATAATACCTAAAATGCTGAATAATGAAGATTGTTCTTGCTTTTGAAATCTCAAGATGTCTTTATCATTTGTTGGCATTTTAACATTTATGTGCATGATAAATTAAATTCTGAGTTGAGCATTGAAAAAGTTCTATAATCTTGAGGCCTGTTATACCATTTTGCCATGATTACCAGTCATGTTTCCATGATTATACAGATCAAAGATGATTCTCTATGCATTAAGATCTGCTGGGACCAAAGGGTGGTGTTGAAACCGAAGCCTGATAGGAAAGGGTTTCAACAACTCCAGTAGATGTTTATGAATCAGAATACATGTTTGATTGATATTGTTGCATAAAACATTTAGTGGCTAGAAAACTTCAAACAGTAAAAAAATATATTTGAGTAGCATGTAAAAGGACTTGGGGTGCTAAAAAAAAGGCTGGTTCCCGGTTAAAGACTTATGCCATCCTGATGTCAAGAAGTTCTGTTCACTTCTTTGCACATTACTTTTGAAATGGCAGTTTTAGTGATGGCCCTGGTATGCATATTACGTATTATTGTTTCAAAGATGCATAGTAATGAGGCGATTCTATATTTCTTATAAACAAGTAAAGATGACTATTCACTACCACATGCATACGCAGTATTCTGTGATAGGTTTATTATAACTGTAAACTGAGACTACCTGTATGCCACAAAACAAGGTAAACACACCAGTGTTTGTTTACAACGATTCTCATCAATCTTTGAACCATCAATATCAGGGCATAATCAACTGTAAGCATACAAATTGGCCTTTTAATACATGGGTTTGCGCTGGTTAAATGCAATTGGAAATGCCTCAACCTATTCTGTGGAATTCTCTGGAATCAGACCTCGAATGTACATTGTAGACCTACTTTGATAACAAGACACTGACGTCACAGAAACCATGCCAACACAATAACAAGTGTGATTGCAGCAAAACAAACGGTTTTAAATGAAGTTTAAGTATATACGTATAAATTAAAAGGATTTTTTTTTTCAATAAAATTGAAAAATCATATTTTTTTTTATTTCTGTTGATAAAATGTCTCGGGGGAAATCAAAATAATGGATTTTAGTAGGACTGGACCCACATGCTACAGTACTATTTTTCAAAAAAGGAGCTTTTTCGTACATAGAACTATGCGTAATGCGCCTTGCTTACACCCGTGGCTTGATCTGATTCTCGAATTGTGCCAGACTTTCCAGAAGCTTGTTAAATGATGTCTTTTAGTAAGATGGCTTTTAATAGCTTGCAACAGGGCTTTGTACGCAATAATACTTGTAATGCAATGATTATTATACATGCTGTAATCAGCACATTTCACAGAGTTTTCCTAGAGTACTTTCAATACAGGGATCATACATCTTTAATCATTAATTAACACATGCTGTTCAATCTTCCAAGGGACTAGGCAAGTGTTAATGCAATGCAACAAGCATGAACAATTGTTATTCTTGCATAAAAACACGTCACCAGTTGAGATTGATACCAAACCTGCACTGATATATAACTACAGTAAAAACCTGTATAAAGCTAACACTCAAAAAAGACCAAAATGAAACAAGGACCACTAATCCCTTAATATAGGTCAAAAGTATTCATTCTGCAGTACTTTCCACTTGCATTAAGTACCACATGACTTTAAATGTCTACTTTCGAGTGGCCGCTTAAGACAGGTTCATCTGTATAGAGCTTTTGATTACCTTAACAAGAATCTCTAGGTCACAGGACTATTTAAGCCTTAACTGGATTTTCCCAGACATATTTATACAATAAACATGGAACTGCTCACTGGTACTTTAATGGGTCACAGGTAAAAATTTCTATCTTAGCAAACAGTGCAGACTCAGATGAAATGCAGCATTATGCTGCATTTTATCTGGTTCTTCAGTGTTTGCACAAGTACCTGTTTAGGGGTGTCCCATACACAATGGGTTAAAGGAGGTATTGGAGGAGCGTGATGGCTCTATGGTAGAGTGCATCAAGGGGTTTTCAGGTTCAAGCCTCATTGGAGGCACTGCAGTGTGTCCTTGAGCAAGAAACTTTATCCTCTGCTTAGTACTGGTTCAACCCAGGAGGACTAGTCCCAACATGACTGAAAAGTTGTTGACTGGGACGTAAAGAATCAAATCGAAAGGTCTTATGAGACAATTGATTCTAACTAAAATTACATATATGCCAAGTATTCTTAATTCAGGACCTTTGAATGATGTTTTGCATCTCAGTCAACAATTTTTGAGTACTGGCAGGACAATTTCCTGCCCAATCCAGAGTTGAACCAGTACTAAGAAGAGGATCAAGTGTCTTACTGAAAGATACAAAACAGTTCCTCCAGTGAGTCTGGCTCTAGCGACCCCTCAATCTAAAGTCAAACACTCTACCACAGAGTCCCTGTGAGTTCAAATTCAGGACCTTTGATATTGTCTGGAGACTGGTACCTCTTGTCTTGTTGCCATGACAACCACATTTTGAATCACTGCATGTTTATACCATCCTTACCAACTTAAAGCATGAAATACCTCATAATGTGCAGGGTCTTTGTTTGTTTGATTTGATTCTTAACGTCCCATCAACAATCTTTCAGTTATAAAGGGACGGGTCTTCCTGGGTTGAACCAGTACTAAGCTAGGATATGTGCAAGGTCTACACTGATGAAGGTGGTATAAAATAGTCATATCATGGTTTGTCCACCTGTAGGGGAGACAATCCACTCACAAAAAGCTTGTCGATTATCTCTATGTACAGGCACACAAACCATGGTAAAACTATTTTATTGTACAAACCTGGTAGAGCTTGATGCCAAGAAAAAACCACACCAATTCTGAAGACAATATCTTCCTGATTTCTCTTTCTGTTCCATGTGTGCTAATAGGGCTACTAGTCTGATGCGCTGCTCAGTGCGTGCTAATAGGGCTTCAAGTCATATGCGCTGACTTCAATACGCGCTAAAAGGGCTACTGGTCTGATGCCCTGACTGCTCTGTGAGTGCTAAAGAGAGCTACTAGTCTGATGCGCTGTGCATGCTAATAGGGCTACTAGTCTGATGGGCTGCTCCGTGCGTGCTAATAGGGCTTCAAGTCATATGTGCTGACTTCCGTACATGCTAAAAGGGCTACTGGTCTGATGCCCTGTGCATGCTAAAGAGAGCTACTAGTCTGATGCGCTGACTGCTCCATGTGTTCTAATAGGGCTACAAGTCTGATGCGCTGACTGCTCCATGCGTGCTAATAGGCTACTTGTCTGATGCGCTTACTGTTCTGTGTGTGCTAATAGGGCCGCAAACTGCTCCTTGCGTGCTAATAGGGCTACTAGTCTCATGCGCTGACTGCTCCGTGTGTGCTAATAGGGCTACAAGTCTGATGCCCTGACTGCTCTGTGCATGCTGTCTGATGCGCTTACTGCTCCATGTGTGCTCATAGAGCCGCAAACTGCTCCGTGCGTGCTAATGGGGCTACTAGTCTGATGCGCTGACTGCTCTGTGCATGCTAATAGGGCTACTAGTCTGGTGTGCTGACTGCTCCATGCATGCTATAGGGCTGCTAGTCTGGTGTGCTGACTGCTCCGTGCATGCTAATAGGCTTCAAGTCAGATGCGCTGACTGTTCCGTGTATGCTATAGGGCTGCTAGTCTGGTGTGCTGACTGCTCCATGCATGCTATAGGGCTACTAGTCTGGTGTGCTGACTGCTCTGTGCATGCTTATAGGCTTCAAGTCAGATGCGCTGACTGTTCCGTGTATGCTACATGAGATATATAAGATAGGTAAGTGGTGGGACTGGCACATCCATATGAATCTCTTTGATGCCTTGCATCTAGCGAAAGGAGGACATAATTTTGTCACCATTTGATATTGATCGCCAACAAAACATTTTTGCTTGATATATTTTGTGGGAGCTCGTCCACGCTTTTCTCTGCCTTTCTTTTAAGCTGCGCAGCATGTTACACGTATTTCTTCTTACTTGAAAATACATAGATAGACTTTGAAAACACTGATTATACGAGATGTCTCACTGTCAATTTTGGCTGCCTTCAAAAATCAAAAGTCTGTCTCAGTGGAAGGTATGCACTATCGGCGAAAAGATTGGTCAGCATTTGCACAAATGAAAACAGAGACAGAGTAAACTTATTAGTTTGCCTTGCTTTTTTAAGGGAACAATGCAGTGAAGCAATGCATCTGTATTGGTATGAGAGATCTAACACCATTTTTGAACAGAAGAGGCAAGGCTTAATTACTAAAAATTGGTGCCAGACTTTTATGAATTGAACTAAGTAAAAAAGTTGAATATCGCGTGATGGGTCCGGGATCGGCTCTTGACTTGGTGACTACCCCATGCGACACACCATTGAAAGTGTAAACTGGCCTCGAGGTTATAAAGCTTGAGTTCATTCTCAGACTCAAAATAAAGCGCAATGATTGGCTGTTTGCGGACACGTGTCCGCAAGCAGCCAATCATTGCACTTTATTTTGAGTCTGAGCTTGTACTCAAGTTTTATAACCTCGAGGCCTGACCTTAGAATTTCATAACTACTAATACTGGCACCACTGTTGCTGGTGCTACTTTCCCTCCTCTTTCTACAAATGAATTAGTGATGGTTATGATGAAAAAGAAAAAAAGAAATGAGTAGATAGATTAAACCACGATGCACGGAATCATATCTGATAGCCTTTTTTATTCATGTTATTGATCAACTTTCTGATTTGCATAAATACCCATTTTCATCATGATAAAGACCACATTCTAACATTTCATACTGTAGCAATATTATCTAATTTTAATTTCAAAATTTTTGAATCCTGGAAAAATGCTTAATCTTTAGTTATCTAACATTTAAGAAATAAGCCGTATGACGAAATACATTTATATTTTGAAAGAAATAATGTTGACAATTTATTCACTGACCCTATGATCTCAAAATGTTCTAATCGAGAATTTCTGAAGTGAAAAGGACCTTCCCAAAAGAATAATCAATTCGTTTCAAACATCCTAAAATATACTCGCAAAGTTGTCTATCAGAAAATTAACGTTGATGTCGCAAACACTTTATATATACTCAAACAAAAAAGTTATGTCCGCTTGACGTTTATGTCTGTCAGTTCCAAATGTATGAATGCATTTCATTCAAATTTTCACCTTACAAATTTTGATCATTTAAAGATGATTTGCACCTAAGAGTAATCCATTTGATAATCAGCGTAGCCGCTGACAAAGCTGTAAACACGAGTACCCTTAAAATCAAAAGTCACAGCATCAAAGGATTGTGTGTCGGTCTTAATCCCGAACTGTTTAAGCACATTTAAACATCACTGAACAAACTCTCTAGTAAGATAAGCTGGCTAGTTGTATGCATTGCTGTTACGGCCATATCCATTAGTCTGTAACATACTCTGCCGTCACAAAACATCAATCACGAGCGTGCGTGAAAACACTCAGAAAATTCATTATTGGTCCAGCATTTTGATAATCAACAAATTCGAACAAATTTGATGTTTTTTCGTCATCATAAGTATTTTAACATTAATTATGACTAATCAGCATCAAAACAATTGATCATGGAAATTCTCTGATTATTTTGCAGTAAGGGGTGGGGTATAAAACACAGATTTAGTGAACATTTGATGCCCGACATCAGCCATAAATTTTTTTTTTTTTTTTCTATTGTGTAATTGTTGCCATAAACAGACACAACAAATTAAAGCAAAAACGACCTCAAAATGATGTTAGGTTAAGAGGATTTGAAAGTTCTTAAATTGTTCTTTGTTTAATTCAAAGGGAGGTAATTTTAGTTAATTTTGTAAATGAAAGATTTGGCACTGCAATTTCGCTCGTTCAATAACCAGACTTGGGATTTTTAGATGTCTTTTCATCGTCTGTGGCTTCTGGTTGCCATTTAACGTAAAATGTGTCACGTTTTGATGATTAACTTCCTGATGATAATGGAAAAAGCTGCGTGCACATTAGGTTTAATAACTCTTCAAGATCAGAAGATAAAATCAAATAATTACCATTTTTTGTTTATCGGACGTTTGATAACCATTTTTGGTTTATTTTTGTTGCAACATCTTAACTGGATCGAAAGATACAGTACCATGAAAATCGGACGTTTCCTTTTTGTTTGAGTATACAATTCCATGACGTAGGGACCTATGAATTATTGCCTTTTTCTCAGAAACCGCTTAAGATATCGAACTGAAATTTCACATGTATACTCCAGAGACATATAGGTATCAGAAAATATCAATATCTCAATTTTGACCAGGTACCTCATTTGGACCCAAAATCTCGCATATCTTGAAACGTTTCAGACCCCTACCCTTAAACAATAATGATTTCCAATATGACAAGACATAGATTCAACTGTCCCAATGGGAGGGGGGGGGGGGGGGAGTATTGGGGGATCTGATCTGGTTTACATCCCAGTCAACAGCTATGGTCATATTGAGACAATCAGTTCACCTAATCACAATTTTTCATGGGCAAGCTTGACTAAGCAGTATTCCAGTACTTCATGCACATACTTTCGCTTGTAACCGACAACAACCCTTCTTGAATCAGCAGGAGGAGAATGACTGTAGAAATTATTTCATAATCAATCTTCACGAAAGTATGGGACTGGGCTGGGATTTAACTCACTACCCCTGTATCTGCAGTTGGACACACTACAGACAGCTCTACGGGGCCCGGTATGAAAAATAATTACATTTCTTGCTTGAAAACTCTCAGATGTACTGGTAGTATTTATTCTGCTACTAAATGAGCAGGATAAAGGGGTACGTGCATTAAGAGGCTATTTTGGCACCCCTATGGGGTCAAAAAATAAAAGTTGCTTTTCACAAGTTTTTTCTTATTAGAACAATAGCCAAAATGTAAAGGTCTGGTATTGAGTCAACTTTTAAGGGTTGCTATGGTAACAAAAATGGCCGCCAAATTAGGCTGAAAATTGGAAAATGACCATTTTGGAGCAAATTTGAGACATGTAACAGAGGAATTAATATAGAGCACAAGCAAATACCCAAAAAATATTTTAACAGATGATGAGAATTAAAACGGCACACAATATCTTAAAAGGTTTTTTTGGTATTTGCTTGTGCTGATATCTAATTCTTAAAAATCGGTCTCCAAAAGCCTCAAATTTGGCCTAAAATGGCAATTTCTTTATTTTAAACCTATTTTGTCAGCCATTTTGGTTACCATAGCAACCGGTAAAAGTAAAATAAATGCCAGAATTTTACACTTTGGCTATTCTTCTAATAAACCAAAAAGATAAAATTGGTGAAAAGCAACTTTCAGGTTTTGGCTCAATAGGGGGCCAAAATAGCCCCTTAATGCAGGTACTCCTTTCATGCTCCACTGATCGAGTTGAGCATAAAAAAAGTTTTATAACCTTGAGGCTAGAACTTGTCAATATCGATGTCTAAAAAATTCAACACCAAATGGGCCTCAGCGCGAGAAAATCTGTCTTTCCGAGGTTTGCGAACAACAAAGGCGCAGACCAGCTTGGGCATCTGCGCAGACTGATCAGCGCCTTTGTTATTCTCTTTTTGGAAAATATCGTATCTAGACTTGTTACAAGCAAAATTTCTAGCTTGTCTCTATAGCTAATGAGACTGGGTTCCGAAGACACTGTACCTACCTTTTCACTTGATATGTAGTGAAGTACATATAGAGAGAGGTGATACTATATGCACCCTCACCCCATTTTTAAATGGCAGGTACATTTTAAAAACTGGAAATCAAAATGCCTGAAATATCCTGCAAATGCCTGAAAAAATCTGAGACCTGAACCTAGACAGCAAAGTCGCTGTTAGATTGTGTGAAGTACAGGCTGATCCAAGACTACACTGTCACATTGAAACAAGGCTATGCCATACCTCAAGTCAGTTGTTATAGAAGGCATGCACAGACCCAGAGGCTTCATTGAGGGGGGAGGAGTGTGGGGGGGCTGTTGAAGTATTAGTTCTTTTTCTTTTTGTTGTCATCAACTTATTTTACAGAGGGGAGACAGGTTTCGTACCAGTATTCCTAAGGAAAACTATACCCAGTAGACGAAGGTGGCCACCATCGAACTGCCACTGAAACGCCATTTCAATGGCGTTTTGCTGGCAGACCGATGATGGCCTAACACTGAATGCTGGCAGGGTTGCTTTGTGATTTTCCATGCAGTAGGGGTTCATACCAGAATTCCTTAGCAAACCTACAGCTTTGCCATTTTCCATGCAGTAGGGGTTCATACCAGAACTTCTAAGGAAACCTACAGCTTTGCGATTTCAATGCAGTAGGGGTTCATACCAGAATTCCTAAGGAAACATAGAGCTTTGTGATTTTCCAGTAGGGGTTCATACCAGAATTCCTTAGCAAACCTACAGCTTTGTGATTTTCCATGCAGTAGGGGTTCATACCAGAATTCCTAATAGGAAAACCTACAGCTTTGTGATTTTCCATGCAGTAAGGGTTCATACCAGAACTTCTAAGGAAACCTACAGCTTTGTGCTTTTTCATGTTGTAGGGTTTCATACCAGAATTCCTTAGGAAACCTACAGCTTTATGCTTTTTCATGTTGTAGGGTTTCATACCAGAATTCCTAAGGAAACCTACAGCTTTGTGCTTTTTCATGTTGTAGGGTTTCATACCAGAATTCCTAAGGAAACCTACATCTTTGTGATTTTCCATGCAGTAAGGGTTCATACCAGAACTTCTAAGGAAACCTACAGCTTTGCGATTTCAATGCAGTAGGGGTTCATACCAGAATTCCTAAGGAAACATAGAGCTTTGTGATTTTCCAGTATGGGTTCATACCAGAATTCCTTAGCAAACCTACAGCTTTGTGATTTTCCATGCAGTAGGGGTTCATACCAGAATTCCTAATAGGAAAACCTACAGCTTTGTGATTTTCCATGCAGTAAGGGTTCATACCAGAACTTCTAAGGAAACCTACAGCTTTGTGATTTTTCATGTTGTAGGGTTTCATACCAGAATTCCTTAGGAAACCTACAGCTTTGTGCTTTTTCATGTTGTAGGGTTTCATACCAGAATTCCTAAGGAAACCTACATCTTTGTGATTTTCCATGCAGTAAGGGATCATACCAGAACTTCTAAGGAAACCTACAGCTTTGCGATTTCAATGCAGTAGGGGTTCATACCAGAATTCCTAATAGGAAAACCTACAGCTTTGTGATTTTCCATGCAGTAAGGGTTCATACCAGAACTTCTAAGGAAACCTACAGCTTTGTGATTTTTCATGTTGTAGGGTTTCATACCAGAATTCCTAAGGAAACCTACAGCTTTGTGCTTTTTCATGTTGTAGGGTTTCATACCAGAATTCCTAAGGAAACCTACATCTTTGTGATTTTCCATTTAGTAGGGGTTCATACCAGAATTCCTAAGGAAACCTACATCTTTGTGATTTTCCATGCAGTAGGGGTTCATAAGAGGGCTGTTCAAATATGAATGCAAGTAGCTTCATAACTTTCTTCGCGTATATGCTACGACAAAATGGCATACCTTTCTGGAAAGAACTGCTTCTCGACTTTCTAATGGCACCAAGCATAAAGAAACACACACTATTTTTCTCGAGTTACAGACCCTTGTATAAAGGCCGCTCTAGTATACTGAAGTGTTTCTGAATCAAATTGCAACACACGTTTTGGTACTTGTGCGGATAAAGTGTCATATCTTTGTTAATTTGAGACAAAACGACACCAAATTTTAGCTACAAGTCTAAGTAACAATCCCAAAGTTGCTTGTAGGAAAAACTTTATATAATCCTGTTTCTATCTCGAGTAAACAGTAACGTTTGTGACGTCATTAATTTTATGATCAACGTCATTTTGAGTTATCTGCTGTTGATGTAATAATGAACATCGCTGTGTCTTTTTCTTTGCATTTTGCTGAAAACATGTTAAATATGTCATAAGGGAGTTTTCAAAACGCACCGTCCTCTATTTACAGAGTTTTCATATTTTATATCATTTTTCAAGCATTTTTCTGTTTCTTAATGACGTGTTTACATTAATTAAAATAAGGTCAATCTGTCTACTTCTCAAGACCAGGTGAATAATTTTATTGTAAATAACGTCTATAGAGGTCAAACTCAAAGTTTACGTCCATATTTAGAATAAAGTCGCAATATTATGAAAACAAAATTAAGAATAAATTATATAACCCCTTCACTTTAGGCATTTTTGACTTAATAAAAATGCTTTTTAGCGTTTAAAAAATACCCATTATCCATCAATAATTTGTAGCAACAACTCAGTATGAGCGATCCACATATTGTCTTTGAGTTCAAACACGTTTAAATATTGTTTCGTGCATTTTATTAGTGATACGTTTAACTGAAAACTGCAAGGTGATGTTTTGTTAACCATTTATTTGCAAACATAATGAGACTTTAGTGAAAACGATTCATTGTAATTTAAGAAAGGCATGTCGGATTTTCGCAACCTTCACAGAATCATTATATAAGAGCATGGTGATACTTCCTTCAAAATTTCAAGAAATTTCACCTGTTTATCGAAGAATTATACGCTCGTCTATCACTGGTATATGTTCAAAGCATTAAGTTTATTAGTATACTAACGTGACCCTTATTCCAAGGGCTATAACTCGATAAGTATACTGTGTTTGTCTTTAGGTCTGGTACCAGTTTAAAGGTGACATACAGTCCTTTATAGAAACGCTTACCATTTTGACGTAGCATATATGTGAAGAAAGTTATGAAGCCACTTGCATTCATATTTGAACAGCTCTCGTACCAGAATTCCTAAGGAAACCTACATCTTTGTGATTTTCCATGCAGTAGGGTGTTCATACCAGAATTCCTAAGGAAACCTACATCTTTGTGATTTTCCATGTAGTAGGGGCTCATACCAGAATTCCTTAGCAAACCTATAGCTTTGTGATTTTCCATGCAGTAGGGGTTCATACCAGAATTCCTAAGGAAACCTATAGCTTCATGATTTTCCATGCAGTAGGGGTTCATACCAGAATTCCTAAGAAAACCTACAGCTTTGTGATTTTCCACGCAGTAGGGTTTCATACCAGAATTCCTAAGGAAACCTACATCTTTGTGATTTTCTATGCAGTAGGGTGTTCATACCAGAATTCCTAAGGAAACCTACAGCTTTTGTGATTTTCCACGCAGTAGGGATTCATACCAGAATTCCTAAGGAAACCTACATCTTTGTGATTTTCCATGCAGTAGGGGTTCATACCAGAATTCCTAATGAAACCTACAGCTTTGTGATTTTCCACGCAGTAGGGATGCATACCAGAATTCCTAAGGAAACCAGGGGGGGGGGGGGGGGGGTCCAGACCCCCAGTCACCCCACCCCTACTCTGGATCCGATCACGAGAAGGAGTAAAAGCGAATACCAAGAACTGTAAAGGCAAGCAACAAACACTCATTTAGCCTACCATGGGAAGACCTGAACAGATGCGTGCATGAAGTGAAATCAATATGCCCCATCTCCTTTGTTAAGAGTGCCCACACTCACTGCCATAAATGCTACCCTTTCTAAAATGATAGGCTATCTTAGTAATCCAATATCCATCATGTTTGACATTATCTCCCACTTCTAATTTCCATTCACTTCCAGAAACCCACCCTATTCCCCCAATTGGAACTGCCTCGGCCAATTCCGCAAAATTCCGTGGAATCAGACCACAGATGGACATCGAAGATCTTCTTTGAAAATGCGGGTGATAATGTGATGCTGACGTCACAGACACCATGTTAACACAATATCAAGTGATCATTGCAGCAATACAAACGGCTTAAACAAAGTTTATATATTATTGAAGAAACATAAACTTCATTTGTTCTGCTGATTAAACTTTTCTGATAACCAGAATAATCAATTTTAATAGAACTGAACCCATATGCTACAGAGCTAATTTTCCATACGCCAGTTACGGCTAACAAAATGGAGCTTTTTGGTACATAGTACTACCTGTAATGCTCCTTACATACACATGAGCCATGATTTGATTCTTGAATTGTGGCGGACTTTCCCGAATGCCTATTCCCCATCCCCTACCAACCTCCCTCTTTCCATCTCTACTCCTCACCCTCCCCAACCTACCTTTTCCTACTCCCTATCCCATTCCAACAACTCACTTCCTGTTCCCTGCTCCCTCTCCCCCTCCAAGAATCCACTTCCATTCCCTATTTCCATGGGTGAATGTTCAAAATTTCCAAAATCCTGAACTTTAGAAATTCAAATTTTAAAACTTGCAGGAAGCCTATAAAAATAAATAATTTCAAGTTTAAATGATTAATTGTGTTTAGATAATCTGAAAACTAATCAGAGAAGCTATTATAATCTGCCTAATTCAGCATTTTGAGGCTGACTTTCTATGGAAAGTCAGCCTCAAAATCCTGAATTCAGGAACAATCCTGAAAACTTTCACCCATGTATTTCCCATCCCCTTCCAAATCCCACTGTCATCCCATACTCCCCACCCCACCTCTCACTTCCATTCCCTACTTCCCTTCTCCTTCCAATCACCCATTACCTTTTCATACTTCCCATCCCCTCCCACTTCTATTCCCTGTTTCATGCCATTCCCTACTCCCCATCCAACCTCCCACTTCCATACCCTACTCCCCATCCCCTTCCAACCTCCCACTTCAATTCCATACTCCCCATTCCCTTCCAACTTCTTGCTTCCCATTCTCTACTCCCAGTCCCCTTCTAATCACCACTCCCGACCTCACCAAAGATGTAAAAAAAAAATGCAACAATCATGGGGCATTCTTTCGAGAATTTTTTTTTTTTTTTTTAATTCTTTATGGTGGCCTTTCTGCCACATCTTTTCAATTCTTTTTACAATCAATTCAATACATATAATACAAAAATTTGTCAAGCTATTTTCAATTTTTTCTGTTTTTTCTTCTTTCTTTTTGCTATGTCTTAATGCTGATTTTTTAAATTATTTTTTTATTCAACATGTTGTGTTGTTATTTTTTACATGTTTCTATAAAATCTTTTTCTTTTCTTTTTTTTTTTCTTTTTGATTTTTTAAGCCTGACTTTAAATCAATATTATACAGAATAATTTCAAATGAACAAAATCAATATCACTTCAGTTCTTGAGATTTTGCTACTTGCCTCGGGTTTCATACAGGCAAGATTGTGTAAAATTCAAGGACTTTTCAAGGACTTCTAAAAGACTTTCCTACTTTTTTCAAGGACTGAAAAACTGATGTACACTTTAAAACTCTACTTCTGAAATGCTAAAGTCCATTACTTAAGATATTAGTTTAAGATAATTAGTATTAAAATTGTGGTGCCTTTATTTGGTGCAGCATATGCTGCACCAAATATTGGCACCATAATTTTATACTGATTTAGGTCTCCAAAAACACTGTCGAATCCTCCTGTAAATGGTAAAATTCAAGGACTTTTCAAGGTCTTTGAGTATTTTTCATGGACTTTTCAAGGCAAATTTAATTTTCAAGGACTTTTCAAGACAGTCCTGTATATTCAAGTACTTTTCAAGCCTGTGCGAACCCTGTGCCTCATATGCAAGCAGTGAAGGCTCAGATGAGCCTGCCTGTACAGGCAGTCTCATCAGAGTCTTTGCTGCTCGCATACAATGTATTTATTTTATTAATGCAAATCTTTGCAAAACCCTCACAAAATTTTCTGAATTTAAAGTATAAGTAGCAAAACCTCATCATGAACTTGCTCAACTCCACAGACTACAAGATTTTTTTTTTTCATTCTTAAATACTTGTCCTGCTGAATCTTTATATGAGCCGTGACGTGATTTCCAACAATGTGGCATTTTGACAAGTGTAGACTCAGACGAGCCTGTGCAGCCTGGTTTTAAGCTTAGAAAATCCAAATGCTGTTGGGTCGGTAGCTAAATTAATAGTTATAGAATATTCAAACACTTAGCAAAGGCTCTGACCAGACTGCGCATTTGCGCAGGCTGGTCAGAGTCTTTTCTGGTCACACATACCACATTTATGGAAATCTCATGGCACGGCTCATACATAGAAGAACCAGCAAATTAAGCCTGTGATGTCCAATTAACATTTTCATTTTGGGAGATATATTGTCGGATACAGTAATACCTGTCTTAAGCAGCTACTCAAAAATAGACAAAACAAGTCTTAATGACAAATGGTGGCTTAATGAAGGTTGAAAGTATTGCTGAATGCTCTCTTGGAGCATTCAGCATTACTTTTGACCTGCATTAAGTCATAATCTGTCTTGAAAACACATGTTTGGTCTTGTTTTTGAGTGGCTGCTTAAGACAGGTTTTACTGAAAAAGGTCAGAAATTTAGTTTTACAGTGATGTGCAAGGGGAACTGTAAAATGGGATTTCCTGAATGTATATCCAATGATATACCTCCCCAAATGATCTTTTTTATATGGTATTCCCCATTCTAATGTACTAGTCAACATTTTTCCTTCAAAAAGACAGAGAAAATGCAGTATGATGCCCCTATGTCCAGGGGCTACCAGCTGCATAAAGTTACTTGCCAGCTGATAAACCACTTGTCAGCAAATGAACAGCAACTTTACTTAATGACATCAAGTTTGTGAAAGTATAGCACAGGATATACTGTCTCCATTTTTTTATGTTATCCAATCAGACTTCACATTACATTTGCATTAAAATTCTCATTGTATGTGGATTAATGAAATGTACTGACCCAAAATGAGATTTTTATACTTTATTTGTTTGAATATCTGTTTTGTTTGTTTGTTTGTTTGATTCTTTACATCCCATCAACAATCTTTCAGTTGTAAACGGACGGGTCTTCCTGGGTTTGAACCAGTACTAAGCTAGGATTAATGTTCTTGCTCAAGGACACAACACACTGACGCCGGTGAGGCTCGAACCTGCAGCCTCTCTGTCTCGAGTCAAGCACTCTACCAATGAGTCACTGCGCTCTCTTGTATCTGCTTTGCAATCATGCATTTTGGTGTAAGATTAATGACTACTTCATTGGGTATAATGATTATGCAATTGAGCCGGGGCATGAGATTAACAACAATATGGCATATGCGACCAGCAAAGGCTCAGACCAGCCTGAGCATACGTGCAGACTGATCAGAGCCATTGCTAGTCACTTGAATATTTTGACTGTTTTAAGCTACTGACCCGACAGCATTTGTGGTTTCTAAGCTTAGCAGGAGGCTGCACTGGATATTCTGAGACTACCCTTGTCAAAATGACACATTGTTGGTAATCACATGTTGCGGCTCAATTGTTTTCCAAATCAAAAGTTGTTGACTCTGGCATCCGCACCTGAAAAATGAGTTCCTTACTTCACATGTGTAAATTTTACAATAACTTGTATACTAACAAAACATACTCAAACAAAGAAAGTATAACGTTTTCATTTTAGGTAAGTATATTTACTTATTTTTGAAGGGGTAAGAAAGATCATTTCATGAGATACATTCCTTTGTCCAAGGTGACAAAACTTTTTACATGCTCAACTCAACTGAGCACATAACTTCAACTCTTTATGAAAAAGGGTGAGAAATTGTTACTTTTCTTGGTTCAGAACTCTCAAATGTATTTATCATGCTAATAAGTGTTAAAATGCCAACAATTGTTAGCATTTTAACATTTATGAGCATGATTAATTGCATGCTCAGTTGAGATGAGCATGAAAAAAATGCATAACTTCAGGCCAGGTTTAATTTCTCAAATGAATGAAACCTACTGATCATCACTAGAGTTAAGAGTATGTAGCAAAAAATTTTTTTTCTTATTGCTCAACCAAAACATATATTGTGGGTCCTCAAAAAGAACCGTCTTAATGATAAAATTCTTTCGAACACCCAAAACATATGTTTAAATGATGGGAAGAAAAAAAAGTACAATTTTATGCTCCAAACTGAGTGGCAGTCTGATCTGGACCAATAGAGTTTTGCTAGTCACATGAATATTCTATGAGTGTTAAGCTACTTACTGAACATCATTTGGAGTTTCTAAGCTTAAAAGGAGGTGCACAGGCTGGTCTGAGTCTACACTTTTCAAAATGCCACATTGTTGGAAATCACAAGTCATGGCTCATATCATGATCAGATAAGAAAGCAATTGTTTTGAATGGCGGGAAAAATGGTTAAAATCTGAATGAGCAGATATCTAGTGAGTGCTTTTTGAGTCGATACTTTACATCCCAGTAGTTAGTTTTTCAGTCATGCTGGGACTTTTTCCTGAATCGAACCATCAATAATGTAATGTTGTATCATTATAGTGCATATCAAAAATGAAATATGTCTTGTCATTGGGAAGAAATGAATCACTTTTATTTTTCTTAATTCTCAACCAAAACAAATGTTGTACTACTCAAAAGAACGGTCTCGAACCCAAAACATGCGTTTAAACTGATAGATAAGAGATTTTCACAATATTACACCCAAAATGTTAATCTTGACCAATAAGCTTTAATGCAAGTGCAATGTGAATACAGAATGCTGTGACACACTGGCACCAGTCAGGGTCTACACAACCAGATCCAAGAATATCATAAATCTGAATATCTATGTATACTCGAGACACTTGAATTATTTACATTAATGACTTGAATAGTTGCTTATAAATGTGAGCAATGTTTCAAGAGAGTGGACACATTTCAGGGGGAACAATTCCACATTAAGGACATCAATCTTACCATAGACGTTTCCAAACCACACCCAGAATGTCACTCAAAAGTCATCTGATAGTGAGTAACTGACCAATAAAATGACATTTTAGCCCATGACATAGATTCACAAACAGTCACGGGTGTTCCATCTCCCACAATTAACTGAGGTTAACCTTACAGTTAATGGATAGATGCATACCTGTTAAAAACCACACCTGCAGTAAAACCTGTCTTAAGCGACCACTCAAAAATAGACAAAACAAATATCTTACTGTCAAATGGTAGCTTAATGAAGGTCGAAAGTATTGCAGAATGCTCCAAAAGGGAGCATTCTGCAATACTTTTGACCTACATTAAGCAATAATCGGTCTTAAAAAAACAATTTTTGGTCTTCCTTTTGAGTGGCCGCTTAAGACAGGTTTTACTGCAGGTGTGGTTTTTGGAAAAGTGAATTTTGATGTGTTTCCTCTTCACCATATCACACTCAGAATGGCAAAAACTCTGTAAAGTTTTGGCTATTTGGAGTGCAATAGGGATTATGATGAAGGAAACTATAAGAATTCATCATGACTGTCCATGTAGGATAGAGAAATTTTATCCAAGGGATCTGAAATTATTTAGAGAAGAGACAGTTGCCTCGTCCCTGGTTAAGCTCTAACCCCTCAGGTGATATTTCTCTGTCATACATAGACAGACTGATGTGGATTTTTTTCTTCCACTTTTCTAAGTATTTTTGACCAAAAGTAAAAATTCCATGAAAAGGAAAATTCCTTCAATTTTTTTCTCATTAATGGTTACATTATTTCTGAGCTCATGGATCTGTTTATCGCGATTGAAAATGGGAGAAACATAGTTTGCACCTTGTTATAATGAATACATAATACATTTAGAGCATCAATTTAGATAAAAAAATGCGAAACAAAAATCTGCTAGGCTTCCTATACCATGCTTCACATTGCCGATGCCATCACATGATGCTAGTTTGGTAAGGTTGCTACCCCTTTGTACTCTGATGAATTTCCCCATACATATTGATACAATAAGTATGGGACTGCCCACTGTATACTTTAAGGGGTCACACATTTTTTAAATTATGATTTATTTCTGCCCATGGGCGTTGTTTTAATCTAAGCTAACAGGGCACCCAGATGAAATGCTGCATTTTATCTGGGCCTTCGTTGTTTGCCAAAGTACTCATTCAGGGGTTTCCAGTATACAAATGGTTAACAATAAATGACGTCAGTAAGTGATGCTAGATATTTTTTAGTCATTTTGACAACCCTTTTTTGAGAAAATGAGTTCATGTAAGAAAGCCGTCACATGATCATGTAGGAAAGAAACTTCTTACATGAGCTGACAGTCAATCTTATAATGTGTGAAATTGGGAGAAAATACATTTCCTTTAAAAGTGGCCTTCACTTTGAGAATTATAATTACAGAAGGTGTGTCCATACTTCTCAGCTAATTCTATGAATCAGGACACAAAACTTAACAGACTGCATTCTAATATATTGAAACCTGTCTTAAGCGGCTATTTAAAAATAGACAAAGCAAAGATCTTAAAGACAGGTGGTTGCTTATTGCAGGTCTAAAGTATTGCAGAATGCTCCACCGGAGCATTCTGCAATACTTTCCACCTGCATTAAGCAATTATCGGTCTTGAAAACATATTTTTGGGTCTTCTTTTCAGTGACCTCTTAAAAAGGTTTTACTGTATGAAATGATTCGAGATCTTTTGTTTCGTTTGATTTGATTCTTCACGTCCACTCAACAATCTTTCAGTTATGCGGGACGGTTCTTCCTGGGTTTAACCAGTACTAAGCTAGGATAAATGTGTCTTGCTCAAGGACCACAACGCAGTGACGCCGGTGAGGCTCGAACCCGCTACCCTTCGGTCTCGAGTCAAGCACTCTACCACTGAGCCACTGCGCTCCCTGATTCGAGATCTAAGCAACATTGTATTCAGTTCAACTGCTGTCACAAAACCACGACTATACATATGATACTCAGGCATCCAGATAAAGAGTGCCTAATTGTACATTACCTTTCTTATTTCTCAGCCAATTCACATACATGTTGTGGGTACTCAAAAGAACCATCTCAATGAGATGTTTCTTTTGAACACAGGTTTATATTGATGTGAAAGAAAATAACTACAATTTTACGCTCAAAAAGTTCATTTATCAAGACCCATGTTAACTTATTACAATAAAACTGTTGTAGCATGAACTTTAAAGTCTTAGCAATAATCAGTATGAAAACCTTGACTGTGAGTGTAAAATTCTGAATATCTTCTTTATCTTTATCGATTTGATTGAACATTTGTTTTGGGATAAGACAGTTCTTTTAGGTACCCTCAACACATGTTTTGATTCAGAAATAAGAAAACTAAGCTTTAATCATGCATCTTATCTAAAGGTCTGAACGTAGCATTTTCACACTTTGACTTATGCTTGATTTAAAAAAAATTGGCAGTTCTGAATACACACGGCAAAAACACAATCAGATAGGGATAGTTTGTTTCACTTTTTGTAAAATAAAAAAGTTTTCAAATCACTTATTTTTGATATAGACTGTTTGTTTGATATATCAGACATATGGCCATAAAGGGATTTGGATTGGATTTTCTCCATCTTTAAAATATTGAACTTTTTCCATGATAAGGGTCAGAGGGCTACGGACACTACCATATAAAAGTATAACATGTACAAAACTCCTAATAAATAGTGTAACATTATATTTTTGCAAGCTTATAACTTAATCCTTGTCAGTACCTTAAGATTTCTCACATTTTTCAAAAATTAAGCAATTGTTTTAGAAATTCAATAAAACTGAAAAATTAACATTTTTTATTCTACTAATGGCATCTTTTGTAAATAGAATATCTTTTCATACAGGATAGCTATGCTGAGAAAGTTCTCTTGATAGCAAGCTATATCTCCAATCTTCACAAGAAAAAGTTTTCTAGCCTTTGAGGGGACTGCGTTTTTCATGAAATGTCATTTTTCATTTGTATGCCGATAGGGCTAGGGACACTACATACCACGTTATGCTATAAATACAAAGTTCTTTTTGCCAGTTTCATTATTTGAACTCATTTTTTGGGAAAATGGTGGTTCCTAAGTACAAGCAATGGCATTCAAGACAA
Organism: Loripinus fragilis; assembly: GCA_964019695.1. Lineage (NCBI taxonomy): Eukaryota > Metazoa > Mollusca > Bivalvia > Lucinida > Lucinidae > Loripinus > Loripinus fragilis. The sequence goes on from OZ026521.1 coordinate 70,051,261, forward strand.
AATAAGAATTCTATTTTCATATTTTGATTTTTTTTCTTACTTTATAATCATCAAACAGGAGATTGGAATGAATACACAATAAAAGTATTCTCTATCTCTGTAGAAGAGTTCATATTGCATTAAACTTTGGGAGTTGAAAGCTTTTCTATTTAAATCATCGGTATAATGCAGTCTATAACTCTATAATTATTGTAACAAGTCTACGAAACTATAAATGCTGGAGCAGGGCTACGGACACTACTCATTTGTTACAGAAGGATATCACAGCAGGTTTTAAGAAATATTGCTCTAAAGGACATGCACAACCAAATAAAAACTAGCTATACTGAAATGTCATGTTTTATTGAATTAAAAAATGCTTGAAAACAATGTATTTAAGGCTACTATGCACTATCAGGACAGGCATCATGAGGGCTCAAATCTGTCTGGGCAGGTGTAAAAGATCAATACTGGAGGGTGTCTCTAGCTAGATTGTCTTTAAATAAAGACCCTGCATAAACTGATTGCAACTTGAAGCCAAATTCTAGCCTGTTTACATCTAGTTTGTCAACATTTCATGAGCCGATGTGTAAATATCTTATATACATGTTTAGTTTATATTAGTGAATTACTGTTATTAGTGAATAACTTGAATGCTGATGCAACAAATAACTGCCAATGGTTTGAAATTTGAAAGTGTATTGCCCAGTTACATGTAACATGTAAACAATCTACAGGTTTGAAACTTTTATTTAGAAAACACTTCATTTTCTGTACAGCAATATGATAAATGTAGAAATTTTACACTTGGCGCTTCAAAAAACAAAGAGCTATTTTCTGGGATTTGATTAATTTCGGAGAACTTCTGTTTGATTAAGCGGAGCCATTGTAGATAGTTAATAAGCTGAGACTTTGTGTATAGTTTTACTGATGCCAGGCAGCAATAATACACCAAGGTTACAGTAGAATAACTTTTCTAGTTATTGCTCTTATTGACTTTGCCAAATAACTTGAAATAAGGTGATAACAACGCAAAAAAGAGTCAGTGGTTATCTAATATGCCTAATATTAAAAAAAAATATCAAATTGCTTAATGTGTCCTGCCTAGCATTTGCTTATTAAATCAAAGTATTGTATTATTTCCAAAAACTTTTCAATTTTCTTATTGATATAATAAGCACTGCTCCTTCCATAGAAACCTGGAGAAGGCATTAGGGGTCAGATGTATAAAGTTTAATTTATGAGGCAGTTTTAATATTATACATTCAAATTTGATATGCTAACAATTTTACTTACATATGACTGATTTTCAATTTAACTGCTTCATGCCATTTGAATGTACTTTTTTCTAAGGGTGGGTTAATGGGGTCAAATCATTCTTTAGAAGTAAGTCATGTTACATATACATGTATAATTGAATGACATTTAGAGTAGATTAACTTGCAAGTCAAAGAACAATGTCCCTGGGCCTTGTCAATATAGCTGCTTTAGCCTTAGTGGATAGGACAAGGGGCTTGACATCAAAGTGATCAGAAAATGGTGGAATTGCTTATCAAACTAAAGGTCAATGAGATTAGAACTTACCAGCCACAGTTAGGCCTTTCTGTCCCTTGTATAGTTTTTAGGGTGGGTTAAGGCGTCACTATTCTCAGAAATGGGTCATAGCATATCAAATTAAAGAACATAAAAAGTAGAGCATAATTCCTATATTAATCCTTAAGAGTGGAGCCAGGGCCTGAATTGTATTTCAGAAGTAAGTGTTGTATATCAAGTTTAAGAAACAGATTGTAAAGACATGAAACTAAAATATATAATTAATTCCAGGTGCAGACTTTGTAACTTAACGTTAATAAACTATATATATATATATATATTCTTAAAACAGGTTCCTATCTCTAAGCAGTATACCATATTCAATTTTCTTAGTAACATAAAACAAGCACATAATTTGCGCTGCTTGCAGTGCTCTTGTTTACGTATTGCATTTTTCTGCCACTGATTTGTCATTCTGTTTCCCTCTTTGTAAACATTCTTATTCATTTTGTTTTCTTGATCTATCTTTCTTTTTTGGCTGCATCTGATTTAAAATATGTTATTTTGCCTGTCTTTATATTCTTTCTGTATCTACACATTTATTGATATATTTTCCTAAATTAGTTTTTGCTTTCATCTTTTTTAGCTGTTGCTGTTCATGGTCTATACATATCTGAAAAAAGGCTAATATTTACAGCTTACAAAGTGCATAACGCCAAATGGTAGTGTCCGTAGCCCCATGTTCATATTCATTTGTTTAAAGGAAAACAGAAACAATGAAAGTTAAATCCCAAGTATTTTCTATCCTAATTCATGTTTCTGTCTGGAATGATCATATGAACGCAGAACATGAACAACTAAATATAATGTATGCCCAACAGATGGTCCTCAAGCTCCTCAGAGGTACTCAAGAAAAGCAGTTCATTGTTTGAATCATATTGTGGAAATTTAAGATATTTGATAACACCTCTTGGTTGACTCTGTATAGTTATGTACTAAAAAGGGTCGTGGAGTTGTTATTGTGTTCAAAACTCGTAAAACATTGTAGGGCCTACGGACACTACGGGGCTACAGACAAAATTGCAGACCAGAGGCCGCGGAAATTAAATACTGCAGCTGTCTGGAACTGTTAATTTTTTTGCTAATATCCCCTTATGAAATAGAAAAAAGCCAGTATATGAAAATACATGCATACATCTGTCAATAAAAGGAAGTTGAAAATGGGGCTACGGACACTACACAAAAACTACAGATAATGACCGACTGGCGTTTTATTACTTGCTTCCTATAGGCAGACATATATGAATTTTCTGGCACTGTTAAGTTCATTATATTCAACAATCATAATTACCACCAGATGATTTAATCTTTAATCAGAATAATGTAGATTAAGTGTATGGGGTATAGAAATGGCATTTTCATAACGATGGTATAGTATTTTTAAAATTACACCAAATTTTATCCTTGCAATATTTCTTGACGGTTTTGGCCATTTGATATCCAGCATGTGCAATACTTTACTAACCATAGCATCTCCAAATGATTAAATTGTAGCATGTTTTTAAGGTTTAGTGTGCAAATTGGTCAATTTTAAAATGAAACAACATAACGCTGAAAAAAGGGCTATTTTGCGCTATGTTTCTGGTCGTGGAAAAAAGAAGCTCCAAATGACCATGACATGTTATATATCAGTTTGAAGGATTTGATGAGTTCTACATGGAGAATTTACTGCTATACAGTTTTAGGCAGCATAGAAGAAGTTATTAAGCCATAACATATACCTCTTTGAATATCCCTATCTGATTGTGTTTTTGCCGACAGGAAGTTGCAGAAATTATTCCCACTTGCAGACAACCTTGAAATTGAGTTTAATCTGTAAACGATACAATGAGGAGTATCCGCAGCTATGTCTTGTCTTGTAATTGCACTGGAGGTTGCCAAAATGATCTCCCTTTGTAAATATGGCAGATAAACTTGAAGTTATGTTAGTTTGCATCCATTCACCACAAGCAGTAACAGAAACTCTGTCCAGTCTCTTAATATACTCCAAAAGAATTATCTCCTCCAGGATCTTATCCATCCACCATTAGCAATAGCAGTAACTCTGTTCAGTTTATTTAAAAAAAAATCCACAAGGATTAACTCCTCCAGACCACTAGCAGTAACAGTAACTCTGTTCAATCTCTTAAAATACTCCACAAGAATTATCTCCTCCAGGAGCTTAGCAGTAACAGTAACTCTGTTCAGTCTCTTAAAATACTCCACAAGAATTAACTCCTCCAGTATCTTAGCAGTAACAGTAACTCTGTTCAGTTTATTTAAAAAACTCCACAAGGATTATCTCCTCCAGGATCTTGTGTCATCCCCTTCTTCTTCTTCCTCTGCTAAAAGTGCTTCCTCATCAATATCATCTAGACCGCCCTGTAACATATTGAGCATGTACTGTTAATTCAGAAATTTTTGCAAGGATTTTATTTTCACGAAACTTTGCGGATGCTAAGTTTCGCGAAAATATACGAATGCGCAACGAAAATTTAATTTTCTTATTTCTCAACCAAAACATATGTTGTGGGTACTCAAAAGAACCGTCTCAATGAGACAGTTCTTTTGAGCACCCAAAACATATGTTAAAATTGATGGGTAAGAAAATATTTACAATCTTATGCTGAACATTTCTGTTTATCTAAACATGTGATACCCGTGAAAAATGGTGAAATCACTCTGCTGTTTACTATGTAGGTAGATCATGCTCCAGTCGACCATCTTTAACAATGCAGCATGTCTTTTAACATTATTCGCAAAAATAAAATTCTCGCAAAAAAAAATAAAATGAATTTACTTTATATGTATTTGGGTGACTTTACAATTTGCTTATCTTGAACTTGATGTTGTTTCTCGCTTCCCTTGAAAGATATTGAGGTTAACTCGTAACCTATTCTTTGGATGCCCTATGCTTTCTCTATTGACTTCCCCGAGTCCACTTCAGAACTTCAAAATTACAAATGCGGCCAGCAGAGTCAGATTAGCTTGTGCTGACAGCCTGTTTGGTGTCTTAACATGAAAACATGTTGGACCCTTTTTACTTTCTAAAGATTGCGCAGGAAAAGACTGTGTCCATACTGCGTAGATCAGGGGTGTTCAAATAATTTTTCCTGGTACCGAAAATGAAAATTAAGAGCATTAAATTTGGCGCACAGAACCATAATAAAATTCTTCATGCCTATGCGCACACAGCACCCATATCAATTTGTTTTTTTATTTAAAAATGTTACAATATCAAATCTAAAAATTAATTTAAAAAAAGACTGGAATTGCATAGGGCCAGTTAAACAAAAAAATGTCAGTGTAAAATTGTGATTATTTTCTTATCTATCAGTTTAAACATGTGTTATGGGTGCTCAAAAGGTTCTTTTGAGTTCCCACAACATATGTTTTGGTTGAGAAATAAGAAAATAATTCTCAGTTACACTCTTATCTAGGGGCCTGTATTGACTATTGAAGGTTTTAAGAAGTTGGTATTCAGCAATAGAACACATGCAGACAATTCTGAGCAGAAAACAAAAGTCATGATTGGTAGTACTAACAGTTAATTGGAAATCACTCACACGTCTTAAAGTTCCTTGTAGATGTTTGTGTGTTTGATTTGTTTCTTTACGTTCCATGAACAATCTTTCAGTTGTGTAGGGACGGGTCTTCCTGGGTTGAACCAGTACTAAGCTAGGATTATTGTATCTTTCTCAAGAACACAACGCAATGAAGCCGGTGAGGCTCGAACCGCGGCTCCTGGGTCTCGACTCAAGCACTCTACCACTGAGCCACTGGGAGCCCCCTTATATATAGAAATCAAAGGAGGCTTAATTTTTCATGTGAATCCTCATACAACTGACCACCTCATGAAGAGGAACCTCTTACCTCAGTGTCCAGATCAGAATCTGTTGAGACATGGCTGATACTACTTGATATATCAGGTTTCGGAATATGCCAGGACATCTTCAGTACTTTAGACTTGAATTTACTACCATGCGTAATTCCCTGTAAAAAAACAACAACACAGGTCAACAATTTTTCAGTCATGTCAGGATGGGTCTTCCTGAGTTGAACCAGTACTAAGCAGCGGATAAAGTGTCTTGCTCAAGGACACCACACAGTGACTCCGTTGGCGGTGAGGCTAGAACACATTACCCCTTGATTTCGAGTCAAGCACTCTCCCACTGAGTCGGATCTGATCTAGATCCAAACTGTTTGACATTGATGATATCCCTATAAGAATTTTTCGAAAAAGACAATTTTGAAAAAATCAGCAGACGACAGATCTCATGAAAAATTACCCAGCATGCAATGTTTTTTCTGAACCTATGATGCAAGAGGTTTCATCAAAGAGCCCTGAGAATATTTTAGTGGTAATCATGATTTTGTTTGTTTGTCTTGATTCTTTACGTCCCAGTCAACAATTTTTCAGTCATGTCGGGACGGTTCTTCCTGGGTTGAACCAGTACTAAGCAGCAGATAAAGTGTTTTGCTCAAGGACACAACACAGTGACTCCGCCAGCGATGAGGCTGGAACCAGCAACCCTTCAATCCCCAGACTGCAGTCTAATGCTCTACCAACTGAGCCACTGCGCTCCACAATGTTTTTTCTGAATCTATGATGATAATGCATTAATCTTATGCAAGATGTTTCAAAGAGCCCTGAGAATAGTTTAGTGTTTTTCATGATTTTGTTTGTCTTGATTTTTTACGTCCCAGTCAGCAATTTTTCAGTTATGTCAGGACGGGTCTTCCTGGGTTGAACCAGTATAAAGTGTCTTGCTCAAGGGCACAACACAGTGCCTCCGGTGAGGGTGGTTTTCATGATGAATATGGTGATTGTTCTAAGATTTCCAACAAGTTACCAGCCAAAAAGGCCTAGACAAACAGGACAGTCCCAGATCAGACTGCATCTTGGCAGTCTGATCAGGGTCTTCCCTGTTTGCTATTCTGACAAGCATCTGGTGAATCCCAGCCTTTATAACCAACATTTTATTTGAGAACAGAGTGAGAAAACTGTTTGAAATATTAGAATATTAACTGTAGCCATACTTACCAACTCGGCATCCCTTCTTGTCTTAAATGTTAGTATTGCACATGGAACTTCCATCTTGAAGTCAATATTCTCCAGCTCATCCAGTTTCTGAAAGACAAATCACATGGTTGGTGAACAGCACAAAATAAGTTTATACAAAGTTTATGGTTTGAGAATAACATCCCAGCTCTGGAAAATGTATAGACTTTTTATTTATCTTATCTGAAGCTTAGTATTTATTCACAGGTCCAGATTTGTGATTTTTTTCCTCATCCTATCTTGAAAATATACCACCTTCAAATCTATCTAGTTCTCTGTCAGCTCTTGTCATGCTGAATATTTTTATGTACTGCACTCCTCCCCAATTTTTATTTTTTAACAAGCAGCATTCCAAATGTAACCATGTATTTTTCAATCAGAGTGAGAAAAAGTGTTGATCCTGATCAAATGCTTTGTCATAAGTCAGCTTCTCTGGATCTACAATTTTCTGAAAAAAGAATAAAGATTGGTTCATTAGGGCAAGGTTTTAGGTTCAGCAGGGCAAGGGTTAATTAAGTCCAGATACCTTATTATTTTCTTACCCATCTGTATATACTGTTTTGGGTATTCAAAAGAACCCTCTCGTTGTGACGGTCCTTTTGAGTACTCCCAACATGTTTCAGGGGATATAAAAAAATTACTTTTTCAACATTCCCTTTAATCCAGAGGCCATTCATTTCTTCTTCTTTTTTGTTGATTATTCATGTCTTCAGTCATGCCGAGATGTTTCCTGGGTTGAACCAGCACTTAGCAGGGGATAAAGTGTCTTGCCCATGGACACAACACAGAGCCTAAGGTGAGGTTCTAACCAGAGACTATTCAATCTCAAGTCCAGCAATTTACCACTCAGCCACTGCATTCCTCCACATGAGGCCTGTTTAAAACCCTTTTCATACTACTGACTCCTTAATGCATACTTTGGCAAACAGTGAAGACCCAGATGAAATGCCGCATAATGCAATGCGGCATTTCATCAGGGTCTACACTGTTTGCTTAGACAAAAACGATCTCAGAGAAATGCAATTTTATTTGGAAATTATAATCTGTGACCCCTTGATATATACAATGGACCATTGCCAGTTTATTGCATCAAACCAGAAGGGAGAATCCATTAGTACGTAAAGGGTTAACAGTTATTCTACCTACCCCTAAATGCATAGCTATTTCATCTTTTTCCTCCACTGTGAAGCCTTTCACCTCCACCTGTTTGGGTCTCCTGTCCAGGGTTCTTGCTGCTACGGAGGCCCTGCCTAACAGCGCCCCTCTCCCCCTTCCTCTGCCAACAGGGGGCACTATACCACTTGCCACCCATGTGGTGGAGCCTCGACCTCTACCAACAGCCCCACGTCCTCGTCCTCTTCCCAATAAACCCATTGAATTTGCCTGAAAAAAATAAATTAACCATTTGCTTCATAATAATGGTCTAGGGGCCAAATCTCAAATTTTAAGTTCTGTTGCACCCCCCCCCCCCCCCCGCCCCCCCCCTCCCCCCCCCCCCCCCCCCAGGAAGAAAAACTTGGTACTTTTTTCAAACAGATCCATATTTTTTGACACTCTTATATTGAAAGAATTCTTTGAAAAAAAAAAAAAAAAATTGAAAAAAAAAAACAGTCAACAGCCAATGCTAAAAAAATAAAATGTTATGCAGCATGTAAGTTAACTAAAGCTATAATAATAAACAAATAAACTTACAATTTTCTGTAAATCAAGAAGCTTCTTCTTAAGCTCCAGAGTATCCTCCCCTTTTGTAGTCTTTGTCATTAACTCCAACTCAACATCGAGAATTTCTTTCTTCGCTTGCTCCGGAGATTTAACGGTAACCCCTTCCGTCTCTTTCTTCACCACAATGCGACGGCCAAGCTCTGTCTTCAGCTTATCTATACTGTCTGTTAATGTCTTTAAGGTCTAAAGAAAATAAAGAAAAATCACTTAAACTCTTTTGCCTACTGGGTATCTTATCACCTGGTGTCATCTGTTGATAACTTCTGCAAACAGTTTAGGCCCAGATCTGTCTCGACTCCTGGATCTGCAGTAGAACCACTGTCCTGCCAGCCAAAAGTGACAGTGACATAATATTTTGTTCAATTGCTAAGTAAAAAATAACTTGTACACTCCACTTGAATTAACGTGAATCGATAGATCACTTTTGTATTAATCCTATCCTGTACACGACGTAACTGTCACTCTTGGCTGGCACGACAGTAGCTACCGACTGCACTATAGGGCCGGTATCCTCCTTGTATCAATATGTTTGGGGAAAGTACAAATAGGGTTGACCCTTCACATGCTACGAAAAATACATCTGATATTGTCCTCTGCTGCTTGTAAATGATTATGTCAAGTACTAATTTTGGCATACAGATGAACAATGTGGATCCTGATCAGACTGCTCCTATAGCAGCAGTCTGATCTGGGTCCACACTATTTGCTACAGACATTTTAAAAGGACAGACAGATAATACACAGCAGACAACATTTAGTTGTGATTAGCAGCCAAAGGGTTAACAATTTTTGAAGTGAAGGCTTTAAGTCCCAGTCAACAATATTTCAGTCATGTCGGGACTCCTCCCAGAGGGAGGGAGGGGGTGGCTGAGAGAAAAGAAGAATAAGATAGACTAAAAGGCGCCAACTCCCACCCAACTTTGCCTAAAGTGAAGCAAATTTAAATCTCTCAGCAAGCCAAACATGACATGGCCATCTCTCTGAAAGTTGCAGCAGAGAACACATCACCCTATAGCTACCACTCTTAAAAGGAGTTATATTGATACCTTCATAATGACAGATTTTTCTTCAGCACCCATTTCTTTCTTTGTCTCCAATCTTCCTATAAGAGCCTGAAATCAAATTGTAACATGTGTTAAACCCTTCCCATCATGAATACTCATGCTAAGCTCCACCCACTATGAAAAATTATATAAATAAACTTTCACTTTTGTACACAGAACAAAGAAATTACATTGTACTTGTCAAGTCCTCCAGTGTACGATCATATATAATCATAATTCCATAAGCAAACAGAGTAGACCCTGATCAGGCAGCTCTTATAAGTGCTGCCTGATATGGGTCTGCTCTGTTTGCAAAAGAGCTAAAAGGCATCTCTATGGGGTAAAGGGCTAAAATGCACTAAGAAACCACCAAAGGCCCCCATAGCAGTGACCTTTAACAATTTTGTATGCTGGGTCATTTTTTCATGTTTTATTTTGCTCTCAGCTGAATTTTTTTTTCAAAACCAACATTTGTTCAAGCCTCACCGGCGTCACTCTGTTGTGTCCTTGTGCAACACATTAATCCTAGCTTAGTACTGGTTCAACCCAGGAAGACCCGTTCATCCCTTTATAACTGGAAGATTGTTGATGGGATGTAAAGAATCAAATCAAACAAACAAATAAAATCAACATTTAAGAATATTTTCAGAGTGTTAAACAGAGGAAACTAGAAGGTAAAAAATTAACATATAGTATACAATCTTCATGATGGGGCCATAGAAATTAATTTTGTTATTTCTCAAACAAAATATATGTTGTATGTACGGAAAAAAAACTCTCAATGATTAATGAAAAAAGTCAATAAGCAATGCTTATTAGATACCCCCTGCACAGTAAGGGTCAGTGAAAAACTTAGTTTTGGCAGTGATAGTTCAAACCAGCAGACCCTAGTTTTGAAAAAAAGATTTCAGTAGAATCTGTGAAAACAATTTCAGTAGAATCTGTGCAAATGATCTTAAAGCTCACCATCTGGAACATTTGTTAAGATCAAATACACAAAATTATTCACACCTGAAAGCTCTATATAGCAAAGATTATATCGGAAAAAATCTCTGAGTTCTCACAGCTGTCATTTTGTCAAAATTTTTTTTTTTTAAACCAAACTCCATCATGCATTTGTTCAATGTGTCTACATTGTATAGGCAAAGTATCAAATTGCTCCATTAAAAGCTGTGGTAGGAGTTGATTGACCCATGAAGGCACTATCTATGCATATACAAAAGCCTTATTAGGGAAAAATTCTCTGAGTTCTCACAGCTGTCATTTTGTCAAAAAATTATTTTTTCTGAATCAAACTCCTTCATGCAAATGTTCAATGTGTCTATATTGTATAATCAAAGTATCAAATTGCTCCATTAAAAGCTGTGGTAGGAGTTGATCGGCCCATGAAGGCACCATCTATGCATACACAAAAGCAAACGTTCTCACAGCTGTCATTTTGTTAATTTTTTTTTTTCTGAACCAAACTCCTTCATGCATATGTTCAATGCCTCTACATTGTATAGGAAAAGTATCAACTTGTTCCATCAAAAGCTGTGGTAGGAGTTGATCTGCCCGTGTATGGAGTATAATCGCATAAGCATAAAAACCTATATAAAAAACCATTTAGAACTACAAAGGGAAATAACTCTAATAGAAATGGCCCCTAGCCCTTACTTTTTTGTTTAAAGTATTTGTCTTGCATATATGAACATGTTTGCAAGGTTTGATGAAAATCCAGCAATGACTCTTCAAGATATTAAGGAAACAAAATGTTACGGATGGACGCACACACATTCTTATAGGACGGATGTTCTGAGGTTTCTAATGGTCCGTGGCCATTGCAAATTGATGGAGTTAACCTTGTGAGTTAACCCCACAAGCCCATTTTAACTCCATAACACCATACTGTACTAACCCTAACCTTACCCAAACCTCACTAAACACGGCTGTACAGATTGCGAACCTCATAATGTATCGTGGGCATGTATGGACAATGTGAAAACAGTATACCCACCACAAACAAAGTTTGCAGGGGGTATAAAGAGAAAATTACCTCTCTAAACAACCCTTAAATTGACCTATTGTTAAGAATTAAAAAGCCTATTCAGCTTAAATGGGCTAATCAGTAACTCCCCCACAAATAAGAAACTTCTAACTGTATCCCACCCAATCCCTTAAAGTTGAAAATATATTTTACCTTTTGCTGTTCTATCTGTTTTTCTAGCAGCTGTTGTTTAAATTTCTGTATTTCCAACTTCTTCAAGGCAGCCTCCTACAAAACACAGTTACATGGGCTGTGACATGTTATTTCCAACAATGTGGCAATTTGAGTGTAGACTCAGATAAGCCTGTACAGCCTCAATTTAAGCTTAGAAACTCCAAATGATGTTCAGTTAGTAGCTTAACAGTCATAAAATACTCAAGCGACTAGTAAAGGCTGTGATCAGTCTGCGCATATGTGCAGGCTGATCTGAGGCTTTGCTGGTCGCACATACTACATTGTTGGGAATCTCATGTTTGCATGCTGGGCAATTTCTTATGCTCTTATGGTCTTCTGCTGACTTTTTTTCTAAATTAACTTATTCAAAAAATTATTTCATAAACATTATCAGCATGTCAAACAGTTTGAATCCAGATCAGGACAGACATTCTGTCGACCTGTTCTGGGTCCAAATTGTTTGTCAAAGTAATCAGCAGATGATAAAAGTCACTGCTAGCAGGGTAAGAGTTAAATCTATGTCTACCAGAGTCATCTGCTGAAAACATATGAATGCAGTTTGGACCCAGAACAGGCCTGATCTGGATCCAGACTTTTGACACTGATAGTATTCCTGAAAGAACTTTTGAAAATGTTAATCTTGAATAAAGAACAAAACAGCAGACAACAACTATGCACGAGAAATTACCAAGCAGGCCAAGAATTTTAAAAACATAAAAATGAAAACTACAACAGCGATTGTTAAATTTCAACATCAATATCCAACCCATTTACCAAAAAAAGTTCTGTGAAAAACTTAATCCCTTTCCTGCAATTTATAATAAATGTCATCTGCTTTCTCATCTGTTGATGTTTGTTCATTTGGTTTGAGGTTTAACATCCCAGTCAACAGCTATGGTCATGCCGAGGCGGTAAGTTAACCTAACCTCACTATTGACGGGCAGGTTTAGACTAAGCAATTATTCAGTATTCAGTGCACACCCTTTTACTTGTAACTGACAATAGCCCTTCTGAAATGAGTGTGTTCAGGGTAACAGGTCTGAACATTTTAGGTAGGTAGGTACACCTAATTTATTTTTTTGACAGAAATACCTTTTAAAATGCATTAAATTTTATATTTTCCAGAAAACCTGAAAAAATCTGAGGTTTCACCAGTAAATTTAGTTAACTTTGGGTTATTTACCCTAAACACAGGTATTTTTTTTTATTTGGTGTAAGCTAAAAGCAGCATGGTCAGTCCTAAGTACTTACCTTTTTGATTGTTTCGCTTTGTTTGACAGCCTCCATCCTCGAGACAAAGTCAGCTGCCTTCACAGCGGTGGGACTAGTTAATTCTGCCTTGGCTTTCGCTTTGATGGCTACAGGGTTGTATACTGTCTTACTGATATGACCCATGGTTGACGTGTATGCTATAGTCTGGAAATAAAGATCAGGCCTTGAGGTTATTTTTTTTTTCATGCTCAACTCAACTGAGCATGAGATTAAAAGAGCTCATAAAATCTGAAATGCTGAAAAATAAAGACTTTCCTTGCTTTCAAATACTCAGAGGTTGTATTCAACATGCTTATAAGTGTTAAAATGCCAACAATTGTTGGCATTTTAACATTTATAAGCATGATAAATTTCATGCTCAGTTGAGCATGATCATTTTTTTATAACCTCAGGGCTCATAAAAGACACTATATACTGACTGAGGGAGTATTCACCATAGTGACTGAGGGAGTCTTTACATTCATTTCACATGTTAAAATTAAAATATAAGAAAATATTCACAATTTTTATCTTCAAAAAAATTGCTTCTTTTGATATAAAAAGAATATTGTTGTACCATGTTTATCCTACTAGAAGCTCAAAATGAGCCAGTGCATGAGATTATGGTACTTACTGCATATGCGCAAAAACTAATTTAAACTACTGAAAGTTCAAAATTTCCAAAATACTGAACTTTAAAAAATCAGAATTTAAAACTTACTGTATTCCTTCAAAATATTAAAAATTCCAAGTTTAATGGTCAAATACCTTTAGATAAACTGAAACTAAATCAGAAAAGCTATCATTATCTGCAGAATTCAGCATTTTGAGGCTGACTTTTTATGGAAAGTCAGCCTCAAATCCTGAATTCAGGAATAATCCTGAAAACTTTCACCCATGCATAACTAGCATGGCTATAGGTCTGATCTGATCCTTCCGCCACTACCACACTTTTGTTGTTGTTGTTTTTGCATTTAATGTCACACCAACAGCTAAGGTCAAACGGAGACGGGACCATGGGTTAAAGTCTCATCCTACAGTGAAGCTGGGGATTGAACCGGCGACTTCTGGTTTATAAGGCAAGTGGTTTATACACTACACCATGGTGGTTGCTACCACACTATGTGTATGCGAAAAGCTATGGTCACTCTGGTGCAGTCACAGCTGGTATAGTTATTGCTGGAGGTTTCTTTGAGGGACATATTACTGGCTGGTTGCAGAGGGTTGAAAACACTTTAACTTATCCTAGTATGTGATATTACTCACCTTTTCAGTTGGTGTAATTACTGCTGGTGCTGGTGCAGTCACTGCTGGTATAGTTACTACTGGTATAGTTACTGCTGGAGATTTCTTTACCATGTTATTGAGGGACATTTTTTTTGGCTGGTGGCAGAGGGCCGAAAACACTGACCCTAGTACATGATATACTCACCTTTTCAGTTGGTGTAGTCACTACTGGGTTAGCCAGTGCAGGTACTGTTACTGCTGGTGCAGTTAATGCTGGTTTAGTTACTGCTGGAGGTTTCTTCACAATGTTGCTGAGAGACATATTACTGACTGGTGGCAGAGGGCTGACAACACTTACCCAGGTACATGATATACTCATCTTTTCAGTTGGTGTAGTCACTACTGGGGCCGCCGCAGCAGGTACTGTTACTGCTGGTATAGTTACTGCTGGAGGTTTCTTCACCATATTATTGAGTGACATTTTACTGACTGGTGGCAGAGGACTGACAACTATTACCCAGGTACATGATATACTCCCCTTTTCAGTTGGTGTACTTGGTGGTGCAGCCGGTGCTGGTACTGTTACTGCTGGTGCAGTCACTGCTGGTATAGTTACTATGGGCGGTTTCTTCACCATGTTGTTGAGAGACATTTTACTGGCTTGTGGCAGTTGGTGTAGTTACTGCTGGGGCAGCCGGTGCTGGTGCAGTTACTGCTGGTATAGTTACTGCTGGTATAGTTACAGCTGGAGGTTTCTTCACCATGTTATTGAGTGACATTTTACTGGCTGGTGGCAGAGGGCTGAATACACTTACCCAAGTACATGATATACTCACCTTTACAGTTGGTGTAGTTACTGCTGGGGCAGCCGGTGCTGGTACTATTACTGCTGGTGCTGCCGGTGCTGGTACTGTTACTGCTGGTGTACCGGTAGTTACTACTGGAGGTTTCTTCACCATGTTATTGAGAGACATTTAACTGACTGGTGGCAGAGGGCCTACAACACTTACCCTAGTACATGATATACTCACCTTTTCAGTTGGTGTAGTTACTGCTGGGGCAGCAGGTGCTGGTATAGTTACTGCTGGTATAGTTACTGCTGGAGGTTTCTTCACCATGTTATTTAGAGACATTTAACTGACTGGTGGCAGAGGGCCGACAACACTTACCCTAGTACATGATATACTCACCTTTTCAGTTGGTGTAGTTACTGCTGGGGCAGCCGGTGCTGGTACTGTTACTGCTGGTATAGTTACTGCTGGTATAGTTACAGTTGGAGGTTTCTTCACCATGTTATTGAGGGACATTTTAATGACTGGTGACAGATGGCCGACAACACTTACCCAAGTACATGATATACTCACCTTTTCAGCTGGTGTAGTTACTGCTGGGGCAGCCGGTGCTGGTGCAGTTACTGCTGGTATAGTTACTGCTGGTATAGTTACAGCTGGAGGTTTCTTCACCATGTTATTGAGTGACATTTTACTGGCTGGTGGCAGAGGGCTGAATACACTTACCCAAGTACATGATATACTCACCTTTACAGTTGGTGTAGTTACTGCTGGGGCAGCCGGTGCTGGTACTATTACTGCTGGTGCCGCCGGTGCTGGTACTGTTACTGCTGGTGTACCGGTAGTTACTACTGGAGGTTTCTTCACCATGTTATTGAGAGACATTTAACTGACTGGTGGCAGAGGGCCTACAACACTTACCCTAGTACATGATATACTCACCTTTTCAGTTGGTGTAGTTACTGCTGGGGCAGCAGGTGCTGGTATAGTTACTGCTGGTATAGTTACTGCTGGAGGTTTCTTCACCATGTTATTTAGAGACATTTAACTGACTGGTGGCAGAGGGCCGACAACACTTACCCTAGTACATGATATACTCACCTTTTCAGTTGGTGTAGTTACTGCTGGGGCAGCCGGTGCTGGTACTGTTACTGCTGGTATAGTTACTGCTGGTATAGTTACAGTTGGAGGTTTCTTCACCATGTTATTGAGGGACATTTTAATGACTGGTGGCAGATGGCCGACAACACTTACCCTAGTACATGATATACTCACCTTTTCAGTTGGTGTATTTACTGCTAGTGCAGCCGGTGCTGGTACTGCTGGTGCATTCACTGCTGGTATAGTTACTGCTGGTATAGTTACTGCTGGAGGTTTCTTCACCATGTTATTGAGTGACATATTACTGGCTGGTGGCAGAGGGCTGACAACACTTACCCTAGTACATGATATACTCACCTTTTCAGTTGGTGTAGTCATTGCTGGGGCAGCCGGTGCTGGTACTGTTACTGCTGGTATAGTTACTGCTGGTATAGTTACAGTTGGAGGTTTCTTCACCTTGTTATTGAGGGACATTTTACTGGCTGGTGGCAGAGGGCCGACAACACTTACCCAAGTACATGATATACTCACCTTTTCAGTTGGTGTATTTACTGCTAGTGCAGCCGGTGCTGGTACTGCTGGTGCATTCACTGCTGGTATAGTTACTGCTGGTATAGTTACTGCTGGAGGTTTCTTCACCATGTTATTGAGTGACATATTACTGGCTGGTGGCAGAGGGCCGACAACACTTACCCTAGTACATGATATACTCACCTTTTCAGTTGGTGTATTTACTGCTAGTGCAGCCGGTGCTGGTACTGCTGGTGCATTCACTGCTGGTATAGTTACTGCTGGTATAGTTACTGCTGGACGTTTCTTCACCATGTTATTGAGGGACATATTACTGGCTGGTGGCAGAGGGTGAACAACACTTACTCAAGTACATGATATACTCACCTTTTCAGTTGGTGTAGTTACTGCTGGGGCAGCCGGTGCCGATACTATTACTGCTGGTGCTGCCGGTGCTGGTATAGTTACTGCTGGTATATTTACAGTTGGAGGTTTCTTCACCATGTTATTGAGTGACATTTTACTGGCTGGTGGCAGAGGACCCAGTCTTGTCTGAGCTGGCTGTCGGATACCATCGTCAGGGCCAGACAATGTCGTTGTCGATGTTGGGGCTTGTTCCTGTAAAGTTAACTTAACTCTTTGTATGCTGACCATTTTTTCATGCTTATTGTGTCATATGCTGATTTTTTCAAAAGAGACCTTTTTAGGAAGATTCTTTCATATCAGTAATACCATCAATGTGTCTAACAGTTTGGGTCCAGATCAGGCCTGACATTTAGTCGGGCCTGATCTTGGTCTAAACTGTTTGCAATGGCTATGAGCAGGAGGTAGCAGACAATAATATATATACTTAGAGTTATAAATGGGACAGAAAAGTACACTTACCCATGGGTGAAAGTTCAAAATTTTCAAAATCCTGAACTTTAGAAACTCAAATTTTAAAACTTGCAGGATGCCTATACAAATAAGTAATTTCAAGTTTAAATGATTAATTGTGTTTAGATAATATGAAAACTAATCGAAGAAGCTATGGAAAGTCAGCCTCAAAATCCTGAATTCAGGAAAAATCCTGAAAACTTTCACCCAAGCATACCACAGTTGTTCAGATAAATTCTCTGTTAACGTTGCAATAGGGTATTCTTAAAGTTTTCTTACACTAAAACACGCACAAATAACCAGAATTTCAATCTTAAGTCATTAAAGACATTTAAACACCATTTTTTTATGCATTAATTTTTCTTATTCCAATATCCAAATCCTCGGCCAACCACTTTTTTCATTTGTAAAATTCTTGCTGAAATTAAAGCATGCCTTACCATCATGATTTGAAAAAAAAAACATCGCCGATATTCAAACTTGACATTATGATGATCCCGATCTACACTGTGATCCAAACAAGATATATCAGGCCAACACAGTCTCCGGTGTGGCTCAAAGTAGAACCCCTCAATATCAAGTCAAAAAAGCATAAAAAACTGTTTTCAAAACTGGAGCTAGTCCAGTTATCAGTGATACCCATGGGTTTAGATAAACACAATTTTTGAGCATAAAAATTTAAATATTTTCTTACCCATCAGTTTTAGAATATGTTTTGGTGCTCAAAAGAACCATCTCATTGAGACGGTTCTTTTGAGTACCCACAAAATATGTTTTGGTGGAGAAATAAGAAAATTATTTTTTTGCAACATAGGCTTAACTAAAGCAGAGATGCCAACCCTAATTGTCCCTCATCAGGAATATGAAAGACATTTTTCAGAAATCTGGGGAATTTTCAGGAATACCAAATATTTCACCAATACAATGTTGTAGTGTTACAAAATGCACTTACAGAAGACAAGCTTCAATATCCCCTAGCATGGTACCCTCATCCTCCCTCCTAAAAGCATAGCTGACAGCTTTACTTCGTGTTTATTCTCTACTTTCAATTTCGCAATTTCAACGGGGTTTTTTTTTGTCGATACGTAACGCGGCCAGTCATCCCCGCCACCATGTGAGATGGAAAAGTCCGTCTTGCAAACTTAACAAAATGCGTGATTATCTCCGATCTTTGATGGCTTTGGACCCTTTGGTACTGGCCAGAGATTTGTGTATTCTGGGATGAACTTTTGCAACGTTCTGGGGAAGCCTTTTTTTCAAACGATGAGTTGGGTTCTCAGTCTTGTAGCTTTTTACCAGCTACGGAGTACTTTTTCCAATAAAGAACAACGCACAAACCAGTCAGTTATTTACTACCGGTGTTCAGGTATAATTATCAACTGCAACGTAAAATGTCTTTAAAACCGGTGTATAAGTAAGAGTAACATCCTTTATTTTATCTGGTACCTTTTTTGCTTGTAAAATCGTTATTTTGCGGAATTTTGATGTCCAAAATTGTAATGCGGATATCGGCCTTGAAAAAACAGAAGGATTCCGCAAAAATCGGAATGGTTGGCATCTCTGCTAAAGGCCTGATTACCTGAGTGTTTGTAGGTTCTTGTTTCTCCTTGTTATGCCAGAACACCTTGATGAATCTGTTATTGAACACAGGCTCGCTGCATTTGTAGCAGGCTGCAGCCTCAGCATTGCTGGAAAACGTCACAAGGGCTCCCTCTGGGTCCCCTTCAAATGACACCTGAAATGAAAGCATCACACAATTTTTTATCTTGATTGATTTAATTATTACGTCCCAGTCAACAATTTTTCTGTTATATCTGGACAGGTCTCCCTCGGTTGAAACAGTACTAAGCAAGGGTTAATGTTCTTGCTCAGGACACAATGCAGTGATGCAGGTGAGGCTTGAACCCGCAACCCCTTGATAAGAGGGAGACCTGGTCTTCTGATAAGAAGGGTGAATTAACTCTTTGCCTACATTTAATTTGTTTGTTTGATTTGATTCTTTACGTCCCATCAACAATCTTTCAGTTATAAAGGGAAGGGTCTTCCTGGGTTGAACCAGTACTATGCTAGGATTAATGTTCTTTCTCAAGGACACAACGCAGTGACGCCGATGAGTCAAGCACTCTACCACTGAGCCACTGCGTTCCCTTTTTGCCTAGGTAACTTAAGTTGTATGCTAATTTTTATTTAAAAACAAACTTTTCAACAACAACAACAATTCAGTAATATCATTTATGTAAAAGTATCAAACAGTATGGATCCAGATCAGTCCTGGTAATTTGTCGGGTCTTGTTTGTTTGATTTGATCCTTTATGTCCAATCAACATTGATCCTTTATGTCCAATCAACAATCTTTCAGTTAAACAGGGTCTTCCTGGATTTAACCAGTACTAAGTTAGGACAAATGTGTCTTGCTCAAGGACCACAACACAGTGACGCCGGTGAGGCTCGAACCCGCGGCCCCTTTGGTCTCGAGTCAAGCACTCTACCACTGAGCCACTGCGCTCCCATAAATTGTCGGGTCTGATCTGGGTCCAAATTGTTTGCAATTACTATGAGCAGATGGCACAGCCAGGCAAAGTGTTATAATGTACAACAAAGATCAGACTTTACTGAGATTCTGACGCAGTTACGGTGCAATGAATTTATAAGGCCATCCTTAAAAAATTCTTTGTTTGCTGTCACACGACCAACTCACTCAAAATAGCACCTACTCAAAATGTTTTTTGGCCGTTTTAGATATATAATTGTTAACATTTTTTCTTTATTTTAATGTCTTTTTAACAAATCAGTGAAAAAAAAATTATATACCTACCAACCTACCCACCTGGAAAATTATGATTAGGGTGACAGAAAACAAATGTTTTTCTAATGATGACCTAAATATTTATAAATATATAATATCCCCAGGCCCAGAGGTTATAAAACTTTTTTCATGCTCAACTAAACTCAACTGAGCATAAAATTTTATTGCTCATTAAAGACAAAATGCTGATATAAAAGCTTTTCTTGTTTTCAAACTCTCAGATGTTGTATTTATCCTGCAAATAAATGTTAAAATGCCAACAATTGTTGGCATTTTAACATTTATGAGCAGGATAAATTTCATGAGTTGAGTATGAAAAAGTTTTATAACCTCAAGGCCAGGGTTCACTGTAGAATTCTCTAGTAGTCAAATCGTTGGCATTTTTACATTTATGAGCAGGATAAATTTCATGAGTTGAGCGTGAAAAAGTTTTGTAACCTCGAGGTTCAGGGTTCACTGTTGAATTCTATAGTGATCAGATTACTATGACAGCACTATAGGATTTGAGTTCTGCGGAGTAACAAGAACATATGCTTTGTCTGTTTGTTTTGGTTCTTTACATCCAAGTCATTAATTTTTCAGTCATATCGAGATGAGACTTCCTGGGTTGAACCAGTACTAAGCAGTGGATAAAGTGTCTTGCTCAAGGACACAACACAGTGACTCCCTCAGCAGTGAGACACAAACTAGCAATCCTTTGATCCCCAGTCTAACACTCTACCAACTGAGCCACTGAACTACACAATATACGCTTTGATTAACGGATGAAAAATATATATACTTTTGTGTCAAATATTAGGGAACCTTTTTTTCATACCTGAATATTATTGTTTTTTGCTACATACCTGTATATTCTTTAAGGTTCCAAATTTACCAAAATGTTCATTGAGTTTGGAAATATTGTTGAATTCTTTAGGCACTTTTCTCACTTCTAATGTACAGTTAGTCTGGTCAGGTTTTCTGTACCCTGAAGGATAATTAAAGAATCTATCATGAGTGTGAGGGTGGGATGGAAAAAATCTGCCCAGAGAATCACCATTTGGCATCACGAGGCTTGCCGATTGATGGCGATTGGTGAATCCGATGGAAAGATCAGGTGAGCTAAAACATTCTTTAGGGGCATAATTACATCAAAGTTTAGAAATTCTTACATGTGACCCCTTAAATTCTAAAATGGAATATAAACCTATAGTATCAGTATGGGCTAGACTTCACTTTACCGGTCTCTACTGACTTTGACCAAGTTTTATAGGTGGGCCTGCATCTAAATGTATTTATATTGTACCTCTCTGTTTTTGACATCTTTACTTACAATGTTGCAGGGATTTGGGGGCTGTAGCCCTATTATTTGCAAAATGTTGGAACTAATTTTAAACAGAGACCGGTAAAGTGCAGTTGTCCCTCAGTATGATTAGGAAAATCTATCAGAATTTGTTTGTTTGATTCTTAACCGTTATAACATCCTAGTCAACAATCTTTCAGTTACGTAGAGACTGGTCTTCCTGGGTTGAACCAGTACTAAGCTAGGATTAATGTGTCTTGCTCAACAACACAAGGCAGTGACAACAGTGTGGCTCGAACTCGGGGCTCTATGGTCTCAAGTCAAGCACTCTACCACTGAGCCTATGCGCTCTCTATCCATCAGAATTTAAAAAAGGTTAAAACTACAACGACTACAAAAATTTTTTTTACCTCCAACTCTGTTGAAATCAAATGGCTTTCTAGGACCACCATAGGGATGGAATCTTTGATGAGGTCTCATATAGTGCTGGCTCTGGTATCCCTTCACAACTGGGGGCTGATATCTGATGGCTGGTTCCACTTTGACAATTTCTACAGCGGGGCGCTCCTGTACACCAGGAGGAGGAGGTTCCGTGCTGGAGGTAGGGGAGTCGTCTTTAGGAGCTATAACTGTCCGCGTTGATGAGGATGATGTGGGCTGATCATCATCTTCTTCTTCTGCAAGATAAGGGGATAGGTTTTGATAAGCAAAATTTTTGAGCGTTAAGTTGTAAATATTTTCTTACCCATCAGTTTAAACATATGTTTTGGGTGCTCAAAAGAACCGTCTCATTGAGACGGTTCTTTTGAGTACCCACAACATATGTTTTGTTTGAGAAATAAGAAAATCATTTCTTTAGATAAACACAGTTTTTGAGCATAAAATTGTAATTAATTTCTTTAAAATACCCACCAGTTTTAACATATGTTTTGGGTGCTCAAAAAGACGGTTCTTTTAAGTACCCACAACATATGTTTTGGTTGAAAAATTAGAAAATTGTTTTTTTATTGCACACTCTTAACAAAGGCCTGATAAGGGGCATATAGAGGATCTTACACGAGTGCTCATCTTTTATTGAACTTATAAGATGAGTTGGGGAAAAGTGATAAAGGCAAAGCTTGCCAAGCATTTTATTGCTTTATTAATTCAATAATACACAAGCAAGAATTTAGATTCTATTTATCATATGACATTTAAATTATAAACGTTATCATATTTTTGGTGCAAGAACATACAATTTGTCAAATATCTTTATACTTCATATTTTCAAGGATTAAAAGTGTATGAAAAATCCAAATTTAAGTGTTAAAATTCTACTTCAGAAATGCTAGACTGAGATAATGGAGAAATTAGTACTAGAAAATTAGTATAAATTGTTGTGCCTACTATATTTAGTGCACCATATGCTGCACCAAATAAAGGCACAACAATTTTATACTGACTTAGATCTCTATCGACAGTGCTCAAGTTCTACAGAAAATAGTAGAATTCAAGAGTTTTCAAGGCCTTTGAGTGATTTTCCAGTACTTTTCAAGGCAGATTAATAAGTACTTTTCAAGAAAGCCCTCTAAATTAAAGTACCTTTCAAGCCTGTGCGAACCCTGTATCAGAAATAGGCCAATAGGTGAGCTTAAAATGAATAACTAAATTTTGAAAATTACCCGCATGCAAAGAGATAATTCTATGAAAACAAAACAAAACTAGAGCAGCAGTCGATGGTACACCATCGCAAATACCCGCTTTTTACCTATAACCTTTACCCTGGGGTCAAGGTCACACAAAATGTAGCTCAGTACCTTCTACATAATGTGACCTATGCACCTGTGAAGTTTGAGGTTGCTATGTCTAATGGTTCAGGAGGAGATGCATTTACAAGAAAATACATTATATGACCTTGACCTAGTGGTTAAGGTCACACAAAATGTTGTTCAGTACCCTGCAAATCATATGACCTATGCACCTGCCAAATTTGAAGCTGCTACGTCCAACAGTTTAGGAGAAGATGGATTTACAAGAAAGTACATTATATATTATACATTATGGGGGCAATAAGGTCACACAAAATGTTGCCCTGTAGCATCCACATCATGTGACCTATGCACCTGCGAACTTTGAAGTTGATATGTCCAATGGTTCAGGAGAAGATGCATTTACAAGAAAATACATTATTTGACCTTGATCCCCAGGTCAAATTCACATGAAGTGTTGCCTAGTACCCTCTACATCACGTGACCTATGCACAGGCAAAATTTGAAGTTGCTACTTCCAAAAGCTTGTGAGGAGATGCATTTACAAGAAAATACACAATTTGACCTTGACCTTGGGGTCAAGGTCACACAAAAACGTCACCCAGTACCATCGACATCATGTGACCTATGCACAGGCAAAATTTGAAGTTGCTACTTCCAAAAGTTTATGAGGAGATGCATTTACAAGAAAATACCTTATTTGACCTTTTACCTTGAGGTAAAGGTCACACGAAATGTCACCCAGTACCCTCTACGTCATGTGATCTATGCATCTACAAAGTTTGAAGTTGCTACGTCCAACGGTTTAGGAGAAGATACAATTACAAGAAACATGAGGGACGGACGGACAGGCGCACGGACGGACAGACGGACGACTTTGGTACGAAATTAAATTTAATGTACCCTATTTTTCTAACGAAAAAGCAGGTATAACTAGAAATCATGTTCAGTCAAAGATTGTGCACCCAACCATATGCTTGCCCAAAAGGGTGGTAGTCTTTTTTTATAAACAAGGGCCATAACTCTGGTAATAATTTTTTTTTTTACAAATTCTTTCAAAAGCTAACCAGGAGAACCACTCCTCATCTATTATCAGCTGGCTTAGTTTACAAGATATCCTGATATTAGGTATTTGTAAGCAAACGATGGACTGAAGGATGGATGGACAGATATTAAACAAGCTGAAAGCAATTTAACTCTTCACTTTCTCTTAAAGTTGGGGGCATGCAATAAGGGATAAAATCAACCAAGACTTGAGTAAAGTTGAGTTGTTGTCCTAGTGTCGACTGCTGATAACTTTGCAAACAGTTTGGACCAAGATGAGGCCTGACATTTTCCCAGATCAGGCCTGACAAAATGTCAGGCCTGAT
Organism: Loripinus fragilis; assembly: GCA_964019695.1. Classification (NCBI taxonomy): domain Eukaryota; kingdom Metazoa; phylum Mollusca; class Bivalvia; order Lucinida; family Lucinidae; genus Loripinus; species Loripinus fragilis. The sequence goes on from OZ026521.1 coordinate 70,075,801, forward strand.
CTGGATCCAAACTGTTTGACATCCTGATGGTTTTCCTGAAAGAATTTTTTGAAAAAGTTGATTTTGAAAAAAATCAGCAGACGACAAAAAAGCATGAAGAATTTCCCAGGATGCAAAGATTTAATGTTTCTTGCAGCCCTCTGTCTTAAAGTAATGTCCCCCAATACGAACGCAGACCGAGGGCCTCATAAAATAGTAATGCCTCAAACCCGAGATTGAATCTGATATTAACTCTGTATGCTGGGTAATTTTTCACCCCTTTGTTGTCGTCTGCTGATTTTTATCAAAATTAACTTATTCAGTTAATTATTTCAGGAACACTATCAGAGTGTGAAAAAGTTTGGATCCCGATGAGGACTGACGTTTGTTTGCAAAATTTATCAGCAGACGGCATAAGGAGATAAAGAATTAAGTTCATGTCGTTCAATTGAGACACAGACCGAAGGCCTTGTAAAATGTTACTGCCTCCAACCCGAGATTGAATCTGATAATAACTCCTTGCGTGCTGGATAATTTTTCATGCTTTTGTTGTCTGATTTTTTTCTTTCAAAATCAGCCCTTTCCAAAAATACCATCTGAGTGTGAAACAGTTTGGATTAGAACATTGGGCCTGATCTGGGTCCAAACTGTTTGCAAAAGTTTTCAGCAGATGACACTTGGAGATAAAGAGTTACGCTTATGTCCTCCAATTTGGACGCAGACTGAGGGCTTGTAAAATGTAACTGCCTAAAACCTGATATTGAATCTGATATGCATGCTGGGTAATCGTGTTTTTATTGTCATCTTTTTCGAGACATAAATTAAAGCTGCCATCTAAATGTTGCATTTTTAAAGTCTGTCAGTATACATTAGAGTTTAGAAATTTGACCTGTGACCCCTCACATTACAAAATGTAAACTTTTTCAAAAAAAAAATTCACGAACACTATTATATTAGAGTGTCAAAAGGTTTGGATCCAGATCAGAAAAAAAGCATGTTCGTCCTGATCTGGGTCTAAACTCTTTGCCAAGGTTATCAGCAGATGACAAGAGTTGTGGCTAGCAGGAAAAGAGTTATTGCATTCCCTTACCTTTTAACTCGGCTTTAGGTTCTATAACTGTGACTAGTTCTCGTGTGACTGGAGCCTTCTCCATGAGTGGTGGTGGGGGGCCACGGAGGAAATGAGGTGGTGGAATTCCTGGACCTGGCCAGTAAATTGGAGGTGGGGGGACAGCTATTCCAGGTGCCTCTGGGTTGTACTCTGGCTCTGGGGGGAAATCTGTAAACATGATCATGTAAATTTCAAGGACAATCATGTGACTCTTTACTTACTTGTGGCGTCTGCTGCTAATTTTGCAAACAGTTTGGACCCAGATCAGGCCCTGCATTTTGTTGGGTTTGATCTAGATCCAAACTGTTTGACATTCTGAAGGTATTCCTGAAAGAATTTTTCAAAAAAGTTGATTTTGAAAAAAAATCAGCAGAGGACAAAAGAGCACAAAAAATTACCCAGTAGGCAAAGAGTTAAAGATATATTTTTTGAGTCAAAAAGTGGTACCACTCTCAAATTATTCTATTACCCTACTTCGTCACTTTGCTTGGCAGATCAAATACCAGTCATAATACATGTAAGGGGATTATGGATGCTCTGCATGGGGTCATAAAGAGACCCTTTAAGGGTTTTGTTCTTTGAGAGGATTACCTGTATGAATAATACATGTACTTATGTACTTGAAATATATTTGATAACTTGTTTCTCGGTATAGGCTCCTGTCTGTTTGATGGGTTACTATAATGTTTGAAGCAGTCTCATCCGTTTTAATCCTAATATCCCCATATCTAGAAAATATGTGTCCTTGATTGTGGATTTCTTGTATCAATTGTCACCAACGACAAAGAGATAACCAATAACAGACCAACATAACCAAAACATAATCACACCAGACGGGCGGAATAAAAAATGTTGTTATATGACTCCTATAAAAGACCTCCTCTGATTGGCTGAAACTAGCTTGCACTGGTTGTGACAAATCTTGATGTCAAACAGTGATGAGCCAAAGACAGGTAACATTACTGACAGAGAGCTAAAAATAGATTGAACTAAATCTAGCCCAGGTGACATTAAGATTTGTCACTGCTACCTGAGAGCTAAAAATAGATATTGCAACACTGACTGATTTCTTATGTATATTTCACAGGTAAAATGTTTCAATTCAGAATTTGTTCATTTTATGAGAACAGCATTCAACCCATTTATGTCGAATGGAATTTCACACCATTATCAATTGGAACAGCCCATTTCTGTTTTAAGGGGTGTTAGATGGTATTTTTCATTTTTATTCAAGTTTTAATAGAAAATTATGCAAGCAAACAGTTGAGACCCTGATCAGACGCCGCATTCTGTGGCGTCTGATCTGGGTCTGCACTATTTGCCTATGTCCCACAAAAAGGACGCTAGGCATATATGGGTTAAAATGCAATTATTTTGCTTATCTCATAAGTTGCAGAAATTTTGGAAGTATATTGTTGAAATAATCTTCCTAGGAACATCTGACTTGAGTAAATTTATAAATATGAAAATAAAAGAGAGACAGTGTCATATAACAAAACAATTGGTGCATTTTTTTTCAGTTAACATCAGGATTAGTCAACCCTCGAAAGTGATGTTCACCTCGGCTTCGCCTCGGTGAACATCACTGTTCTCGGGTTGACAAATCCTGATGTTAACCTCAAAAGAATGCATCAATTTATATTCTAAACTATTGACAAACGCAGATCAAAAATCGCTAGAAACCGTCTTTTGATTGCCATTTGTCGCCAGTTGGGCAACAAATGGCAAAACGAAAACTGTCTTGAACTATTTTTTCATCTACTTTCGTCAAAAGTATTAACGTTTTTGATTGCCGCCTATCCAGTGTGATGTTGATACCATGTAAAAAGTAGACAGCATTTTCAGAACGAAAATTCATCGGTAGGATAAGGATTAAATTCCTACCTGGTCTTGGTCCTCTGACCATCATTCCTGGCATCCTGGGTAGGAATCCTGGTGGTGGCACGTTCATACCCATTGGTGGGGGTGGCCCTGGAGGCACTAGAAATACAGTAAAACCTGTCTTAAGTAGCCACTCAAAAAGAACACAAAAATTGTTTTTTTAACACCAATTATCACTTAACGTAGGTCAAAAGTATTGCAGAATGAGCATTCTGCAATACTTTTGACCTTAATTAAGCTATAATTTTCAATAAAGACCTTTGTTTTGTCTAATTTTAAGTGGCCGCTTAATACCGGTTTTACTGTATAAACAAACAGTCACAATCCTAGATTAGATTTTTTCACCCCCAAAAAAGGCATTTTTTTAAGTTTTAATGAAATCATTCCTTGTGGTACTGTCTCCTTAATGCATTTCCAATGTGTAAGCAATGTGGTTAAACCATTTAAGCTGAATGGATTTTCTACTCTTATCTATTTGATTAATCCATTTCTGTTTTAAGGGGTTTGGGTGGTATTTTTTCATTTTATTCAAATGTTAAAAGAGCATTCTGTAAGCAAACAGCAGAGACCATATTAAGATGCCGTGTTTTCCCGTGTCTGATCCAAGTCTCCACTGTTTGCCTGTGTTCCACGAAAAGGAAGCTAGAATAATATGGGTTAATGCATTTTGCTCAATTGGTAGACATGGAAAGTAATTTATATCCCTGCCACTTAATCATGTTCATGTGTCTTTTATATAATTATGAGCTATCATGAAACAAGTCTTTAAAATGAATACGCTCACAAAACAGAAAACTGAAACAAAATTAATCTAAGAATTATATCATAAGCACATTCAAATTTTCAGACCATGACATTAGCACATGCATCGCTTCAAAAAGTCTGGTATAAAACTGTAAAAGTAGTTGCAGACACAAGTTACCGCCTATATAGAAATTGATAGCACTGAAGGCGAAAATGTCTTATTCGGGGAAAAAGTGACAAAAATTAGTGCAAAATTATATAATAAATTGAGCCAGTGCATGAGATTTCCAACAATGTGGTATGTGCGACCAGCAAAGCCTCAGATCAGCCTGCGCATATGCGCAGTCTGATCAGAGAATTTGCTTGCCGCTTGAGTATTCTATGATTGTTAAGCTACTGACTGAACACAATTTGGAGTTTTTAAGCTTAAAAGGAGGCTGCAGAGGCTCGTCTGAGTCTACACATGTCAAAATGCCACATTGTTGGAAATCTCATGCACTGGCTCATATATAAAAACAATGTGCACTTACCTGGGGGATATTGAGGAGGCACGCTATATTTCTCTACCACCACGGGATCAACACCATGATCAAACACACACAGATCTCCACGAACACAGAAACCTTTTTCTGTAAAATAAGAGTGAAAAATGTTACCTTACTGTATTGGATCTAATAATAGATGCTTCCAAACCACACCCAGAATGTCATTCAACAGTAACCTGATAGATTATAACTGACCAATGCAATGACAACCTTGCATGATTTTTATCACCTGCAAAATTTGTTTATTTCAAAGAAAATTACATTGTTATCACAGATATTGACATGACATTACTTGTTCCCGCAAAAAGTGCTATGTGTAATGTATGGTCATAACATTAATTATGACATGGCGTTATCCACTGAATAACCACTATCGACTTAACATTACCGGTATATGATAAGTACATAACTGAGATCAGTGATATGGCAATTTTGTACATTGTATTTTTATTGTAGAAAAAATCACTACATGTATTTCGAAGGGAATGGGGGCAATCCTGCCAAATATCACAATTTTGGCAGGAATGGTGAACATGGCTTTACATCTTACAGCATTTATTTACAGCTTTACTCTGAAGGCAGTTCCCAATGCAGGAGCCAACTTTTAATTACTTTAACTCCTTCTAATTCAAAAATTTATTTTGTTATTTTGCGGGAAGCCATTTATTCAGGTTGTATATCGATCTTTGAGGGTTAAAAAAATAAATAAATCAGTACTGGTCATCTCAATTCTTTTGGCACAAAATCAACAGGTACTATAACAAACAGTGAAGACCCAGATGAGAGGCCACAAAATGCGGCATTTCATCAGGGTCTGCACTGTTTGCTATTAAAAACAAAATCAATCTTCAGAGAAAGAGATAAAAGATTTTTGTTTGATTGATTTGATTCTTTGGGTCCAAGTAATATTAGGATGGGTCTTCCTGGATTGAACCAGTACTAAGCAAGGATAAATGTGTCATGCTCAAGGCCACAATGCAGTGATGCCGGAGGCGAGAACCCACAACGCCTTGATCTCGAGTCAAGCACTAGTCTACAACTGAGCCACTGCCCTTCCATATTTTTTTAGAAATTATAATCTGTGACCCCTAAATATATACAATGGACCATCCTGACTTTTATTGTATGTAGCTTTATGGAAAATTCCACTGGTTTTAAAAAAGGGTTCAGTCCAATGACAAAAACCTACCATCAAAATCTCTACATCTAAGCCTAGAGCTGGGAGGTGGGGCATCTACATATCTGCCTCCACTATGTGTAACAACTGATATGCTGCTCAGAGATTCATTCGGTTTGTTAGTGCTGTCTGCAAGGCCATTTTCCTCTGTAGGAGTGGGTCCTCGGCTGTTGTCACTATGACGTCGAACTGAAATATTACAGTAAAACTTTTGTAAAACGGCCACTCTCAAAACGATCACAAATTGGTTTTCAAGACCAATTATTGCCTTAATGCAGGTCAAAAGTATTGCAGAATGCTCCAAAAGGAGCATTCTGCAATACTTTTGACCAACAATAAGCTACCATTTGTCATTAAGATCTTTGTTTTGTCTATTTTTGAGTGGTTGCTTTACACAGGTTTTACTGTATTGTCAGTGCTAGAGATAGAATCCATTTTGTTTTATCTTATTGATCAATTGTTAGTCAATACAGAAATATTTTGATAATAATAAAACCTCAAGCCTAATTTTCACTGAAAATTAAGAAATATTGCAAAAATATGTTTTTCTGCAGTCATCATAGGGCCAGTTAAGCAATTTTTTAATGTAAAATTGTAATTATCTTCTTATCCATCAGTTCAAACATGTGTTTTGGGTGCTCAAAAGAACTGTGCCTCGTCGAGGCTGTTCTTTTGAGTGTGCACAACGTATGTTTTGATTGAGAAATAAGAAAAATAATTTTCTGTTACGCACTCCTATATGGGACCCCCAGTCATGTTGAGTGCTTTGTGGGATAAACATCATTTTTTTAAATTAAGGTTGACTAACAAAATTACAAATTTTATATGTATTGAAAAGTTCCATAAAGATTTCAGAAAGAAATCATAAGATTTTACATGTTCCCCTGGAAGGCAAGAATTATCCTAATATTTTTGTCTTATAAATTCAGGAGGCATTTTCTACGAGTATTCAAAATTATTTTTCCTGTCATAGCTCCAGGTCAACTATGGGTATCGACATGAGATCCTTCTTTGGGTGTCCTCCCAAGTAAGACTCCAACCAGACAGCTCAGCTGTAGAGACAAGCATAAATACTGAAATTTCGCATACATGTAGCATGTGGAAAAATTAAACTTTTTAGAAAGTGAATTAAAGCAGTGTTTTCAGAGGAAAACTATGTTCCTCCAACCGCAAATTGAGTCAGCAAGCATACTTACTGAAATTATAATCAGCTCTTTATTGTGTTACAATGATATAATAATATATATAAAGAATGTCTGAAATCCATCAATTATTTCAAGGAAGAGCTTGCACAAAATTTGAAATTACAAAGTGCTGTGGTGACCTTGAACATATGGTCAAGGTCATCAAAATCTAATTAACTCTTTTCTGTCTCTAAACAATGTACCTATGCAAGTTTGGTCAAAATCCATCAACTGGTCCAGAAGTAACACATCGAACGAAGCTATGCCGACGAATCAACACCAAAAACAATCTCCCCACCCCAGTTGGGGGGACATAATAAAGAAGGTGCTGACCAGACTGTGCAGATGCTAAAATCTAATTTCTAAACACCTTTTATCTGTGGATTTTTTTTGTAGCAAAAAGTGTTGACCCTGATAAAATGCTGCAGGAATACCATCAGAGTGTACAACAGTTTGGACTGAGCCTGATCTAGGTCCAAGCTACTTCCAAAGGTTATCAGCAGATGTTAGTTTGTCACTAGCAGACCGAGTTGAAATCTATCTCAGCAAAGATAAATCAGCTTAACCTTTGTGTACTGGAAACCCCTAAATGGTTACTTTGGCAAACAGTGAAGACCCAGATGAAATGCAGCATGATGCTGCATTTCATCAGGGTCTGCACTGTTTGCTAAGAACAAAACAATGTACTGTTTGCTAAGAACAAAACAACCTTCTGGGACAGAAAATAATCATAATTTAGAAAAGTCTACCAGTGACCCATTAAAGTGCGCAATGGGCAGTCCCATATTTAATGTATCAATATGTATAGGAAAATCCATCAGAATACAAAGGGTAAATACCTTTACGAGGTGGTGATAATGATCTTGATCTTCTTGGTGATAATGAATTTCCTCTCGACCTTGGACTTCTAGATCTTGATCTGGGTGATTTATCCCCTGGTGACCTTGACCTCTTCCTTGGAGACCAGTATCTTGGAGACCTTGACCTGGATCTGAGTCTTGGTGATCTTGACCTGAACACTCTTGGTGGTCTTACTTCTCTTCTTGGCGACCTTGACTTTGACCTTAAGGTTGGTGATTTTGACCTTGACCTGACAAATCTCTCCCTTGACCTACTTCTTGACCAGGACCTTCTCGGTGACAAGCTATGTGTCAACGATCTTGACCTTGATCGACCTCTACCCCGACCTCTCATTCTAGGGCTTCTAGATCTTTGAACAGGCCTGAATGGTGAACGTCTCCTAACTGGTGACCTGGATCTACCCCTGCCCGTTACTCTGTGTCGAAGATCTCTAGGACTGATGGACCTTCTCCTTGGAAAGCCCCTGTCTCTCTCATAGGGCCGCCTATCATCATATCTTCTGCGCCTATCATCGCTGTAAATATACAATAACACTATCATCAGCATTTGCCGTATTCTGCAAACAAAATATCACCTTATTAATCTATGGCTTATCAAAAGATAGGTAACAGGAAATTTTGGAGTTAAAAGGGGGTGTTCTGTAATCAAAATAGCACCTTAATCTATATCATATTAAAAGATAGGTTATGATAAATGTTCTTAAAATTCGAAAAATAGTTGCCTGTCCAAAAAAAATCCAAGACAAACAGTGCAGACCCAGATCAGACTGCTTCTGAAGAAGCGGTCTGATCAGCGTCTTCAATGTTTGCTATTCTGATGAGTGTTTTGTGAATTCCAGCCCTGATAACCAACATTTGGGAAAAGAAAGAGAAAAGTGTTCCAAATTTTAGAACATTTACTGTATGTGCAACATAAAAAATCCGTCTTAGTAGATATGTTGAAGGTACTTGAAGGAAACATCTCTAGACTCTGTCGAGACGACTTTTTAAATACGCACACCAGATCTTTGATATGAAATAATGAAAACTCAGAATTATATCTAACATAACTTTGTCTTAAGCAATTATTCTGAGCACTATGCAGCATTTCTGGGTCTTCGCTGTTTGCCAACGTACCAGTTTAGGCGGTTCCCGTCAATACTGGGTTAATACATAGAAGATCTTACATGAGTGCTCATGTTTTAATGAATTTATTAAACGATCTGGGTAATATATTAACAAATATAGTCAACCCTCTTTATAATGACCATGTTTGTTCCAAGCTATTTTTGACGTTAAAGTGAATTTGCTGTTATAACGAAATGTTGACCAGTACCAGGTTTCCACATCTTAATCATTTAGTAAAAGAAAATAGTATACAAATGATTTTAAATACTATTGTTCCAAATGTGTAACATCAGTTCAATTTCATATTGCATCAAAATTCACAAAGCTTCCCTCTTATCAAATGTGACGCAAAAGACCTTGTCCTGATCACGAAATTGACTGACACATATTAAAAAAATTCTGTTATAATGAATTTATTTTCAACAGAGTTGGGGTAATTAAAATTGTAATTGTAATTAATTGTAATTTAATTAAATTTTCTAAGCAATTACATGTAATTGTAGTTAAGACATTTCTTTAATTACAGTAATTGAATGTAATTAATTACATGGCCAAAAAAGGAATAATTAACAATTACTTTTCTATAACTTTTCAGATCAGTTATGAACTTCAATTTCTAAAGATTATCATAGATACTTAAATACTGCTAAATGAATTGTTCTTGGCCTTTGTAACTGCATATATCATTTGCTGTACTAGTTGAATGCAACATGAAGCAAATGAGTATGGAAGGGATTCTCCGACGAAATTCCATGTGTCCAATTTAGTTTTTGTTTTTTAAGATTGCAATTTTATTTCGTAAATTATTTCATTGTATCATCTGAATTGCCTTATTATAACAGCTGTGATCAAAAATTAAAAAATAGTACAAAGTAAACTATAAATAGCATCAACAACATTATAAAGTGACATGAAACAAGCATTTGAAGCATTGAATATTGTCAGTAATACCGCGCTTCTTTCTATGCTATATATTTTGACGCCAGAGGGCGCGTTTTCATTTATAATTCATAGGATATCCCTTTTTCGGAAAACGGTGCCAGGAGTCATTTTGACTGAATGATTTATCCAAAAACTGTATCGATTCCTGGTCTTTGCCCTTTTTCTTACTTTTTGCTTATTTTGAGATAAATATATCGAAAAATTCAAGACTTGTTGGTTTCAATTTTTGTCCTCTTGTAAATCGTTTGTTATAGTATGCAAGATAATTTTCTTGCTAAAACATCCATGTAGAATGTCATATATGTAAACTCATTTAAATAAACCTTAACAAAAATGAACATCAACAAAAACATTACAAAAATGAAAATGTCTTAAATTTAAAGGGAAGCAACCTAGTAGAAATACAAGTTAAAATTTTAAGAAAAGATTAGAAATTAACCCATTATACCAACTTTTAATAGCACAATATCTCATTATGTACAAGGTGTACACTGATGTATGTGGTATAAAATAACTATACGATGTTTGTCCACCTGTATGTAAGATTATTCACTCGCTAAAGCTTGTGGATTATCTCCAAATAAAGGCGGACACGATTTTATATATGAACGATGAAAGGAGACTATTCCGGCAGCAATGATGACCCCGCCAGCGAAAGGACATAATGCCATTTAAATGGCGTTTCGCTGGCGGGCCGATGATGGCCCACTGAAAAAAGGTATTTGGATTCTCTCTCTCCCTTCATCAACTAAAAAAAGTTGCCAGAGTTGGAGCCGTTTGACCCCCTTACTGGATGCGCGCATGGAGGAGGTACCCACAACATATTTAGAAGATGGTTTGTATGCCATATGATCTGTCTTCAAACAATGAAGCCAAACCTTTCTACATGTATAAAAAGGGAACACCTTCTTAGCATTTATTTTCATCCCAACACCAGGATCTGATATCATGAAATTTCGAACATAGCACAATAGCAAGCGGAGAAGGCTGAGATGAGTCTGTGCAATGTGGAATCTCAATAGAGCCTTCTCACCGAATGGACGTCGATGAAAGCTCAGAATTTTGGCATCTAGACAAACTAAATATTGTAGATGGTTCATCCCTAAGATGAAGATGGTCATATACTATAAACAGTTATGACTTTAATTTAAACTGTTATGACTTTAAATCAAACTATTGGCTATTTGAAGAAAAAATCACGCATGCGCAGATCAAGCTTTTTTCAGAGGGGTCCAACTCTGACAACTTTGTTTTTATAGTTGATGAGGAGAGAGAGGATCCAAATACCATAAAAAGTGTGTCATCATTGGCCCGCCAACGAAGCACCATTTAAATTGCCAGCAAAATGCCATTTAGGTGGACCAATGATGGCCGAACATCAAGAACGCTGGCTTGGAAGTTTTGTGATCTCAGGGGTGACCAGTATCGCTAAGGAGCCCTATAACTGTCTGATCTTCCAGGGGGTTCAGACCCCTGTCCCCTACCCAATATCCACCTAACAGACCCACCCATGCCTCGTACTATCGAGAATTGACCTGTTCCTGGAGCCTAATAAGCCAGCACAAGGGGTTTTGGAGGGTCTGAATGGGGTACCTCTGAAATCGCTAAGCAGTATAATTTAGGTCCATAGATCGCTAATCAGTACAATTTAGGCCCAAAAATCAGCAATCAGTAAAATTTAGCACCAAAATCGCTAATCAGTAAAAAAATGACCCCAAAAATCAGTAATCAGCAAACATTTGACAAAATCTGTAAAATATCTTAGAAGACATGCCATTTGGGCGATAAAACTAATTTTTAAGACTACTTGATGCAAATGACAGTCTGATCTGGGTCCACACGATCTGCCTGTATGCTTATATGCAGCAGATAACTTTAGCAGCTATATTTGCTCCATGGTCACTAATAAATGACTAGCCGGCCACTTCTTACCTCCAACAGTTTACTCTGTATACAAATGGATCTTTCCTTCTTGTTTGATGCAATAAACTTTGGAAAGGCCACTGTACATACCTTGGGGTGTCAGGTTATAGTTTTTAAAAGTAGTGTTTTTTTTTGTCTGAAGATCTTTTTTACCTAACAAACAGTATAGACCTTGATGAAATGCCGCATAATGTGGCATTTCATGTGGGTCTTCACTGTTTATAAAAGTATCCATTTACGGGTTTCTCGTATACAAAGGGTTACATGCATTGCCAAATTATTAAAAGTATGTTACTGTCACATGAACGTGCTTGAACGGTAGTTTGACTTATTTTTTTCAGCACTAACAGCGAAATAAGCCACGAACTGACAAATCAATCAATGGCTTCAGGGTTTAGTGATCTGTGAATCATTGAAACTTTCACCCAGTAGATCAGCCTGGATCTGTATCAACCAAGTCTGACCAGTTTTCGCTGTGTGCTCAATTGTACATGTATCTATGTCTATTAATTTTCCATGTTTCATATTAATTGATGGACCTTGAAGGGCAATCGGACAACTGCAGATAGATCATTAAGACGGGTTACTGTAGAACGACATGGAATAACTTTTTTCCATCAAATTCGCTAACCGTTGAAACGCCCCATTCCACTATTAATTTTAGGTGATTATTTGCTAATCAATAAACCCTATTGACACCCTCATTTTGTATGTGTCACATTTACGACCACCAAAGACACAGTCTCACCAGGCACAAATCTGTTCATTTGGTGTTGTTATTTCTTTTATTAATTATGTCTACCTTATTTTACAATGGATGGGGGTGGGGCGGGGGCCAATTTGTCTATTTTAAAGGAAGTTAAAAAAATTATATGGGCCGGTTAATTTTTCCTGGGGGTAGGGGTCCATTTGCTTATTCCTATGAAAACCTATATATCTTATGATTTTCCATGTCAGGAGTCTCTGTCTCTGTCGAGCCCACCCCTCTGGATGATACTGTTTTTGTGGCTATTCCTTGGCTGTAACCAGTATTGGTCTGGGTTGGTTTATTTTTTCATTTAATATCCAAGGAGCACCCGACTGCCAGGCTTAACTGGCATTCGTTCTGGGTTTAAAAAGCCTCTTCGAACACGCGGCCTTGGCTTAAAGTATGATCGACATACAAGGAAAACAATTCACTATACCGCGGCGGGCACATTAAAAACATTTAACCGACAAATGGTATATTATATTATTTATAACTATGATTTTTCAAATATATATGAGATGACTGAGATTCTCATTTCGTTGAAAAATTTTTTTTTTCATATCGATAAACAGTCAATTTAGTTGTAGAAAATTATACTTTATCAATGCATCAGCTTTACAACATGAAAAAAATAGATCTGCGATATATATGTCAGCTTGAAAAATAAAGGGAGGTAAAGTTAGTCAAGACAAGTATGGATATATATATTGTGGTATCCTGACCCAGTAAATTCATAAAATGAGCTATGACATGATTTTTGTTTGTTTGATTTGATTCTTTACGTCCCATCAACAATCTTTCAGTTATAAAGGGACCAATCTTCCTGGGTTGAACCAGTACTAAGCTAGGATTAATGTGTCTTGCTCAAGGAGTGACTCCGGTGAGGCTCTAACCCGTGGCCCCTCGGTCTTGAGTCAAGGTCTCTTCCATTGAGCCACTGCGCTCCCAGCTGTGACATGAGATTTCCAACAATGTGATACGTGCGATCAGAGAGGCTCAGACCAGCCTGCGCAGTCTGGTCAGAGCCTTTGACAGCTGCTTGAATATTCACATGAACTGCCTAAGCTTAAAATTAGGCTACACAGGCTCATCTGAGTCTATTCATGTCAAAATGCCACATTGTTGGAAATCACGTGTTGCGGCTCATATATTGATATGTCCAAGCTTGTCCGGATGTGAGGCGGGAATGAATGAATGGCCCACTATGTTGTTGTTGTCCGAGCTTGGCAGGGCGGTACAAAGTTTTCTCATATAGCGTTATGTCCTTGAGAAAGACACATTTATCCTTCAACCCAGGAAGACCCGTCCCAACGTAACTGAAAGATTGTTGACTAGGACGTAAAGAATCAAATCAAACAAAAAAAAAACAAAAAAAAAACACATAGGGGTAAATTTTAGGTAAAAGAAATCATCCATAACACCGTTTGCAACGAGTGCTACTTGTTTGGGAGAAATTATTAATTTCCGATAATTCGGTGCGCCCTCTGGCATCAAAAAACTTAGCATTTTCACTTTTGTATTATGACAGTCCAGTCCTGCCTCATGACAACCTAGTTCTGCCTATTTACAACCTAGTTCTGCCTATTTACAACCTAGTTCTGCCTTTTGAAAACCGAGAAATGACACAATCTGAATCTAAATACGAGTGAAACGACTACTAAATGACAATTTGCATGATATAATGACACAATTTACAAAGTAAAATGAGATTACCAACATACAAAAACAAACTTGTATGCATAGAGTATCGGCGGAAATTTTATTCCATAAATGAGAATATGGACTGGTCATGCTAGTATCATAGAAAATAACAATTTTACTGCAGACACAGACTGTATGTTACTTCTACTATTCCTTTTTAAACAAATCATTTATTCTTTGTTCATATGCTAATAAAAGAACTGATTTTGTGACAATAAACCTTTAATAGTTAAGTTACCAAAACAATACAAAAACAAAGAAGGTGTGAAAATCTCAACAATAGTATTTACTCAGACAATAGTGTTGGTTAGTGAATTGACTCCTTGAATGCATTTTGTTAAAATCAACATACTCATATGCTAAGGTGTATGACCCAATCTATCCACTAAACTATTTATTGTAGCCTATAGATAAGTTAAAAGTGACGTAAAAGAGCGTACCAACACTTGAAGGTAATACAGGTTATACCGTTATTAACGGTAAAGAAATTACATTAATACCTGACAAAGGTTTTCAAAATACGGAAATATTATACCAAGCCGTCATAGCTCAGTCGGTTGAGCCGAGGCAAATATTTGTATCTATATCTATTAACGAGATATTTAAAACAGGTAAGGGTTCGAATCCCACACGATTGAATTTTTTTTCATGAAGGAGATATTTTTAAATATCATTATTGCTTAAACAAGACTTTTTATCATAATTTTGTTATATTTTAAATGTTTTTACTATAGTATTCTTTGAGTTTTTTTTTTCCCCACAACACGAGCTAGCAAATATAAAATTAGTCTCCTTATAGCATATTTGAGAAGCAGACTTTGGGTAAATCGCCTTTTTCGTAACACCCATTTTAGACAACTGACCTATTCGTAGGTAAAATGATTATCAATGTTTCTATGATTAATAGAAAACCAACTGCTGCAAAGCTCAAATTTGTAAGTTGGTGGTAAACGACAAGCCTTTTTGTAAAACAAGCTGTTTCTAAAAAATGTGTAAGGAGAGTAGACTTACATGTATTACAAAACATGTCATCAGGTCATCGCCTTCTTTCCACTTTTCGTTTTCTGTCATATCCGATAAATATAATAAAGGTCATCATTCACAAACATAAAAAATCAAAAAGCAAAGATAAAAAAATATGCCGTGATTGGGGTTCGAACCTTCAACGGCAAAACTTCGGGAAAAAGGTCTACGATCTTACCACCGCGCCAGCCCAACTGTGACAAATATTAATGATAAAAGAATATAATATACAAAGTTAGCGAAACCGTTTTACCTATTTACATCAATGGACAATGTCCAATTATCAAAACATGCTCTGACGTCACTTTGAACTTATCTAGTAAGTACAGTAGAGCCCTTTAACTGCTCATTTGCCAGTTTCAATAATAATAATAATAATAATAATAATAATAATAATAATAATAATAATAATAATAATAATAATAATAATAATAATAATGTTAATAATAATAATAATAATAATAATAATAATAATATTAAATAAAAATAGAAATATTAATCCAAAAATGAGATTCAGAAAGTCAAATTGAATTTCACTCATTCAGTGAACCTGGGGCCCATCATTGTTCATATAATTCAGGGATGAGAATGTTCAGGATTGATCAGGAATTCCTGATTGAGCACTGGTAGGTGAATCATTTATTGTCTGTTGAATTTTGCTTAAATTTAGTTTGAACATAGTTAAATTCAGTATTTGATATAAAATAAATATAAACTGACTGATTTCTATTGATATTTTGTGATTTTAAGCCTTTAATAAGCGGTCTTGCTCCATTTGGGCTACAAACAACACATTTTCCTGATTGAGAATTACTGTCTGTTCTCATCCCTGTTAATTACAAAAAATAAAAATAAAAATAGATGTTCCAGTGGTGACCAAACTTGTAACCTCTTGCTTGTCAAGCCAGCATTTCAAAAGGCTAGTAATATTTTAGTTTGTCACTATCTGATATCCCTTTTTGTACTTTTATGCCAACTTTCAGAACTCATAGGGCCACACAGATTTTTTATCAACACTTTTTGAAAACAGTTATTCTCTGGCATTTAAGCTAGTTTTGCAAAATAATTTTTATGGTTAATCGTCCAAGTTGTAAGCCTTTCTCAAGCCAATGTGTATTCCTGAACTTTGTTCTGCGGTTAACAACTAGTTTGAGAACTTTGACCCCCCCCCCCCCCCCCCAAAAAAAAATAAAAAAATATCTGTTTCTGTATCTCTTGTGTGATCAGGTCATCAATCACAAAAAAAAAAAACCTGATTTTGTACATTTCATTTCTTCATTTGCATCACTTGACAATAATTTGACACAAGAGGAAAAAATAAAATCAACCTAATAGACATATATTGAATTTAGAATACCAAGGTTACTCAGACTTCTAAGGAGTTTTTAACTCCTTTTGAATATCTCTGAAATTAAAATCTGATGAAGCTATCTATGTGGCAGTGAAATGTAATTGTAAAGTAATTAAATACATTTGGCAAAGTAATTGTATGTAATTAATTACTTTGCTCAAAAGCCATGTAATTGTAATTTAATTGAACAATTTCCAATGTACTTGTATGTAATTAATTTCTTTTTCAAAGTAATTGACCCCAAGTCTGATTTTCAATAGAAAATGTATATCTGTTCCCAGAACTTACTGTCAGTGTCGTTTAGAAAATATTCTGATATAAAGAGGGAATTTTAATTGAAGCAGATCCATTCCCTGCAAATTTATGTTGGATAATGAATATTCTGCTATAACGAGTGATGTTTTAAAGAGGTTTGACTGTACAATTTTTTAATTTTAAAAGTATTATTTTACAGCTTTACCCTGAAGGACAGGGTTACTTTCATACTGGTATCAAATCGTCATTACATTACCCCCTTCTAATTCACAAATCAATTTACTATTCTTTGAGAAGCTAAATATTCAGGTTATATATCTTCAACCCCTTCACTGCCCTATATAAGTGCACGCAATATGTCGGGGGAAAATAAGGTTATTTTGATGTTGTTATGGTGTTACATATAATTTCTTACAAAATCATAACCAATGTAGGGATGTACACAAAATCTTTTCCTGCTTGTTTGAGACATTTGGTTCAGTGTCTGAAATAATGTTTTCTAGTGATAGCATGTCAAAAAAAATTTTTTCTCAACAGCTGAAAATGCATGAATGTCTACTTTCGTTTTCAACATCATTGTTTTGGAATGGTTGGAAAACAATGGTTCACAAATGTGAGAATGACAGTCATTTTCCTCATTTACCATTTCTGATTCCAATTAATATCAATTGTCATCCATACACTAGCCATTTTAGACTTCCAAAATAACCTCTACTTCCAAGAAACATGACAAACTAATGCCACGATCTGCTGCCATCTTTGAAAAAAAAAAACGAGTTCTTCATCAAAAGGACCATTTTCCCTGTGAAAAGCAAGCAACAGAAGCCATTGCGGCCGCAGAGTTATGTGATAAATCTTGAAAAAAGTTTACTCTTTCATTCTAGACCAGATAAGGATAAGTGAGTTCTGTCCCTTGACTATTATCGTGGTAATAACATGCATATAAACAACGACGTGTTCACCACGAGCGGTGCTCATAACTGTGGCGTATAGGAAGCGGTTTTCATAAGGAGCAACGCTCGGGGTAAGGCAGTGAAGGGGTCAATGCAATGCTCAATAGCTGTTTTTACTTTTGTTTACATTTGACATTACAAGCTTTAAAAACACGGATCATTTGGAATGATTTCAGACTGACACAGCTTAGACTGGCAATACAAACTAATTAATCTTTATTATAGACACTGTAGTGGTAACAAATGCTTGTCTCGCACACCAGATCGGGATTTCCGTAGTTTTTACTCATGTGAGATATTTCTATCCCACACACCCGTACCAGCCCTTTGGGAAAGATAAAATACGAACAGCCCCACGCTGGCCGCATGTCGATCTGGGACGTCATTATAACCTTAAAATGACGTCACCATGTCAAATCTCAGCGTATTCAGGATTTTCTGGAAGTCTTTTTTCAAGTTTTTCCAATATAAATGAGGTATTAAGTAGTGAGCAAAATAAAAAATCCATTACTTGTGTGAGGGCAGGCCTTGAAATATCTTAGAATAGGCACTTGCCCTGCATCACAAAAATTATTGGCATGTATGGGAAAAATGTTAATTTACATTGGAAATCATCCAAATTTTCACTTGCCCTGCAGCCTGAGGCACTCGTAAATACGAGCGGACGAGTGGATTTTTCGAGCCCTGGAGGGTGGGATAGAAAAATCTGGACCTCACGATCATCGATTGCCCTCACTCAGCAAGCCTTGTGATGCCAATCGGTGATCCTCGGGACGGATTTTTCTATTCCACCATCACACTCATTATGGATTCATATATTACACCCCTAGAACTCATTCTAGGCTAGTGCTGCTGGAAAGATAGAAACAGCCAAACTGTTTTTTTGTACTTAGAAGTATAATTCAAAGATACTGTAACAATGTTGACTCAGCTAGAGCCATCCTTAAAAAAATTGTTTGCTGTCACCCTACTCATAATTTTCCAGGGGGGTAGGTAGGTAGGGTTTTTTTTCCCACTGATTTGTTAAAAAGACATTAAAAATAAAGAAGAAATGCCCAAAATTAGAACAAAATTTTTTTTCTCTAACTGCAATAAAACACTATGGGTAGGTGGCATTTTGAGCGAGTCGGCTGGTTGAAGGCAAACAAATTTTTTTAAAGGATGGACTAGGTGCAACTTACTCTCTGGGTCTATATCTTGGACTTCTACTACGAGATAATCTTCTCTTGGGCTCTTCCACAGGTGGAACTGGCTCTTTGTTTTCCTAGAATAAAATATACCGAATATGTTCTAAAATTCTGAACACCTTCCTCTTTTGTTCTTAACAAAAATGTTGGTTATCAGGGCTGGAATTCACAAGATACTTGTCAGAATAGTACTCGAACAAGACTTTTCAGCTTCATTGCTTTATACAGATTCAACCCAGCAAAACATCTTGCCTTGCCTGAAAAACTTAACAAGACTTTTCATCTTCATTGCTATATACTGGTTCAACCCAGCAGAATGTCCTGCCTTGCCTGAAAAACTATACAAGACTTTTCTCTTCATTGCTTTATACTGGTTCAACCCAGCACTTTATACTGGTTCAACCCAGCAAAACATCTTGCTTTGCCTGAAAAACTTAACAAGACTTTTCATCTTCATTGCTTTATACTGGTTCAACCCAGCAAAACATTCTGCCTTGCCTGAAAAACTGAACAAGAGTTTTCATCTTCATTGCTTTATACTGGTTCAACCCAGCAGAATGTCCTGCCTTGCCTGAAAAACTATACAAGACTTTTCTCTTCATTGCTTTATACTGGTTCAACCAAGCAAAACATTCTGGTTTGCCTGAAAAACTGAACAAAACTTTTCATCTTCATTGCTTTATACTGATTCAACCCAGCAGAACATCCTGCCTCGCCATCAAATCTGACAAGACTTTTGATCTTCATTGCTTTATACTGGTTCAGCCCAGCAAAATATCCTGCCTTGCCTGAAACTGAACAAGACTTTTCATCTTCATTGCTTTATACTGGTTCAACCCAGCAAAACATCCTGCCTTGCCTGAAATATTGAACAAGACTTTTCTCTTCATTGCTTTATACTGGTTCAACCCAGCAGAACATCCTGCCTTGCCTGAAAAACTGAACAAGACTTTTCTCTTCATTGCTTTAAACTGGTTCAACCAAGCAGAACGTCCTGCCTTGCCTGAAAAACTGAACAAGACTTTTCTCTTCATTGCTTTATACTGGTTCAACCCAGCAGAACGTCCTGCCTTGCCTGAAAAACTGAACAAAACTTTTCTCTTCAGTGCTTTATACTGGTTCAACCCAGCAAAACATCCTGCCTTGCCTGAAAAATTGAACAAGACTTTTCATCTTCATTGCTTTATACTGGTTCAACCCAGCACTTTATACTGGTTCAACCCAGCAAAACATTCTGCCTTGCCTGAAAAATTGAACAAGACTTTCATCTTCATTGCTTTATACTGGTTCAACCCAGCAAAACATCCTGCCTTGCCATCAAATCTGAACAAGACTTTTGATCTTCATTGCTTTATACTGGTTCAACCCAGCAAAACATTCTGCCTTGCCTGAAAAATTGAACAAGACTTTTCATCTTCATTGCTTTATACTGGTTCAACCCAGCAGAATGTCCTGCCTTGCCTGAAAAACTGAACAAGACTTTTCTCTTCATTGCTTTATACTGGTTCAACCCAGCAGAACGTCCTGCCTTGCCTGAAAAATTGTTTTATGAGATCATCCAGAGACGGAAAGCAAAATGGATGCCATGCTCTTTTCCTTGCAGATTTATGTTTAAGTCATTGAAGTGTGAAAAGTAAGCCAAGGTCAACCGGTCACAGTGCATGCTCGAAGACTAGCGGGAGAAAAATTACTATGCACACCGAGAAAGTCAATTTAATGTAAAATGTTGATGGAATAAATGTATTCTATCAAAACAAACTTATAATGAAGATCTAAGTAAGAGATAGGGCAAAGATCAGGAATCAATACAGTCAAGCACCACAACTGACCCAGGATACCAATGGGAAAGTGACAATGTCATAATTAGACTTCACAAACGAGAGCCAAGAGTCAGCCCTTTCCCAGCAGGTGACCACAAGGCATCAACAAACAGATGTGCATGAAAGCATTACAAAACAAGACAGAAATAACATAAATAGTTCTTATTCCTGATTTTGATGGTCCTAATGCTGTTTTCAACATTCAAAAGGCCCATGGTCCTGATTTCAGAAATTAATGTAGAAATGCAGAAAAAACTGGACGGGGCACGAGGTTGTATAACTTTTTTTCATACTCAACTCAAATGAGCATGAAATCTATCAAGCTCATAAATGTTAAAATGTCTACTATTGTTGGCATTTTAACATTTATTAGCATGATAAATATAATTATGGAGTGTTTTAAACCAAGAAAAATAACTATTTTTCAGCATCTGAGTGTTTTAAAGCAAGAACAATCTTTATTTTTTAGTACTTTATGTTTTATGTGCAGCTGAAATGTCATGCTCAATTGAATGTCTGAAAAAACTTGTTTAACCTCAGGGCCTGGAATTACAATGCCTCCTTAGACTTAAGGAAGACTAAAATTAAGTATTGATTTTTCAGTATGCGAAAAATAGTTTAAAACTCATTAAAATCAAAATAGTTTTAATTTTTCTGAAGATCACAATGATATCTTTGACCACAAATGCCACATTGATAAAGGCAATTTATTTAGCATTTAATATAGCATGTTGAAATATCAATACTTATGTTAAGTCTTGCTTAACTATAAGGAGGCATTGTAATTCCGGGCCTTGGTCTACATTCAGGACTTTAGTTAAGAGTGTGTAACGAAAATTTAATTTTCTTATTTCTAATTCAAAACATATGTTGTGGGTACTCAAAAAGAACCGTCTCCATGAGAGGGTTCTTTTGAGCACCCAAAACATATGGTAAAATTGATGGGTTAGAAAATATTTACAATTTTACGCTGAAAATTTTATTTTCTTATTTCTCTACCAAAACATATGTTTTGGGTACTCAAAAGCACCGTCTCAATGAGACGGTTCTTTTGAGCACCCAAAACATATGTTAAAATTGATGGGTAAGAAAATATTTACAATTTTACCTGAAATTTAATTTTCTTATTTCTCTACCAAAACATATTTTGTGGGTACTCAAAAGAACCGTCTCAGTGAGACGGTTCTTTTGAGCACCCAAAACGTATGTTAAAATTGTAATTGTATTGTAATTCCGGGCCCTGGTCTACATTCAGGACTTTAGTTAAGAGTGTGTAATGAAAATTTAATTTTCTTATTTCTATATCAAAACATATGTTGTGGGTACTCTCCATGAGACGGTTCTTTTGAGCACCCAAAACATATGTTAAAACTGATGGGTAAGAAAATATTTACAATTTTACGCTGAAATTTAATTTTCTTATTACTCTACCAAAACATATGTTAAAATTGATGGGTAGAAAATTTTCACAATTTTAAGCTGAAAATTTTTGCTTTCAATTACCTCCTCCTCCTCCTGTTTGATTTCATCTACAACTGGAGTGAGAGCTTCTTGTGGAACCTCAACTTCTATCTCTGGTTCTAGTGGGACAAGTTCAATTAGAGCGGCAGTGGTGTCCGGCAGGGGAACCTGCTTGGCCTCCTCTTCTTTGATGTAAGATTTGTTGGTTAGCACCTCAAACAAGTCCTCCACAAAGTCTTTGGTTTCTGCAACAGAACAAAAATTCAATTAGAGCGGCAGTGGTGTCCGGCAGGGGAACCTGCTTGGCCTCCTCTTCTTTGATGTAGGATTTGTTGTTAAGCACTTCAAACAAGTCCTCCACAAAGTCTTTGGTTTCTGCAATAGAACAAAAGTTCAATTAGAGCGGCAGTGGTGTCTGGCAGGGGAACCTGCTTGGTCTCCTCTTTTTTGATGTAAGATTTATTGGTAAGCACCTCAAACAAGTCTTCCACAAAGTCTTTGGTTTCTGCAATAGAACAAAAGTTCAATTAGAGCGGCAGTGGTGTCTGGCAGGGGAACCTGCTTGGCCTCCTCTTCTTTGATGTAGGATTTATTGGTAAGCACTTCATACAAGTCTTCCACAAAGTCTTTGGTTTCTGCAATAGAACAAAAGTTCAATTAGAGCGGCAGTGGTGTCTGGCAGGGGAACCTGCTTGGTCTCCTCTTTTTTGATGTAAGATTTATTGGTAAGCACCTCAAACAAGTCTTCCACAAAGTCTTTGGTTTCTGCAATAGAACAAAAGTTCAATTAGAGCGGCAGTGGTGTCTGGCAGGGGAACCTGCTTGGCCTCCTCTTCTTTGATGTAGGATTTATTGGTAAGCACTTCCACAAAGTCTTTGGTTTCTGCAATATAACAAAAGTTCAATTAGAGCGGCAGTGGTGTCTGGCAGGGGAACCTGCTTGGCCTCCTCTTCTTTGATGTAGGATTTGTTGTTAAGCACCTCAAACAAGTCTTCCACAAAGTCTTTGGTTTCTGCAATAGAATAAAAGTTCAATTAGAGCGGCAGTGGTGTCTGGCAGGGGAACCTGCTTGGCCTCCCCTTCTTTGATGTAGGATTTGTTGGTTAGCACTTCAAACAAGTCTTCCACAAAGTCCTTGGTTTCTGCATAAAACAAAAGTTCAATTAGAGCGGCAGTGGTGTCTGGCAGGGGAACTTGCTTGGCCTCCTCTTCTTTGATGTAGGATTTGTTGTTAAGCACTTCAAACAAGTCTTCCACAAAGTCTTTGGTTTCTGCAACAGAATAAAAGTTCAATTAGAGCGGCAGTGGTGTCTGGCAGGGGAACCTGCTTGGTCTCCTCTTCTTTGATGTAAGATTTATTGGTAAGCACCTCAAACAAGTCTTCCACAAAGTCTTTGGTTTCTGCAATAGAACGAAAGTTCAATTAGAGTGGCAGTGGTGTCTGGCAGGGGAACCTGCTTGGTCTCCTCTTTTTTGATGTAAGATTTATTGGTAAGCACCTCAAACAAGTCTTCCACAAAGTCTTTGGTTTCTGCAATAGAACGAAAAATCAATTAGAGCGGCAGTGGTGTCTGGCAGGGGAACATGCTTGGTCTCCTCTTCTTTGATGTAGGATTTGTTTGTAAGCACCTCAATCAAGTCCTCCACAAAGTCTTTGGTTTCTACAATAGAATAAAAGTTCAATTAGAGCGGCAGTGGTGTCTGGCAGGGAACCTGCTTGGTCTCCTCTTCTTTGATGTAGGATTTGTTGGTTAGCACTTCAAACAAGTCTTCCACAAAGTCTTTGGTTTCTGCAATAGAACAAAAGTTCAATTAGAGCGGCAGTGGTGTCTGGCAGGGGAACCTCAGGGTTTTCCATGACGCGCATTTTTGTGCGTTTTGACGCACATTTGGACCAAATGACCCAAATAACTATCACTACTGCATCATGGTGGACGCAAAGCTGTGTGCGCAGCACTTGCTTTTAAAACGAATGATTCAGATCGACGTCGGCGCCATTTGTTATCTTCATGTAAGTACAACGCGAACTTGGGTCCGAATCGCCGATATTGGGGATGAAACTGTAGACTGTGTCAGCGTCCAATTCTTCGCTTCTAAGCGACAGACTTTGTGCATACATTATTGATATGCAATAAACCAGTCTACGATAATGTCGCAGTAAAAATTGAAGTTGTTTTTCTCGTCTGCAACCGAAAAACGAAAAAGAAATAGCGATGACTCTGACGAATCGCAACCTGGGCGGAGCAGGCCTAAGAAAACATCAAGACCAAGGGGGTTTTGTGATGACTGGCTCGTGAAATACGACTGGTTGTATTTAGAAAATGGCAAAATGAAATGTCATCCGTGCGTAAACATTCGACAGAATAACCCATTTTCAGCAGGTTCGGGTTGCATGAACTTTAGAAACTCTACTCTCGTAAGGGATAAGTATGTGACCCTCTCAAATTGAAAATGACCCCCAAAGTCAACTACCTGAGGTGCTTACAACTACAATTTAAAATTTTGTTTATCTAAACCTTTGTACTATGATTAAATTTTTGAGAATGATTTTCTATTGAAAGTCAGCCACAAAATCTTGATTTCAGGAATTATTCTGAAACCTTTCACCCATAAATACGGTAACCAGCAGGTTTTCAAATGACATTGCACATGGTTTCTTGCATACTAGATGGAGCCATTAATTATGAGACTTTTGTTTGATTTTGTTTGATTTGATTCTTTACGTCCACTCAACAATCTTTCAGTTATGCGGGACGATTCTTCCTGGGTTTAACCAGTACTAAGCTAGGATAAATGTGCCTTGCTCAAGGACCACAACGCAGTGACGCCGGTGAGGCTGGAACCCGCTACCCTTCGGTCTCGAGTCAAGCACTCTACCACTGAGCCACTGCGACTGATTTTCATTTGGGCCTTGATGCAACAAAACCTGTCTTTGGGGTTTCGGACAAAGCAAGTCTTAAACAAGTCTCCTCAGCTCAGAGACTAGCTAGAAAATTGGAATTTCGCTTGTAGCAAGTTAAGATATGATACTTTCCAACAAGTGAATAACAAAGGCGCTGATCAGTCTGTGTGGATGCGCAGACTGGTCTGTGCCTTTGTTGTTCACAAACCCAGACAACAGGTTTTCACGTGTCGAGCCCCAATAATATTAATAAACATAGTAGAAAACATTACAGAAATCATTTCAGAATGCATTTGATTCACTACAAAGATAACAAGCTCCCTGGTCTTTTGTCTGATGATCTTTTTCGCATTTATAAACAGTGTCGACCCTGACAAAATGCAGCATTATGGGGACGGAAATTAAATGAAAAAAAGCTCTGAAAATTACCAGTTGACTGGTCATTTTCAGAGCCTTTTTTTCAGAGTTTTTTTTTTATAAATATCTCCAGAACAAACAGTTAAACTAGTAAAGTTGGTTTTAACAGTGTCACTCTCAAAACTACACAGACAGAACCTTAAAAAAAAAAAATTCAGCGAAACAAATAATATTTGGAGTCTGCGGATAAAATAAAAAGATTTTTTTAGAAATTATATTTTTTTTCCTACTTACCGGAAAATTACAGTAGGAGGGTAATAAAAAAGTGCTGGCCTTAGCACCCAAGGATTTTTTTTTTTCGAAAAATTTACTTTTCGAAAAATTCTTTCAGGAATACCATCAGACGGTCAAGCAGTTTGGATCCAGATCGGGGCATGGACTGGTTCCAAAATGCTTGCAAAAGTTATCAGACAACAGTAGAAGATAAAGAGTTTTTAATGTCATGGAAAACTCACTTGCTTGCAAGAAGACATCTAATTGGTCAACACAGCTATCCTTAAGCTCTGTTAATGACTTATCCTTCTTCACAAGGGCTACAACATACCGCGCCAGAGCCCCTGAATCTGCCTCACATCTAAAAATAGAACAAAATCATAGGGCCAGATAAGAAACTTAATAAGCGTAAAATTGTAATTTTTTTCTAACACACCACTTTAAACATGTGTTTTGGGTGCTCAACAGAACCGTCTCATTGAGACGATTCTTTTGAGTACCCACAACATATATTTTGGATGAGAAATAAAGAAAATAGTTTTACAATACGAACTCTTATCTGGAGGCTTACAAAATTATGGTGTGAAAAACAGATTATTCCCAGATAAGAGGATAATCAAAAATCAATTTTCTGATTCATCAAACAAAACATATGTTGTCCAGGGGTGTAAAATTATTTTTTTACTCACTCGCCCTGCAGGACTAGTGGGGGGAAAAACCTTCTCGCCCTTATGACATTATCACTCACCCTATTTTGGGGAATCTCGGGGAGACTCTCAAAGCCTGAAAGTCAGCTCTCAAATCCTTAAACTAAGCCTATGAATGTATAGAAAAGTTAAACAACCGGTGTTGAAATAAACAAAAAAAAAGGTGCTCAATGTCTGGTATCCGCCCTCCATTTATGATGACCACCGTCGTCTAACTCCCCATAGAGCAGGGTCTCCGCGAATAATTTCTTATGAAACATTGCTCCTGGGGAGTTTAATTGTACCGGTTAGAAACTGCCCATGCATAGTTGTTACAATTGGATACAAACATCTGGTTTAAGAAACAAAATATTGACGATCTTTGTTTTACTTTTCTTATGTCTTTTCTGGAGGCCAAAATGCATTTTACAATGTCTGAAAATGCACTCGCCTGTAAGGGTGAGCAAGTCAGGTATTTCACTTGACTGAATCTGAAGTTTACTAGCCAATGTGAGTGGGCGAGTGGAATTTTACACCCCTGTTGTCAGTGTTGTGGGTACTCAATGAGACTGTTCTTTTGCATATTGAAAAATGTTAAAATGATGCTTAAATTTATGCACAAACATTGTGTTTATCCTGACCTATGTTATCCATCTGTAATTATGAAAGTACAAACCCTTTGAACCAAATAAAAATGGTAGTAAGGCATGTTAATTATCGCTCGGATACACATTGCTAGTTTCACTTCCATGTTTTATCCACGAAAAACTTGACTGGTCGTCGATATTTTATTGATGAAACTGGAATTTTACTGCGCACACACTAGTAAAAAAAAATCAATAACAGACTGGCATTTACGTATTACCCAAATGGTAAAGAAATGGACCAAATGGCATGCAATAACATAGCATGTAATTGCATATCGTTCGAAGGAATTGCTTTTCGGCATGTATGCATTTAATTTTAACTGCATACATGTATTTACACAGATAAGCTACTTATCTGTACTGCTGGTAGTGTGTGTTATTTATTCAAAAGACAATAGGTTTCAAGTAAAAGCTGACACCTTTGCTCAAAACAAGTCTTCATCCACTCTATTGTTAGAAAACTGACTTTCTAATTGGCTAAGTCGGCAATTAAGTTCACAGTCAGCCTTTGTTGTTGTCACATTGCATGACTTCATTCTAAATAGGGGTGCCAGTATCATCGGTATACGGATTAATCACGATATGGTTTGAAAAAGATACGCATCACGATACGTTTTTGTTGTAATGGTTCACTCAGAAACAATCGTACATTCCCATATATGTCCGGGAAATTTTGCACTCAATTGATCAAAAACTATTTTTTGTCTGAATTTTTATTATGATACATAAAATAGATCACAATTAAATCCAAATAAGTTATTCAATAATATTTCCATGATTTTTAAGTGAAAAACTTATTATTATTTATGAATTATAGCGGTCGCCTAGTTACAAAATCCAATATGGCGGCACCCTATGAATTTATTATTGTTATCAATACAAAAGGAAAAGCTGCAGTATGGCAGCATTTGGGACTTATAAAAAGACCAGGGAACTGCATATTGAATGAATGCAAATACAGCCGTGTATCTGTCCAATTCAGCGGCCACTAGCAGGGTACCACGAATCTCTGGAACAATTTGGGTTGACATCATCCGACTTTCCTTTCCAAATGATCCACGTTGAAAACAAGACCCCCAACAATACCAACGACAACAACACCTCAGTTTTTGTGTTGAAATTTGTGAGGATTCTTGATTTTTATTTATAACACAGTTACAGCTATTCATACTTGTTTTTAATAGTTATAAGAACAGAAGAATTGACCTCAAGATCTCACACTAAATCTATCAGTATTTTACGGTACGTATCATGATACGTATCACGATACCGTGATCCGTATCGCAATACCGTGATCCGTATGGCTATATATCGTGATACGATTTCATTGGCGAGACCCATCCCTAATTCTAAAGGAAGTCAAGTATGCACAACAGGAACATCTTTGTGTAAAAGAATACCCGCTTTAAATTGTCGGTAAAATTGAAAACTTCTAGACCCGAATTGATGGTGAAGAAAAACATGCAAAAACTAGATTGTTTATCTTACAAATATTTTGTTATTTTGTGCTACTTTAAACCAAAGAAGTGCAAGCCAGTTTTTTTTCTAAAAATCAGTTGTTGAGTATAGCCTGTAGAGTGTAGAGTATGACGTTTTTATTACTTCGTTACAACAATTTATTCTTACCAACTGTTTACGACAAGGCACTTCCAGTCTAAACAAAACATCACAAGAGACAATTACGTGTAAATTTTAATTAAATAAATTAAGTTTTAATGAACAGAACATCCATTGAAAGTAACCGATTTTTTCATATTGATAATTGTTTTTCTAATATACCAATTAACCAATGATTCGATTGATCGTGCCAGCCCTAATAGATAGGGGCCGGCAAATGGATTTGCTTTGGGCACGGACCAATTCCCAAGATGACCAGCAGCAGCCTAGATAAGCAGCGTATTTGCGCAAATACGCAATTAAAATTAAATGTGTGCGTACCGAAAAGCAATTCCGTTGATCGGTATACAATTACATGCCATGTCATTGCGTATCATTTGGTCCATTTCCTTTCCATTTTGGGTAATAAACAAATGCCAGTCGGGTATTGATTTATTTTACTAGCGTGGCTGGGCTCAGTATAATTCCATTTTTATGATTAAAATATCGTTGAGCTAAAATATTACCGAATAAATAATTTTCTCACACAAACCACATAAAAGAATCTAAGAAAACAGTTGATTTCTACAACATATTCCCATTGTTTGTGTGGTTTTCTCGGCTGGTTTTTGATATATTGTCAAAGTTTTCAAAATATGCTTTAATCCCGAGGTTAAAAACCAAGGTGCTCAGAGTTTTTCACCTAGCAGATGAAACAACCCGGGGATGTGACGTCAGCCCAACCTTATGAATATATCAAAATCCAGCCGAGAAAACCCACAAACAACAGGATTATGTTGTAGGAAGCAACATGTTTCTTAGTTTCTTTTATGTGGTTTGTGTGAGAAAATTATTTATTCAGTAATACTTTAGCTGAAAATTGGCATCTTTCGATGATAAAGACAGAAGCTAGTACCTCCATCTAACGGCGCTAGGTAGCATATTAAATAACTGTTTTTGGTTTCTTTTGCCAGAAGAGTTCTTTGCCCACCTTTTGAATCTAGGGCCGTCAGCTGTGCTGACCAGATTTATTTTTTGAAGTTCTTCTGCTTCTTCTGCCATTTACTAGCCTCCTTCAACATTCTGAAGATTATGCTAGGTATTGTATGTGTCGCAGCACTTTGAAACAATTCCCTCTGATGAGGTTTGAGTTTTATAAGGTACTGTAGATTCTTCATAGGTCTGTTCGGGTTAAGGTATGGTCAATTCGGTGAATATGTGTAGTAAGTCCGGGTTTGAATCCTGTCTGTACTTTTCCAAAGGTTAAAAGAAGTCGTATTTACAATTAAAATCTACAAGAATGGCTGCTGGTCTAGTACTCTATGGATGACACTGAAGCCTTGAAGGCTTCAAGTGTTTCTGAGTCCATAATATGAGGAGCCAGGGCATTCCAATCTTTCACAGTTCTGGGAAAGAAGGACATTTTCCTCTTGTCCGTTCTGCAGGTGATTATCTGGAAAGCTCTGTGATGCTGTAGCCTCGTTGTTTTCCTCCTTGCAGGCTGAAGTCTCGGTTCTTTACTGATTGCAACCAATCTCCTATCAATCTTGAACATCATGCAGAGGCGTGCATCTTTTCTCCTGCTTTCAAGGCTTCTCCAGTTTAGTCTCTGTAGCATGTCACTCACACTAGAGGTGTTTCTTTGCCTGTTCATCACATACCTTGCTGCTCGCCGTTGTACCATCTCTAGCTTTTGTATGTTGGCTTGTGTGTATGGGTCCCATACGGTACTAGCATATTCAATCAAGGGTCTAACAAGGGTGAAGTAGGCCTGCTGTTTAATTGACACTGCTCCAATGTTGAGATTTCTTCTCAGGAAACCAATGGTTCTGTTTGCTTTGTCACATATATTCTGTATATGAGTGTCCCACTTGAGGTCGTCTGTTATGGTAATTCCAAGATATTTCGCTGATGGTACGCTGGCTAATACATGTCCGTGCAAATTGTATTCTGTCTTTATAGGGTTTCTTTTACTGGTCACTGTCATCTTTGTACATTTACTTGGGTGAAATTTCATCCTCCACTGATCCTCCCACTTTGCTAAAGTGTTCAGGTCCTCCTGTAATAGACTTGCATCTTCTGGTGTCTCAATTACAAGGTAGGCGATCGTGTCATCGGCAAAGAGTCGTACAGTTGAGTGTAGCTGAGCCGCTAGATCATTTATGTAGTAGAGGAAGAGGCATGGTCCAAGCACCGAGCCTTGAGGAACTCCTGAAAACACAATGACAAACTGTGACTTTTCTCCCTCGACAACCACACATTGCTTCCTGTTGGTGAGCCAGTTCTTGATCCATTTATTGACTTTACCCCGAATGCCATAGTGATGTAGTTTATGTACCAGGAGGCTGTGACAAACTTTATCAAATGCTTTGGCAAAGTCCATGATGAGAACATCTGTCTGCTGATTTTTCTGTAGGTTTGATGATAAGTCGTCGATAAACTCAATCAGCTGGGTCTCGCAGGATCTGCCCCTCCTGAAGCCATGTTGTAGCGGATAAAGTATGTTGTTGTTCTCTCCATGGTTCATGATTTGGCTGGTGATGACATGTTCCATGATCTTACAGCAGACACTTGTTAGGGATATGGGTCTGTAGTTTTCTGCTTGGTACTTCTGTCCTTTCTTGAAGGCTGGAGTGACGTTTGCAGTTCGCCAGTCTTCTGGTACTTCTCCCGTATCCAGTGACTTTCTGTATATCATGAGAAGCAAAGGTGCTATGTCTTCTGCCAGTTCCTTAAGCACTCTTGGTCCAATGTTGTCGGGTCCTGGCGATTTGTTGGGGTTTAGGTCCTTCAGCAGTTTCTTGATGCCGTTAAGAGTGATGTCTATGTCATCTAGCACTGGGAATGAGCTCTCTTCTGTTGGCATATTATAATTCTGTGAGAAATCTTCCTGTGAAACCTCTTCACTACTGGAAAACACTGATTGAAACTGTTTATTTAAAATCTCTGCCTTATCTTTTGGATGTGAGAACAGCTTCCCATCACTCTTCAGAGAAGATACACCAGTGTTGTCGCTTCTTTTATGTTTGACATATGTCCAGAATCTCTTTCGGCTGTTGTGTTCATTCTCTTGTTCTCCTGGTGTGACAATTCCTTCTACATAGTCCCAATAGGCCTGTCTTGTTCGTTTCTGGACAAGGTGTTTCAGCTCCAGGTATTTTTGGGCATGCAACGGGTCACCAGTCTTCTTTTTCTGCTTATAATATCTGTGCTGCTTTCTTGTCAGTCTTTTCAGCTCCGGTCCTATCCATGGGTGTTTGTCTTTGGATTTAGTCTGCTTATGGGGTATATGTGTGGTAATGCTGGCTTGCAAGGTATCCCTGAAGGTTATCCACATATCATTGACATTTTCAGCTCTTGCATCATACATGGTGGAAATGCTGTCTCTCAGCTGTGCCATATCTTCCCTAATGAGATCCCACTTGGCCTTCTTGTATAACGGGATCTGGCGCGGCTTCTGACTGTGTTTAACGGGTCTCAAGTCAAACTCTGCGAACACAATGTCATGGTCTGAAATTCCTGGCATTACATCAACTCGCAGGACTTTGCTGGGCTGGTTAGTGATGAGGAGGTCGAGGGTATTGTTTTGTCTTGTCGGCTCCTCAACTAATTGGACCAGGCTACTGTTGTCCAGGACTTCAGTGAATCTTGTGTGGAGTGTTGGGTATGCAGTTCTTGACTTTAAGCTTTTGGTTTTCCAGTTCCATCCTGGGAAGTTGAAGTCGCCACCGATCACTATTGTGGCATTTCGGATCGCGCTCGCGCGAGTCAATGAAATTTCAAGGTTGTTGATACTCATTTCATCTGAGACATGGTGGCGATAGAAGGAGCACACGTAAACAGTTCCGTTTCCAATCAGGTTTAGTCTGGTCCAGATAATTTCACAATCTGTGTCCAACTCTGGCACATCTTCACTGTTGAACTCCTCCTTAGCTGCGATAAGTACTCCACCTCCATTTCCTGTCTTCCTATCCTTCCTATGTATCCTGTAACCACTAGGGAAAATTTCAGAGTCTTTGATACTGTTGTCAAGCCATGTTTCTGTACCTATCACAATATCTGGTTTGACACTCTCAAGCACGTTAGAGAGCCTACACTGTTTCATTTTAATTGATTGAAAGTTTATGTTTAAAACACGAAGAGGTACTGTCATCTTTTTCTGTGAGGGTTGCTGTTTCCGTACAGGAGTCGACGAGTGTACTGGTTTCATCTTATGTTTGGTGGGATCTGGACTCAGAGTTGAGAAATCTGGGACAGCGCCTACACTGCTCGAGCAATATGATATCTCATTGCTGAATAAATCATGCACTGTGGAACTGTGATTCGGTCCATTACAGATCAGGCAATATCATGTAAATACTTACATTACATTAAGTTTCGGTGCAATATCATGTAAATACTTACATTGGGGCAAGGGAGTTTGTTAGCCATTCTTTAAGGTGTTCAACCTTTTCGATCAACATGTTGTATGAAAAGCAGCGCTTTCTGTGAACATTAACATCTGGTACAATGGTTTCGTTGTGGTGGGTGGGGTGTTGATTCACGAAAGTTTATACGTCATTTTTTATAAGAAAACAGGAGTTTCATACAAATATTATGATATGAAATTAAAGAGACGTATTTCATAAATTAGATTTTTCAAGTAATACTTCAGTGATGGGTATTTGCTGCATTTAATTTCCATTAAATTGCTCAAAATATTGAAGAGAACTTCAAGATTTTCAGAACGTCTTGTAGGTGTATTAGCCTACGCGAATGAATCGGCGATTTCCGGAATATCACCTTTCCGTGAAGTCAACACGCCCCCAAGTCAACGCATCCCCGAGGTAAAAAGACGTTTCGCCCAAAGACGTTTTCCCCCTAGTCGTTTCCCTCCTAGTCGTTTCGCCTCTATTTTCAACCCTACTCGTTTTGCCCCCATACCCTAGTCTCGCCCCTAATACCATTTCCTCCCTAGTCGTTTCGCTCCCCCCCCCCATTTTTTTGAAAAATTATTATTTGTAATATGTAGCTAGGTGGGTGGGTGTGGATGGATAGACAGATGGGCGGACGGCCGAAGGGATAGGCAGACTGAATGAATGGGCGGGAAGTCGGTCTGATTACCGCAGGATACCACTGTAAAAGGCCGTCGTCACCGGTCCGGCAGGACGGCGAGCGCCGGACCACTCTTTTGGACGAGTATGCTTTCCGCCGTGTCCCTTTTTTCTAGTTTTTTCTCATTTTTCTTTCTGCTAACCTCTGATTTTCAATTTATTGATGCAATCATCAATAACGCTCGTTGCGCGTGTCATCCATAGACCGACCTAGCCAAGGTGTGAAAACATTGAAAAACAATACAATTATTATAATGACAGTTATCATACTTATGGGCCGTGTCGAGAGAAAAACTGACGTAGTTGCATTCGAAGGTTAAAGGCGCAGACCAGCCTACACATCCGCGCAGTCTGATCAGTGCCTTTGTTGTTCGCCCTCTTGAAAGTATAATTGATAAACTTGCTACACGCAAAATTTCAGCTTTCTAGCTACATATACTCTCTGTAACTGAGCAGATTGGTTTGAGTCTTGCATGGTCGTAAACGCCGAAGACAGGTCTTCTCGCATTGAGGCCCAGTTTCATTTCCCTTAAATTGACATTTTTTCTTCTTCTAAATAACATGTCGAGCGACAAAGAATGTTTAAACGTTACGAACATCGTGGGCATGTGTTGTTACAATTCATTCCGTTACGGATATACAAGTTCTGCCTGTTCCAATTCAGCCCAAGACTTTTCGGTTCCCCCAACGTTCATTCCACTTTAAGAAGCATGAACAGAGAAGGGTTTAGCCGTCGTAGCTCGACAGTAGGCCCTGGCTTCATTACGATGAAGCCAAAGATCTCACGTTATGCCTATCGACAAGGGAACTCATCAAGGAAAGTTGTGCAGCAAAAATCTAGATGAAGCCTTCTGCATCCTTAAAGTAACGGGTGTACTAATTGAAAAGACGCTTATGTATATCTTTTCGAAAATACAACTCTTTGAAGTACAACCATGCGCGGATCCAGAAAGTTATGTCAGAGGCTGGCGGGCCGATAATGGCCCAACATTGAATGCTTTCTTGGTAGCTTTGCGATTTTTCAGGAGATCTGGACCAGTATTGCTTAGAAACCCATTTTGTGATTTTTCAGGAGGGTCGGGACCCCCTGTCCCCCCTCTGGATCCGCCCATGACAACCAAGGATCAGTGCTAAAAGTACTTTGCCAAAACCTGCGGGAACATAGGTGACATAATGTCTAAGAAATATGCTGAAGAAAAAAGTAAAAAAATCGTGACTATCTGAAAACGATTTTGTTAAGCATTCGGTTTTCTCACGCGCCAAGAAATATCTTTTCTAGCAAAAAAATGTGACTGAAATCTGGTCCCAAACGCATAAACACCCATTAAAAACGCACATAGAAGCGCTAAAAATTCAAATTTTCTCGGGGGAGACCCCCAAACCCCCTAAAGAGAGGGGGATTTCCCCTCTCGTGCCATCGGCACTCGATGATTTCCTCCGCCGGACCACTTTTTAATACGCGGCGACGGTCCTGCCACAGGATACTGTATGCTACTCCTGAATGCTGCAGGATACCCTTATAGATACAATGTATGTTTAATAGAGTTGCATGGTAAATTAATTTTGAAATAATAAAAATACAAAATTTATCAACTGTTGTGGTTTGTTGATATGGTCACTTGACAATTCGGCCCATAATGGTCAATGCTGACAAACAATACTCAACAATTAGATGTAGATGTAGATAAACATATATAGTCACCGTGTCGTAGTGGATATGTAATCCACTCGCCTTGTACCCAGGGGTTCTGATTTCGATCCCCAGCTCCTCCAGTCTGCCGTACGAGGCTCTAAGTTGTGGCTTCGCGTCCGTATGACCTACTCACTACGTTAAACACAAACTCACTCTATCAGCCAGATTTCCGCCGGCCTAAGAATTTTAATGTGAAAATTATTCGTTATATATATATATATATATATATATATATATATATATATATATATATATATATATATATATATATATATATATATATATATATATATATATATATATATATATATATATATATATATATATATATACAGTGAGAAATAGGCTAATGCACCAAACGAGATATCTTTCCTGTGGCACTGGATCCAGTAAAGGATGCTAAATTGATTTGAGAAATAAATATAATAGGATATAAATAAAAAAACAGTGCTAATTTTTTTTTGAAACTAAGCGCTTTCGGCTTTCGCCTTCATCAGAGTTTCAAGACACAATAGATTGGGTGAATAGTTAACAAAATATAACTATATACATGAATTATGTGATTATTTAAGCCCTAAAAAGGGCCCAGCTATTGTACATGTATTTTCGCAAATATGACTGCACAATATTAATGAATTAAATACAGCGTACAAAATTGGCGTTCTGGCAAGAAATGTCTTGTACGAAAATTTGTGTAGAACAGAAGTCTAAAAGATCGTCTACAACAACACAACACACCAAGTGTTCTACTATATGACCAGATAGAGTCAGTCACCCTTGTTGATGCCAAATGGACACAGGGTGTTCAGACGCCGAATCCAGTAGCTCTCACGGAGTTTCCTGGTCGAATCTGACCACTCCTTGTTGTGTTCAAGGCAGCAGACAGAGGCATTACTCAAGAAGTCATGATCTGCAGAATGAAAATGTTCTGCTGTTGGTGATCTTTCAAACCTACGGTGTCTCCAGTCGTCACGATGGCCATTCATACGTTTGTTCAAAGGGGCCTTTAGTTTCTCCTACGTACTGTTTGTTGCAACTGCTGCAAGAGATCAGATACACAACATTCTCTGTTGTGCAGTCTGTGTTCTGTCTCAGTCTTACAGTGGCCCCAGAAGATGACTTCACAGTGCCAGCAGAGGTTATCATTTTGCAGCATTGACATCTTTTTCTGCCACAGGGTCGACATTCACCAGTTTGGTTGTCATCATCAAAGTCTGCAGAGGTCGGCACAATACTCCCATTTGTGCTGACATATCATCCTGACCTACCCAAGGTCAGGGATATTGTTGACAAAAATTGGTCCATCATCGAGTCATCAGATAAGTTGAAGGATATTTACCAGAGCAAACCAGTCATGGCTTTCAGACGCCCCAAAAGCCTTCGTGATTTCCTGGTACGAGCACAACTCAAACCAAACTCTGATGATGACAATTTTTATTTATATCCTATATATATATATATATATATATATATATATATATATATATATATATATATATATATATATATATATATATATATATATATATATATATATATATATATATATATATATATATATATATATATATATATATATATATATATATATGCTTATTCACCTTGACTTATCCCGTTCTCGCTGGTGGGGACTTGTCACGTGCAACCAGTTTGACCCAGGTGAGACACGAGAAACCGGGGCAATCATTCGAAATCGGCTACAGGAATTAAGGCGTGGAGTCCGGCAATTTCCGAGGATTGTAGTTTGTCAGACTTGGCGAACATTGCAGATCCAGGTGTTGTGTCATGCAGCGTCTGTTCGGACTCTATACTGTTCAGAGGTGTGCCTATTTTGTAAAATTGATAAAATAATGTTTGCAGACAGTGAACACCAAGGTCGCAAAAGGTATTTCATGAAGATATAATATTTGGGGAAATGCAAAGAGTACGGATCCCGATCCGACGTCGCCTTGTATATAGTAGGTAAAATTTCATTGAAAAAGTTTGATATCTTTCAATTTAGACTGTAAGGAATCCAGTATCATGATTTTGGATTTTAATTTTACATCGGCGCGCAGCGAAGGCTCAGACGGGCCAGTGCATCTGTATAAATAGTAAGTCAGTATGATCAGGATGTACCACAATCACAAACCGCAGACTTCCCCATGGCACCGCGAGGAAGAGCCACTCAACCATCACAAGACACCAGGGAGACAAATTAAGCAAAGCAACCAGCTCTCTCTTCCCCATCAAGATGATTGCAATACTATAATGGACATAAAGTAACGTACAACAAAACATAGAACAATTACAGACTCCCACAATGGGAGTAACAATGAACAAAAAGTCACCAACAACAGAACCATCGCCTTAGAGCGGACAGTAGCCTAAGCCACCGGGAGGCTTAAATGTACTTTACTGGTACCAAATCTTCACCCTAAATTCTGCTGTTGTTGAAGTATAAGAAATGTTCCGCTCGCATGGAGGCCTTCTAACTAATGCAATGCATCACCAAAGACAAACACTCTAATCAAATTAACACACCATGATGCAAAGTCTGGCCAGTCCCTTCGCTGATCGTATAGTAGCAGATGAAGACTTGGACCAAATATTGGCCTATCAAACTGGTTACCATCAAAATTGTCGACTAGCCATTATCTTAATCCACTTAACTCAACAACAGCAATAATTGGATTATCAAAGCGTGTGAACGATTATCAATTATCGATTATTGTTAGATTGAGTGTTTATTGAATGTCACGTGCCTGCCATGAGCGTGTCCGACAGCCTAACCTCGGGTCCGTGACAAAAAAATATTTTCTTTCTCTGTAGATCATTTTTGTCTTTAAGAACAGTGTAGACCCTGATGAAATCTCACATTATTTGGCATTTCATCTAGGTCTTCACTGTTTGCAAAAGTACGCGTTATATAAGGGGACTGACTAAAAAGCTGAAAAACCTGCTGAATTCAGCGAGTTGCGGATCAGCAGATGTATACTTAAAAGCTGAACTGCTGAATATTAGTTTATTACTGTGTTTTATTCACAATATTGGTCAAGCATATTAATACTTTATTTAATTGTAATATTTGATTATTAATAAATTTGTAAATATGATGTTTTACGACATAACCGATGCTTTAATTGTCATATAGCGCTCTGTGCAAACGACCAGAATAGAGGCGATGTACTACTGAATTATAGTTTAGTTGTCTTCATGTTGTACAATACCGGATACACATTTTAAAACATTATATGCATTTTATGGTCTTTTCTTAAGGTGAAGTTGCTAAAATTGAAAATATATTTTGTGGTATGCCTAATATTCCTGATATTTTTTGGTGTAAACAGTAAATGCTGGGCCCAAGCCAACGTAGCAAGGAGAATTGAGAGTACCACCCCCTCCTTGTCATTATGCAAGGGAGTGCTAATTTTGAAATTTAGAAAAAGACAAAATATTTAGTTATGTTTTGACAAATTGAGAGTCTTAAACTCCTCTCCTCAATACAGAAGGAGAAATTCGGGCACATCACTATACGATATACATGCTTGCTTGATTTGATTCTTTACGTCCCATCAACAATCTTTCAGTTAAACAGTGACGGGTCTCCCTGGGTTACACCAGTACTAAGCTAGGATAAATGTGTAAAGACCAAAATTTGGTTTTCCGGACAAACTATTGCTTAGTGAAGGTTTTAAGTATTGCAGAATGCTTTAAGGGTAGCATTCTGCAATACTTTTGACTTTCTATGTGTCTGGATCCACATCTGAACTAAGGGTGAGGTTGGCGCCGTTAAACCGGTTTAAGCCCTCCAGTAAAATATTTTACTAACCGTTCCAAGGCGGTACTTCTTTTGTGGATCTTTTATGTTTTTGTTCTGTATTGTGTTTGCTATGTCTTTGTGCGCGTCTGTTTTTATGTGCTTTGTGGTCACCTGCTGAGAAAGGGCTGACCTCTTGGCTCTCGTTTGTGGTGTCTACTGTGAGTTGGTCACTTTCCATTGGTATCCTGGGTCAGGTGTGGTACTTGATTGTATCGATTCCTGATCTTTGCACCCTTACTTACTTTGCTCAAGGACCACAACGCAGTGACGCCGGTGAGGCTCAAACAGGCGGCCTCTCGGTCTTTGAGCCACTGCGCTCCCTATACGATATACATGTCTGGTATCTACAGTATTGGGCACTATATGATGACCTGGCAATTCTCTTTCTTTCTCTATTTACTGGCTCAATCCAAGTTCAATCATTTGGGTCGTTTGAAAGTTTACTAGGGAGTATATATACTGGCAACATGTGAGACGAGTGATGGCTTTGACATCTATGTGTCTTGATCCACATCTGAACTAAACCGGTTTAAGCCCTCCAGTAAAATGTTTTTTACTGACCGGTCCAAGGCGGTTCTTGGTGAGGTTGGTGCACCGTTAAACCGGTTTAAGCCCTCCAGTAAAATGTTTTTTACTGACCGGTCCAAGGCGGTTCTTCTTTTGTGGATCATTTATGTTATTTCTGTCTTCTTTTGTCATGCTTTCATGCACGTCTGTTTGTTGATGCCTTGAGGTCACCTGCTGGGAAAGGGCTGATATCTTGGCTCTCGTTTGTGATGTCTAATTGTGACGTTGTCACTTTCCCATTGATATCCTGGGTCCGGTGTGGTGCTTGATTGTATCGATTCCTGATCTTTGCCCTCTTTCTTACTTTGAAAAGACTCTCGTGACTTCGTGACTTCGTGACTTTGATAAAGAAAATAACAGCTTAACTGTTAATATGGTACAGCGCATGTAAAAAATCACCAGAGTTGACCAGCCATAATTTAAAGTCCTAAGACTTGCGTCCTGATGATTTGTCTGAAGTGGTTTGTCACTTCAGATCACTTAAACATAAATAGAATGGGGGATATGTAATAGTTATACCATGGGTTGACCGCCTGTACGTGGAGATAATCCACGAGCTTTAGCGAGTGGATTATCTTACGTACATGTCATAGGGTACATTTAAGTAACCACCTTTTACTATCCTTACCTTCCAAAGGCCTGCCCCTATATTGTCAAATGTATATAGTGTAAACAGATTATGTAGTGTGACGGTACTTAGGTAGTTGTAGGTAGTACTTTTGGTAGGTAACTGTAGGTAGTATGTAGTGGTAAATAACCGCTTACACATAACACAGAATCATTGTTTACACCTTTTGTGCTATACTGCATAGCACCTTTCATATTTGTATAAATCATTTGACATATTCATTTATTAAATATATAATTCATATATATTTTGCAGGTTAGTAGCCTTTATCATATGCATTGCAAGTCATTTAGGTAATGTTCACTTTGCAATATTTACTTATTTGTAAATTGTGAAATTCACTCATGCATATGTGTATATTGAGCAATGGCGTGTATGTAAATAACAGCTGACACATAAGACAGAATCATTGTTTACACCTTTTGTGCTATACTGCATAGCACCTTTCATATTTGTATAAATCATTTGACATATTCATTTATTAAATATATAATTCATATATATTTTGCAGGCTTGTTATTAGAACCCATATTACGAAAACCCTTGGTTTGGGTACAGTATATGCCCATAGGGCCAGACGTCCTGCGATATACAGGTGGACAACCCATGGTATAACTATTTTATACCACCTACATTAGTGTAGACTTTGCACATCACAAGATATTTCGTGCTAATGTTGGGCAGGGTGGTAAAAATCTAGGGACACAAAGGGATGGCAGAATATTTGAGCTATGTAGCTTGCATAAAATTGGTGATGGATTTCATTACATACGTAAATGTACATTTTTCGAGAATACTACTAGGAAAGTCTTTTTGCCAATAAATCTAGTTCTAGACCCAACGTGAATGTATTTCATAATATAAAAAAATACAGTGATACTCAAACTGTTTTCAAAGTTGCAAAATACTGCAAGATAATCTTAAAGACATTTAAAGAGATTTTCAGAAATACTTAACTGCATTGTGGACTTGATCCGTAGTTTTAGCGCTCCGGTTAAATATTTGTACTGACCGTCCAAGGCAGTGCTTCTTTTGTTGATCATTTATGTTATTTCTGTCTTGTTTTTGTTATGCTTTCGTGCGCGTCTGTTTGTTGATGCCTTCTGGTCACCTGCTGGGAAAGAGTTGACCTCTTTCTCTCGTTTGTGATGTCTAATTGTGTAGTTGTCACTTTCCCATTGGTATCCTGGGTCAGGTATGGTGCATGATTGTATCGATTCCAGATCTTTGCCCTCTTTCTTACTTCGGTAATCAGAGTTGTTTTGTCTGTGCTGCGTCCCTTAAAAGTCTCCCCGCACTTTCATTTAATGCTCTTATTATTCCAATCCTCAGGATTATGTGCACAATCTCCTTCCATTATTCCTTTCTCTGGATATCTTCTATGTCTTGTACTGCATTTAAGATCACTAGGTGATCGATTTTCATACCTCGTTGTATAACTTCTGCTGTCTTTATCTCTGTGGACTTGTGTTAGCCATTTGGATTATCGATTGCATTTGTTAGTCCTTCCTTTGCTTTTAAGGACGCATATTAAAACTGACTTATCATCTTAATAACTGGTGTGTTGATTGCTTGTCTTTGGATGGTACTTACCCACACAGCTTTTATGATAAGAACTAAATTAGCAAAATTACACATTTCTCCCATTAGGTTACATTTGGCGTCCTCTGTTCATATTCCTAGTTCTTGTTAACAATTTTCAGAATATGTTTCCTACCATTAGGTTATCTCCTCTTGGGTCACCTATTATCAGGAAGTATACTAAACCAGTTAATGCGTTCAAAAGAAGCGGAATATATCCTAATGTTTCTAAGTGCAATGCCAAGAGGTGTGTCTGTTACACTCTTTTATGTACTAAAACCACCATTACATCAGCTGAAAATGGTAGACAGTTTTCCATTATCAATGATAACGATATTGGCTGAACTTCATCTGATCTGATTTATGTTATAACTTGAACTGAAGTTAATTGTGGCATGCAATATGTTAGACAAACTGGCCGATCCCTTAAGACTAGGTTTTGTGAGCACTTTCGTAAAATGAAAAAAATGCCTAAAAAATTTGACACATTCTCTATCACCATTTCAAAAATAATGGTCATTCACCTAGTAAAATTATAATTCAACCAGTTGAAAAAATATATATGATCCAAATTCATCATCTAGATTAAACAATATAAAGAGACATGAAACTGAACAAAAACACCTTTTCCTCTAGGTTTTAATGATAATATATATACCACAAAGGTAATATTTCTAAAATGCCAGATTTTGATGTTTTCTTCTCTTTTGGAATGTAAAAAACGTAAAAGTAGATCTCATGGTAAACGTAAAAATGGCAACATTAAGCGCAAAATTTGTACTGAAAACGCATAATTATTCATCTAAAGGACCTTTCTATAGCTTAAAATAGTCATCGTCGTCATGGCTTTCTTTCATTTTTAAGTTCCTTGCCTATCTCAATTTAACGTAATTTAGAGTAAGGGGCTAATAAGCTTTACGATAGAGCTAGCAAATTATAGAAAGCAGCACTTCTTACAAGGTGTTATGTTCAACATTTACTTAGTCCTTATATCGATTCTGAGGTCAACCACAAACGACATTTTATCAAATTTCCATTCATTAACTAAGGTATGGAGTTTATTGATTTACATAGTATATTTAAGGATAATTTGGTGATTTCATCTATTCCAAATTACTTTAATAATTCTGAAACTCCTATCATTTGCAATAAATATAACAAACCAATTAGGTCTACTGTGTTAAACTTTAATATAATTGTAACTGATATAAATATAGATGCCAATACTCTTGACTCCTGAGATTGTCGAAATTATTTATATCCCCCTGCAGGGCATGTGATTACAGGTAATCTAAATGTCATCCCTGACGCTAGAGTTCTCTATATTATTTCTAAAGGTCCTTAATATAGATTTTCCTCTAATATTGATTTCCCTAAATGTCGTAGAGAGATTGCTGCTTCTTTAAATGACTTCAGTGATCGTTGGTGTAAACGAGAAAATGCTGAACCTGATGCCTTGAAGGAATGGAAAATTAACATTTTAAAAAAGTATTGATACTCATATTTCATTTTACTCTCGTAATACACATCTTTTCCCCCCTAACCCTAAATCTTCCTTTCATCATCTTAAACGAGGTATCCAGGGTTTTCATATGAACTATATTTTTGTTCCAGCAGAACAAGCTGCTAACGATGTTGTAGTTGTTTGATGATTGTGTTATATTACTTCTCTTAAGCGTGAACTAGTTGACACCAATGTCTATAGACTGCAGCCTTCTTTGAGTGA
Source organism: Loripinus fragilis (assembly GCA_964019695.1). Classification (NCBI taxonomy): domain Eukaryota; kingdom Metazoa; phylum Mollusca; class Bivalvia; order Lucinida; family Lucinidae; genus Loripinus; species Loripinus fragilis. The sequence continues at coordinate 70,119,305 of OZ026521.1, forward strand.
GAGGGTGGCTGTCGATGGGCATGGTTGTCATGCAGCCCTACATTTTAGTATCAAAGCTAAAGAAAACCAAAACAAAATTCCTACGTTGTACTGGTTACCTAAACTCCATAAAACACTATAAAGCAAGATTTATTGCTAATTTTAGTTCTTGTGCGACAACAGAACTTTCTAAATTGTTAACCTCTTGTCTTACAGCTGTTAATAAACATCTTATCAAGTACTTTGAAAAGGTATATGAGAGATCCAGTAAAACTCTATTTTGGTCTATTAGAAATTTAGGTGAAATTTTAGATAAGCTTAAAGCTAGAGATTTCAATGCGACCAGTTTGTCTACTAATATATTTTCTACTCTTTACACTACTTTACCTCATAATTTAGTTAAAGATAAACTTATTGATCTTATTGAAAGAACCTTCAATAAAGACGGTTCTCCTAACCTTGCATGTAACGACAGAAACGCATTTTTTACTTCAGAAAAAACCCAAAAAACAATATCATGCATGGTCTTGTCAAAATGTATGTGATGACTGAGCTTTTTGTTGGGTAACATTTATATTCGATTTGGCATCAAGTTGTATAGACAAGTAGTAGGGATTCCTATGGGCACTAATTGTGCTCCCCTGGTTGCCAATTTATTACTGTTTTGTTATGAGAGGGACTTTATGATGTCTCTTTCTGATGATAGGCAGGCTGATATCATTTATGCTTTTAACACTACATCCAGATATTTGGACGGTATTTTTAACATCAATAATGTTTATTTTGACAATATGGTTAGTCAAATAAATTAATAAAGCTAATACCTCTGATACCGAAGCCACGTTTTTTTGGTTATTATTGCTTTAATCTCCCCGTCCATTTGGTGTGTAGGGGGTCGGGGAGGACCATCCCCCTCTCACACCTTACAAACTACATTTTTTTTTATAAATAAAACCAATGTATAGTAAATAAATAGACTTTTTGCTTACTGTAAAGGCGGCAACTTATATATTTATATCTGGTCGTGGCTTGGCTGTTTCTTCTTTTAAGGAAGGGAAATCAGGTTTTGTTTATAATTAAAGAGTTAATAAGCTTTTTGAGCCACGCAAATGTGCGGGCATTCCATGGAAGTCTATGCACTAGCCTTTAAAGCGCCTATCACAGAAAGTTGTATGTTTTTGCTGTTTGCTGAACAATTTTGAAGCCTCTTTAACAAACAGTGTAGATGCAGATCAGACTGTTCCTGTAGGAGCAGTCCGATCTAGGTCTACACTGCCTGCGTCTATATTTATGTTAAACAATAAACAGACACCACACCTCATTTTCAGCTTTTACCCTTGTATAAAGAAGACCAGTCCTAATTACGCATTCATGAGGTGCTGCCTTTACAGTAACCAAAAAGTTCAATAGTACACACCCTAGGCTAGAGAGACTGTATGGGATATTACATAAGTATGCAAGTTACAACAACAACAACAACATAAAGTAAAAAAAATGAGAAAAAGGGAGAGATGGATAGAAAGAGTGAGTAAAAAGGAAGAAAAAAATAGAAGAGAGAGAAAAAACAAAAAAGAAGGAAAATCTAACCTGGCAACAAGGCATGAATGATTGTTGTGCTGACAATTATCTTGCTTACATTTTTTTTTGTAAAGGACTTTTCTCTATTTTAACACCGTAGAATGTCATAAAACGATGCTTTTGGGCTGATAGTTATACATCTATACTGTTTACTAGTGGCAAAAATTGACTCCATTCCTTCTCAAATTTAGTTAGATCATTATTGTTAATGGTTATCTCCATGTGTGTTTTATACATAAATAAAAGTTTTCTCTTAAACACTTACAAGAATAAAGACTGTTGATTACATCGAGTACAGGCAATATAATATTTGGTATATAAAAGTATGAAGTTAAGTATTTTTGATTTCCCAACCGAATATAAACCATTTTTCAGTAGGTGAACAGTCAATGCCATATGCGTTCAGCCAACCTGTTACTTTTTTTATGAATGTTTGGATTTGGTCATAGTTCCAGCTAAGATTGTTAATAGATTCATCAAATGAATGGCAGTAATAACATATTGCATCATTTCTCACTTTCATATTATGAAGAATTTCATTCGTCACCAAGATCTTTTGGTTGATACTTATTTGGAACCAACGGACAGCATGCCTTATTCCAGGCTACTTTTCCAGTTGGTATATCTTTATTTTGATTAAGGATATGGTACATAGCTTGTGAACCCTATTTTTGCTTTAAGAGTGGATGGATATGGTTTGGTATAATGGGATTTTAATTCTTACTATTAATTTTTACATTGATATGTTTTAGATATAATTTTATGGCTCGCAGTGTTCCGCAATACTGTAAATGATTTGTTTGTACTCCTGTCGTTTCTATAAATTCTTCTAGAGTGTAAAATACCCCATCTTCTTTGATTAAGTCATTAATGTATTTGATACCTTTTCTATACCAGTTTGTATAGTATATGTGTGTTCCATCTACTTTTATGTTATTATTATAAAATATAGGGCATTTAAGGACTTGGTGAATGATGTCTCTTTCTGATGATAGGCAGGCTGATGTTATTTATGCTTTTAACACTACATCCAGATATTTGGACGATATTTTAAACATTAATAATGTTTATTTTGACAATATGGTAAGTCAAATAAATTAATTAAGCTAATACCTCTGATACCGAAGCCACGTTTTTAGACTTGCATTTGTCTATTTCTAATGATGTTGTTTCTACCAAAATTTATGATAAACGTGACGACTTTGTTTTTGAAATTGTCAATTTTTCATTTTAGATAGTGATGTAACTCGCTCTACACCCTATGGAGTATATATCTCTCAACTCGATCGTTTTGCTAGAGCATCTAGCGATTATGCTGACTTCAACACTCGCATTAAATTGTTAACTCAGAAACTTCTTAAGCAAGGCTATCAGTATCATAAACTTCGCAAAACCTTTTCTAAATTTTATAGACGATACTACTATTTGATATCTAGATTTGGTGTATAAATTGAAGAAGTTTGTTGGCTCTAATGATTTTCAGCGCAGTTCATTAAAATAATTTCCCATTATAAAATGATTGGCTATAACATTAATGTACTGCAACAGACTGCATGCTTGGTGGTCAACCCAATCAAGGTTGTCATCTTTGCTTTCCTCTTTAATTGCACGCCGGTGGGTCGGACTTCAGACTCTATGACGGTTCCAACTTTATTGATGAATGATGCTTTGGCTGTTGTCAGGCTCATCTGGGTAACTTTATTGATGAATGATGCTTTGGCTGTTGTCAGGCCCATCGGGGTTTACCTGTTGGATTTCTTTTGCTCTGGTATTAAGTTTTATTTACTGTTGAGTCTTTATCTTTGCTCTATCTCCTTTTTATATCTTGATTTATAATGTTCTTGGAGATGATAGATTGATAAGTTAGGGGTCTTTCATGCAAACTAAACATCTATGTGTCTTGATCCACATCTGAACTAAGGGTGAGGCTGGCGCGCCGTGAAACCGGTTTAAGCCCTCCAGTAAAATATTTTTACTGACCGTTGGTGCTTCTTTTGTGGATCGTTTATGTTACATTGTATTTTTGTCTTATTTTTGTTATGATTTCATGCACGTCTGTTTATTGATACCTTGTGGTCACCTGCTGGGACGTGTTTGCTCTCAGTAACAAATGTTTTAAAATCTTCTCCCTGAAAATTTAAAATAATTTGGTTAAATGGTCACTGTGTGAGCTTCTACAAAACAGCCTTAACGAATTTGACCCGTCTAAAATGACCGCCAGTGGTGGTGGCCCTTATGTACCTATATAAGAAACTAAAACATCTTCTCCTCTGAAACCACTCATCAGAATTAAACACAGTTTTGGCAGAAGTGGTCACTGGGCGACCTTCTACAAAAATAGCTAAAACGAATTTGATCCGTCAATAAACATGGCTGCCAGGGGGCGTGGCCGGCTGCCCTTATGCACCTATATAAACCAACTTAAAATGTCTTCTCTTCTGTAACCAATTGTCAGAAATCAAAACAATTTAACAGATATACTCGTAGTCACTAGGTGACCCTCTATAAAAAGCAAAATGAGTTGATCTATAAAAAACAAGGCCGCCAGGGGGCGTTACTTATCATGACTCAGGAAAACTTTAAAAAATCTTCTCCTCTGAAACCATTCATCAGAACTCAAAATAATTTGGCGAAAATGGTCACGGGATGACCGTCTACAAAAATAGCTTAACTCTTAAAGCGCCAAGAAAAAAATGCATCTGAAAATGTCGTCTGCTGAAGTTGTCTGCTGCAAATAATTGCCTAGCATTACTGACGAATTAAGTATAGAAGCAAACAGCGTGGACTCAGAACAGACTGCTGCTCCTATGAACAGACTGCTCCTATAGCCTGATCTGGGTCCACACTGTTTGCCATAGAGGCTTCTTAAACATTTCAGCAGACGAGAAAAGCAGACGACTTTTGTTTAGATTGGCGCATTTAGGGTAAAACTAATTTGATATATCGAAAAACATTGCGGCCATTTTCCCTTATGCACCCATATAAAAGAAACTTTAAACGCATTCTCCTCTGAAACCAATGGTCAGAATTTAAAACGATTTGGCAGAAATGGTTACAAATTGACCCTCTACAAAAAAGCTAAATTATATGGGCCGCGCCGCGAGAAAACCTGTCTTCGGGGTTTAAACCAGCCTGCTCAGCTACAGAGACGAACAAGAAACATGAAATTTCGCTTGTATCAAGTCTATATATGACACTTTCCAAAACGCTGATCAGACTGTGCGGATGCGCAGGCTGGTATGCGCCTGTATTGTTCGCAACCCTTTGAAGACAGGTTTTCTGGCGGAGGCTGTTCAGCTTTTCACGGATCTGACTTTTTTTTTTATATACCCCCACCTTTATGCATTTTATGTGCTTCTCATAGATAATTTTAAACATTGCTAAAAGTCAACGACTCATTAGACCTTTTAACACTTTGACCGTTGAATCTCAGGTGAGCGAGCGATTAAGAGTCATCTTGACCATCTTGTTTTATCTTATTTCTCACCTATATATTATTTTTCACTTCGACCTCCTATGATTTGTCCATGCAAATTTTTATGGGGTTATTTAGGGTGGGTAACACTTCAGGGTTACTTCCAATCAATACTGGTAATAACCCTAAAAAGAGCTCATTCGATGTAAGAGTCACAAGGGGATATAATTATAGGGAAAACGTATTTACCATATTCCACATGCGCGGATCCAGAAAGCTTTTTTCAGAGTGTGTCCAACTTTTTTTTTACTTTTTTAGTTGACTAGGGGAGAGAGGATCCAAATACCTCTATAAGCGGGCCATCATCAGCCCGCCAGCGCAACGCCATTTAAATGGCGTTTCGCTGGCGGGCCGATGGTGGCCTGACACTGAATGCTGGCTTGTAAGCTTTGTTGTTTTACAGGGGATCCGGACCAATATTGCTAAGACACCCTTTATTTTTGTGATTTTTCAGGGGGGAAGGGGTTGCGGACCCCCTGCCCCCCCTTCTGGATCCGCACATGCTCTATAGCAGCAGTGGCACATTGGCTACACCACAGAATTGAGAGTAACTATGTAAACTGAATGACAGGTGATCTGACAATGCTAGAGCCCTGTAGAGCCAAGAACAAGATCTAGACAACAATATGCATGTGTGCATTCTGGTAAGGGTCATTAAACATTACTATGGTGGGCCATTTAAGCTGATAATGAGTCTGACCATCCTATGTATTTGTGCATTCTGTTATATGTCATTGCACTTTCTACGGAGGGCCATTTAAACTGTATAGTGCTTTATACACTTTTGCGCTATAATATGTTCATTTTCATTCGTTATTCTCTATTCTATTTTCTATATGTATACCTCTACCATATTAACCTGATCCTGACCTTTATGCATGAATAAATTATTACAGTTCAAACACTGAATATATAGTTTTTCGTGATGGATCGTGTGCAATCGGTATGTTTCGAGCAATTACGGAAATAAACGTCTTGGTACAATTGGGATGAGATCCATTGATAACTCAATGTAGTTGTACTTTCCACGGTAGTCTTGTGGTTAGTCAGCATAGCTACAGATACGTAAATTATGGGTTCGAATCCTGGTCGACGCAACTTTTTTTTATTACATTTTTCTTTGTTTTCATGTCAAAGAAATGCACATAAACACAAAAAATGAAAGTTCACGATTTCTTTGAAAATGTAATGACTACCAACTTCTTGATGCTTGGAGTTAGAATTTAGTTTGCGAATAGGTCTACACCTGTGCTCTTGCATCAAAAGCAAAATAAATAAGTTATTGCAGATCGTAGCATTTCTCTAAAGAACAGCAAGGAGGTCCATATATGAGCCACGATATGAGATTTCCAACAATATGGTATGTGCGACAAGCAAAGGCGCAGACCAGCATGCGCATTCGCACAGTCTGATCAGAGCCTTTCCTAGTCACTTGAATATTCTATGCCTGGTAAGCTGATGAATTATTATATATATAATAACAGCATTTAGTTTCAATTCTTAAAAGTAGGGTGCACAGACTCACCTGCGCCTATTCGTGTCAAAATGCCACATTGTTGGAAATATCATGTCGCAGCTCATATCTTAAAAACTGAAGAGGCGACAGGCGATAGTTGAAGTACAGTATTACGGATCCTACGAGTGAATGTTATTGTCACCAAAGAGTTCAAATTAATTAAAATGGAGAAACAATTTTGCAAAAGGAGAAAATTGAATAAAAATTAAAACAAAAGTCTTTAAAGTAGTTACAAAAATAAATGTCGCGTGCAGGATTCGAACTAACAACGCAGAGCTTAAAATATAAGTGTGCAATATCACGTGTTCTATCCACTGAGCCACCCAAGCAACTGATAGCCAATTGAGCTTTATAGCGGTATATACATCTATTGTGTTAAAAAGTACCACGTGCATTTCCGTATAAGTCGTACGATGAACCCCGAAGATATATTTAGATCCTCAATCGGCTGTGAAATTATGTTAATGATAAAGGCCAGGATCAGGTTAATATTTTCAAGGTATAATTGAAGCAAACACTGTGACTATATTTATTAGTTCACTCCATTGTGTTCTTATCTTGAAGAATATATAGGACAGCTCATAAGATATTGGTGGGCATTGTATACAGTGATCACTATGGCGAGCCTGCACATCGGCCCAGTCTCGCCAGTGACTTCACTTTTCGTTTCAACAAACTATATTTGCAAATTTTCAGTGTAGTTGCCTTAGATGAAACCAACATATCTGGTTGCTTGCATTTCTCAATGCAAAACAGTGAAATGCCATGTGATCTAAACCGCGCTTCAAGGCGGAGTAAAGCCAACGTCAGCCAATAACGTTCTTTGTTTATCGTTATTTGCGTGACGTCATTCACGTATCGCCACGACGTTATGTTCACGAGTTTCGCTCCCTGGCTGTTCCAACACCTCCGTTACAAATGAAATATTCCATTTTATAAGGATAACTGATGGGGTGTGTGGATGATAATTCAGTAAATTTGATTGATAATAATTATATAATGTAGATAGAGGTTCAGGGAAAAAAGACATCGAACCTCATTGGATAGCTGAGCATGTACGTTTCATTTTTTTACGTGTATGTGATAGGTACCAGAATCTCATGGAACGGTCCAAATAAAAAGCAACAGCATCACAAATCATTATGGAAACGATATAGTCAAATGACAGCCTTTCTAGCTAGCCCGAGCTTACTTGGTATGCTCACAGGAGCTTGAAGTTCGATCCTTATATCACTTCTAAACCTTAAAACCAAAAATCTCATAATGTCACTAAGTAATGACATTGGGAGCTTTTAGTTTTGAGGCTATAGAGGTGATGTAAGGATCGAACTTCAAGCTCCTGTGATAAGCTACAGTAAGTTTTTACAATCGATAAACTGAATGCCTATAATTAACTTTAACACACCGGATAGGCGGCAATGGAAAACGCTCTTAACAATCGACGAACACATATCAAAAATCGCTAGAAACAGTGTTTTCGATTGCCATTTGTCGCCTGTTTCTAACGATTTTTATTTACGTTCGTAATAGTATTAACGTTTTCGATTATCGCCTATCCGGTGTGTTTAACATTGGCGCTGTTTTCCCACTGGTCTATAAGGACCATATACGAAATACTGTCTCTACAATACTGCTTTTGGACCAGCTGGTGAGACTTTGATACGTATCGAATATAAATGAATATAGACGGATGGCTGAGAATGGGTTTGCTCCCCCCCCTAGGGAATTTCGCAGACATATCCTATCTTGTAGAGAATTGAATGCCGAGTCTTTTAAGAGATGTTTGCACTCTGTGCTCCGGGGCGTTAGTCTGTAAGAGCCTGCAACATACGTTACTTAATCAAACAAAGAATAAGTAAATTGAAAGTTTGGGCTACAAATTAAAGACATTAAAATATTTATTTTTAAAAATCATTCATATAGTCTGCATACTGGATATCTTAACTACGCATGACAGCCATTTGAACAAAATTGCGGCTTCCTAAGGTGTCATATGCGTTACATAAATCAGATAACCCATTAAAATTTGCAAGTGTGGCTAACATCATTTACATTCACAATCTCTCTGTGTGTTTTACAAAATGTTTTTAACCATGTCTGACAAGCTTATGCAATTGGCTAACAGAAAAATTAAAGTTTGTTTCCCTAGCTTAAATATTTTTTCTGAAATAAGCAATTGAACAACCCTACCCCTACCCAGTTTTAATGTGAAATGTTTGGTATTAAAACTAAAGTAAAAATAGTTAAAAAATATTTGCAGTTGATGAATGTGTTTCATTGTTTGGGATTTATTTGCTTATATGAAAAGACTCATAAATCTGCAAGTTTGTTGCAAAATTTTTAATATCAGAGGCTGTAACATATGTTACCTGATGTAATAAATGGGCAAGCTCATTGTCAGATGCCTAAGATATGCCTAAAATGTTTTAATCCCCTCGAGGGAATTTTGCAGACATATTCCTTCTTATAGTACAACTCAAGCTGCATCGAATAAGGGATGTTTGCACTCTCTATGTTGGGGCGTTAGTCTGAAACAGCGTGTTACATGCGTTACTATATAAAATAAAGGAAATGTAGTTTGAAAGTTTGAGCTAAAATTGTGAAAAAACTCGCAGCTGTTGGATATCTTACATAGTTTAGGGATTTTAAACTGGCTCCTATGATAATGACTTATAGATCTGCTAGTTGTCATCAAGTTTTAAAGATCAGAGAGTGTTACATATGTTAGCGTGATAAGTAAAATCATCAAACAGTATTTTGACATCAAGCTGAGTAAGGGCCTGCTCCATCCTAATCCCCTTTGGAATTCCGCAGACAAATTACATCTTATGTAACCATTCAAGGTGCATTTAATAAGAAATGTTTGCACTCTGTAAGTCGGGGTGTTAGCCTGTAACAGCTTGTTACATATGTTACTATATCAATTTGAGAATAAGAAATTTGAATGTTTGAGCTACCAAAAGAAGACATTAAAATTATCTAATCAATTGACATTCTTATAGTCTTTATACTGGATGTCTTTACTACATATGGAAGCTGTTTAACATTAATACGGCTAACTGTGGTGTTATGTGCGTTGCATGAACCTAATTATAATTTAAAAGCTATAATCGTGGCTATCGTCATGTAGTTAAACAACTATTATGACTTGGTTTCTAACTGTTTTATTAGATTTTACCAACATATACTCAATTGATGAATAGGAAAAACCAAGTTTGCTTTTCTATCTTAAATATATTGTCTTATAGGAGCTAATACACAGCCCTACTCCCAGTTTTACAGAGAAGCGAAGTTTGTTATTACCGTTTAAGTAAAACAAATGAAAGCGATTACAGCGTGTGGATATTTTTCATTTTCTTAGTCTGTCTTGCTCATATATCTACAAGATGCCATTAAGTTAAAGATCAGGACACTTAATGTGTACTTATAAGACTTTGGTGCCAAAACACTAGAAATTATATTCATTTCTGATTATCAAGCCCATGGACTGGTGTTACAGATGTTATCAATGACCTTTTGGACTCATTTCCTAATACTGTGCATATAATGCTAAATATAGAGCCACAAATAGAAAAGATAGTTTAACATTTTTACAAGAAAATACAATAAATAAAATGGTCCAAACTATTTCTCATCGATTTAACACTCATGTTAAACGTTTGGCGTTGTCTGCTTCTGTGGTAATCATTATTATCACACGCCTCCTTGCAACTAGTAGAATAGTCACACAATATTTCAAGTTATTCAATTTTACCACCAGTCCACTCAAAATTGATGAGCCATCATCAACTTTCCAATTTTGCCATTTATGGCTTGGAACATTCGGAAACTGATATGAATATGGATTCCTAATAGTTGGCTCTTTGAGTGTGTGTTTCAAGTGATACTCTGCAAGTAGGAGAAAGACATAAGCTTTACAAGGAGGAAAACTATGCCATTGAGAGCAATGAGTACCTGGACTGATGTACCTTGATATTTCTGTGATAAAGAATCATATCTTAGCTGGTTAACTTTTATAAATGTAGCCTTTCCATACATGCAACCCACATATTTTCATCTAATAATGTCTCTGCACTTATTATCTTTTCCCAAGCATTCCAAAACTTATTTGAAGTCTTAGTTCTTCTGAAGTGCTAAAACCGAGGTAACTATTTCCCTTCAGATAAACGAACTAGATGTATAACAGCAGGTAAAGCAATGAAATGCAGGATGAACAGAGCGCAAATTAGACCCTTTCAATTCAATGATTCACTAAGTTTCTAAGATAAGAGCGCTTATTAAAGGATGTAACATATATAACTCGTCATAATAAATGAGCAAGGGCATTGTCGTGACATCCTTTTTGATTACACAGTCAGAGGCAAGTTTTTTTAATTTCAGTGTTTTCAATGGATCATGAAATGAGGCACCTTATCAACTTGTCTACTCTGTATAAATCTTCCATAGAGCATAATATAGAACTACTTGTTATCCCATTCTACCTATAGTCCACTTTCCTTCTTTTGAATTCAACTGAGGAATCATAGGTTTTACATTATTTTAAGACATGCTTCAATGTACTGACATCAAAAACAACCAACTGCAAACATTAATGATGGCAATGTCCAACTTCATATTCTTTCTCTTGTACCAGATAACTTTAAAGGTGTAACAAAAATTGCTTCAGACGGTCTGCCAAAACCATCAAGAGTCAACATTGTAACTAAAGAAAACTTATAAAGTTCTTTGGGCGCAGCAAAATACTATTGATCTAAGACCTGAGGACTTAAGCACCAGAAGACTGGATAGGTTCCATGGCAAATGATGCAAAAAAGAGCCTATCAAATTTCTGTTTGACCAATGTCAGAAATCTTAAAGTATTCTTAGAGGTACACAGTAGAGACATAGATTTTGCAAAATCAGAGCAAAGTTATCATTTGACTAGCATGGATGCAGAGGCAGCTGCAATTAGATTGCTCTTGCCATTTCACAGGAAGAGATATATACCAGAGTCATACTCCATTGTATGCATATATGTGAAATGGCATTAAACCCATATTTAATCAGGTGTTTGATCCCATGACACTGACATGCTGTTTCTGCTTTTGAAGAATACTAAGGATTCAAGTTTGGCTGAGTCAAGTTGTTTGATGCTGGCACTGGCCACACATACAAAGAAAATTAAGTCTTTTGGTGGCTAAAGAGGAGGATCACAAGAAATGCTTATAAGTGATGTTTGTCACAATTACCAATTTTAAAAAGTAATCTTAATTAATGTAACATATAACACCATAGGAAGCTGTATATTTGTTAAAAAATCTTTTCTTATGTATCAAAGGTATTCAGCATGCAAACTACATGAATAATTCAAATAAATTGATAGTTTTATGTCTTCTTTCTGTTTCTCAGACTGTCAATTCATTTATTCTTAAATTGATATGGTAACATACGTATCATATCATTACAGGCTTACCCCCTAGTTAATAGAGTGCAAACATCCCTTATTTGATGCAGCTTAAATTGTTCTTTAAGGTAGGATATGTCTGCACAATTCCCAAAGGGGTGGAGAGGAACAGGGTTGTACACAGTTTGCAGTTCTAATACAATGCCATGATTCTACTGGTTTTGATGAAATGGGTGATTATGATGCAATAAAGGAGACACAATGATAGACATAGTGAAGGGGACTTGAATAAAGATTGTTTTTGAATAATTATATTTAATAGGAATATTTATTAAATTGTGTCATTTAAATGAGAACTATTATTTTCTATCTATATGTCTATATATTTTAATATTATTGGCATTAGGAAATATGTGATAAAAAAGATTATATATAACACCTGTAACACAATTCCAAGGGCTTGTTATCAGCAATGACTGTAATTACTAAGACTAAGGCACCAGAGGCTAGAGATTAATAGGAAAACATGTGAAAAACGGTATTTTTCTGAAATATCATCTCTTACTTCCAAGAAAATTTCCTAGCTCATTCATTATGCCATGTAACATACGTTACATACTTTAATAAGTGCTCTGATCCTGATATCAAACTTGCAAATGTATGACTCTTTATTGCATTAGCAAGACGGTGCCAAAAATGTAAGATATCCACGAGCGTCAAATATTTTCATATATTTTTCTTCAATAATAGATACCAAAATTGGATACTTAAAATTGGGGGTAGGGTTGTTTAATAGCTCGTATAAAACAATGTATTTGAGATAGAAAAGCAAACTTTGTTTTTTCTATTAGTCAAATGAGTATTTTAGTAAACTAAGATTAAAAACACATGTAAAAATGCACAAATCGTCTGTAAAATGAATGATGTTAGTCACGATTTCAACTTTCAAAGGGAAATTTAATCTATGTAACGCATATAACACCATTGAAGGCTGTAATTTTGTTAAAAAATGCTGCTTTTATGTAGCTTAAGCATCCAGCTTGCAAACTACATAAGAAATTTGAATAATTAGATGGTTTAATGTCTTCTTTCTGTAGCTCAAACTTTCATTTTGATTTTTTCCTTAGTTTGTTACAGTAACATATGTAACAGGCTGTCAGAGACTAACGCCCCGGAGCACAGAGTGCAAACATCTCTTAAAAGATGCGGCTTGAAATTTTCTTCAAGATAGGATATGTCTGCAAAATTCCCTAGGGGGGGGAGCAGGACCTTTTTTAGCTCGAAGTCTAATACATGTACACTCTTAAAACATGCATCCACAGCTACCAAGGAGGGTCTGGATGGGTATAATGATTAGTGAATAATGACCCTTTTTTATAATTAATAGTGAATAATTAGCCAAAAAAATGAATAGTGAATAATGGGGGCCTAAAAATTAATAAATAATCCTACTATTTTAATGAATTGAAAAAAAAAATATAATGAACAGTGAATAATCAGACTTCTTTGCCACCTTTCTTACTTTTAATAAATAAGTGGTCTTATTTTAATGAACCAAAAATTTCAATGAGATGAATAATGGGCTAAATTTTTAATGAATAGTATATACCAGACCCCCATCATTCAGACCCTTATAAATATTCCCATTGGTACGGAAGAAAAATGCTTCCATTTAAAGCATTGTAAAGTTACTTTGGGTTCTAAGTATATTAACAACACACGTCAGAAGCTATCCAATGTTCATGGTACCAACGTGAATGCAGGATGAGTGCAGGTAGACCTGCCCTTCGATATACTGTGAATATGACATTGAAATGTTCCTGGCTGAATTATGAGCTGATTTCTATAAGCACCGCTTATTTTAATGCCATCCAGGCGCGTAGCCAGGCTGAGGCCAGGAAGCCTTGGCTTCAACATTATATGGGCATATACACGAGAAACCCTGACTTTTCCTGATTGTGAACAACAAAGGCGCAAACCAGCCTGCGCATCCGCGCAGTCTGATCAGCGCCTTTATCATTCGCTATCTGAAGATTAAAGTAACAAGGTCAGATATCTCCTATTTCTCCAAATATTTTTGGTGGGCTTCAACATGTTAAAGCCTCTGGCTACGCCCCAGGCATGGGTTGGTCTGTGTTCTGCAATTGTATCGTCTGCTGGCTATATTCACTTTTAATTGCAAATATGCAATTCCCGTTATGAAAAAGCGACGTCTCAAATCGATCATTTTATATGAAAATACATGGTTACAGATCCGATTTCAATTTAGCCCATTTTTCAGATTACTGCCACCCTTGTCTATCAAAATTGTATTATCTGCCTTGTTATAAATTTTTTTTCAGAACTTGTATTATAATAGTTGTATGCTATCATTCTTTTCTTGGTTTTATTGTGTGAATGCATTATGCTGTTTTTGTCTAGCGATCATCTAATGCATACAATGTAGTAGGAGACGTTTGCTTGACTTTGGATGTGCTATTATTGTGGTGGATGTATTTATTGTGCTCTTGTGTCGTGTTCAACAACAGAAGAATCTTTGGTGAAGGGATGACGCTGGTAAAATGCATTTGTTAAGCCTCCCCCAGTGGCTTAGGCTGCTGTCCGTTCTAGGGCGGTGTTTCTGTTGTTGTTGATGCATTGTTTACTGTTCATTGTTTAATGTTCCTCCCATTGGTTTTCAGTCCTTGTTTTGTTATGCATTACTTAGTGTCCTTTCTAATTTTGTAATCATCTTGATGAGGAAAAGAGAGCTGGTTGCTTTACTTAAATTGTCTTTCTAATGTCTTGTGACTGTTAGTGTTCTGTGGCTCTTCCTCACAATGCTGTTGGTTGGTATGTAGTTTGTGATTGTGGTATTTCCTGGTCATATTAACTTACTTTGGGCACTTTTTGACATTCAGTTGTTAACATTTGCCTCATAGAGACGCCTTTTAACACATTTGCAAACATAGCAGACCCAGATCAGGCAGCTCTAGTAAGAGCTGCCTGATCAGGGAGTGCTCTGTTTGCTTATGTAAATTTTTATGATATAGCTGATCCTACACTAGTGGACCTGACAAGTAATTGCTCTGTTCTATGTACCAACATGAAAGTTTATTCATATAACTATTCATAGCCCCAAATGGAACCTAGCATGAATACTCATGAAGGAAAGGGTAAAATAGCTGTTTCGATTTTCCCCAGTTACATGTTTTGGGCATACTGATTAACAACACTGTTTTAAAATTTCAATAATTTATTGACTCAATACTACATGTAGTAATATATAACACAGTACATTATATTAAAAGCAAGAAATACTAGAGGAAAAAGAACACGGGATGCTTTATCTATCTTGCTCACACTGTTCCGTGGTTCATCGGCAGATTTCCGGCGAGATTTACGGCGTTGTGTGAGTCGCCGCCACATCTTGGAGGCGGCTTGTTTCATTGATGCCCTTGTAAAGTGATGTGTACCACCGTTGTGAGCTCTCTTCAGTTGAGCTGTGCGTCGTCTTGGTAACTGAAAAGCAAGGTGTATTTACATAACTGCCTTTATCGTTATTTAGAGTTAACACGCCCATCTCTTTCCCCAATCCACACCCATAATAAAACTGTTTTGTTTGTGTGTAAACATCAAAGTCACAGACTAGACCATGCGCATGCATGTGCGCAAAATAATCCGTGGCATTGTTATTCACTACATTGACAGTATAAACCATGCAATTTATCATTTATTATTATCAGGTCATTTAACTTGGTTTTTGACAATACTTTGTCATATGTAACCTCATGTGCCCTATGAAGACTGCATACAGGTGTACTTGTCCTTATGATGACTTTGTATACACATAGTGGACCTTATGGAGACAGCATACACGGGTAGTGGGCCTTATGGACATATAATTGCATATACGCGTAGTTGGGCTTATATAAATGGAGACACTGCATACACACGGAGCGTGCCTTATGGAGAGCGCATACATGGTAGCGGACCTTATGGAGAGTGCATACACGTGTAGTTGACCTTTTGGAGACTGCACACACGTGTAGTTGACCTTATGGGGACTGCGTACACGTGTAGTTGCTCTTATGGAGACTGCAAACACGTGCAGTTGACCTCATGGAGACTATATTCACGCGAAGTGAGCCATATATGGAGACTGTGTGCAGATTTACTAGTAGTAGGACTTATGGGAAACTGCATACACACGTATGGGCCTTATGACTGCATATACGTGTAGTAGGCCTTATTGAGACTTTTGATGTCAAGTTTACCAGGCAAGGCTTCGAGAATCCATACCAGGCAAGGCTTTGAGAACGCATGTTGAATCGCAGGCTTGTGAAGGTTCTTGAAGCTGAGCCTGGTAAACTTGATATCAAAAGACGCAAACCTGATTTTCTATTTAGGGTCACGCTTCAAACTGGCAATTACTACATATGTTTTTATTTTCGTGTCGCTTCAAAGTCATTGACCACGTCATTTAAAAAGTACAACATCATGTTGTCCTGATAACAATAAAGCAGTGAGATAGACAAAGTGTATCGGGTCAACTTGCAATAATGCATCTAACATGAGAGGTAACTGATTTCCGGTACTCGTCAAGCAAATTAGCTTCTATTGCCCCAATTCTAAGACCAGTGTGCATACTTTTTGATAACGGCTTCGAAACTTAATCTGTAATCTTCATTGGCACACGTCTAAAGACATTCTATGAAGGTTTGTACCTAGTTGCCTCGCTAAATAAACACTTATTTGACTTTTGCCTGCTAGTGGCGAAAGTTGTTGTCTGCTTCTAACCTTTGCAAACAATTTGGACCCAGGTAAGGTCTGAATACAAGCTGTTTGACACTCTGATGGTGTTACTAAAAGATTTTTTCTGAAAATGTTTATCTAGAAAAACGCTAGAAGACTACAACAAAAAACATAAACAATTACCCAGTCAATACTTTACTGTGTCAGAAGCCAAGGCTAAGTGAGACAGCACAGATGTACGGCTCGCCTGAGTTTCACCAGTCACCAATAAGGTATGCTCCAAGTAAAAATTCGACAGTGGGCCACTACAGGTTCGCTTGGGAAACGTCACTTGATTGGCATTTCGGTGCAGGACACAGAGACGCGCTAGAGGCACAAGAGTGTACGTTTCCAGTAAGCATATAAAAGTGGACCGCCACCTAAACGCCAATAGAATGGCGTTTCAGAGACTGGCTGATAGTGGCCCGAGACTGAATGCTGGCATGGTTGGTAGGGTATACAAAGACAATATAAGAATATGTAATGAGTGTGAGGGTAGAATAGAAAAATCTGTCCACGAAGATCGCCCGTTTGGCATCACGAGGCTTGCCGAGTGATGACATACGGTGATTCCAAGGGACGGATTTTTCTATCCTACTCTCACACGAATGATGGATTCTTTTTCTTGCTCACCACTGTTTTTTATTGTAAAATAAGCTTCCATGCATGAGGGTCTGGATGGGGTATAATGATTAGTGAATGTTGGCCCCTTTTTATAATAAATAGTGAATAATTAGCCAAAAAATAATGAATAGTGAATAATGAGGGCCTAAAAATTAATGAATACTCTTATTTTTTTAATGAATTGAAGAAAAAATTAATGAAAAGTGAAAAATCAGATTTCTTTGCCACCTTTCTTACTGTTGATGAATAATTGGTCTTATTTCAATGAATAACCCAAAATTTTAATGAGATGAATAATGGGCTAAATTTTTAATGAATAGTGAATACCAGACCCCCCTCATCCAGACCCTCACAGATCCGTTGTGACCTCTGGGTATTTACCTGTATACAAATCGTTCATTATTTCAATAGCAGATACGCCCCAAAGCTTTTTGTGTACCTATATACTTACCAATCGTTCTTTCTCTTCGTTTTCTTCATTATTGCTGACTGGGGTATTGACCTGTATAAAATTGTTCACTGTTTTCAATAACAGTCACACCCCAAAGCTTTTCATGTAGCTATAATTACCAATCTTTCCTCTTCTTCCTTTTATTCATTAGGAGTGACTGGGGTATTGACCGGAATACAAATCATTCATTATTTCAATAGCAGTCACGCCCAAAAGTTTTTCATGTCGCTATACTTACCAATCTTTCCCCCTCTTCGTTTCTTTATTAGGACTGACTGGGGAATTGATCTGTACAAACAATAGCAGTCACGTCCCAAAGTTTTCATGTAGCTATACTTACCAATCTTTCCTCCTCTTCGTTTTCTTTATTAGGAGTGACTGGGGTATTGATCTGTACAAACAATAGCAGTCACGTCCCAAAGTTTTCATGTAGCTATACTTACCAATCTTTCCTCCTCTTCGTTTTCTTTATTAGGAGTGACTGGGGTATTGATCTGTACAAACAATAGCAGTCACGCCCCAAAGCTTTTCATGCAGCTATACTTACCAATCTTTCCTCCTCTTCGTTTTCTTTATTAGGAGTGACTGGGGTATTGATCTGTATACAAACAATAGCAGTCACGCCCCAAAGCTTTTTCTGCAGCTATACTAACCATGGATTCCTCTTCTTCGTTTCTTCATAAAAACTGACTAGGATACTTACCTGCCTACGAATCGTTTACTATTTCAATAGCAGTTATGCCGCAAAGCTTTTCATGCAGCTATACTTACCAATCTTTCCTCCTCTTCGTTTTCTTTATTAGGACTGACTGGGGTATTGATCTGTATACAAACAATAGCAGTCACGCCCCAAAGCTTTTCATGCAGCTATACTTACCAATCTTTCCTCCTCTTCGTTTTCTTTATTAGGACTGACTGGGGTATTGATCTGTATACAAACAATAGCAGTCATACCCACAAATCTTTTCATGCAGCTATACTAACCATGGATTCCTCTTCTTCGTTTCTTCATAAAAACTGACTAGGATACTTACCTGCCTACGAATCGTTCACTATTTCAATAGCAGTCACGCCCCAAAGCTTTTCATGCAGCTATACTTACCAATCTTTCCTCCTCTTCGTTTATTCATAAAAACTGACTTAGGTACTTACCTGCCTACGAATCGTTCACTATTTCAATGGCAGTTATGCCGCAAAGCTTTTCATGTCGCTATACTTACCAATCTTTCCTCCTCTTCGTTTTCTTCATTAGTACTGACTGGGATATTGATCTGTATGCAAACAAAAGCAGTCACGCCCCAAAGCTTTTTCTGCAGCTATACTTACCATGGATTCCTCTTCTTCGTTTATTCATAAAAACTGACTTAGGTACTTACCTGCCTACGAATCGTTCACTATTTCAATAGCAGTCACGCCCAAAAGTTTTTCATATAGCTACACTCACCAATCTTTCCTCCTCTTCGTTTTTCTTCATTAGGAGTGACTGGGGAAAAAGGTCTGTATACAAACAATAGCAGTCCTACCTCCAAAGCTTTTTCTGCAGCTATACTTACCATGGATTCCTCTTCTTCGTTTCTTCATAAAAACTGACTTAGGTACTTACCTGCCTACGAATCGTTCACTATTTCAATAGCAGTCACGCCCCAAAGCTTTTCATATAGCTACACTCACCAATCTTTCCTCCTCTTCGTTTTCTTCATTAGGAGTGACTGGGGTATTAATCTGTACAAACAATAGCAGTTAAGCCCCAAAAGCTTTCCATGCAGCTATACTAACCATGGATTCCTCTTCTTCGTTTTTTCATAAAAACTGACTTAGGTACTTACCTGCCTATGAATCGTTCACTATTTCAATAGCAGTTATGCCGCAAAGTTTTTCATGTAGCTATACTTACCAATCTTTCCTCCTCTTCGTTTTCTTCATTAAGAGTGACTGGGGTATTGGTCAGTACAAACAATAGCAGTCATACCCACAAAGCTTTTCATGCAGCTATACTAACCATGGATTCCTCTTTTTCGTTTTTTCATAAGGACTGACTAGGGTATTCTTAGACTTTTCACTTACTTTAAAGGCGGCACCTCATGAATGAGGGTCTAGATGGGGTATAATGATTAGTGAATAATGGCATTTTTTTAAATAATGAATAGTGAATAATAAGCCAAAAAAATAATGAATATTGAATAATGAGGGACTAAAATTAATGAATAATCCTATTTTTTAATGAATAGAAGAAAAAATTAAAGAATAGTGAATAATCAGATTTTAATGAATAATGAATAATGCTAAAAAATGAAATAATAAAATCATCAATGCATTTTTACTTGTAGAATATTGACTCAGTTTTTTAGATTGTTCCCCTTTGTAATTGACTGGTCATCAAATAACTACACTATAACAACCACAAATGATAGGTAATTCTACAATTTATAAACCCAGTCAACTAAGGGACATAATTTAGCAAGAGTCATGTGAAAAAATCAGGCCGAAATGATAAAGGGCCCTTTCACAACTCTGGCTGAAATGACCCATGTCGAAATGCCCTGGGCAGGGCCAAAACGACCAGTTACCTTTACAGTGTGACTCAGGGAAATCAAGAAAATTTAAAGAGAAAACAACTCACTAACATAGATTTCAGGACAATTAAACAACATTTTCTGAGACAATTCACCAACAATATTTTTTTTAGATTTTGAATTAAAGATCATTAAATTATCTCATAAAAGATGATAAAGTGTCTGTGAGTTCTCTAAATATATATCAGTGAAATGTCTCATAAAGTGTTGGTGAGTTGCCTCAAAATCTATTGATAAATTGTCACAAAAATGTGTCTATCTTATTTATCTGTACTCAATCGTTTTTTGTTCAGCTACAAATATGTCTATTTTCAGTCAAAAATTCCTGATATTTTCTTATTTTTGCTCAAAACATAGGTTGTGGGTACAAATTAAATTTAAACAGACCCCCTTGAACACCATTTTATATGACAAAACTTGGGTGTACAAGGGTCTACATTATCTTTCTAATTTTAACAATAAAACATAGAATGTGGATACTCATTAGAAGCGCCTCATTGCTGCAGTTCTATCAAGTACCCACAATCTATGTTTTGAGTAGCAATAAGAAAAATAACATTAATTCATTTGTTAATTGCAATTTTTAAAGCCCTAAAGATCACAGGATATTAAATTGGCGCATAATGTGTATACAGTTACTGTTTTTGATGATACTTTGTACAATTTAGAAGATCATGGAACAGTGTGTAGCAGCTTGTAAGAACCATAACTCTGAGTCTAATACATTTTCATACATATTTTTTTAAATTTTAGGCCTAAAATAGAAAAATGTGTGTTTCAGGATACCTGACTGTGCCTAATTGTTTGCCCCCGACCTTAATTTTTAAGCATTTTAGTGGATTTCCAAGGGATTTCCCGGTTCAGCCAGGTTGTTTCTATCTTCCCCATGTAAAAACTTAAACAAAATACAAAAATCCTACCTACTGTCCCTATTTTAAAATTTCATGCTTCCTGAAACACAAATATTTTTAAAGGGGGGCCTTAGGGACAGCTCATTATTTAAGTAATGCAGGGGGTGTCATATTTTAGTTGTCCCAATAAAATCATTAAATATTTTCCTCGCTCGCTTCACTCACTCGGTTTTCATAAATCAAACTCTTATCCGGCCACTTAATTTCTCAGTTTGCAAAAGTTTTCTGTCTTGGTGGTTTTATTAGGGGTCTTTCATGCAAACTAAATATATGTGTGTCTTGATCCACATCTGAATTAAGGGTGAGGTTGGCACCGTGAAACCGGTTTAACCCCTCCAGTAAAATATTTTACTGACCATTCCAAGGCGGTACTTCTTTTGTGGATCTTTTATGTTTTTTTTCTGTCTTGCGCTTGCTATGCCTTTGTGCACGTCTGTTAATATGAGCCTTGTGGTCACCTGCCGAGAACGTGCTGGCCTCTTTGCTCTCGTTTTTGGTGTCTGTGAGTTTGTCACTTTCCCATTGGTATCCTCGGTCAGGTGTGGTACTTGATTGTATTGATTCCTGATATTTGCACCCTTACTTACTTTATTGCCACAACTTTTATCATGCTGATTTTGATAGAAAATTGATTAATCAGGCTTTTAGATAGGCCCTACTTTTCCTTCTGTTCCTACATTTCCATACATTTTCTTGAAATGTCCTACTATCCCTACTTTTTCATTCCAAAATGTAATTTACGCCATAAAAATACAGAAATTTTTCTCGGTAGCTTCACGCGCTCGAATCTTAAAACTTTACTGTATGTTAAGCAGTATTTTGACTGTAGAAAAAATTGGTATTTCAATGAATAATTTTAATGAATAATTCTAATGAATAACCCAAAATTTTAATGAGATGAATAATGGGCTAAATTTTTAATGAATAGTGAATACGAGACCCCCCATCCAGACCCTCATGAATGCGTCAGTAGGACTGGTTAAGAATTGGAAGTTATTTTTCTGCGTTTCACTGAGGTATGAAGGTTTAAATTACATCTATTTTTAGCATGAAAACCTTCGGTTTTCATGCAAATTAGATTTCATTTTCCCGACATTTCATACCTCTGTGAAACGCAGAAAAATAACTTTCAATTCTTATAATTACAACTTCTTTTGATATTCTTTCTTATTCAGTATTTATAATAAATATGTTTTCCTAAGAAATGTGTTTCGAGCTAATAACGTTTCGCGCATTTAGACTATGGCGTGCGTACGTAGACGTTACGGCGTTAAAAAACAAAATGGCGACCGTTCTCCAATTGAAAATAAACAGCTACATTTCAGCGACTAGAATCCCGTTTTTACATAGTGACAACCGAAAATACTTTACATGGGTGTTCATTAGAATATGTACGATAGTTACGTCATCGGATATGACGTCATTCGTATACATTGGCGACGAAAAGCATCATCTGTCAAAATGGCTTGGAAAGGAAAAGAATGACCCCAGCAAAAAGAAATTGTGCTACCTTTATTGAGTGATTGAAGGAAGCAAAGACGAATTGCAAAAAATGTTGGATAAACCATGCAACAGTCAGTACATTCGAGAAACTATTTTATTGCGGGGCTCGTCTGAAAGCATAGAACGAAGTTGCAGGAAAACAAGCACAGGTGCAAGAGGTGATTCTTCATTTTGCGGACTGGGAAACTAAATAGATCGCAGAAGACAGTTGATCAGCATGACTACTGCTAATTGAGGCATCGTATGTAAGTTAATCTTTGCTTTTCCACCTAAATATGTGTAAGTGTAAGGTTAAGTGTCAGTAGTTGCAGGCTGTCCATTTCTCTTCATAGAAGCATTGCACAGTATCACAAAAGTAGTTCTGTCGTGAATGGCCCCGCCCCTCATGAATACGGACCGGGTTCATTGAAAAATGAAATTCAGGTCAATGCGATCAGATGACCGTTCTTGACCAATCAGATTAACGGATCTCAATAAATGTTATGTTAGTTGTAATTAATCAACCTTAGACATAGGCAAAAGGTAGTTTTATTCAAAAGTAACTGTATCATCTTGCGCTATTACCTCAGTGTAGACACAAAACACATTATTTAGTTATTAAAACGCCAGCAAAATAACTGCATCTGAAAATGTCTATTTAACATAATCATAGAGGCAAACATTGTGGACCCAGATCAGACTGCTCATACAGAAGCAGTCTGATCTGGGTCCACACTGTTTGTCTATGAGGCTTCAAATATTTTTGTGGACGACATAAAAAGATATATTTTGTGATTATGCGCTTAAAGCATTAATAAATTTGAGTTCAGTGTGTATACGGTTAGGATTTTCATGAAATGCACGCACGTTTGCGCGGCCCAAACAACTTATTTATTCTTCACAAAATTATAAAAAGAACCTGATTTGCCTTGTTTAGCAGATGAAATAGCCGAACCACGCCCAGATATGAATATTAAAGTTGCCGCCTTTACAGTAAGCGAAAAGTCTATTAATAACAATACTAACCAATCTTTCCTCCTCTTCATTTTCTTCATTAGGACTAACTGGACGTGGAATCACTGGTTCCCCATAGCCATGTTTGGTAAAGTTGTGAACTGCAGCGAACTGTACCATTGTAGCCAATACAAACATGAACGCCATGGCAATATAAATATCCAGCGCAGTTGTATAGGAAACTCTGGGCAGATCGCTCCTAGACTCTAGACCAAGAAACGTCATCGTCAGCACTGTGGTCGTACCTTGTGGAGAAAAAAATGATTCCAATGCACTTGCTTTTGTAACGCGACCTCTTATTGGACAAAGTCATATATTTGCGACAGTATATCCTACGAGATACTGTTGGAAACAATTTGACGTCATTAAATACGGCATATACCGTTGGATGACGTGCAGCATTATGCGGCTTACAACGCTCCGATTTGAGACGAAACTGCAGAAGTGCATTAGAATGGGGATAACCATATTCAAAATTTTAATTGGGGGGGGGGGGGGTATATTGTCGGATATACGTTCGGAAATTACGTTTTGAACGGAAAAACTAAATTTCCGACCGTATATCCGACGATATACCTCCCCAAATGAAAAATTTGAATACAGTTATCCCCTAATTGTTTGTTTTGATTCTTTACGTCCAAGTCAACAAATTTTCAGTCATGACACAAAACGTTTAAACAACGTCGTATCGACGTCGATGCGACGTAATGACGTCACATCGACGTAGATACGACGTTGTTACGACGTAATGTCTTTGCTTGGGGGTCTTACTTGGTTGAACAAGTACAAAGCAGCTAATAAAGTGTCTTGCTCATGGACACAACACAGTGACTCCGCTGGACGTGAGTCTCGAACTAGCAGCTTTTCCATCTCCAGTCTAACGCTCTACCAACTGAGCTATTGAGTTCCGCCAGAAAAAATGTAGACTGTTAATGCAATTGTAGGTCCACTGTTGATGCTTCCAATGGTACATGCAAAGTTTAAACTGACCCAAGCGCAGTTGTATTGGAAACTCCAGGCAAATAACATCTGGACTCTATACCAAGGAACGTCGTCGTCAGCACTGTGGTCGTATCTTAGGCAGATGAATGTACACAGTAAATTGTAAGTTCAATGTTTATAACTTACCATATTAAGCAGACCCAAATTATTATAACGTGCTTTTTCAATCGCGTCTTTTTCAAAAACAACAACAAAAACAACAATACAGTGCGCACTAGCATATTAAAGATGAGATACAAAAAGTGTGGCATTTCCAAGTAATTTTACTTGTTTGCTGAATAGATTTAATTGAAAAACACGTTCTTCCAGTGTGACAGTAGTGCAAATGTAAAATAATCTAACCAGGAACATAACTTTGAGCCTACGGTTGACATATAAGTGCATATAAACGTCATTTTGTCACATACCATCCTCTCTGTTCATTCCATACACACATTCCGCTTGTTTAACCCATTCTGTTAATTTTGTCCTAATACCGTGTTACATTTCAGAAAGATTTTCAATTGTTTGGCTGAGTTTATGCTAAGTGACTTTTTCGCATAAGTGTAACGTAATCAAACCCATATGCTTAAACTATCACTTGCGTTCAACTACTTTTACCACAGGAATTCACACACACTTTTAAAGATAAAACATGCTTTACACAATAACTCTTTCCAGGCTTCGTCTACTGATAACGTTGCAAACAGTTTGTACCCAGATCAGAAGACAGACCGTCGGTCCTGATCTGTATCCAAACCGTTTGACATTCTGATAGTGTTCCTGAAAGATGTTTTAGAAAAAAAATGTTCAACAAAATCGGCAGACGACAACAAAAACATTAAAAATCACCCAACATGCAACGATTTAAGTGACTTTTTTCGCCAATGCGTATGCAATTGTCCTTATATGACTAGCCCTTGACATTTGATTAACAACTAATTTAGTGCAAGAAGTACACATTATTTTAAATGGAATAAATTGCAGAGTCTTAGCAAAGTACTACAGCTGGTGACTGGGACTGTGTGGCGGCGGTAGAACGTCTCCCTGCCCTTCACTATATTGTAGATTTTATTTTCTTGTCCTTTGGAATCATGGGTTTCATTGTGGAATTTTGAAACTATTAGAGGGTCACTGATGAAGCCTAAATGGCAGAAACTAGCTAGTCTGGCCCAGGAAATATGCACACTCTAGTTTCAGTTCTTTGGTGTCGTCTTTGCTTCCAAAGGATACCCTTTTAAGAACATATTACCTTATTTATAAAAGCATGAATTTTGTGTGCCATATTTTTTACTTTCTGAACTAGCGAAAAAGTGTAAGGTGGCCGATTAGAACTTGGTCTCAGTATATCTTTCCCATAGTGAAACCGCGATTATTTGACGTTAAAATACTTAACACATTAAACCCATGTTTTGTCCTGAAAAATAGCATCTGCTTTAGCTTCTGTTGCGTATATTCAAGCGCACGTCAGACTAGATTTTTTCATGGAAGCAAACAATATGAGCCGCAGTCTGCCCTGGGTTTATATTGTTTGCAATTTTGGCTACCTTAGAACATAAGCAGACGAGAGAGCAGACAACGACATACGTCTTACCCAGAGCTATCCTGTCAGCAGTCGCCTCTCTGTTGATCCAGAATGCCACCCAGGATAAAATCACCAACAGACAACATGGAATGTAAACGTTGATTAGGAAGTATCCAAGGTGACGACTAAGTTTAAAATCCACTGATAATACCGTATGCCATGCTGTAAAACGAAAATAGTCAAGCCTTTATATGAAACAGACGTTTCCAAACCACGCCCAAAATGTCATTCAAAAGTCACCTGATAGTGTATTACTGACCAACGCAACGACGACTTAAGCGCGTAACATATATAGAGGATCTTACATGAGTGCTCATGTTTTATTGAATTTATTAAACGAGTTGGGAAAAAGAGATAAAATGCGAGGCTTGCCGAGCATTTTATCTCTTTTTCGCAACGAGTTTAATAAATTCAATAATACAAGAGCACGAATGTTAGATTCTATTTATCATATGACAAATACTTTGAAATCTCATTTCTGGCATAAAACGTTATAATGTTGTCATTATGTACGCAACGTTGTTATGGGCGTCATAACATTTCCCGTAAATCGATAAACCACTAGTGGTTTACAGATTTTATTGCATGGCGTTATTTCACTCCCAGACGCGACGTCATATGATAAAGTAGATTTAAAGATAGATGAGAATCGTTGCCTTGAATTTCACTGAATATAACATAAGTTTGGGAGGTCGATTTTAAATGATAGTATTACTTTTCAATAAATACTAGTTTATTAGCATAATATTGGAAAGTTGTGGAAATTCAAATTAAGCTATTCTTACTGACCAATGGTTAGGGCTTCTGTCAATAACTTTAGATGCAGGCTCACCTCCTTTCAAAAAACTTGTTGAGGAGTAGTTAAATGGTGTTTCCATTAAATCAAACTGTGACAGTCTCATATCTTTTGGCATCTCAACGGGGTTCTCATGTCGCCATATATACGTCACATCATCTGTAGCGTATGCAACTGTGAAGAAAAACAACTGGTATAAGCTTTCACAAAAAAGCTTGCCTCACCGCTTTCTACTTATACAATGAAACCAGGCCCTGAGGTTCTATTATTTGTTATGCTCCCTTGCATTTTAGCTATTTATGAGTAGTTCAAATTTCAGCTCAGCTGATTTGAGCATGAAATGAGGTTATAAAACTGTTAATGCTCAATTTAGCTGGGCATGAAATTTTTCACGCTCATAAAGTTAAAATGCTAACAATTGTTGGCATTTTAACATCTTGATAACGCAACATCTAAAAGTTTGCAAGCAAGAAACATATTTATAAAATCCCAAGGGTTTGCTCAAACAGTATAAAACTATAAATTTAATGATTTTATTTTGCACTAGTTGAAAAAGTGGTGTTGCATGGCCATATGCATTTGAATATTTATGAATGATGTTTACAGACATAAAAGTCATGTGCATCAAAACGTTTTATTTCTGTTGTTGATTTCCCACCTTTGCTTTCAGACCATTTCTCTCAGTGTTTTGAGCTCTGGAAGTTTTTCAGTAGGGCTAGTAAATTAATGATAAAAATAAACAACAAATAAATAATGTTATTTTGTAATACATATTACTGATATTAAAACATGTTTATAAATTTTGTGAAATAGTATAGTTAATGAGAGGAATGGTAAAAGTCTATTTTGGTGTATTAAAAATTCAGGCGAGATTCTTAATAAGTTAAAATCTAAAGGGTTTCAAGCATCGAGTTTGTCTACATATGCTTTCTCTTAATCTAATCTAAGAAAAAATAACTGAATGAATGACCGAACTTTTAACAGAGAGGGCTCACTTTAATTGGCGTGTAATAAGAAATGCGTTTTTTTTCAAGTCAGAACAACCTAACAGATATAAATTGTGGTCATGCTAGAAAATGTGTGATGCTCTCCATTGTCTTTTGCACAATATATTTATAAGATTTGGCTTGAAATTATATAGACAAATTTTAGGTATTTCAATAGCTACTAATTGTGCTTCTCTTGTTGCAGCTTTGCATTTGTTTTGTTATGAGAGAGATTTTATGCTGTACCTTTCTCAAAATGATCAAGCTGATGTTATTGAAGCTTTTAACTCTACCTCAAGATATCTAGATGACTCCCTTAATATTATTAATCCTTACTTCGAGCATATGGTAGATCGTATATATCCAACTGAACTACATATATTTACAGCTGCCTATAGGTAAAGTCACATATACATACAGCTTCCTATAGGTAAAGTCGCATATACTTACAGCTGACTTTATGTAAAGTCGCATATACTTACAGCTTTCTATATGCTAAGTCGAATATATACTCAACAAAAAAGTTAAGGAAAATGTGTTTGAGGGGCTATAACAAAATATCTAAAGCATTTAAAGACTTTTGAATTTCACAATAGTATAGTGTGACCATTTTTCTTTATAATGGCGTTTTATTTGGGTCTGTAGCGCGCACAGCAGCTTAGTAAATCAATGCCAAAGTTGACTGGTCTTCACTCCATTTTTCGCACAAATTCAATTTACGGAGCAAACATAGGTTTTATGCCGTAACGTTCCCAAGGTCCCACGGGAGATGGAGATGTTTAAAAACCTAGGACAACAGCTCTGGTGGTTATACAGGGACATTTGATCAGTCAATTGTACATGGATGAGATGTTGAGGTCTGTTGCCCTGCCTTTTTTGTCCAGTGGCAGTACCACGCTTTGGACAACAATGCCAGAACACACCTCACTAGAATCAGCAAAAACAATGTTGTGCGTATTGACTGGTCAGACATGTCTACAATTTTAACATGTCTGTGACATTTTTGGACAGAGGGTCCAACGCATAATAATGGCATCAAGAAACTCCTAGCCCCTCGATGCAGTGTTGCAGGAGATATCGATGCTGATCCCTCAGCACCTAATCAAAAGAATTATGCAGAGTATGCGAAACCAGTGCTAGTCCTAATTTGTCACTGGCTGGGGACACACTCATTACTGAAGGCATTCTCATCTCAGAAATGTTATGTTTAAGGCTATCAAGTTTATTTCATGTGACATTCAAACGAATTACATTTTAAGATTTGAAAACTTACATGATATTCATGTGTTTATGAGGGAATACTCTGTAGACATGTTTGCGAAAAATGACTTTGACCCCTGGGTTACTTGACACTGTGTCACAACAAAGGCATTGGTGCTAGCAACTTAAAGTAAACATGTTTTTCAACCGATGTCATGTATCTAAACACATAAATAAAAATTGAATTATTGTTTGCTTTGGTGTTCTTAAGTTTCATGGTTTTCTGGGATTTCCTTAACTTTTTTTGTTCAGTATACTTACAGCTGGCTTTATGTAAAGTCGCATATACGAGGGGTGATCAGAAAGTTCGCGGAAAAGTGCTATTAAATCGCATTGCTTTTATCGATTGCAATGAAAATTCATAGATATAAACAACCGTTCATAGCAAGTTGATTGAAATCGAAATTTAGAAAATGTGACGTCAGACGTATGAGCACGAGGCGCCGCTGTGACGTCACTTTGCATGAACCGGCCCATATGTACCCATGGGTTGCTTCTTGGGGCTAAAACTCGTAGTTGTGTTTAAATTGATTGGTATTTTTAACGAAAAGTAATGTTCCGTCATTCTTTGAACATGATATAATGTTTTTATGTCATTCCGCTACGCTGTGTATTCAAAATAATAGGTTTCAGTCCAAAGGGCAGGCCTTAAATGCGTCAATTTTTCGAGTTTTTGTAAATTTTAAATAAAAAACTTATTTTCTTGTCAGTGTTCGTCACAATAATTATAATACTGGGCTTAACTTTCAATATTAGATCTACTGTCCTGAAAAAGGGTGTTTTTCGAAGGGTGTAAATAGTTTATTTTAAAGAATTGACATGCCAAAACAGGCAATTGGGTTTTCATAGAAGTTGAATGCTTTGCGTTTTGACAGCACTGTTATTCGTTTCGATTTAGAACACCATCCGTTAGATATAAATCTTTGAAAGTTTGCATAGAAGAGGAATAAATATGTCGCTAAATATGCATGGAACGCAATAGGGGCTATCACAGCATAACAAAATTTTACAAAACGTTGAAATTTAAATTGCTGTGTAGTAAAACGTCAAAATCCAACGTAAAATGGGCCGGTTCGCGCTATATAGCGTTGCCTTGACCACAACTGTAACGCACGTAGACGATTAACATCAAGCATGTTGTAACCGATCAACTGCATATGTGTTGCAATATTATGTGCTGTAATTCCAGCTCTATTGACCAAACAATGTAGAAATGGCAACTATTTTCCGCGAACTTTCTGATCACCCCTCGTACTTACAGCTGTCTATATGCTAAGTCGCATATACTTGCGGCTGGCTTTATGTAAAGTCGCATATGCTTACAGCTGTCTATATGCTAAGTCGCATATACTTACAGCTGGTTTTATGTAAAGTCGCATATACTTACAGCTGTCTATATGCTAAGTCGCATATACTTACAGCTGCCATATGTAAAGTCGCATATACCAGGCCTTTAGTTAAGAAAGCATACCGAAAAATTATTTTTCTTATTTTCAACCAAAACATATGTTGTGGGTACTCAAAAGAACCGTCTCAATGAGACGGTTCTTTTGAGCACTCAAAGCATATGTTAAAACTGATTGGTAAGGAAATATCGGTTTTTACGCTCAACAATTTTGTTTATCTAAACCTGTGAATTATATACTCAGAAAAACAATTGAAGGATATTAAAAAAAATTGACAATATATAATTTGAGTTATTTATTTCCCAAACAAAGTATTTCCGTAACTGATAGAACTACCAATATGCAATTCAGCAAAATGCAAAATAAAATTTACGGGTCACTGGTTACAATACAGTTCCACACCAAATGTACCAACCCTCGTTACCCAAAGTTCACAAGCAAAAAATTTAGCGTTTATATTTTTTGCTGCAACCTTTACCTAGTCATTGCGTATGTTCTTATTCTGACCACAGACAAGTTTTCACACCCATTTATCAGTAATTGCATCTAAAAACGTGACAACTTCTTCATCAAAAATGCACAAATTTGACATACCCCAGCCAATATGACAACAAATTGGGAAAAAACACTGACAACAACTACAACATTAAGTGTCATACTTTTGACTGAGAGCCAGCAATGATCTTGGAGCCAGTCATTGTGGAATACAAACGATAAAAATCGGTTTCTATCATTTTTGAATGTTTGCGACTATTCAGTATAGAGGGTGGCACCATTTGGATATCTACTGTACTTTAATCATTGAAGCGTGACTTAAATCAAACATTCATTTTGATTACAGATATCTGGAACTATGAAATGTATGCATAATTAGTTTAATTTTTATTGTATTGAATGTTAGATATGGAAATGGATCTAAATATCCTTCAATTGTTTTTCTGAGTATACTTACAGCTGCCTATATGTAAAGGACACACTTGTTCATCTAATGGGTATTTCTGGAGGTTCATCTTGCATAATGCTCGAACGGTAAGCCTTTAAAACACAAACCATTAAAGTTCAAGTTAATAGAGGATCTTACATGAGTGCTTATGTTTTCATGGTTTTACTGGATTTATTTAACGAGTTGGGGAAAAGGGATAAAATGCTAGGCTTGCCGAGCATATTATTTCTTTTTTTCGCAACGAGTTTAATACATTCAATAATACAAGAGCATGAATGTTAGATTATATTTATCAAATGACATAAAGATTATTTTGAAGTCTCATTTCTGGCGTAAAAAGTTAGTGCTTTGTCATTATGTACGCAACGTTGTAAATAACGTTACCAAAATATGTATACCACTAGTGGTGTATCGATTTTAAGAGCGATTCTCTGTAAATATGGAGCAAAGTTTTTCATGCATAGTCTCAGATTTCAAAGAAACTTTATGTACTTGGTTGTTTTCACCCAAAACGAAATCATTCATGCTTAATTCTTTAATTTTTACTTCTGTTGCCATGGTAACCGAATCCAAAGTTTTTGGCCAAAAAGTGCCCAAAAATCACTGAAAATAGACATAAATTGCACAGTTGCAACTTCTAGAATAAGTAAGTCTTGAACTTGTGACAACTTGTACTCCACAGTATCGCTTTATGTTAAGCTAAGGAGGGTCTTGGAATTAAATTTGGTATTTCTGTCTTGTAGCAATTGTGTTGGAAAAGTGGGTGGGGTAACAAGGTACTCAAATTTGTCATTTTGTGTCATTTTTGAACTCATATTGTTGCAAGCCGCGGTTACTCGGAAAAGTGTACATGCTTTAATGAGACAAAGCTAGATATGATATATTATGAATTGGAAAAAATGTTTGGGAAGTTACAGTCTTCTTATCGTTACCATGGCAACTTTGATACTACCGTCTCGAAAAGCTAAAATGTGCAAATGCAGCTTGTAAGGCATTTTTGTATTGCAGAACATGAATGCATCTGACACAATCAACAATTAAATGTTTAAATAATACTTATAGTTTGCTCTTTTGACAAATTAGTGGTAAAAGGCCCTAAAAGGGACCTGCTAATAGCCCTTTTAGAGGTCTACATAGGAGAAAAACTCTATTTTTAAAAATAAAAACTGCAAAACTGATGTATAAGTAGTGTAGAAATAACACAATAATATTTTCAAGTCATTGATATTATAGCTAGCATTTTATAAAAGAAAATATAGGGCGTTATCTCATTATAGGGGTCCTAAAGGGGTTCAACATGGGGTAAATAAGGCGTCAAATTTTTTGACCAAATAGTGCCCGAAAATAAGTAAAAATAGACATACATTGTGCTAATGCAACTTTTAGAATGAGAAACTTTTGACCTTGTGATTACTTGTACTTAGCAGTATTGCACAATGTGAATACAAGGAGTGTATGGTTAATAATTTTGGTAATTCTGTCATATAACAATAGTTGCAAAAGTGTGGGTGGGGTAACAATGTACTAAAATATGGTAGTTTTCAATAATTTTTGAAACCATATTGTTGCAAGTTTGGGCTACTTGGAAAGGTTTGCACACTTTAGTAAGACCAAGCTAAATATGATCTTTACTAAACTGAAAAAATATTTCGAGGAAGTTACCACCTTCTTATCGTTACTATGGCAACTCTGATGCCACTGTCTCAAAAAGCCAAAATGGACAAATGCAGCTTGTGAGGCGTTTTTGTATTGCAGAACATGAAGACATCTGACAAAATCAACAATTAAATGTTGAAATAATACTTATATTTTGCTTTTTGACATATAATTGGTGCAAAGCCTAAAAGGGACCTGATAACAGCCCTTTAAGTGGTCTCTGTAGGCAAACAAACCCAACTATTTTGTTAAAATGCCAAACTTATGTATAAGTGGCGTAGAAAATACATAAAAATATTTTCAAGTCATTGATCTAAAAGCTAGCTTTTTATGAAAAATAAATATAGGGCGTTGTCTCAATTGAGGGGTCGAAAAAGGGCTCAAAGGGTAGTAAATGAGATGTCAAACCTTTTGACAAAATAGTGCCAGAAAATCACTTAAAATAGACATACATTGCCAAATGCAACTTTTAAAATGAAAAATTTTGACCTTAGGTAACTTGTACTGGGCAGTATTGCTTAATGTGAATAAAAGGGTGGTATGGTAAATAATTTTGGTAATTCTGTCATATAGCAATGTTGTAAAATAGTGGTTGGGGTAACAATGTACTAAAATATGGCAGTTTTTAGACATTCTTGAAAGCATATTGTTGCAAGTCGGGGTTACTTGGAAAGGTTTACAAACTTTAGTAAGACCAAGCTAAATATGCTACATAATACATTGAAAAAAAATTAGGAAGTGACTATCTTCTTACCATAACCATGGCAACTATAATGCATCCATTTCAAAAAGCCAAAATGGACAACAACAGTATGAAAGTCTTTTTGGTATTTTAAAACATATAAAAAATCTGGCACAATAAAAAAGTAAAATGTTAAAACGATACATACATGTTACTTTGCTGACAAATCTGTGGAGAGAGGCCCTTAACTGGACTTTATAACAGCCCCTTTAGAGGTTTATATAAGTAAAATGCTTATTTTTGACCGAAAATGCCTAACTTGTATATGTGTAGCATACAAATGTCATAAAAATATATTTTGGGCATTGGATTAATAGCTAGCAGTTTATAAAATAGACAAGTGGGGTTGATTCAATCTAGGGTTAGAGAAGGGGCTCAAAAGGGGCTAAATGAGGTATATTTTATCAAAACATATGTTTTAGGGCACTTGAATCAATTTCATTGTGAAAACCTGACTCCTACTGCTACATTTATCAAGTAAAGTAAGGAAGAAAGCCTTTTGACCAATTAAGTCCAAACAAATGTTGACAACCCCAGAATTGGGGAAATTAGTGGACGTTTCAAATGTAGCATAAGAAAAGCATATTTTTAGCATTTAAGTCAATGGAAAAGACGAAATTATTGACAAAAAAATCAGGAAATTTTAGACATATAAACCCTAGATAAATGAATGAATGTTAGATTTTTTATGAAACTTCTCATTTTCAGCCAAAATATAAAATTAAAAGTCCCTATAGTACATGTATGTTACATGTATGTTTATAAGGAGGTTATCTCAAAAGTAGTATTTTTACTATGAAATCAGTACCTTTGAAGCATTTCATGTACCAGTAAGAATCTAATTTCTGTAATTATATACATGTTAGTGAGGACTTCTTTATCATGAAAGATTAAAAGACATCTGAAATAAAATTGTTATCAGATGAAAGGGGTCTTTTATAAGTAGCTATTTCGGAAAATATTTAGAATAATAGAAAACCAGTAAAATTTGATACAAAAATGCAATGAATAAAAAATTAACCTGCCGCAGAGAAATTATTGACTTTCAGTTATTTTTGGTATATGGTCATCTTCTGGGGGAATAGCGAATAAAATTGGAAGTGACCGTAGTATGAAAATGGTGGGGATGTTTCAAAAGTTGAAGTTTAGTTTAAAATCTCAGGTTTATAAAGGATTAAGCAAACACTAGAGTAACACAGTGTATGATCATTTAGTTATCAAAATATATACTAGATGGTCACAGCAATTAATTAAAAAATCAATAGAGATTTAAAGGGGTGGTTGCAAAAGTTATTTTGTTTTCCTACGTATGTATTACCTGGATTATAACCAAAAGATAATAATCTAGTCAATTTTTTTAATCTTCCATAGAGAGATAGAAAAAAAAGCCTACAGTTACATACGCTACTAAAATATTACATTTTAATACAGAATGGCCTTTAGGCCCTGGGGGCTCACCTGAGAATGACTGTTTATATGGTAGAGGGAAAGCAAAGCACCTACCCAAATCCAGCTTTTATGTTGGCTAAAGTAACAGAATGTTAAACTTTAAATGTGTCACATAAACCAATTGCAAGATTGAATCAAACTTGATCTATAACAGTTGCAGTTACTGACTCTGAGATAAACAGATAAATAGACATCCAAGTGTCCCCTGGTGGCCATTTTTGATAGATTTACATAGTTTGAACACTCATGGCAGAGGATCACCAAGGATCATATGTGCTGATTTTTTTTTCAAATAGCCCAGAAATTTTTGACATGATCTTTTAACTCTTGCTAGTGTCTTCTCTACTGATAACATTTGCAAACAGTTTGGACCTAAGCTGTTTGGATCTAAGCTGTTTGACACTTTAATGATATTCCTGAAACAATTTGAACAAGTAGTATTTTGACAAGAAGATTTGTTTCAATTTTTTCCAAATAAGAAAAACAGCCTCCACCCCTGGCAGTCATGTTTTTCAGCCGATAAAAATGCGAACAATGTTGGTAGATTGTCACTCAATGACCATAAGTGTTGAATTATTTTCAATCGACCAAGTTGATTTTGACAAGAAGATTTTTAAAGTTATCCCTATATTTACATAGGAAAAAAGACTGGTCTCATCCCCTGGCGGCCATGTTTTTCAATCTATCAAAACTATTTGGGCATTTTTGACAGTTCGTCGCCCAATGATCATCTATGCCAAAATAGTAAGTGAGTATGACCAGGAAATACCACAATCACAAACCGCAGACAACCCTTCTGTTAGTAGTTCTCACGATGCTACGGGTTTGTCTGCAGTTTGTGATTGTGGTATTTCCTGATCATACTCACTTACTATTTTTGACAAGAAGATTTGTTTTATGTTTTTCTATACATTAATAGGAGAAACAGTCCTACCTTCATGGCGGCCAGGTTTTTTCCATCAATTTAAATAATATGAACAACCTTGGATGAGAGTCAGCAAAGGACCATTTGTGTCAAATTATTTTCAAATATGACCAGTAGTTTTGGACAAGATTTTTAATCTTTTTTTTCTTTTTGGCTTTTGGTTGCTATGGCAACCAGCTTTCTGCCTGGAGTAGATTTTTTTACACAACTTAAAAAGAAGACCACCAAAGATTATTCATGTGTAGCTTGGCGACGTTCCACCCAGAGGTTAAAAGCAAATGTTGACTGACGACGACGGGCATCCTATGATCACAACAGTTCACTTTTAGCCGCTAAAAAGGGTCGTATCAGAAGTTGTTTTTTCACTATAAAACCAATAACTCTGGTGGATTTTCGTGTAATTCTGAATAGTTCGAGTCAGATTAACTCAACCAATAACTATAATTGTACATTATTATATTCGTGTTGGTAGGATTATAAGAGACTAAAAGGCTGTTTCAAACTAAAAATGGATTGTCTCAAATACTTAATAGGGATTTTTAACTTTTGCAAGCTGGTCATAATCAAAGTTATTATACCTTCCTCATAGTTATAATTATTGCATGATATAAGAGAGCAGATTGCTACCTCTCTACCCCTCTCTCTCTCTCTCTCTCTCTCTCTCTCTACCTGGCTTTACTGAAATACTGTTGTATTTGCATTTAAAACTACATTTTAAAGACTGTTTGTAAACAAAACAATGCTGATACAAGCTTGACAATATAATATGTATATTTCATTCCATTTTCAGACTGGAATCTTAAGACTTTTCCATAATTTTCGGTCTTTCTTGTACTTTTATAAGTATGATAATACTTTTTAGAATGAAAAGGCTTAGCAGAAAAGGTATTTATGGTATTAGCTGCATGCAGAACCAACTGTCAGTTACCATTTAAACTCATATGATGTTCTGCAAAATAATGAAAAAAGTAGATGTATCAGGTTCTGCATGCATAAATGTATGTAAATAAGTCACAAAGAGCATGAGGGTGTTTAACTTTAACCATAGACTCAGTGATAAGAGTACCTGATAGTATCCATATTTTTCTGTTTTAAAGCAATGAAATCAATGTTATTGGTAATTGAGTAGTTATTTAAATAGAGGGGTTGTAAGTTTTTCCTATTTATAGCTCTGGACCTGGTAGAACGTATAATATCTAAATTTAAATTGTGCAATCTAAATTTGATTTTATGCCAAAATATTCGAAAGCTGTCGCCATGACAACCGAAAAATCAACAGCTGAACATACATAAATGTGGTTGATTTTACCAAAATACATAAATTGTCATTATTTTCTTATAAAATCTGAGACCATGTGTAAAACACTTCTATGGGAGATTACTGCATGATTAAGAGAATTCGAGGGTCCTACTTACCCCACCCACTTCTCATGCAAGATAAGTATATTGTAGCAATTTAATAAGGCTGCTGTAATGAATTATTTCCATCTATTGAAATAAGAATTTGCATTTTCTGACAAAACTCATGTTAATCATGATGGCGATGGGCGATTTCAATACAAGTGAGAAGGCAAGTTTGCCTAACGTTTGGGTCAGAATTTTAACACTAAAATTACATTAAAATTTCAAAGCCAGCTTTCCTATTGGCTAGTTTATTGTTATTTGTAAGAGATGTGATTAAGTAATTATATAAAGAGATTTATAATAGATACTATCATTTCTTTTAACAATAAATTAATACCATTGTGCAATAAAGTCATTTTTACAGTTATCCTACAGTAAAACTTATGTTGCCATGGTTACGAACAGAAGCTGATTACTTCTGAAACATGTTTTTCATAAAATAAAAAGTATATATCCTGCTCTAATATGTATAACCATGCATATATGTTTAAATGCATGATTTAGGTTGTTGACTGTGTTTAAAAATGCCTAAAAGGCATGTTTTTCAGGTCCTATTTACCCCACCCACTTTTCCTTATAAATAAGCATGTTTAGATAATTTAATTAGAATGCATTGATCTTATTTCTTTAATTCAAGTCTACATTTTCACCAATATCGCACATTGGTGATAAATAATAGCAATTTTGAGGGTATTGGAAGGGCAAATTAGCCAAATGTGTTGGTTTTTATTTTTAAAATTCATAATTTTTACCACATATGATGCCCCTAAAAGTCTAAAAATAACTTATCTGTAGCAAACGTTAATGTCATATACAAAAAAGATGTATGAGTAATACAAATATTTTATTTACAATAGACTATATTACTGTAATATAGCAATAAATGAAGTGTTTATGCAATAGTTATCTTTTTTAGTTTTTCTACAGGGAAACATTTGTTACCATGGTAACAAAAAGAAGACGGTAACTTCCCAAACATTTTCTTCCATATTATAAAATTTCATACCCTGGCCTATTATATATTAACATGAGTGTATGTGAAAGTAGCCGCGCAAAGTTGTCGTGTTTGTGCAAAAATGCCCCAAAAGCGTTATTTTCTGGTCCTACTTACCCCACCCAATTTCAGTGCATGATAAGTATATCTAAGCTTTTTTGTAAGGCTGCTATCATTAGCTAATCAGTTATATAAAGTCTGTTTGCTCAAAATAATTCCATGTTTGTGATTGGTACAAGCCATTTTTAGAGTAGTTTAATGGTAAAAATGTCATTTTTCATGTGTTTTTGCTTCTTTTTTGGCCCAAATCTTTGGATGCTGTTGCCATGGCAACGGAGGTTGAATTGGATGAACTAACACTTGATTTCTTGTTTTTACATGACCACTAACACTGTCAGCAAGTTTCGTCAAAATCCGAGTCGGAGCGTAAAATGGTTCCTATATAACTCGCTCCATATTTACAGAGAGCTGCTCTTAATACATTGCGTTATTTCACTTCCAGACACGACGTCATATGATAATATAGATTTACACGCCCTTAGCTAAAGAACATTGACACATTGAAATCACGTGAAACTGAAAGGCAAGCCCTTATCAAACCATGCAATCTGTCCAAAGACAACCAAAATCAAACGGAAAATAAAAAAGTGGGAGCGCAGTGGCTCAGTGGTAGAGTGCTTGACTCGAGACTGAGGGGCCGCGGGTTCGAGCCTCACCAGCGTCACTGTGTTGTGTCCTTGAGCAAGAACATTAATCATAGCTTAGTACTGGTTCAACCCAGGAGGACCCGTCCCTTTATAACTGTAAGATTGTTGATGGGACGTAAAGAATCAAATCAAACAAATCAAACAAACGGAAAAT
This sequence comes from Loripinus fragilis, assembly GCA_964019695.1. Taxonomy (NCBI): domain Eukaryota; kingdom Metazoa; phylum Mollusca; class Bivalvia; order Lucinida; family Lucinidae; genus Loripinus; species Loripinus fragilis. The sequence continues at coordinate 70,159,052 of OZ026521.1, forward strand.
AAAACAGTTACAGATATCTCAAAAAGTTGAAAATGAGGAGCTATAGGTTGTATGGCGTTACAGGGAATTAATTAAATGTTCCAACATGTAAATAGAATAACCACTCATTTGATTTTCTTGTCATTATAACTTTGTTTGCAGTATAAAATAAATTGAGCCAGTGCATGAGATTTCCAACTATGTGGTATGTGCGACCAGAAAAGCCTCAGATCAGCCTGCGCATACACCTATTTCTGTATTGGGTTTGTCATGCTTTTGCGTCTGCTCATTGCTGCCTTGTGGTCACCTGCTTGGAAAGGGCTAACCTCTTGGCTCTCGTTTGTGGTGTTAAATCGTTTGGTTTTTACATTCCCATTTGGTATCCTGGGTCAGGTGTGGTACTTGATTGTATCTACTCCTGATGTTGGCCCCTTTCTTACTTTCATACTGTACGCATAGTACTACATATATCGGCTGTTCTGGTCCAGTGTCCGGGTCATAGGTTGCATACAATTTGATTATATTTAGACCCTTGACTACTAATACAATGCACTTGACTACTTAAATTTTGCGTACAGCTACAAAATGGTTTGCAACTTCACAAAAAATAAACAGAAATATGCAAAACATTCTATTCATTCACTTATTTGTATTCTTCATTATGTGATGCCATCAAATCATAACTAATGACTAAAATAGTGTCTCATTAATCTGTGAACACATTTCGTACACATAAAAAATCCCACTGGCTCTCCAGAAATTGGCTGGTACTTAGTTAGTTTTAGAATTTAAAGGCTCCAATATTCCCAGAATGGACTACAATACCTAAGTGATAATTGCAACTGAAAACATCGTCATGAAAATTAATAGCTGTAAAGAAACTAGCTCATAGAATGGATCATAGTAAACCAAAGTAATATAGTGTTTGCCCTCATCGACTGCAACCGACCCGCGATGACTGCACTGTTATAGTAAAGTGGCTCTCTAGCGTGAATGCATGCGCAGCAAAAATTATTGGATAAATGATTGTGAAGAAACACATTTATTTCCCTGTCAAAAGCTATAAGTATTCCATTTATTCAATGATTTCTACAGTTTTGACATCATTAAAGGAGATAACCGGAAGTATTAGTTAGTTTGCGCATGCAAATTATGGAAACTATTTTGAAATATATTTCTTTATGTCTTTTAGGACATCTAGAGATATATACTATGCACAATAAGTTTAGCAATTGTTTTGTATGGGTGAGCCCATCCACATCAGATCTCAAGTTTCATTTGCTGTCATGAAGATACAAGCGCCGATCATCTGACAAGAATTTCCATTTAGAAAAATATGGAATTACCAAACGCAGCGGCCGTGCTAAAGTGACGTTAAGTTTTAAGGCTAGCGGGTAACGTGGGTATTTTTGATCATGTGGGGAAACCAAAAACATTTTCAAGCGATTGTTTGGTCACTAAAACCAAAAAAAGCATAGCAAATGCTGCAATTTTCCGAACTGTCTAAGAGAAATAAAGGATCAAGTTTTCACAATTTGACGTTTTTATTAATGCTTTTACGTTATCGCCTGTAAACGGTGTTTCTAGTCATTTTTTCTTGAACCACATTCACAAGTGAAGCTGTATTATGCCTGCCAACACATTCAAAAAAATAATGTTGAATGAAACATCTTCATGGCTATAGAGCACGAGCCGAAAGATAAAATCTAGCGTCACCATTATCTCGCAAATGCGTCGCACCGTTTTCCGGCAACTTAAGGTTTTAATCAACCATAAGATCAATTACAATATAAACCTATGCCATCTTTGTAAACTGAGTCTCTGTTGAATTGGCACGCCAATTAACATTAGAAGTGTAATCAAATGATGACTACGTTTTGACGTCATTGATGGCAGCTAATTTTTTCTGCATGGAATCTCTATCACATCTGTCACACAACCAATAGTTTTTATAGGCGTATGATGCATGAGGAAGATGTGAGACCACCAAACGAAAAATCACATGCTTATCATTTAGCATTACTTACAACGGATGTCATTTTTGCTTACTGACCCCTCCTGCAATTCTTGCTCTCCCCAAATGCATATTTAAAGGATGGCGTCTGTAAATTCGTGGTTTCATTTGCCTAAGATCATGTTCTCGTCATTGCATTTGAAATTGTTCGACATTGCACAAAGATGAGCACATAAAGATGCAAAACATAAGAAATTGCTAAACTTATTGTGCATAGTAGAGAACTACGCGAAATGCACCTTAAATATACCCGACGCTTAAGTCGATTCTTGAATTTTGCCGGACTTTCCCAGTTGGGTTCCTTTAAGAATCAAAAACGTTTATTTAGACTGATGGAGACGAAAATAATCACAATTCTAAGATCAATCACTTTAATTATCAGAATCTATTTGCCCGTTGTTTTTTTTTTAAGACGATGGCACTATCTCTCACTTAAGACGATGGCACTATCTCTAACCTTCACCGGGCCGCGTAGCGCAGTCGGTAACGTGTCTGGCAACAGATGCGAGTCTGACTGCAGATCCAGGGGTCGCGAGTTCGATCCCGGCCCGGTCCCATACTTTCGTGGAGATTGATCATGAAATAATTTCTACGGTCATTCTCCTCCCTTCCGCTGAATCATTCAAGAAGGGTTGTTGTCAGTTACAAGCGAAAGTATGTGCACGAAGTACTGGTTAACTGCTTGTTCTAGCTTGCCCAGGAAAGGCGAACTGACCGTCCCGCAATGACCATAGCTGTTGACTTGGGACGTAGAGCAACAAAACGAACAAACAATAACTATCTTTCACCTACCTTTGAGATAGGAGGACCATACCATCTCGGTAGATGCGGATGAAACGGTTTGGTGTGGTGATCGTGTGAAGATAGGACTTTTTCCCATTGTAGAAAACCGTATCTGGAAACCAGATCCTTTCCAATATTTTAATGCTCAGTTGGATAAACTCAAACTTTGAGTCACTGACGTTCATGACCAGTCGCTTATCGGTCCATACCTGGCGGAAGTAGCAATCCATCGTAAATACCTAGAAAGAACCAAATCACCGGATGCAAGCAACGAATTGTGTTTAACTGTCAACGTGTTTAGATATTATGTAATAGTTATACCATGGGTTGTCCACCTGTACGTGGAGATAATCCACGAGTTTTAGCGAGTGGATTATCTTACGTACAGACGGACAAACACGGTTTAACTATTTATACTACCTACATCAGTGTAGACCTTGCACATCATGAGATCTTTTGTGCTAAAGTTGGTAAGGGTGGTAATAAAATATAGAGACGTTGTCAACTATGAAAAAAACATGATGGGGAGACTATAATTTGCATTGGCACGTCATATTGAAATGCCGACTGTAATATGAGTGATACACGGTAAAATGCATTTTGCAGTTTTCCGGGGCATCGCTCCTGTTTCAGCCATTATTTCCGTGTGCTGTCAGCTGTTTACAAAAGCCAAATACCACATCTATACATATACAGACATAAGTTAAGCATCACCCGCACATTATTACAGAGACGTTTCTCGTGTACAAATTTCTTCAGAAGAATAACAAATTTGTAATATATTTTTTTAATCCTTGGCCGAACATATCAGAATGCTATTTGGTCATTTTGCTAAAGTTCTTCGGTGTCCTTTATAACCAACCCCTATTTTTTTGGAGGGGGGTATACCCTTAAAAGTGTCACAGCTTAACCCAAAGTGCTTACTTTGAATTCAAATAAACGCAGAAATGAACTATACGTATTTTTCAAACTAGTCCCAAACTGATTCTGTCGAACTCAAGGTTTCATGTCAGTTATAGAGATAGTTAACCATGTGTTTATAATTTTTGCATTATCGCTATATAACATGTCATTCTTTACACATCCATAACTTTTATTCCTTTAGAGATATGAATCTGAAATTTTCAGACAGAATTTGTCTTTGGTATTGTAACAACATGACATTAACACTTAACATGTCTAAGCGTTTTCATAATACCATTATGGGGTAGAGAATAGGGACATTTTAGGGGTAAGTGTGCATTTCCCATGCCTGGTTGTTTCCCTTAATGATAATCAAATCGAAATTTGCTGTAAATTGTCACAACTCTATCTCTTTTCATAAATAAAACAAGAAAATATTCATCCTTTGTTTTTCTAGGAAACTATTTAGGCGATGCTTAACTAATGTCTGACTGTATATATCGTGTGAAGCCAATTCAAACAAATTTTACATGAAAAAAAAAAAAATAAAAAAAAAATAAAAAGCGAAACATCTTTGATTACTTAAACACAATCCATAGGCTTCACTCCGCTGAAAAAAAAAAAACAAAACACAAATAAAACAAAAACGAAACAAACCCTTTTAAGACCAATGGAATTTTCAAAAAAGTTTAAAACAGTTGTTAAGTAAGGCTGGACAGTTGTATATATTGAGGGGTTACATGTTACAATTTTCAATAACAAAATTACACTTCTTTGTCTGGAGATCGAGTTTGTCTTAGCAAACAGTGCAGACACTGATGAAATGCCTCTCAAATGGGAAAGATGTATTTTTGAAGAAAATAATAAGACTCAAAAATATGGCGCTTGGCACATAATTCTGGATATTTAAATAGTATACTTCTGCTAAAAGTGCCGTCCCGGCGTTATTTGTACAATTTTTACTTCGCGCATTTGTGATAATAACATTTTCAAAGTAAAGACTGGCTCTTGCTAGTTTTGCTGTCAGAGAAGCAGACATTTTCAAGAATATCGTTTCAAATTAGGCTGATTGATGTCCTTACAGAAAACATGTGCATTTCATCTCATCTCGGATTAGGCATTGGCATTTGATATATATGAATTTGCATATTTGACATAAAATTTCATAGAATGCGTTTCTCTTTGGCATCTTTAAACCATGGCTATTAACGCAGTTTGAGTTGTAATAATTTTTCAGCATCAATGAGTCAGCTAAAAAGAAATGGACACTTTTTCATGCGCGGATCCACAAATTTTCGTCAGAGGGGGATCTAAAATTACTTCCTCAGGGAGGAGGGTCCTGACAAAAAAAGGATAAGGGGGAGGGGGTGGGGTGGTGGAGTTTCCAAAGTTTCACCAGGGATCCAGTGGCGTATTTCTATAGAAACATTCAACACTTGCGATATTCCAGGGGGCGGTCGCCCCACCCACTTCACGGATCCGCGCATGCTTTCATTTACGCAGTCAGAGAATGCGCCTCTGCATAACCTCACTAGAGCCTTCGCTACTGGCATTCACAATGTTGGTGACAAGGGGAAAGCGAAGATAAACAATTACATATCTGGCCTCAAACTACATATCTGGCCTTACATGGTATGCACGCTTCAAGAATAATTAATACATGTGAGACAGGAACCTCTCTCCTACATTATCCTAAGCAATTAATATTTTTTTAATTTCCGTTAATCTTATTGTCATTAGATATGTTGCAGACCAGGCATTAATTTGGGCTGTTATCTATTAATTGAGACCTACAATATTCCATTCTCTCTGAGATCTTTGTGTTAACCTGTTTGGTCATGGTTGTGAAACGTGGTGTATCTTTTAAAGCTTTGGATATTGAGAGTCTGCCCGCCTGTCTTTGTTCAAAAATCTACTTTCGTTTGTACCATTGCAAGAAGACAACGAGGGTTTCAGATCAAATGACCATGGATTCGACGGTCAGGGTCAAATATACATAATGAGCCAGTGCATGAGATTTCCAACAATGTGGTATGTGCGACCAGCAAAGCCTCAGATCAGCCTGCGCATACGCGCAGTCTGGTCAGAGCATTTGGTAGTCGCTTGAGTATTCTATGATTGTTAAGCTACTGACTGAACACCATTTGGAGTTTTTAAGCTTAAAAGGAGGCTGCAGACGCTCGTCTGAGTCTACACTTGTCAAAATGCCAAATGGTTGGAAATCACATGTCACGGCTCAAATCTGTATTGCGGCTGGTAACGCACACCCCTCTTTACTTTTTGATGGATGGTGTTCATATTTAGCACAATGGATGCTTTGGCATATTGATGACAACGAATGATTCAGATCATCAATATGACATTGGAGTCAAAGGTCAATGTCAAGTACACCTAAACTCGGTGTTACATCTCATTTCGCAATTTCCTCTTACATTTTTGATGGGGGTTCGGGGTGTTCATATTAAGCACAATGATTGCTTTTGGCATGCATATTACAGAGAGAGTTTCAGATCACCGCTATGACCATGGAAAAAAGTGAGTATGATCAGGAAATACCACAATCACAAAACGCATACCAACTCACGGCACCGTGAGGAAGAGTCACAGAATATTTACAGTAATCCGTAATAGGACAATAAAAGCAAAGCAACCAGCTCTCTCTTCCTCTTCAAGATGATTACAAAACTAGAAAGGAAACAAAGTAATGCACAGCAAAACAAAGACAAACACAGCTGGTATGGCTAACACTCTTTCATTTTTTTTGATGGAGGGTGTTTATATTTAGCACAGTTATTACTTATGGTGTGAATATGCCAATAAAGGCTTTGGATTTGAGTCAGTGATCAAGGTCAAATATACTTAAAATCTGTCTTACGGCTCGTAATGTTAACACCTATTACATGTTGTAGAGGGTGTCCATCCTTGGTACAATCTGCCTATGATGTGTAATATAAAACGAAGGTTTAAGGTCACCTCCATGACCTTGGACTCGAAGGTCAAGGACAAATATATTAAGAATCTGTCATACGGCTCATAATGCGATTTCCACTTTCATTTTTGGATATAGGGTGTTCATATTTGGCAGAGTGATAGCCTATCATATGTAAATGACAACGAAGGTTTCTGATCACCGCTATGAGCTCGGAGTCAAAGGTCAATATCAAATATACTTAAAGCATGTCCCTAAATGTAACACCTCGGATGGTGTTCATATTTAGTTCAATTGTGTAGATGATATCAAAGGTTTCATATCACCGCTAAAAATTGGAGTAGGTCAAGGTCAAATATACTTACAATCTGTCTTACAGCTCGTAACAATAAACTCATCTTTCAGTTTTTTTAAAAATATCTATAGGTGGTTCGTATTATGTGCAATGATTGCCTATGATGTGTAGTTGATATCAAATGTTTTGGATTGCCAATCTGACCTTGGAGTCCAATACAAAAGCAAGATGTATGGATTGTAATGCCAACTCCTCTTACATTTTTGGACGAAGGAGATTTATTTTTGACACACTATTTGCGGGAGGTGTGTATATGACAATGAGCTTTTGGATTTCAGGTATGGCCTTTAAGTCAAAGTTCAAGGTCAAAATACTTTTAAAATTCTAGTTGTATGGCTTGTAATTCAACTATCTCTTACAGGCTTTGATGTAGATGGTTTATATTTTGCGCACTGGTGTGTTTAAGATGTGTACATGCGCGGATCCAGAGAAGGGGGTGGGTGGGCAAGGGGTCTAGACCCCCTTGAAAATCACGGCATCACGGAATATGATGACTTAAGCAAAATATATCTAAAATTTTGGACCCCCAACTGACAAACCTTTCTGGATCCGCGCTCGGTGTAGATGTCAACAATTGTTTCGGACTACAGATATGACCTTTCATTCAAAAGTCAAATTACCTAACATCTGTCTATATGGCATGTAACGCGAACATTTTTAATGTAAGTGGTTCATGATTGTGACACAGCTTGTCTATGATTTGTTGCAGCCAACAAAGTACAGCAAAACCTGTGTAAAACGGCCACCCGAAAGTAGACAAGTGGTAGCTTAATGAAGGTCAAAAGTATTGCAGAATGCATCCCTTGGATCATTCTGTTATACTTTTGACCTGCATTAAACGATACTTGGTTTAGAAAACCAATTTATGGTCTTTTTGATATGGCCGTTTTACACAGGATTTACTGTATTTGAATTACTGGTATTACCTTTTTGTGGCTTTCCCTGGGTAGAAACCAGTACCGCCGGGAGGGTTTATGATTTGTGTGTTTATTATATGACGGGAGCACCCGAAGGCTCACCGAAACTGGTATTACCTTGGAGACAACGGTCAATGTCAAAAACATTCATACTATGCTATATTTAATGTACGCTCATATATTTGAAATGGCAATTTTAATTTTCTTTGGTTTAAAAACACACATTCGTGTTACTTTTGTCATGTTCAGTGCATTTGTGCTCTTGTATTGTTTTACATACAGCAAAACCTGTCTAAAACGGCCACTCTCAAAAAGGCCAAAAATTTGTTTCAAGACCTATTATCGCTTAATGCAGGTCAAAAGTGAAGATCGAATGCAGGTCAAAAATGAAGATCGAAAGTATTGCTGAATGCTCTCTTGGAGCATTCAGCAATACTTTCGATATTCATTAAGTTACCGGTTGTCATTAAAACCTTTGTTTTGTCTATTTTTGAGTGGCCGCTTAAGACAGGGTTTACTGTATTCTTTTGGGTTTTTTGCTAAGGGCAGCAGTTCTAAATCAAACTTCGTTGCATATATAGAGCTGCACAGACAAATGTCTCGTTATCTTTTCATCTCTGATTGTAGATGTGCTGTACTACAATGTCAAGGGACTGAAGTAATCTCACCAAATTTTGTCTGTAAAGGTTGAGCATTAGCTCTAACATATTTAGTAAGATTTTCCATCTCCTGGCAAATTAAAAGCCAATGTGGTATGTGCGACCAGCAAATCCTAAGATCAGCCTGCGCATACGCGCAGTCTGATCAGAGCCTTTGCTAGTCGCTTGAGTATTCTATGATTGTTAAGCTACCTCTAAAATGACTTTTTGATACTCATTAAATACAAAAATATAAGTGTTTTGGGTAACATTTAAAATTACAACTGAAGTGAAGAGAATTGGGATTTAAGGTGTTAATTTCTGATAAAAGTAAAACTTTTTTTTCATTGTTTACTACATCCTGAAGAACGTCGGTGTAATAAATGAAAATATTATTTTACTTTGGTGTTGTACGAGTATTAATTCACTTAAATGATAAAAAAAAAGCATATAAATTTTTTGCAAGCTTGAGGACTTCAATTTGGCACGTAAGTGTAGTACCTAATATTACGTCATGTCTCTATACAAAAGTCCGCTCATATGATAAAGTAATTTCTGTCATACTTTTATCACTGCGTTAAGTGCAATGCCAAAATTACTCATTGACAATCTGGCTGACGCAGACAAATTATATGTTAACAATTCACAAGGTCTGTCTTCATTTTCGCTTTTCTCAGCTATTCCTCCTTTTAAGCACATCAATTCCGAACGATGAAAAAAAGATTTCAATGACAACCTTCTCGGTATGGTAGTCATCGACACAGAATTTCGGACGAAAAATTGTGAATATTTTTTTATTCTATAGTTTAAAAAATGTTTTGGGTGCTAAAAAGAACCGTCTCATTGAGACGGTTCTTTTGAGCACCCACAACAAATGTTTTGGCTAAGAAACAAGAAAATTAGTTTTTATTTAATATGCACATTTATCTGGGGTCTGTGTTGGAATCGTTTTTTCTCGTTCTGTCTCGTAGCTACGGGATGTCTAGACACGAACAATTACAAGCAGTATACTGACAAAATTCCGAACGATTATACGACACATCAAGCGAGACAAGAGAATAAATAGAAACAAATTGCACACTCGAGTACACTCAAACTTGCACTTTCAGTTTTAAATGTCTACTTTTGTTGAAACAAATGCGCAAGCCTTGCCGTGGTTAAACGTTGTTATCACGAAAAACGTCGAGATCATTACGTTTTAACATGACGCTTGAATTGAGCCATGACTTATAAAAAGTAAGTAAAAGTGCAAAGATCAGGAATCGATACAACCAACACACCTGACCCAGGATACCAATGCGAAAGTGACAAACTTCCAATGAGACAACACAAACTAGAACCAAGCGGCCAGCCCTTTCCCAGTAGGTGACCACAAGGTACAAATAGACAGACTTGCACAAAGGCATAACAAACACAGGACAGAATAAACATAAATGATCCACAAAAGAAGTACCGCCTTGGAACTGTCAGTAAAAATATTTAACTGGAGGGCTTAAACTGGTTTCACGGCGCCAACCTCACCCTTAATTCAGATGTCGATCAAGACACATAGATATTTGGTTTGCATGAAATACCCCCTAACTTATCAATGCATCATCTCCTAGAACATATAAATCAAGATATAACAAGGAGACAAATCTAACAAAATGAATGTGCGCAATGCTGAGACTCAGATCAGCCTGAGCATCCGCCCAGTCTAATCAGAGTCTACGAAATTCGCTCAGTAGGTAGCTAAGGACCCAAACTTTCTTCATATGGTCAGCAAATACTCTGATCAGACTGAACCAATGCTTATGCTGATCTGAGTTTTCTCGTAACGCACGGCCACATTGTTGTTTTTAGATGACACTAGATATGTGAAGAGTCAAGTTAAGATTACAGGTTTGTCTTTACTTGCAGCAATATTATTCTATGCAACCATGGCCCATTGGGACCGCGGAATAGGGGGATATTGGTTTTCACTTTGCAAAGCCCTGATGTAGTTATACATGTCATGCACTGTGGGTACAAACTTATGTCAAAGCCACTAGAGATAAATGTCTAAGCCCAGGTGGCGTTGACTATCTTGTGATTGGTTATATCCACCATTTTAGAATTTCATTTGACTTGTGGCAATCATGTGATGTACATGTGACTAACCCCTATGAATTCAAACGCGCCGAAGGAATTTCCCACTCTTATCAATAAGACAATCCCATTTCCGTTTTTTGGTTTGGTTTAAACATATTTTATTTGTATACTTTGTACATAAGAGGGTTGTCCCAGTAAATCGTGGACTTTTGTTATAACACAAGACTGTACAAGTAACTCTATGCTATTTAAAGGATGTGTTTATATACATATGGGAAATACCTTGTATAAATATAGGGTGGACACGAAGTTTAGAGAACAAATTTATGAAACTTTACTTGACGATATGTCCGTGTGAGCGGCGCACGTCAAAATATTTTCAATAAAACTCATCTTGTCTAAAAGGTAGTGTACATTTAATCAAATTTCGCTGTTGTATTTCAAACACTGTATTGCCACATCAACGGTTGTGGCCATTCACTTTAATTTTATAAAATATTTTACATACCTTCTACATTTCTAGTTTTCAGAAAAAGCTAACATTATGAGAATGGTACGGCGCAAAAATAATACTTTCAATATTTTTTGGCTAATTAAATACATAAAACTCCATTTTCTAATGTTAAATGATTGTTAGAACAGTCCCTTGTATCGTAAAATGGATTTCATGTAAAATTATTTTAGTAATATCACAAAGACAAGCTTGTTTTTGTCAATTTAACAGAACACATGCTATTTTTCTGTTAGTTATTTTAATGGTAAATATGTTATCTCGTATTAAATCTAAAATATCTCGCTTGTTTGTGTGCTTAACATATCTAAACTAATTATATAATCATTACTTGAACCAGGGAGACTTTCTCAACAAACAGATGACACTCTGTGTTACCATTTAAGCTTATATAAAATGAGTAGAGTCAAAACATTTGACCACCCCTCTTTGAAAATACAGCAAAATAATTTGCGACGTGCTCCGCACACGCTGAGACTTCCTCAAGTAAAGATTCATAAATTTGTTATCTAAACTGTGATTTTTTCCATATTTGTAGAAAATGTGTCTTAGATGTATATAAACGTATCATACAAATTTCATAGAAATCCTTTTTATAATCAAAGTCCACGATTTACTGGGACAACCCTCGTATAACAAACATATGAAGACTCAGGATACCAATGGGAAAGTGACAAACTCACAGTAGACACCACAAACGAGAGCCAAGAGGTCAGCTGACCACAAGGCACAAATAACCGGCGCGCACAAAGGCATAACAAATACAAGACAGAAAAAACATACATAATGCTCAAAAGAAGCACCGCCCTGGAACGGTCAGTAAAAATATTTTACTGGAGTGCTTTAGCCATTTTCACGGTGCCAACCTCACCCTTAATTCAGATGTGGACCAAGACACATAGATATTTGGTTTGCATGACAGACCCCTAACTTATCAATGAATCATTTCCTAGAACACATACATCAAAATAAAAAAAGAAGATATAGCAAAGATAAGGACTCAATAGTTAATAAAATTGAAAACCCTAGCAAAAAAAAATCCAACAGGTAGACCACGGTGGGCCTGACAAACAGCCAAAGCATCAGATCCCTACCATCTCATCAATAGATAAGTCTTTAAGTCGGAACCGTCATAGAGTCTGAAGTCCAACCCACCAGCGTGCAATTAAAGAGGAAAGCAAAGTTGCCAACCGTGATTGGGTTGACCACCATGCATGCAGTGTGTTGCAATACATGAGTGTTATAGCCAATATTTTTATAATGGGAAATTATTTAAATGAACTGCGCTGAAAAATTATTATAGCCAACAATCTTTTTCAATTTATACACCAAGTCACCATAGAATTCAGGTCCCGAAAGTCCTTGGTGTAAGAGAGATTGAAGTCCAACTTGGAATTTAGATATCAAATCATAGTATCCTCCATACAATTTAGAAAAGGTTTTGCAAAGTTTATGATACCAATAGCCTTGTTTAAGAAGTTTCTGAGTAAACTGTGTATTGCAAGTGTAGAGGTCAGTAGCATGAGTTGAGAGATGTAGACTCCATAGGATGTAGAGCGAGGAACATCACCATCTAAAATGGGAAATTGACAATTTCAAAATCAAAGTCGTCACTTTTATCATAAATTTTGGTAGAAACAATATCATTAGAAATTGACAAATGCAAGTCTAAAAAGGCGGCTTTGGTATCAGAGGTATTGGCTTTATCAAGTTGGAGTTCTGAAGGGTATATTTGACTTACCATGTTTTCAAAATAAACATTATTAATGTTTAAAATATCGTCCAAATATCTAGATTTAGCGTTAAAAGCATCAATAACATCAGCCTGCTTATCATCAGAAAGAGACATCATAAAATCCCTTTCAAAACAAAACAGGAATAAATCTAATTTGTTAATTTAATGTGATTTGTAAATGAAAATCATGACATTGTATAATTTTGCAAAATCAGTACTGTCCCAAAAACAATTGTTTGAACTTAAATCCATAATCTATTTATGGAAACTGTCTAATCATAAGGGTCATTATATAGTGTTTATATGTCAAGATGTTCCATGGGGATTGAATAACCAGTATTGCTTAATCAGATTCAAATGATAAAAGAAGATATATGTTTGTGTTGGTTTATCTCAATGTCAGAGAATAGTGCTAATAGTAAACTATGTTTACATTCAATTTAAATCGCTTTATCTTTATTAGATATTCCTGCACACTAATAAAATATGCTTATTACTTTCACCAGAAAGCTCGCTGTTGCCATATAAAAGTGTGTTAGATGGTTCACATAGTGGAGATATTCAATGCAATCTGTTCTCAATCATGGTATATTTGGCCAACGCGTTTGGGTCTGTGCTTAAAAGCGCAAATACTTGTTGCATTTTGGTAACTTGAGGGAGCTCATTCCAATCACGCACGACCTATGGTAGAATGAGTTGTAGTATAGATGAGTATTAGAGCGTATTTTTTTTATGATTGGATGCTTGTACTAGAGTTTTTACTATTATGTAAAGGCTAGTGTCATCAGCAAATAGACGCATTGAAGAGTTAATATCCAATACAATATAGTTTATGTAAATGAGCAAGAGCAAGGGACCAATTATTGAACCCTTGGAAACACCAGCCTTAAAAGGTTGACCATTGTGAGAAAGCACCTGGCAATGTCATCCTTTGTTACCTATAGTTTTACGGGTTGTTGTGTTGATTTTTCAGCTTTGTTAGAATTTTAGTAGAGCATTCTGTAAGCAAACAGTGGAGACCATTATCAGACACCGCGTTAAACGGCGTCTTATTTGGGTCTGAACTGCTTGCAGATATCCCACAAAAAGGATGCTAGGCGTATATGGGTTAATGATATCAAATGGACCTCGACGCGAGAAATCCTGCCTTTGTTGCTCTGTTTTGTTTGTTCGTTTTGTGCTTAACGACGCATCAACCCGTGTGGCTCATTAGCGTCAGACGGTGTTAAATTAAACATGATTTGGATGGAAAAAGTAAAAAATTGATACCTATAAAGTGAATAATGGTGAGTGGTTTGTGTAATGACATTGAGTTGCAATATTATGGTTGACAGGAGAGATCATGTACAATATCTGACAGTTTCAAAGAACTATTCAGACGACTGTACATAGTCTCTAACTGAACAGAATATAGCATTAAACAATCTATATTATGGTCCAACGATACTTTATAAAGGGCAGTATAGGCTGATACAAATATAAAACAAAACACGATTTTAATAATACATGCATTGCAATGACAACTTTGTTGTTTAGATTCAAAATGTATTTGATGTGTTATTTGTAACACAAACATACAAAAGTTTTCTTTTGATGCATCATACATTCTTTTTTTTTATTTCCCATGACGTTAAATAATTAGTATGCTTTATATGGCGGTGAGCGAGTCAACTGTTGCACAGATGGTCCGCTCATTGGCGCGAATGCATAAATTGATCTTCAATTTTGGAATATTGCGAACATGTTGTATGCTAGGTTTAGCATGTGGCCGTCTCAATCAAAATTGTAATATAGTTTGAACCCCTCCATATAATCAAGTCTAACTCAAAAGTGAAATAGACAGAAAATGAGAAAACTATTGAATGATATTTCTATAACTTGAATAATGATGATTTTTGTGTGAATTGTTATTGTTAATATTTAACATTGAAAAATATGTGAACGTTGTGATTGGTTAAATTTTGTGTTGATGTCGAAATAATATCTTTTAAATTGAAGTGAAACGATAGTAATTGTTATACAATGTCCGTCATGGCCAAATAAAGCCAATATTAACTAAGCATTGTAGTTTCTTATCATTATAGTACATTTTACAAAGATAAGTCAGCAAAATAAATTGAGACATTAAGTCTTTGTTTTCGTTAACATATGTCTAATTGCACAAGGCCATTCTTGCAAGTAATCTTTAACATCCTTGCGCATATTTTCTTCAAGAATAATGCAATTTTATTCGATTTGAATTAAATTCATTTATTATTAAGAAATCATACTTCAATTCAATCGAGTGGTAAACGTTTACGAAGCGTACGCTTGCTTCAGATATTTATTAATAGCCAGGCTGCAAAGATATGTTCATACACATGTTTATCTGCCTTCTTCGATACGGCTACATAAAGAAAAGCATGGTGTTCGAAGGAAGTTTTGTTGACCCTCCCATTCGACCCCCCCTTAAATTTTGTTTGTTTTCTGCTTTTTTGTTGTATATTTCAGGTGCGTTTTACGTGATAACCAAGATATCCCATACTTTGTCATGACAGACACTATCGGCTGCTTTAGAAGAATGCCACAGTGCGACAGAAATCACATAGTGAACATGAATGAGTGTTGAGGCAGGATACCCTCTTCAACAAATGTTAAATATGGCTGGTAGCCCTCCCTCAATCACACAAGAACATTATTGTGATATGGATCATGTTTGCGCACGAATGTATAATTTGTAAATGGGCAAACATGAAAGAACGTTGAGGCTGGAAGCCCTCTTCAACAAATGTTGAATATGGCTGGTAGCCCTTCATAAATCACCATAGAAATTTATGGTCTTATGGATCATGTTTGCAAATGAAAACATGGAATACTGTTGAGGCTGGAAGCCAACTTCAACAAAAAAATTAATTATGGCTAGAAGCCTTCCATATATCATGGTAGAACATTATGGTGTTCTGGATGATGTTTGCACAAAAAATGTATAATTTAAAAATGGGCAATCATGAAAGACTGTTGAGGCATGAATCCCTCTTCAACAAATGTTCAATATGGACGATAGCCCTCCACAAAATCTCAGAAAAACACTATGGTGTTCTGGATCATGTTCGCTCGTGAATGCATAAATTGAACTTCAATTTTTGAATTTGCAAACAGTTACTGTTAGATTAAGCCTGCAGCCATTCAAATAATTTTTGATATGGTTGGAAACCTAACATATTATTAAATCTAATTAGACATAAAGTAAGTGTGGCGCGAATGCATAAATTGATCTTCAATTTTGGAATATTGCGAATATGCTGTATACTAGGTTTAACATGCCGCCGTCTCAATCAAAATTGTAATATGGTTGGAACCCCTTCATATTATCAAGTCTAACTCAAAGGTGAAATTGACAGAAAACTAGAATAATATTGAGTGATACTGCTATAACTTGAATAATGATGATGTTTGTGTGAATTGTTATTGTTAATATTTAACATTGAAAAATATGTGAACGTTGTGAATGGTTAAATTTTATGTTGATGTTGAAATAATATCTTTTAAATTGATTTTGTTTGTTTGATTTGATTCTTTGCGTCCACTCAACAATCTTTCAGTTATGCGGGACGGGTTTAATTGCACATGGCCATTCTTGCCAGTAATCTTTAACATCCTTGCGCATATTTTCTTCAAGAATAATAGTGATTAGATTTTGTTAAAACTATTTATTTATTTTAAAAATATCATAATCCTATCAATATGTATATCTTGAAATAACTGTTTCATGTTATCAACCTGGAAGCAATTATTTCTTACCTCACTCCTAAAGGAAGTGACGTACAGTGAATGGTGCATCGCAACCAACACATTGTGTTTGCTCTTCACCTAGCAGTAAATATGAATGTGTGACTCTTGTATGACCAAAACAGAGTCGAGCTAAAACAACTTTCTCTTTCCTAATGTTTCGAACAACTGATTAATATTCTCCAATAGTTGGCTTTATCTCAAGAAGTTTATTTCCAATGCTGTTATTCCATGAAGTTTGCTATTCATTCAAGATATACAAGAGGTGTTTCATGTTTATTTGAACAAATTCGAAATTGCTGTAAGTCATATATTTATAATTATATTTTGTAATAATGGATTTACATAGGTTAGTCTGATCTCCAGAAATACGCAGTCATCTCGAAAATAGCATGTAAATTAATTTGCTAGTTTGAAATAGTCTCTGAAGATGAATAGTCAAATTTTAAGCGTTTAAAATGCTGTCTGAATCGAAATTTTCTGAACCGTTCTCGAATGATTTTTCTTAAAGAGATGAAGCTTTTCTCTGGAAACCTATTATACATTGTTTATGAATAATTAAAGTGTGTTCTGTTAAAACATAAAGCATTTCAGTTGGATATTTACTTTTTGGAAGTAGCTTGAACATCAAATTTTAGGGTTTACAGTTAGCAAGGCAACACTAAATTGTATGCAAAATACATGAATGCAATTTTTGGTGATCAGTTTTATCGGCGATATTTACTTAAAATTTCGAAGAACTTGAGTCGGCTGTGAGTTGTGAGAATTTGTTTTTCACTATTCTTCTAGGACTGATTTGATACATGGAATACCCCTTTGGGCACTTGCATGGTAGATTATATTAAGCCAAGTTGCCAAGCAAAATTAGGCGCAAAGAAGTTTTGTTTCATTTGAATAATAGACTGAATGTTCCTCTAAACTTAAAAGAAAATTGCACACTTAAATACGCATTTTCAAGAAAGATACACCCGTTTTAGCTCTTAAAATCATTAAAACGGGGGTGGGTGTATTTTGGGCCGCCATTTTATGGTTATGCTTTAAATTGCCATTTTATCGATTTGGCCATACCTGGGACACGTCCGTTATCTATGATATTGCAAAATATGTTTGTTTTATTTATATGCAACCGCAAAAAGTTAAATTCGCATCTGTTATATGTTCAAATAAACATGAAACAGGTTTCATAGATGGCTTTAAATTAGAAAATGGAATCTTAAAAGAAGTTGGGTCTAATGAAAGCGATGTGCTTGCTTGCTGCTCCACCACTTCATTCTATGACTAGGAATCCAACAGAGAACAATTTCTATATTTGCTAAAAGCTCGTGACATTTTTTTAAAAGTTTCTGAATCTGTGGATTCTTTGAACTGGTATGGTTCATAGCTTTCAATACTGAAAGCGAGCCAGAAAATAAAATAAAGTTATTGTTATTATCATATTTGGTTCTAATGCAATCTAAAGCTAAATTGACTGCTTTGGCTTCAGCACTGAATCAGGTATACATTGCATTTTGCTATGGTAGTCTGATATAACAGTGCAACCAGCTTTTGAGTCTTCCTTTGACCCATCAGTATAAACTTTTTGATATTTTTTATAACGACTGTGCAGTTTTCTGAAATCATATTCTAATATGTGCTGGTTTGATTCAGATTTTTCCCAGAGTTTAAATCAAAAAGTACTTTGGGTTGTTTTAAACACACAGCTGGAATATTTGGTTAAAAATGGTTTTCAATATTTTGTGGTTCGATACTGGCAGATTCAAAGAGTGGTGAAATTATGATGTTGAGAAGAGCAATGCCATAGACTAGCATGCACATCCGCGCAGGCTCAATATCAGCGCCTATGTAAGAGTATAAAATTGTGTTGATTTAAAACTTGTAACATACAACGTTTCAATATTCTAGCTGGTTTCTGTAGGTGTGAAGACTGGTTTTGGTTACGAGTAATAATGCGCATCTACCATAAGTGTGAGGGTAGGATTGATAAATCCGTCCTGAGGGTCGCCGTTTTGAATCATGAGGCTTGCCGAGTGAAGACAAACGGTGATCATCACGAGGGACGGATTTTTCTATCCCATCCTCACACAAATAATTACGGCATTTTCATATTAAAAAAAGGCCCACAGAAGTAACTGAATATATATATATATATAATTATAATGACGTCACCTGTCTTTCTGCATGCGGCTGTTCGATTCTTATATTTTGCCACGGGTGAGTACAGGGGATGTGAGATAGAATTATCTTAAAGCTGCATAGTCTGTAACTTTTGATCTTTTAATTTTAGAACTGGTTCTAGTTTTCAAGGACACAGTATAAAAACTAAAATTCAGGTATACATTTTACCAATTTCGTTAATCTTAACAACTTATCAGTATCAAAACAACGGTATTTATGTTAAAATTAGCTGTCTATAATTATTGGAGGGACAAATAATTACCAACAAGAGAAAAACACACCTGTTTTTATAAAATAATTCACTTTTCCGTGCAGTTTTCAGCTATAGTGAACTGATTTCTTGTGAAAACTTAACTTAATTCTACTTTTACAAATGATTTAAAAAGAAAATAAAAATTTTCGGAAAATGTTCATAGTTGCAGACCTAGTCTCTTTAAATGGGTGAAAATAGCGGAAATTCCGATCTGATGTGCGAGAATGAAATGTCCATCGCAAGATGGATGTCAAGAATATCTACTTCTATGCCAAAGCACAATTTTCACATGAGGTGTATCGATTGCTATTTTGGGAGAGATGTATACTTCTACAAATAAGCCTGCTTTCAAGAGATTTTCAAATTGATAGCTATCATTTTTATTGTGTTGAGACGCAGCGTATTGTTCTCTACGTACTGGAACTAACTGCAATAAGCCGCTATTGCGTGAAAAGCCCGTCTAAAATTGAACAATATATCATTTGTTATTGGTTTTCGGCAGTAATGAATTACCAGCATGTGATCATAATGAATTGAATGGTATTGCTTGTCCAAATGCTGTCTTTTATAATGGGAAGCACAAAATTTACGATCTGTTTGTCCTGAAGGCTACTCATGCAGAAGTTGACAACACGATTCTGAGACAGGTCATTGATGCCGATGTACTTTATACAATTATTGACTATTGAGGCATTGGACATGATGTGATATCGACCTGAGAGTACCAATATTGACCGAGGCGAAAATAGTCAACAATTGTTTTATTATATAATTTCTTTGAACAAAAAAAGCAACAACAACAACAAAATCTTGGCTATGGACTATGTCTTGGACAATCTTGAATTTCTTTTTTTACATGATGATTTACTGATTTCATTCAGTTAAAAGAGGAATGCATGCATACTTTATTTGTAATTACAACTGCAGACAGAGAAGATCCAGATTAAATGACGCATAATGTGGCATTTCATCAGGGTCTACACTGTTTGCTAAGACAAAAATGATCTTCAGGGAAAAACTGAAATTTTGTTTAGAAATTAAAACCTGTGACCCATTGAATTATACAATGGACCATTCCAAGTTTATTGCATCAATCCAGAAGGAAGAATTCATTACTTCATTTAAGGGTTCTGCTAATTACTATTTTCAACAGCAAAGTCTGAACTATATGTAGCCTACATGATGAAACACCAAATCTTGTGAATTCCGTGCTGCTGTCACTCACTGAATTGTATTTACAGCAAATCATGCAAGTTTCATTCTATGGAAAGTTTGTATGAGGTCTATTTTAGTAACTAATATTGAATGGGAAAAAACAGCAGCACATGTGATATGTAGTTTTATGGACTCGAGTGGATAGGCATCTGGGCCAATAAAAAGATGTCAATTTATAGGTTATATAATAAATATGGATATGCCATTTTTATAAAGAAGATATTGCGAAGAATATACATTCTCGCGAGACCTGGCGATGCCTCTTCTAGATCTCTCGCATTCCGCGCTTTGAATTAAGGGTAGCTAGCGATATCACGCTGGTCCCGTTCAATTCTCGCGCTCCTGTAGTGACAGAATTTGCTGTTAAAAATCGCAAGAAGCTCAATTCTTGAAAGTTTACCATTTCTCTTTTAGTCAATATTTTCTGGATGTAAAGCCCTGAGTCATGCAAGCAGTGATCGCGTAAAATATTTTATTAAAAATGGCGGGTGAATGGTGGTCCAATCCCAGTGTGCACCGAGCGAAATGCGACAGGTTAGTACTAGAGTGCTTCCTGTCTGCGACAAACAAAGGAAGAAGATAAAACTAGAAATGCGCCAATGTGACATTGATAACCCCACCAGGGGCCATGGTATGAGTTAAAATACTTCTAATGGGACGGAACGTACATTTTACGTACGAAAGGACGGACAAGGTGCTGATATATGCCCTCATTGAAAATGGCGAGACCATAAAAAGAAAGAAAAAAAACCGACATTTTAGCCAGCACACTAGATGTTGGTACCTATCGCATCAGCGAGCAGCGAGGGAGCGCAGTGGCTCAGTGGTAGAGTGCTTGACTCGAGACCGAAGGGCCGCGGGTTCGAGCCTCTCCGGCGTCATTGCGTTGTGTCCTTGAGCAAGAACATTAATCCTAGCTTATTACTGGTTCAACCCAAGAAGATCCCTCCCTTTATAATTGAAAGAGTGTTGATGGGACGTAAAGAATCAAATCAAACAAACAAATCAGCGAGCAGCGAAGGCTCAGACGAGACTGCGCGTATGCGCAGTCTCGTCATAGCCTTCACTTCTTGTATACACAAAGCATGGAATTATAGGAATATTAAGATAAAAAAATAGGACCTCCAGTTCCACCTGGCTTTTGCGCATATGTATGTATAACTATACGATAGGTACCAAAATCTCGTGGTGGCCAATATAGATTATTATTTTTCTGTACAAACCATTTATCTCTTAATGGTTATTATCAACGCATATTAACCCGTATACATGTAATATACACTCTTTATCGTTATGAGCTAAGATTGTGGTACTTATCGCACATGCGCCAATGCCTCTATTAAATGCCCATTCTAAGCTGGATGATTAAATTTTGGTCGGCCTGAGCTTTCATCTAAAGGGTGTTAAGAAAGTTCGTTCCTCTCTTCATCATAGAATTTTGAATCATTTAAAAAATGATGTTGAAAAATTGCATTTTCCATGAGCCTGTTATCCTTTGTGATATTATATAGTGTTTGGCACCGTGTCTGACATCGAATGTCTTCGCAAAATTATATTTACTTTGGATACTGTCTTTCAATCGTTCTAGAAAAATCATTTTTTATATATTTTGGATGGTTGTTTACAGCCATGTAGTTTAGTACATGTACTAAAGGTTCATATAAGATGAATAACAACTCAATTTAGGCTTTCTTAACTTAGGAACTATTCTTATTACATGTACTATGGCCATTGCATTACAATGGTTCTTTGTCATATACCCCATTTAGCTCCTCAAGCCCAAACATTTTCGAGGGGCTTGATTTTGAAGATCATTTATTCCGTGACATAATATCTGATTAAACATCCCGTTGTTTATTTCTTGTAAAGTGAGTAGACTTTAAAGAATTACTGTGACATTTATGTCATCTGACACATTATAACTAAAAAATAGGAACATATTTTTATTGCGGAACGAACTTTCTTAACACCCTCTATATCCCTAGTCAGTGTTTGCGAACACGTCCTTTCGTATTTATTTCTTATGTTCTATACTATTACCCAAAAGTGGGCCAAAGCCGCTTCATCAAATGGAGAAGTGAAAGAATATTTGAGCCAGCGCATGAATTTTCCAACACTGTAGCATTTTGACATGTGTAAACTCGGACGAGCTTCTGCAGCCTCCTTTTAAGCTTAGAAACTCCAAATGATGTTCAGTCAGTAGCTTAACAATCATAGAATACTCGAGCGACTAGCAAAGGCTCTGATCAGGTGCGCGTAAGCGCAGGCTGATCTGAGGTTATGCTGGTCGCACATACCACGTTGTTGGAAATTTCATGCTGCGGCTCAAATGGAGAAGTGAAAAAAATATGATATATTGTAAATATTAATTAAGAAAACCATCTAAGCGTAATAAAGCAGATAATTAGGTAACCGGTCTAAAATCAATGAAAACCATTTTTACCGCAAGTCGCATTGTCAGCACTTCATAAAGGCTAGCTTAATGTTCCATCTCCGTTCCAAAATTATCAATTTTATAGTAAGCATAACAAAAAAAAAAAAATAACAAAAACAACGAAAAAAAGCTGTGAGAAGTCATTATTAGTTTAAGTAAATTTCAATAGAGGCTTATAAACAAACGCTGAAAGACGAACTTGCTGAGGTTGTAAGCTATAAACAGTCTCCAGACTGTAGTCAGAGTACAGAAGGCCTAAATATGCATGGGGCTAACCATGGTCCAACCTGGCCCCTGTGTTATAAAAACTTTTTTCATGCTCAACTCAACTGAACTGAAATTTCAACTGCTCATAAATTTAAATTGCTGAAAATTAAGATTTGTTTTAGCTTTCAAACTCTTAGATGCTGTATTTACATGCTAATAAATGTTAAAATACCAACAGTTGTTGACATTTAACATTTATGAACAATCATGATAAACTTCATGCTCAACTTGAAAAGTTATTAACCTCGAGGCATGGTCTAGGAGTTGCTTATATAAAGTTAAATACAAGTTTTGTCAAACTCAGTACATAAACCAATCTCTACTGTAAGCCCAATGTTTACTGTCGTCGCCCTGGGCCCTGTCGCCTTTTAAACTAACGGTACCGGGAACCAACTCATGACGGTAAACATTGAAGGCATTATAGCATATAGCCTGTCATATTACCCAACAATATTATCGACCAAATTTCAAGACCCAGGATGAAGTAGTTCCAGAGAACACACATACGCACGCACGCACGCACGCACGCACGCACACTGCTACAGAAAAGGCAAACTACATTGTATTCTATAGACCTATAAATTTCGCATAAATTGGGTATACTCGAGATACATCTAACAAACATGAGTTGTGTCTGTGTGCCCAGAAAAGAGTCCTCTTACCACTACATATAATGTTTTTGAAAAAAAAATAAGACAACTAATATAGACAAATTTTGAGTTCTCGTCCAGAGGTTATAACACTTTTTTATGCTCAACTCAACTGAGCATATAACTTATCATGCTCATAAATGTTAAAATGCCTGCCAACAATTGATGTTATTTTCACATTTATCAGCATTATTTTAAATAATACAACATCTGAGAGTTTGAAAGCATGAAAAGTCTTTATTTTCAGTATTTTAGATTTTAAGAGCCATTGCAATTTCATGCTCAGTTGAGTTAGAGCATATAATTCATCATACTCATAAATATTAAAATGCCAAATTGTTGGCAGTTTAACATTTATTAGCATGTTAAATACATCTGAGAGTTTGAAAGCATGAAAAGTCTTTATTTTTCAGAATGTAGTTGCAATTTCATGCTCTGTTGAGTTGGAGCATAAAACTTATCATACTCATAAATATTAAAATGCCAAATTGTTGGCAGTTTAACATTTATTAGCATTATAGATACATAATCTGAGAGTTTGAAAGCACGAAAAGTTTTGATTTTCAGCATTTTAGTTTTTATGAGTGGTTGCAATTTCATGCTAAGTTGAGTTGAGCATGACAATGTTATAACCTCGGGGCCTGAACTACCACTTACCATGTCCATCTCTGAAATTGGGCCAAGAGATCTGATGTTGAGGTTCAGCATTACTTCAACTGGCTCCCCTGT
The DNA here is from genome assembly GCA_964019695.1 of Loripinus fragilis. NCBI lineage: Eukaryota > Metazoa > Mollusca > Bivalvia > Lucinida > Lucinidae > Loripinus > Loripinus fragilis. The sequence goes on from OZ026521.1 coordinate 70,183,377, forward strand.
TTGAAAATAAATGGGCAAGCTATAATTTGGTTTTATATTCTAGGCTTAGGCCACTGTCCGTTCTAAGGCGGTTGTTGATTCGTTGTAAATTGTTGCTCGAATTGTGGGGTTCTGTGTTTGTCCACATTTTTGTGCATTGCCTTGTGACCCTTTTAGTTTTGCAATCATCTTGATGGGGAAGAGAGGGAGCTTGTTGCTTTACTTTGTTTGTCTTCCTGTTATTTTTCTGTGGCTCTTCAAGGTGCCATGGGTTGGTCCGTGTGTTGTTGTGGTATTTCCTGTTCGTACTCACTTGCTTTTTTGCCCATACTAAGCAATACACAGTCAAACAATGTCATACATTTAACATGAAAACAATGAAAACAATCTCATTATTTCCCTATACACTGCAATACTTTTTACATGAAAAGAATGAAAAACAATCTCATTATTTCGCTACACACTGTCATACATTTTACATGAAGACAATGAAAACAATCTCATTATACCCCTATACACTGCCATACATTTTACATGAAGACAATGAAAACAATCTCATTATTTCCCTATACACTGTTTAATTTTACATTAATACAATGAAAACAATCTCGTTATTTCCAAATACACTGCCATACATTTAACATGGAGACAATGAAAGCAATCTCATTATATACCTATACACTGACATACATTTTTCATGAAAACAATGAAAACAATTTTATTATTTCCCTATACTCTGTCATACTTTTTACATGAACACAATGACAAAAAGCTCATTATTTCCCTATACACTGTCATACATTTTACATGAATACAATGTAAACAATCTCATTATTCACCTATACACAGTCATACATTTAACATGAAAACAATCGCATTATTTCCCTATACACTGCAATACATTTTACATGAAAAGAATGAAAACAATTTCACTATTTCCCTACGCACTGTCATACATTTTACATGAAGACAATGAAAACAATATTATTTAGGCCACTGGCTGGATATGGTTTACCTCCCCCCCCAGGGGGAATTTTGTAGACCATATTTTTCATGAAGTTCAACGTCTTGCGAGGATTTTGCAACATGTTAGCCCTCTGACAATGGCAGCGTTAAGCTGTAACAGCCTGTTACATACGTTACCCTACAAAATATTTCATAATTAAAATTCTTTTTAAGACTTCAGAAAAGTGCAAAAGATATGGTAAGATTTCCAAATTGGTTATATTTTCTAAATAAGCTATTACTGGGCCACAGATAATGACATTTAAAAACAAATATAGTCACCCTAGATGTAGTGTATGTTACATTTTTTCATTGAACCCTCTTGTAAATGATAAATGCATCTAATATAGTTTGTCTTAAATTTTATTGAAACCAATTTATGTTCATTAATTTGGTATTACATTAAAGATTTTTTATTTACCTTTACAAAAGTGCAAGCATTAGGTTTCTATCTTATATACTTTTTGAGTCATTAGATGATGAACATGGTACCCCCATATCACAGAAAAATGTAAAATGTAGTTCTCCAGGCATCGCGCTGGCTATAAACCCCACTTCCCCCCAGGGGGAATTTCGTTCACTATGATTTCCAGATACTACATTATATAAGCCACAAAATGAAATATGTTAGCCCTCTGAGAGTGGCAGCGTTAGCGGGTAACATCATGTTACGTACGTTACCAGCAAAATAACATTAAATTTTCCTGATAATGTCTCCAACATGACATATTCACACTTTTTTTAAGTCTGGCACAGTCTGGAACTTCTTATAGCACAGTTACATAAGTTTAGCATTTATTTTATAAATGTCTTGAGTTTTTGCCCGTTGTATATGTTACTTAGTGTTTCATATGTTATTTCCAAGTATCAGTATGGCAGTTATTGACTATACATGTATTACATCCATCAGTGAATATAGTTAATCTATTAGGCTGCTATTCAAATGAATTAAAGTTCGTTATTGTGGTGTCTTACACTATTTCACAGCCAAGGTTACATACGTTACTACCTGAATACCATCAAATATTCAAGATATGGTCTCCAACAAGACCTGCTTGTACTTATTTGCATGCTGGCACAGGTTCATGTACTTCTTTTTACTCTGGCTCATTTGCTGAGGAAGTAACTCAAAACATAAACTACATAAACCCATTTTTCTTTTATAGAGACCTCAAATATAGTTGACATAATACTCATGGAAAGGTTGTAACATTCAGTTCAATGTGCGAGTAACAACTTAAAAGATCAAAGAAAACCCATCAGGTAGAAGTTCTAGAGCAAATCTTCGTATATCATCCAAGTGTTTTAAAGAATTTCCTATATATACAACTTATTACTCCTCTATCAGATTTATCTTGCAAGGATTTTGCAATATGCTAGCACTCTGGTAATGGCACCATTACACTATAACAGCCAATTATATATATTACCCATCAACATCTTTGATAATTTTAGTAAATGACATGACTTCTGAAAAGTGCAAACCATAAGGTAAGATTTCCAAATTGGCTATATCATCCAAGTAAGCTATTTTTGCATCACAGATATGGACCTTTGAAAACAAATATGCACCCCAAAGTGTTACGTATGTTTCTTTTTTCATTATTCCTATATAAATTATTTATGAAAAAAATATAGTTTGATATTTTTTTTAATGTGAATGTGCTTACAAACTCATTTTGTATTAAAAATGTTTATGTACCTTTTAGAAGCTGCAAATATTATGTTTCTATCTTTTATAAGGTTTGAGTTGTTGAGTTTTGAACATGGTAACCCCATATCACACAAAATGTGAAATATAATTCTGTGGCTCTTTTGCTAGGGTACAATCAAGATTTCTTTCACCCAGAGGTACTCGATTTCCTTCCCATTTATTTTCCACACATTTTGTCCATACCTGGAAAGCCTCACTTGTTTTCATGGGAAAGACTTGATAGATCAATCTTTGTATGTACATCTTAAGGACAGAAAAGCAGGGTGGAGGCAAGCTCATGTTCATGCCATTTGAAATAGTCAGTATATGAGTATGGCTTTGGTACTTTTTTCAGAAACATGTCGTACTGCAGCTTATTCACATGTTAGGATTTCATATCACTGATGAGTGCCTAGAGCAATTCTTTATTTGTTTTCCTACCCTTCTTAGAATGTCGATGAACTAGTGGGGGAGGGGTTCTCAATCAGTTTGATAGGAATAACCTTTCCGTGGTACTAACATATCGGCCAATTGGTAGTGTCACAATCTGTTAAGCAGTGTATTACTGTAGATCTCTTACCCCAAATTCTGGCCAATGCTGTTGACATTCAGAAGGTGCACCTTTTTGCGTTGCATACACCATTGTTGAACAAAACACCTAGGTTATCCTCTGCGAGAATGTTTGTAAGACTTTATAGACTGCTGCTTATACATTGTATATGTATCAGTGACAAAACCAACATGCCCTGCCTTTAGTGCCTGGTTGAATACTGGTGCCAGCAGATCCATGAAGGTGACAGGAAAAGCTATTACGCTCTGTAGTTATGGCATTTAAATCAAGGTTATGTGCAGCACTACATGGCCAATCTAATGTTGGTTCAACGTGTGATTGCAAGCCATGCTGAAGTTTGGACTTGTCAGTTTTGGTGGAAATTCTATCAGGAGTTGACAGTGACCATGGTACAGGTCCCAGAAGGAACCACAGTGTCAACTCAAGGTCAACATTATGTCCAATAGAAAGTAGGTCATGCTTACCAAAGACGCTCCTTTAAGCTCTCATCTAGCTGTTTACGTTTTGTAAATTGGGCAATTCTTATTGCTTGACCTCGCAAGCATCAAAACTTTATTAGCTTGTAGCATCTTATGGGGGATGTGAAAGACAGATTTTTTAAAACTAAAAGTGAGTCAATGAAGTCTGCAACAGCCTTCCTGCCAATGTCATCAGCCTCAATAAGATCCTTAGCTATGCCAGGCTTAGCAGGCATACCGAAAGACAAAAAGTACAGTTCATTGTCTTCAAAACTAGAACTAAAAGGATTGGTGAAGCCTGAAACTGCCTCTAGTACTCATTCTACTTTGCACCTGAGCAGATTGAATATTTCATTTCAGTGCATTGAAGAGTTGTTTCAATATATTGAGCCCTGATGTGATGAGTAATACACCATTCCATCTTAAGTACGAAGTGTAGTTCTAGTTGCTGAAGCTTATAATACCTCTTTATTGTTTGCCTGATAGTTATTTCAAAAGCATTTCTTTAGCAAAGAACCAATGGTTGTGACACACTAAACCCATTTTGTTCGAGAAGTTCTTTGCATCTGCGATGTGTATCAAATTTATGAGTGTAATCAGTTACACAGGTACATATTGTGCGTAGTTGTTGTGATCGTTTGCAATGAACATTGGGAACAAGGCATACAGATAGAGATGACATGAAATTCAAAGTTGTTTTCCTTGTAGCCCTAATCAGTGTCAACACCATCTGAATCATATCCATATACCTTGTCCAGAACTGAGCTGTTTCACAGTGACTGTCTTACAGAACTTCCGATTTGAATGCATGGTATCTATACTGTTATATGAGCAAATAGCGAAGGTTGATAGATCACATTATATTATTAGTTTAAGTCACCACAAATTAATAAGGAACTTCAATTTATTTCAGCCTTATAAATTTTCTATATTCTCTGACAGACTTTATACATGTATAGTCAACAACTTCTAAACAGATACTCAGAATAACTTATGTATTTGGTAACACACATAACATTTAAAGCTCAAGGCATTTATTAAATGAATACTTAAAATAGGTAAACCTTGTTAAAAGAAGCACATAAACCTGTGCAAGCATGCAAATAAGTATAAACCGGGCTTGTTAGAGACATTTACTTAAATGTTTAATGCTATTTTGAAGGTAACATACATAACATGGACTTGAAAAATAGTGTAAGCATAATAAAGAACTTTAAATCAATTAAGTAGCAGCCTTTTAGATTTACTATATTCTGTGACAGATGTACTACACATATAGTCAATAAATACCATACTGATACTCGGAAATAACGCAAGAAACACTAAGTAACGTATACAACAGTAATTACTCAAGACGTTTATAAAATTAATACTAAAAATATGTAACTGTGTTATAAGAAGTTCATAAACCTGTGTCAGCATGCAAATATGTACGAACATGTCATGGTTGAGACATTATCAGGGACGTTTAATGCTATTTGGGGGGTAACGTATATAACGTGCTGTTACACGTTAACGCTGCCACTCTCAGAGGGCTAACATCTTTTATTTTGTGTCTTATATAATGTAGTTTCAGAAAATAATAGTGTACAAAATTCCCCCTGGGGGGGGGAGAGGGGTCTATAGCCAGCTCAAGGCCTAATTATACCCCATTACACTGCCATACATTTTACATGAAGATAATGAAAACAATCTTATTATTCCCCTTTACACTGCAACTTTTTACATGAAAATAAATCAAAACAATCTCATTATTCCCCTATACATTGTTTAATTTTACATTAATACAATGAAAACAATCTCATTATTTCCAAATACACTGCCATACATTTAACATGGAGACAATGAAAACAATCTCATTATATAGCTATATACTGACATACATTTTTCATGAAAACAATGAAAATAATTTCATTATTTCCCTATACTCTGTCATACTTTTTACATGAACACAATGACAAAAAGCTCATTATTTCCCTATGCACTGTCATACATTTTACATGAATACAATGTTAACAATCTCATCATTTCCCTATACACTGTCATACATTTTACATGATAACAATGAAAACAATCTCATTATTTCCGTATACACTGACATACATTTTACATGAAAACATTCTTATTATTCCCGTATACACGGTCATACTTTTACACGAAACAAATCTCATTCATCGCACATATAATGTCATACAATTTACACGAAACCAATCTCATTATTCGCCCATATAATGCCATACAATGTACATGAAACAAATCACCTTATTAGCCCATACACTACCATGGATTTTTACATGAAACCAATCACACTATTCGCCAATACGCCGACATACATTTACACGAAACCAATCTCATTATTCGACCATAAGATAATGCCATACATTTACATGAAACCAATCTCATTACTCGCCTATAAGATAATGCCATACATTTACATGAAACCAATCTCATTATTCGACCATAAGATAATGCCATACATTTACATGAAACCAAACTCATTATTCGACCATAAGATAATGCCATACATTTTCACGAAACCAATCTCATTATTCGACCATAAGATAATGCCATACATTTACACGAAACCAATCTCATTATTCGACCATAAGATAATGCCATACATTTTCACGAAACCAATCTCATTATTCGACTATAAGATAATGCCATACATTTACACGAAACCAATCTCATTATTCGACCATAAGATAATGCCTAACATTTACATGAAACCAATCTCATTATTCGACCATAAGATAATGCCTAACATTTACATGAAACCAATCTCATTATTCGACCATAAGATAATGCCATACATTTACATGAAACCAATCTCATTATTTGACCATAAGATAATGCCATACATTTACATGAAACCAATCTCATTATTCGACCATAAGATAATGCCATACATTTACATGAAACCAATCTCATTATTTGACCATAAGATAATGCCATACATTTACATGAAACCAATCTCATTATTCGACCATAAGATAATGCCTAACATCTACATGAAACCAATCTCATTATTCGACCATAAGATAATGCCATACATTTACATGAAACCAATCTCATTATTTGACCATAAGATAATGCCATACATTTACACGAAACCAATCTCATTATTCGACCATAAGATAATGCCATACAATTTACATAAAACAAATCTCTTTCATCGCCCATATAATGCCATACAATGTACATGAAACCAATACATTATTAGCCCATACACTGCCATGCATTTTACATGAAACCAAACTTATTATTCGCTCATACACTGCCGTACATTTTACATGAAACCAATCTTCAGCCCATTCTTGGTCATGCAAAAGAAGATATCATGGCCTCATCGTAGTTTCCTTCATATTAACCCTTAAAGCGCCACCTATATTTTGCAGCAGACGATAATTTAAAATTTTGCCGCTTTTTTTACAAAAATAAAGAATAAGGCATGATATTTCATGAGAATCGTATGCTGGCAGACGATTCTCATGAAATATCATACCTTATTTTTTTCAACAATTGGGAAATATGTCTCAAAATTTGTCGTCTGCTGCAGTTGTGATTGGCGCTTTAAGGGTTAACCCTTTTCATTCTGATCATGGCTTTTCCCATGCATGTTGATAGAAAAAGTATGGAATTGCCCATTTTGTATTTTAAGGAGTTGCCGGTAATATGTCTATTATAGAATAATGATGTACTTCTGAAGATTTCGTTATCGCCAAGGATGATTCGTACTCCGGAAAATTATGAATTCTGATTCCTGGAGCCAAAATGTTTTAATCACTTATTTTTAAAAAGCTTAAAATCTCAATAGAAACCAGCCAGTTTATGCTTATTTTATGGTAAATATCCAGTTTAACTTTCTTAAAATTAAGATATAGACATTATATACATCGTTTGTTAGTGCTCAATCTTGATCAATACTGAACTTTCTCTTAGCAAACAGTGCAGACCCTGATGAAATGCCGCTTTATGCGGCATTTCATCTGGGTCTTCATTGTTTTCCAAAGTACTAAAGAACCTGTTTATTGGTATCCAGGACGAAAATGTGTATTACTGTAGATTACCCTTCCCTTCTGCGTCGGTGAAACAAACACATTGTCTGACATTTTAATCATAAAAAGAAATTTTAAAGATAAGAAGCTTGCTAATTTTACTCTGGAGATGCCGCTAATGCTTCTCTATGTTGCTGCCTGTGTTGTATGAAATTGGTTTTGTTCCTACTGCATTTTGAGCATTAAAAAGGGACAAAGATATACGTAAAACGTGAACCAATTTTAATCAAATTTTGTAGTCATTTGGAATTAGATTTAGAAGGTTGAGAAGTCAGTTAAAAGTGTCACATAATTAAAACTCAAAAGAGCTTGGTGCTTTACACAAATGCGACTAACACACAGGCGCGTTCCTGTGGCATTATATAGAGTACGCATTCTTCAGGGGGTATGGGGACCCCAACCCCCGCTGTATGGGGACAGGGGTGACGTCCTGTGGTTTAAGGGCATTTCACAGGGCTAAAATAAGCCCTAAAGGCACACAACTCAACACTATTTGTTGCACTTTTCTTCCAAAAATCAAATTAAATACAGAAAACCTGTCTTAAGCCGCTAGTGCCACTCAAAAAGAAGACCACAATTGGTTCTCAAGACCGATTATCGCTTAATGCAGGTCAAAAGTATTGCAGAATGCTCTCCTTGGAGCATTCTGCAATACTTTAGATCTTCATAAAGCTACCGTTTGTCAATAAGATCGTTTTGTGTCTATTTTGGTACTGCGCGTTCTAGTTTATTTTTTGGGTTTACCTCCATATCCGGGGCGTATTCTTTTGTCATGGTTGGTAAGTATATCCTACAAAAAGGACACCATACGGAAAAGGGTTTGCAAACAATTCTTTATTTTAGGTTTACCTCCATATCCGGGACGTATTCTTTTATCATAATTGGTCAGCATAGCCTCCAGAGCACCAGTCACTATAGCCATATACGCCTCGTTATCATTCAAATCGTTCATCGTGGCGTTGACCAGTGATGAGGTGACAGTCCCTGTGAATGGAAAAGAGATAATCTTACCAGTCTTAGGAAGAAACCAAGCCTCGAGGTTATAACCTTTTTTCATGCTCAACTCAAATGAGCATGGGCTTTCAACTGCTCATAAAAACTAAAATGTTGAAAAAAAATACAGACTTTTATCAGCGATGAGGTGACAGTACCTGTAAATGGAACAGAGATGATCTTACCAGTCTTAGGGAGAAACCAGGCCCGAGGTTATAAACCTTTTTTTTCATGCTCAATTCAACTCTACTTCTGTCACTGTGATCCCCTCAAGAATGGGATATTGATTGTTTGTTTTGATGCTTCACGTCCAAGTTAACAATATTTTAGTCAAGTCGGGACGTTTTCTATCTTCCTGGGTTAAACCTATACTAAGCAGCGGGAAAAGTGTCTTGCTCAAGGACACGATACAATGATTCCACCGGCGGCGAGTCTCGGACAAGCGACCAGGCTCAATCTTAAGTCAAACACTCTATCGCTCTACTCAACAACTGGCTGAAAATGCAAAGTTTTTATTTTTATTTTACAGTAAAACCTGTCTTAAGCGGCCACTCAAAAAGAAGACAACCATTTGTTTTTTTAAAGACCGATTATCGCTTAATGCCGATCAAAACATTGCAAAATGCTCCATAGGGAGCATTCTGCAGTACTTTCGACCTTCATTAGCTACCATTTCCCATTAAAAATAGTAAATGAGTATGATCAGGTAATACCACAATCACAAACAGCAGACAACCCCGTGGCACCGCGAGGAAGAGCCGCTCAACCATCACAAGACACCAGGAAAACAAATTAAGCAAAGCAATCAGCTCTCTCTTCCCCATCAAGATGATTGCAATACTCAAATGGACATAAAGTAACGTACAACAAAACATAGAACAATTACCGACTCCCACAATGGGAGTAACAATAAACAAAAAGTCAACAACAACAGAACCACCGCCTTAGAACGGACAGCAGCCTAAGCCACCGGGGCTTAAATGCATTTTACTGGTACCAAATCTTCGCCCTAGATTCTGCTGTTGTTGAAGTACAAAAAATGTTCAGCTCGCATGGAGGCCATCTAACTAATGCAATGTATCATCATGGAAAAACACTCTAATCAAATTACTACACCATGATGAAACAAAGAAAAGGGCTCATGACTCACAGATAGTCAGAACTAAAGAAAACCTCAAGTTGAGCCACGGTGGGTCCAGCTACAGATAAGCATAAGACCTTTGTTTTGTCTAATTTTGAGTGGCCGCCTAAGACAGGTTTTACTATACCTATTTCTTGGTGGAAATCCGAGTCACTATAGCCATCAGTACGCACTTCATTTCCAATCACACCTCCGTGGATATTGTATCGGTACGATGGTGCCGGTTCTTCGACAGAGCCCTTTGGAATCCAGACATTTGCGTCTTTAAGAAATTCATCGTCGCTTTCGTTGAAAGCCACGCACAGCATATTGCTGAAAATAAATGAGCCGGCGAATTGTTTGTTTGATTCGATTCTTTACGTCCCATCAACAATCTTTCAGTTAAACAGGGACGAGTCTTCCTGGGTTGATCCAGTACTAAGTTAAGATAGATGTGTCTTGCTCAAGGACCACAACGCAGTGACGCCGGTGAGGCTCGAACCCGCGACCCCTCGGTCTCGAGTCAAGCTGAGCCGGCGAATGAGATTTTGCTACCTGTGGCATTGTCCAGTAGCGAAGGCTCAGGCGATTTTCTGCGCATATGGGCAGAATCGCCAGCGCCTTCGCTGCTCGCTCCCTCAAAGTATGGATGAAGATAAGGCCTCTGACCAGAATGTAGACTTCTAGTCCCACTGGATATGTCAGCATATGCGTTTTCTAGAATCATTTACGCATATGCGATAGGCGTAAAATTTCATGCTATTGAAGGACTCAAATATGCATATGCGCAGAATCGACACTGAGAGCCTTCGATGCTCGCATACACAATGTATGGATATAGATAAAGACCCAGGCCAGAATTTATACTAGATAAAGACCCAGGCCAGAATTTATACCTTTAGCCCTCATGCTGGATACATCAGCATGTGCGTTTTAGAAGCATTTTCGCATATGCGTTAAGCGTCAAAATCAGTAATGTGCTGGCCCATATCTGTTTTATCGTGGTATGACTTCATCGAGCCAATAAAATCATGTTAGCCAGAAAGCATGTAATTTGAATCAAAAGGCATGCCTTAAATTCCAAATCAAATTAAATGTGAGAAAACAGCTAATTTCTATCCATTTAATTTTTCAATTGCATGTTAAAAGCAATGACATTTTTTGTGAGATTAAGCCGAACATGAGCATTATGAAATGAAATCAGTCGATACGTACGATAAACGGCATACGCCGAGTAGCACAGTAACGTAGTCGTTAGACTGCCTACAGTCTAAACATTGTTATGTTTGGAAGAAGAAATACATTATATAATTATAAATTTGCAATCATAATGAAATGTCTTCTTTTATGAAACAATCTAGCTCCTTCTAGCCAGTTGTTTCAAAACAGAGCCATCAGAATTAGACTAGCTAGAAGTATTTGAAATAGACTTTGGACTAGTATACATTGATAAAAATATTTTAATGACTGGAGCCAGATTCATCCATGTCTGCGCACTACCTGACAAACCCGCACTCAGGGAAGATGCTGATGTTATACCATTCATAGGCAAATATGCTTGTCAAAGAAGTGTACATGTATCTTAATAAACGGCCTATTATACCAGGACCGTTTTGACTGTTTTATTTTCCAGCAGGGTTCATTAAACGAGTGAAAAATGACTTAATTTAATTTCCGCACAGGAAAACAAGACTGTCGGTATCGTAGCGAAGTGTACGCTATGGTTTGACTACAAAGTGATAAATTTAATCATTTCTACTGCCGTGCCAACCAAGAGTGACAGTGACGTATGCTTTGTTTACAAATGTTAAGTAAAACATTAACTTCAGCTAACGCGTTTCGATAGATCACTTGTGTATTGATCCTATCCTGCGGATAGGATTAATACACAAGTGATCTATCGACTATAAGTCCCTGATAACTTTGTAAACAAAACATGACCCCATTGTCACTCTTGGCTGGCAGGACAGTACTTGCCCTGTAGTTATGCCCCTACTGCACAATCGAACAGAACGTACGTGTAATTTTTACACCATTATCAGTGGCTGTTCAGCTACCACCAACTTTGGTGTCAAATTACACTTATTTTTTTACAGTTGACCAAGGATAAACACAATATGAATGACTTGATCAGACTACATAGTTGCTTAGAGCATTTCCACCCCATAGACCGTATTCGACCAGATAAGCACACTGTGTGCGTTACCGTTTAAACTTCTATACATTTTTTGAAAACCGTGTAGATCCATATCAGTGGTTTCTGATGGAGCCAGCTGATCAGCATGCACTATGATTTTCTTCATTCACACGGTATCCATTATTTGTTGTTGATGCTTTACGTCCTAGTCAACAACTTTTCAGTCATATCGGGACGATATGCTGTCTTCCTGGGTTGAACCAGTCTAAGCAAAGGATAAAGTGTCATGCTCAATGACACACCGCAGTGCATCCGGCGAGTCTCGAACCAGCGACTCTTCGATGTAACACTCTACCATTGAGCCACCGCGCTCATCCAGATCTTTTGAAAACAGTGTAGATTCAATTCAGCTGGCTTCATTAGAAGCCAGCTGATCTGGATCTACACTGTTTTTCATCCACACAAGGAATTCATATCAGTAATGCCATTGTTCCACTGGATAAGTTCGTATGGTGTAAACGACCCTGGGGCATAGCTACTTATACGCAAAAACGCATTTGCGTACACATTTGGGGCAAAAACATGGTAAGATTATATCACAATTCTGATGGATTCTTGAAGTTATGTGTACAAAACATGTGCGTAGAACCAATATTAATTTTTCTGAATCCAAATTTGACTGAATTTGTGTTGATGTTGGTATCACATCATCATTGACACCGTCGCCAACTTAAAGCAAAGTGAATGAGGGTCATGATCATATACAATTTTTATAATCTACCATTACCATGTTACCAAGAGTGTATTCATCTTGGCAAACAGCGTAGACCCTGGTGAGACGCCGCGTTTTTGCGGCGTCTCATCTGTTGTTTATGCTATTTGTATATGTTACTTTTTCGAATGCATTCAGCCTGTTCCACAAGTACGTACTTTGAATTTTAGACTAAATTGCTACGCCCCTGCGGCCCATAAAGAAAAAGGAGCAATGTGTTCATACTAAGTCGAGAACGAAGTGCTACATAAGAGCTTTTTTTACACAAATATGGGAAGACAAAACACATAAAAAGGGAACTTTGAAAATGCAACATATCTCTAAGGCCCAAATCAGTCTGCGAATTAAGTATTCAAACAATGGCATCATATTCATTTTAGTTGCGTATCCCAATGAGTGTTGGCAGCCAACATGGGCTCTTATCAACCCTGCGCGAATGCGCAGGCTGATAAGAGCCTTCGATGGCCTCATTTATTCAAACGGCGGCACAGACATTTTGTCTGTTCGCTTGCCGCTTTGGGAGATTAAAATCTCAGCCATCACGTGCAAGGAAACAAGCCGTGAATACGGAGTACTTCTCCTGCGCTATTTTCAATTAAATTTCAGGAAATTGCTCCAGAGCAAAAAATCAAATGCGAATCAAAATCGGATAAAATTTAATAGGAAATTTCTCAGGATTTTAATCTACTGCATCCCTAACACATTGACTTTGGATGTTAAAACGGTCAAAAGAAATAAAAGGAACGTTTCTCATACTTGTAGCCCTTTCACAATGGATCTGGATGTAAACGTGTTATTCATAAGTTGACGCAAATGACCTCTAAAGCCATAAATCAAAATCAAAAAGAAATGAATTTTGGTCTGAATGACACAATCGATTGCCACTTTCTGATTCAAACGAAAACACGATTCGGAGAATAATAGATCTCTTTGCATAAGAAACGCATTAGAGAGAATCTTTTAAACCGAAATCGTGCCAATAAATTGGCATGCTGCTTTGGGAGATGAACAGCCTATCAATGCAGGCATCGCTGGCTTTAAAACATCATTTCCTGTTTTTTGAAGTCCTGGTATATATTTATAAAATATTTCGTGCGCCAAGGTTAGTTCCAGATCAGGCCATCAGATAAGAGTGCGTGATTAAAACTTTTATCAACCAAAACATAATTGTGAACTGGGTACTCGAAAGAACCGTCTCAGTGAGAAGGTTCTTTTGCACGCCCAGAACATATGTTTAAACTGTGCGATAACAAATTAATCTCAATTTTACACTACCGCCCATCTATTTGTCCTTGTCGAATTCGCGTTGAAAACGCATTGAAAACGCACGTAATACGCATTAGTTTTCCAACGCGAATTTCGAAAATCCAATCAAAGCCCACTTTCGATACGCGTTGAACTGCAGTGCAACGCATTTACCTGTTAACCAATCAATAACTCAAGTATAGCAACGCAGTTCAACGTACAATTCACGTTGAAACGCATTGTTGAACAGCCAATCAAAAAGGTTCAATAGCGTTGCCAGACCTGTTACATGTAAATCAATGATAATTTTATTATTGAAACCAAGAAAACGGCGAAAACATTATCCCACAAAATGCTTTGTTTATATTTTCTTTTTTTTTCTTTTTTGTGTCAATGGCACTCATTTATGGCCATCGTTGCGAGACATTTCATTTCAGCTGACTTCACATCCCATGACATTTGTTTAACATCGGTTACAATTCAAATATGTGGACCAGTTCATCGTGTTTAGTCCAACCTTATCAAACAGGTCCGTAATTCTGCGTTATCAGGCCTTTGGATCAGCTTTCAGAACCTGAACCTGCTGAATTTTGATCAAATAATTAGCTTGAAGTCTTTATCGATCAATCCCTTCTTACTGGCTCGATTAAATATGGGTCTTCAGTTGATAAGGCTCCGGGTCCAAGCCTCACAGAAGGCACTGTGTTCAGAGAGAGAGAGAGAGAGAGAGAGAGAGAGAGAGAGAGAGAGAAAGAGAGAGAAGGAAAGAAGGCTGTTTAAACAGTGTCGGAACCTATCTGCCGGGCACTGTACTACAGAGGTGCAGCTGTTTAAATGGTGTCGCAACCTATCTGCCGGCACTGTGCTGCAGTGGAGCAGCTTTTTAAGTGGTGTCGAAACCTATCTGCCGGGACTCTGTTTAGCTGTTTAAGCAGCTGTTTAAGCGGTGTCAAAACCTATCTGCCGGGACTGTGTTGCAGGGTTGCAGCTGTTTAAGTGGTGTCGAAACCTTTTTGCCGTCACTGTGTTGCAGAGGTACAGCTGTTTAAGCGGTGTCAAAACCTATCTGCCGGCACTGTGTTGCAGAGGTGCAGCTGTTTAAGGGGTGTCGTAACCTATCTAGCGGCACAGTCTTGCAGGGGTGCAGCTGTTTAAGTGGTGTCGCAACCTATCTGCCGGCACTGTGTTGCAGAGGTGCAGCTGTTTAAGCAGTGTCAAAACCTATCTACGCGCACTGTGTTGCAGAGGTGCAGCTGTGTAAGCGGTGTCGAAACCTATCTGCCGAGACTGTGTTGCAGGGGTGCAGCTGTTTAAGCAGTGTCTAAACCTATCTGCCGGCACTGTGCTGCAGGGGTGCAGCTGTTTATGTGACGTCAAAACCTATCTGCCGGGACTGTGTTGCAGGGGTGCAGCTGTTTAAGTGGTGTCAAAACCTATCTGCCTGCACTGTGTTGCAGGTGTGCAGCTGTTTAAGTGGTTTTGAAACCTATCTGCCGCGACTGTGTTGCATAGGTTTCAGCTGTTTAAGCGGTGTCGAAACCTATCTGCAGGGACTGTGTTGCAGGGGTGCAGCTGTTTAAGTGGTGTTGTAACCCATCTGCCAGGACTGTGTTGCAGGGGTGCAGCTGTTTAAGTGGTGCTAAAACCTATCTGCCGGGACTGTGTTGCAAGGGTGCAGCTGTTTAAGTGGTGTTGAAACCTATCTGTCGGCTCTGTGTTGCAGCGGTGCAGCTGTTTAAGCAGTGTTGAAACCTATCTGCCTGGACTGTGTTGCAGGGGTGCAGCTGTTTAAGGGGTGTCGAAACCTATCTGCAGGCACTGAGTTGCAGAGGTGCAGCTGTTAAAGTGGTGTCAAAACCTATTTGCCGGCACTGTGTTGCAGAGGTGCAGCTGTTTAAGCGGTGTCAAAACCTATCTGCCGGCACTGTGTTGCGGAGGTGCAGCTGTTTAAGCAGTGTTGCAACCTATCTGCCCGCACTGTGCTGCAGGGGTGCAGCTGTTTAAGTGGTGTTGAAACCTTTCTGCCGGCACTGTGTTGCAGAGGTGCAGCTGTTTAAGCGGTGTTGAAACCTATCTGTCGGCACTGTGCTGCAGGGGTGCAGCTGTTAAAGCATTGTCAAAACCTACCTGCCGGCACTGTAAAGCAGAGATGCAGGCTGTTTAAGCAGTGTTGGAACCTACCAGCCGGGCACTGTGTTGCAAGGGTGCAGGCTGTTTAAATGGGGTCTGAACCTACCTCCTTGGCACTGTCGAGCAGGGGTGCAGGTTGTTTAAGCGGTGTCAGTTTCTACCTCCTGAGCAGGTTAGATGGGCAGAACTGGATATACTGCTCTACTTTTATTTTAGGACTGATCAGGTGAAGCCTGGGCACATGCAATTGCTTTTGCTTAGGAGTGCCTTCTTTTTTCTTTTGAGAGAGATCTATTCAGTTAGAATGTCAACAAGTGAGTTTAGCTCGATTATTTTACTTAACAAGGAGAGTTTGCATCTGATCCCAGTTGACCCAATCTGAAAGTTCGAAATTGTTTGATGCGAATCCCAAGAAACAAAATTGAATGCAGTGCGACATATTTTCAATTCATTTGCTTCATGTCGTTGTTTTAAGAAAAATATTTTACATTGGGCACTAAAAGAGACTAATTATAGATCTATATCTGATGAATATCGATGTGATTTTACTGTTATATATTCATTTTTTCGGCCTTGAGTAACTCAATTCATTTCTCTGCTGAAAAGTCGTGATAGTCAGCTCAAAATATTGATCAATGAATGGAGTGAGATATTTGATTCAAACTGGGCTTTAAAACTTCAAAGGAAACGGGAATTGAGAATTTCAAGACAAGTCTAATCAGAAATATTCAAAGCAAAGTTAAACCGTGAATAACAATGTAAACATTGAGCAAGGTCAACTCAATTTTGATTGGTTTACGCATTATTGCGTTGTAATAAAACGATTTGATTGGCTAAAGGAAGAAACGCATATTTTATCGTTGAAACGCGTTTGAGGGCTGCTAATGAATATTCATGAGTTTCCAATTACGTTGATTCGCGTTTCATACGCAATTTAAACTCAACGAACGTACAATGCGTTGGAAACGCACATGAAACGCGAATTAGCAGGACAAATACGCGGGCGGAAGTGTACGCACGAAAAGTTCGCCTATTTCCACTTTTGCCTTTTTATTCAGATCGAATGGATTT
Source organism: Loripinus fragilis (assembly GCA_964019695.1). NCBI lineage: Eukaryota > Metazoa > Mollusca > Bivalvia > Lucinida > Lucinidae > Loripinus > Loripinus fragilis. The sequence continues at coordinate 70,200,609 of OZ026521.1, forward strand.
TATACCAACTTAAAGGGGACGGCAACCCTTTTTATATGAAAGATCTTAATAAACCATGGATTTTGATACCAGTTTCATCTAAATCGGTTAAAAAATGTGAAAGCTGTCGGCGTTTGAATATTTGCAAATGGACTGCAATGGAAGCGGCCATATTGTAGGCTTAGTGACGTCACTCAGCCCAATTAAATATGCGTAATAAAATAAAAGACAATCCAATGGATTATTTGCATTAATCTTTAATGAAACATGTTCCTTGTGTATAAAGTTGCATATCTGCTGAAACACAGATGATGTGATAGTAGTGATAACTAAAAATTAAGCAGTTGAAAAAATTCTGAAAACTAATTAAATATTCAAAATGGCGGCTAAATGTTGGCCAAATTTAATTTTTTGAATGCCCATAACTTGTCCATTTTTAAACCGATTTTGATGATTCTTGTTTAAAAGTTCATAGTTAATAGAGCTCTTTCTGATAAAACATACTTATCGTTAGGGTTGCTGTCCCCTTTAAGCTCAAGCGAAATTCTTATTCAGTCTTTTTATAGTGATGTTCAAATAATGTAGAGGGTCAGGATTAGAGATGGTGTAGGGGTGCCAAATCGCTTATCATTAAAGTTTTAGGCATCTACTTAGTAATAACTCAAGCCTTTTAACCCTTAGAGCGCCAAGAAAAAAAATGTAGCTGAAAATATTGTCTGCTGAAGTCGTCTGCTGCAAATAATTGCCTTACATTACCGACGAATTAAGTATGGAAGCAAACAGCGTGGACACAGAACAGACTGCTCCTATGGGAGCAGTCTGATCTTTGTCCACACTGTTTGCCATAGAGGCTTTTTAAACATTTCAGCAGACGAGAAAAGCAGACCACTTTTGTTGCGATTGGTGCATTAAGGTTAAAGTTCTAGGCATCCACTTAGTAAATACTGAAAGTAGTAAAAGTGGTGTAATTTCAGCATTTATTGACTTAATTGGTATGTGCTAAGCCCGAACAATGCTAATCACTAAACATAAGGCCGTTAATCGTTAACCTATAAATAATAACAGCTATAAATCGCTAGTCGTTAAACACCATTCAGACCATGAGGCTGAGCCAGCGCAAAAAAAACTTATTCGCGTACGTCCAGAGAAGACTCGAATCATTCCTGGCATCGAAACAGTATTCTCAGTTTTTACTGCCCGCTTAAGAAAACAACAATTCCTCCGCTACCCATTGAGGCTAGGTTCTGACTTTGCTGATGTCAGGTCGATTTAAGTCATCGCTGACTGCACTGTTTGTCATACAAATCAAATTCATTCGCCAAATGCCAGTAGTAACCGTGCTGGTTACCCATCTAAGCCGCTGAATGGTATTTCCATTTATTATCAAGTAGACCAGTCCATTTCCGTCCGTTTAAGGGTTGTTAGGTTGTATTTTGCTTTTGTATCAAAATTCCAATTGGACTTTCTGTAAGCAAACAGTGGAGACCCTGATCAGACGCCGCGTTCTGCGGCGTCTGATCTGGGTCTACACTGTTTGACTAGGTCCCACAAAAAGGACGCTAGGCTTAAATTGGTTTTACAAAATTGTGCATCATACTACGTACATGTAGCATGGTGGCTGGTTGATTTGTGCAGTAAAATGTATGTATGCCCCCACCCCTCCCCCAGCTGACTCGGCTGCTGTCCAGTCCAAGGCGGTGATTATGTTGTTATTTATTCATTGTTATTACTACAATTATGTGTAAGGTATTTTTTTCTATCATTTAACGTCGCGTCTGGGAGTGATATAACGCAGCGTATTAAAATCGAAACCACTAGCAGCGACCTACAGATTTCGGTAAGGTTATGAAATGGCGTCCATAACAACGTCGCGTATATTTTGCAAACTCTTCGAATTTTCACACAAAAAGCGATTATAAAACAATTTTAACGTCATATGAAAAAAAAATAACATTCGTGCTCCTGTATCATTGAATTTATTAAACAAGTTTCCCCAACTCGTTTAAGAAATTCAAACATGAGCACTCACGTAAGATCTTCTGTTTATTGTTACCCCCATCAAATGTAAGGCTTTTGTGTTAGGCATTTATTTTGTAGTGTGGTTCTAAGTGTCTTTTCCAGTTTTTCAGTTTATTCGTTTAAGAAATGAATTCAATTTTTGGGATGTTCAAGGTATCATAAATACTTTGGGTCTCTTTCAAGAGACCGAAGTATTCATGATTCCATGAGCAGATAAAAATTGAATTTATTGCTTATATTTACATTTTATCATAACTATCTAAAAAATAATAATTTAGGAATTAAAACAGTTTAGTACTTAAAATGAAGGCGCACTTCGAATCGAACTAAGTTCCTACTATAGTTCTTACGTAATAGATGCGCACGCACGTTTACACCCGAACGACTGAAGTTTGAACTTTTAGTTGGTTGGCAAGTGGACTAGTACAAATAAGGATTGACTAACGACTAAAACTAAAGTTTATGACTAAGGAATGGTGGAGGGTTCAACTTATACTTAACAACATTTTAAAACACAACAAATTTGCTACATCACCAGCTTCTGCTCGTGTAAATAAGAGCCCAAACCTCAGTATCATTAGTTTCAGTGTATTTCTTGAATAATTTTCATGTTTATTTGTAATTTGATTGAAACAAATATTAATGGAAACTAGATCCGCCTCGCTTAGAAAATTATTCATGCGCATACAATGACGTATGTTCACTGTTATGGATAGTTGTACTCGTCTAAAGTTACAAACATGTTTAAAATAAGAAAACGAAATAAGAGATCTACAATACAGCAGACTCTGTGGTCTAGTGGTTAGAACAGCTGACTCACATACGTGTGGTCGCTGGTATGATTCCTGCCTAACATATATTTTTTTCAAGTTTTTGTTTGTTTGTTTTTGGAGCTTTACGTCCGCGTCAACAAATTTTCAGTAATGTCGGGACGATTTCTTCTTTTCATAGGTTGAACCAGTAGTAAGCAGTGGATAACGTGTGTAATAGTGAATGCGCTGGCGGTGAGTCTCGAACTGGCATTAGACTTTCGATCCCCAGTCTAACGCTCAAGTGGCTTTTTTTATTTTTTATTTGTTCTTTCACTGGGACTGTAGAATGTGCCAATGTACATGTAGTCCCAAAATAATGTTTTATATGATATCACATAATTACATTATATAGTTTTAGAGACAATTTGGGATGTCGAAAAGACCTGTTTTCCACCACACACTGGTGGGACCGCTGGTGCAATCTTCAATGTGCTTGGCTGCCAATTCAGAGACCCCGTTTTGGTAGAAATTCGTTCTAAAAATAGTTTCTATGGCCATCCTTTCCCCTCCGCTGTCTCAATTAGAGCAACGAAATAGTGGGCACTCAATAATGATTAAGTAGTGAACAGTGTAGATCGGTTAATCCTTTATGCCTACTGGAGTCTCCAATCCATTTAAACTGACTGGTCGATCTGTAATTATAGGGTCTTTAGTTTTGCTTTATCACTTTACAGAAATTATTGTATCATTTAAGCAAACAGCGTAGACCTTGTCAGACATTATTTCATACACCATCTGCCTTGACACAATGTGTCTATGTTGGATCTGCACTGTTTGTCAAATTCCTTTATACAATGTATGGGTGCTAGGCATTATTGGGCTTTTAAAATGACTGTGTTCAAATAATTGTCTGCGCTGATGGTTTACTCATCAGTCAACAATCTTTCAGTCATATCGGGACGTTTCATAAATTTTTGGGTTAAACCAGTTCTAAGCAGAACATATAAAGTGTCTTCCTGAAGGACACAACACAGTGGCCCTGTTGAGTCTCGAACAAGTGGCCATTCAAATACTACTCTTGGTTATATCGGCGATCTGCAGTTAAAAGAGAAGTCCCTAGGGAAATATATACCACCTGACTCGGCCAAAACCCAGAGGATAGTGTATTCGAGCTATAACCGCAATAACATCTTCAGCCAAAACCCCAAATCAAGCTGAAACCGTCCAAGTAAGCACTCGGGTGGCGACACCCATATGGACGGGAACCCCACTAGCCCTGACATTCATCCTCTTTGATAAATGATTGCCAGGCTGTTATATAGGCAATAGAAATAAGGTTAGAGAAGCCTGTTTCTGTATTCCCTGCAGCTATGAACAGCTGAGATCCCACTACACCAACACGACTCTGGCTGTACAAGAGCTCACATGCAATCTTTCCCGCACCTTCACACCTTTCATCACTGCGTCTGTCAGACAGGGAGTCAAAACAGTCCTTGCACACCCGAAACCTGGGCCCAAACAGTGCCTTGTAAACAATAGCCCTGGTTTCCATTGGACAAGTCAAGTTTAATCGAAGGAAACCCAGTGCACGCACCAACACAAACGCCGATACTATTTTTATATGCCAGGCGAAGTGATGTAGTTGTAAATGGTTGGGTATGGAGATGCAAACAAACACGTGAGTGCGTGTGTTTGTTGGTAGGGGAAGGAGAGGGGGTTGGGATTGAGAACCTATACTTAGACTGACCTTAGCAGTCGCTGAGAGTTATCGAAATATCGGTTATAGACTTCCTTTCGACTACGGTTATCTGGCTTCTTCAGTTTGTCAGATGCGGCTTTAAGCCATGACACTGGCTCTATTTGACCTAAGTTGTTGACGGAAACACACACACACACACACACACACACACACACACACACACACACACACACACACACACACACACACACACACACACACACACACACACACACACACACACACACACACACACACACACACACACACACACACACACACACACACACACACACACACACACACACACACACACACACACACACACACCATCCGGTGTGAGGTCACTTACATCTGGAGAGATTACCCTAAACATGTAATTAAAATGCAGTCTCACGGTTGTCGTGTAGCTGTCAGTGGTCTGTGTTTACTTCACGGTGGCAAGGGTTAGCTTGTGGTCTCTGATTGCATCATTTCCTGGTCATACTCACTTTTTTGACCACACACATGATATTTCGAACACACCTTGCTCTCACCTTTCCTTTTGTAGGATAGCTCTTCACTCACTTAATTGGTTTGAGTGCAGGAAGTTTTAATAAAACGACCAAATTATTCGCAGACATTAATATCCCTTTATCTACTATTGGCTCCTAAATCCGTATTTTGGCAAACACTGCAGACCCAGATGCGCATTTGATCAGAGTCTACACTGTTTGCTAAGACAAAATCGATCGTCAGTGAAAGAATGCATTTTTTTCGAAAATATAACTTGTGGCCCCTCAATATTTACAATTGGCCATCGTTTATTGCATTGAATTCCGCTAATATATCTAACTTCTGAATAGTTATATTGCTATGAATCATTATATATCTAAATAATTAAATATGGTATTTCATATATGAAACTTTTTTTTAGTTATTGGAACTCTTTGCCCTACCCTATGAGAAAAGTAACTGTGATAGTCGAGTTGTGTGCTGGCTTGTCACACACAGTAAAGCCGTACTTCTGTCAACATTCTTCTACTTTGGTAAATGATCGAAGCTGTTGTTTTGGGCAATCAGAGCGTTCGTGATCGCCGCCTTATTGGTAGAGCTGTAACTATTATAACAGAAAAGACAGGGTCTTCTTGAGTTACTTAATTTTGAATTAACCCAGTAGCCTTATGAGTAAGTTTGTCTCTCTATCCTATTTCGATTTAGCCGAGTTGTTCAGGAAGTCGATGTTTTCCATTCATAGAAACAAACCAGTGTCTGTAATTAAAGGCTCCGATAGACTGATCACGTTGCTTATCACGGGGTGCAGCATATTGTGATTTAAAGGTCCACCGTTTTTCTTTTTTCATATCAAATTTGAATGAGTAGATGTTGTCATATATTTGACCTAATGCACGATGTGGAGACTGCTATGTTACATTACTAGTATCTTGAAATCTCGACTGAATATGTGTGGTGCTCTAAAAACTTCATTATGCAGTTTTCTGGGCGTCTGATAGTTCAGACATACATCAATACATTTGTATTCTTTTTACCTATGTCACAAAGACACAATAATCTACAAATCGTTCACTAGTAAAATATATAACAAGACCTATCCAAACAAATTTAATTTTAATAAAACGAAAACAGTTGACTCCTAGCACACAAACGTTGCACCCCGTGTTACATCATGAGTACTAGTTGGTCTATCAGGAACGGACAAATGGTTTTGGAAAGGCAGATTTTCCTCCAGAAAGAATGTAGATACTCTGTGCAACACGTTTTACATTACCCGACAGTACCTATGAAAGTTAAGACTCCAGCTCTCATTGGGGAGGTAAACTTAGGGTGCCTATCCATCATCTTTAGGCCACTGGCTGGATATGGTTTACCTCCCCCCCCCAAGGGGGAATTTTGTAGACCATATTTTGCTTGAAGCCCAATGTCTTGCAAGGATTTTGCAACATGTTAGCCCTCTGACAATGGCAGCGTTAAGCTGTAACAGCCTGTTACATATGTTACCCTACAAAATATTTGATAATTGAAATTCTTTTTAAGACTTCAGAAAAGTGCAAAAGATAAGGTAAGATTTCCAAATTGGTTATATTTTCTAACTAAGCTATTACTGGGCCACAGATAATGACATTTGAAAACAAATATAGTCACCTCCGATGTAGTCTATGTTACATTTTTTCCTTGAACCCCCTTTTAAATGATAAATGCATCTGATATAGTTTGTCTTAAATTTTATTGAAACCAGTTTATGTTCATTAATTTGGTACTACATTAAAGATTTTTTATTTACCTTTTCAAAACTGCAAGCATTACGTTTCTATCTTATATACTTTTTGACTTATTAGATGATGAACATGGTACCCCCCTTATCACAGAAAAATGTAAAATGTAATTCTCCAGACCTCACGATGGCTATAGACCCCACTTCCCCCCAGGGAGAATTTCGTAAACTATAATTTCCAGATACTACATTATATTAGCCACAAAATGAAATATGTTAGCTCTCTGAGAGTGGCAGCGTTAGGGGGTAACATCATGTTACGTACGTTACCCACAAAATAACATTAAATTTTCCTGATAATGTCTCCAACATGACATATTTACACTTTTTTTTTAAAGTCTGGCACAGGTTTAAGAACTTCTTATAGCACAGTTACATAATTTTAGCATTTATTTTATAAATGTTTTGAGTTTTTGCCATTGTAAATGTTACTTAGTGTTTCATATGTTATTTCTAAGTATCAGTATGGCAGTTATTGACTATACATATATTACATCTGTCAGTGAATATAGTAAATCTATAAGGCTGCTATTCAAATGAATTAAAGTTCCTTATTATGGTGTCTTACACTATTTTACAGCCCAGGTTACATACGTTACTCTCTGAATATCATTAAACATTCAAGATATGGTCTCCAACACAACCGGCTTGTACTTATTTGCATGCTGGCACAGGTCCATGTACTTCTTTTTACTCAGGCTCTTTTGCTGAGGAAGTAACTCAAAACATAAACTGCCCTCTTTTCTTTTATAGAGACATCAAATATAGTTGACATAATACTCATAGAAAGTTTGTAACATTCAGTGCAATGTGCGAGTAACAACCTAAAAGATCAAAGAAAACCCATCAGGTAGAAGTTCTAGAGCAAATCTTCATATATTATCCAAGGGTTTTAAAGAATTTTCATTACAACTTGTTACTCGTCTATCAGATTTATCTTGCAAGGATTTTGCAATATGCTAGCACTCTGGTAATGGCACCATTACCCTGTAACAGCCAATTATATATATTACTCATTAACATCTTTGATAATTTTAGTAAATGGCATGACTTCTGAAAAGTGCAAACCATAAGGTAAGATTTCCAAATTGGCTATATCATCCAAGTAAGCTATTTTTGCACCACAGATATGGACCGTTCAAAACAAATATGCACCACAAAGTGTTACGTATGTTACTGTTTCATTATTCCTATATAAATGATTTATGAAACTAATATAGTTTGATATTTTTAATGTGAATGTGCTTACTAACTCATTTTGCATTAAAGAATGTTTATGTACCTTTTGGAAACTGCAAATATTATGTTTCTATCTTTTATATGGTTCCAGTTGTTGAGTTTTGAACATGGTAACCCCATATCACACAAAATATGAAATATAATTCTGTGCCTCTTTTGTTAGGGTACAATCAAGTTTTCTTTCACCCAGAGGTACTCGATTTCCTTCCCATTTATTTTCCACACATTTTGTCCATATCTGGAAAGTCTCGCTTGTTTTCATGGGAAAGACTTGATAGTTCAATCTTTGTGTGTACATCTTAAGGACAGAAAAGCAGGGTGGAGGTAAGCTCATGTTCATGCCATTTGAAATAGTCAGTATATGTGTATGGCTTTGGTACTTTTTTCAGAAACATGTCATACTGCAGCATATTCACAATTACATAAATAGCACATGTTAGGGCTTCATATCACTGATGAGTGCCTAGAGCAATTCTTTATTTGTTTTCCTACCCTTCTTAGGATGTTGATAAACTAGTGGGGGAGGGGTTCTCTATCAGTTTGATAGGAATAACCTTTCCGTGGTACTAACACATCGGCACATTGGTAGTGTCACAATCTGTTAAACAGTGTATTAGTGTAGATCTCTTCCCCCATATTCTGGCCAATGCTGTTGACATTCAGAAGCTGCACCTTTTGTTGCATACACCATTGTTGAACAAAACACCCAGGTCATCATCTGCGAGAATGTTTGTAAGACTTTATAGACTGCTGCTTATACATTGTAATGTATCAGTGACAACACCAACATGCCCTGCCTTTAGTGCCTGGATGAATACTGGTGCCATCAGATCCATGAAGGTGACAGGAAAAGCTATTATGCTCTGTAGTTACGGCATTAACATCAACGTCATTGCCAATCTAATGTTGGTTCAATGTGTGATTGCAAGCCAGGCTGAAGTTTGGACTTGTCAGTTTTGGTGGAAATTCTATCAGGAGTTGTCAGTGACCATGGTACAGGTCCCAGAAGGAACGGCAGTGTCAACTCAAGGTCAACATTATGTCCAATAGAAAGTAGGTCGTGCTTACTAAAGACGCTCCTTTCAGCTCTCATCTGGCTGTTTACGTTTTGTAAATTGAGCAATTTCTTCTTGCTTGACCTCGCAAGCATCAAAACTTTATTAGCTTGTAGCATGTGAAACACAGATTTTTTTAAGTAAAAGTTAGTCAATGAAGTCTGCAACAGCCTTCCTGCCAATGTCATCAGCCTCAATAAGATCCTTAGCTATGCAAAGCTTGGCAGGCACACTGAAAGACAAAAAGTACAGTTCAATGTCTTCAAAACTAGAACTAAAAGGATTGGTGAAGCCTGAAACTGCCTCTAGTACTCATTCTACTTTGCATCTGAGCAGATTGAATATTTCATTTCAGTGCATTGAAGAGTTGTTTCACTATAGTGAGCTCTGATGTGAGGAGTAATACACCATTCCATCTGTAGTACGAAGTGTAGTTCTAGTTGCTGAATAATACCTCTTTATTGTTTGCCTGATAGTTATGTCAAAAGCATTTCTCAAACAAAGAACCAATGGTTGTGACACACTAAGGACATTTTGTTCGAGAAGTTCTTTGCATCTGCGATGTGTATCAAATTTATGAGTGTAATCAATTACACAGGTACATATTGTGCGTAGTTGTTGTGATCGTTTGCAATGAACATTGGGAACAAGGCATACAGATAGAGATGACATGCAATTCAAAGTTGTTTTCTTTTTAGCCCTAATCAGTGTCAACACCATCTGAAACATACCCATATACCTTGCCCAGTACGGAGCTGTTTCACAGTGAATGTCTTTCAGAACTCCCGATTTGAATGCATGGTATCTATACTGTTTATGTGAGCAAACAGGGAAGGTTGATAGATCACAAAATATTATTAGTTTAAGTCACCATAAATTAATAAGGAACTTCAATTTATTTCAGCCTTATAAATTTTCTAAATTCTCTGACAGACTTTATACACGTATAGTCAACAAATTCTATACAGATACTCAGAATAACTTATGTATCATTTGGTAACACACATAACAGTTAAAGCTCAAGGCATTTATTAAATGAATACTTAAAATAGGTAAACCTTGTTAAAAGAAGTACATAAACCTGTGCAAGCAAGCAAATAAGTATAAACAGGGCTTGTTAGAGACATTAACTTAAATGTTTTATGCTATTTTGAAGGTAACATACATAGCATGGACCTGAAAAACAGAGTAAGCGACCATGATAAAGAACTTTAAATCATTTAAGTAGCAGCCTTATAGATTTACTATATTCTGTGACAGATGTAATACACGTATAGTCAATAAATACCATACTGATACTCGGAAATAACGCAGGAAACACTAAGTAACGTATACAACGGTAATTACACAAGACATTTATAAAATTAATACTAAAAATATGTAACTGTGTTATAAGAAGTTCATAAATCTGTGTCAGCATGCAAATATGTATGAACATGTCATGGTTGAGACATTATCAGGGACGTTTAATGCTATTTTGGGGGGTAACGTATATAACGGGCTGTTACACGTTAACGCTGCCACTCTCAGAGGGCTAACATCTTTTATTTTGTGTCTTATATAATGTACTTTCAGAAAATTATAATGTACAAAATTCCCCCCTGGGGGGGGGGGGGAGGGTCTATAGCCAGCTTAAGGCCTACTTTTAGTTGAATGGCGATCGAACTAACATCGATAGAATTAATATGTCATTTTAAAACAGTTGGTCAATCATGCAGTCGCTCAAACTACTGTCGTGCCAACCAAGAGTGACAGTGACGTAATATTTTGTTTTCAATTGTTAAGTTCAGCATTAATTTGTACACTCCACTTGAGCTAACGGGAATCGATAGATCACATGTGTATTAATCCTATCCTGCGGATAGGATTAATACACAAGTGATCCATCGGTTATTAGTCCATGATAATTTTGTAAACAAAACATCACGTCGCTGTCACTATTGGCTGGCATGACAGTAAAAGTGGATGGAGAACACTATCCTTTAATAATAGCTGTTCGTTTAAATCCCTATCAGTATGTATATAAGCGGTCCAAATATTGTCCGTCATGAGGCTCAAACCCGTTACAACAAGCCTACGAGTCATGTTTGCTAGCCGCTACACTATAAAGGTTGTAGCACGTAGCTGTCGCTTTTTTGTGTTTAGATTCATTTTCCGCTTCAGTACAATTAGTTACACAGTGTACACTATTATACACAGTGAGTTTGGTGATTAGTCATTAGTCGATAGTCGTTAGTTTCATCCTTATTTGTACTAGTCTAGTAAACAAAAATAATAGCCCTGTATGCTCCACTTCAATTCTTCGTCGTAGACAAAAAGGATGTTATAAATTGCACAGTGCTTTCTAATAATCAATTACGAATAAGTGGGACCAAAAATTATGCTAAGCTAGGTTTATTCTACAAAAACATATCATTTTGAGGCTACTGACCGATCTTGAACCCATCGTGCTGGATCTTGAACCCATCGTTAGATATGTCCAGAGTAGGGAACCAGCCTATCTACTCCGACCATCTCCAGTAGGTTCGTGACGTCACCCTAGTAGCGACTATAGGTGTTCGAATCAAACTTTAGTTACTAGGGTAGGGACTATAGTTCGATTCGAAGTACGCCATAATCGTATTAACGGTTTTGTCGGAGTTTAAAACGGAAAAGCGGAACAGCCAGCTTGAACAAGGACAGCCAATGGGACAAACAAGAGGCTTGATTTGCACGTGCGACTCGTGTGTATCTCGCTGTCAATCACAACACCAGTGTCATTTCTGGCTAATGAGTTCGATGTTCGAAGCGTTTTGCACGGGCAAGTGAGTTTGGCAGCTGTCAAACAAATGTGTGTTATTCATGAGCCTATGAAAGGTTGCAAAAAGCTAAAGATTTAACCAAAACATTGCTTCGAAAGTTTAAATTTTGTTTATTGTTGCTCAAATTGTTGGCGTTCTTTGTGTGTCTTTGGTCTTTGTTTTGTATTACTTAATGTTCTTTTTAGTTTTGCAATCATCTCGATGAGAAAGAGAGAGCTGGCTGCTTTACTTGAATTGTGTGGCTGTTTTTGTTCCGTATCTAGATTATTTCCTCACAGTGCCTTGGTTTGGTATGTGATTGTGATACACTTAAGTCCATGGGCTACTAAGGGTTTATTCCCTCCAGGGGGAGTTTGTAGACCATGTTTTTCTTGCAGCGCATCATCTAACGAGCTTTTTAAAACATGTCAGCCCTCTGTGCGGCGTTTGGGTGTTACAATGTGTTATTACGTTACTCCTCAATTTTATAAAATAAAGTAAATAAATAATTCAGGCTGTTAAGGTAGTTCTTGAACGATTCAAATGGGCTGAACAGTCATGTAATATGCAAGAACAGTTAATTACCTGCAGATATTGATCTTTTTCAAAGTTGGTGTCATTTAAGTTACATTTTCAACTACACCCTATAAAACTATTGCTATTTTGTTATATAGCTTCAATTGTTAAATTTCTCAATAATTATTTTAAATTAAAATAGCATGCCTCTGAACGACAAATTACAGACCATTTCCAAACTGCAAACAGCTTGCTTTTATCACAAACACACTTAGAGTTATAAGCTGTTGAATATGACAACCCTGAAGAAAACATTATGTAAGGTAAGAACATTTTCAGTTTAAAATAAAGCATGTAATTCTATCTGTATGCTTTTAAACACCATATATGAGCAGTCTATTGATAAATAAGTATAAAAAGGGGATACTAATCATTGTTTCTGATGTAAAATATCATTTTGTTGTTTGGTTGGCAATATGTAATGTATGTTGCAAAGGTCAAGGCGTTCTATATATTTTCAATACCCTTAATGATACATCATAGGGTATTTCATTTTTTCATTTTCACAAAATATTTTTACCAATAAGGCAGAATTTAAAGGCTTTAAACCTCATTTACAAAGAAAATTAGAGCTCTCAAGTAATAACTGAATAAATCGCCATGTTCTGTAAAAACTGTTAAAGAAACGTATATTACCATATAATATATATCATAAATTAAGGTACTATGTGCGTCCAAAATGTTGTCAAAGACAGAATAAAATTGGGTCTGAAATGGTAATTTAAGGTAGATTTAGAATTTTGCAATACTTATCTAAAGACTGTAGGTACTTTGTTTAACCAAGTCACTTATTTAACAGCAACCAAATAACTTTAGTGTACCCAGTCAACTGTTGGTCATTTTATACGAACATAGTCAGTAACACGAAACAGCCTATTTTCCCTTTATATGTAAGTCCATTTACATGAACACAAAGCTGCTTTTTACTAAATGTTGCGTGGAGGTTGGTAGCATACAAATAACGTATGCTAACACTCCAGATAGACCCAAGCATATGTAAGTTGGTACAATAATATTTGATATATGTTACATTAGGTACAATGCATTATAAGTGTATGCAATCAGATACTGTTTGAATAATATGTCTCCAAATCAAATTTTATACTGAAATCTTATTTGAATATGCGACACATTACTTTATTTTTAGCTTTAAATAGACTTCATGTTATCTTCAGCATACGTAGCTTTCATTGTTTAATGAATAAAACTGTTAATTAAATCACATATCATTTCTGATCATTTGCTTAAGCAATGTAAACTTTGTTAGTAAATGATTTATTAAGAACAAATATTTCAACGAAAATGGGAAAAGTATGTGTTAATGATGTGTCTTACATGACAATAATCGCATGTGATATGATCATATTCAAATAAACAGGTCAGTTGTTACGCATGATACCAATTTTAACTTTTAAGTTAAAATAAAATAAAGTTTACAATGCTTTTTTAGAATGTGGGATGGAAAAATAAAACATTTCACTATTAGACCAAGTATAATTGACAAAAACAATTCAAGCAAAATTGCCAATGAACTATTGAAGTCTATTAATTTTGTCATGTATACAATACAATACTAACAATGAAATGGACCTTTTCTTAGTATTTTCCTTTTCTTTAAAGTTATATATGACTAACAAAAAACCTTTAGAACAAATGCCACTATGGTTCAATGCTTCAAAATATTGTAGAACCAGACAAAAACAGATGACAAGTGAAATATTCTCCTAAAATATTCATAGTACATGTTAGCATGATGCCAAGATACATTGTATACCAGACATGCTTTATATAAAAAGAGATTCATTGCCACAGGGGATATAACTATAGTGTTTTGCATAGCGGGTGTCATATGTGGGTTGGAAATCACTTTGATTAAACAAACTTCAGATTTTGTTCAAAGGACAAGGATAAACGCCTGTTTTAATTCCTTATTTCTCGATTTTACCGATTCGATTTTTGCTTAAAATGACTTACAATTTTTAGAAATTGTGAGTTAACTTTCTGACTAGATTTTTATTAATATAGTTGCAGTAATCAATAGCTATTAAGTTGTATTATATGACTTTTTGGATACTGTAATGGCGGCACCTCATGAATGCGTAATTAGGACAAGTCTACCTTAGTCATAGGTAAAAGCTGAAAATGAGGCGCGGTTTTATTCAAAAGTAACTGTATCATCTTGCGACATTACCTCAGTATTTATTTAGTCTAAAAACGCCAGCAAAATAAATGCATCTGAAAATGTCTATTTAACATACATGTAAGTATAGAGGCAAACATTGTGAACCCCGATCAGACTGCTCCTACAGGAGCAGTCTGATCTGGGTCCACACTGCTTGTCTATGAGGATTTTAGTGAACGACAAAACCATACATTATGTGATTATGCGCTTCAAGAGTTAATAAATGTGAGTTCAGTGTGTATACGGTTAGGATTTTCATGAAATTCATGCGCGTATGCGCGGCAAAACAGCTTATTAATTCTTCACCAAATTATAAATAAAACCCTTGTTTAGCAGATGAAATAGCCGAACCACGCCCAGATATGAATATTAAAGTTACCGCCTTAACAGGGAGCAAAAAGCTATATTATATATGTATATTGTTGGCTTACATAATGGTCAATACTAAGCTACTACGTGCTTAATATCATGTTTCAAAGACATTGAGCTGTAGACAGTGAGGAAAATGTCTTGCATATATCATTTCATGTATTACATGAGTAAACACATACACGTGTCAGATAGATAAATTATATTGTTTAATTATTTAGAAATATAATTTGATCATTGAAAAAGCATTTTCTATAAGTGATGTTTACATATTCGATAAAAAACTCGTAATTCAAATGACATTTTAATGCGTTTTGAGTTCAAGTTTCTTCCTTATCGTCACCCATGCATTATTCAGCGCTAAATCTCACTTATATTTCATGTTAAAAATACAATATTATTGTTTCGCTCATTTAATTGAGCCCTCAAATGGCAATAATTTACACCCTATAGCAGTTTAAACTCATATAATGCTAAAATTGCGTTGAAATAACAGTAATAAAAGGTTCCTAAATGAATAAAAAATGAAATTGCTAGTCATTTACTTTCAATTACAGGATAATATTGATATGTAAGAATAAGAAACAATTTAATATGTATACTACAGGATTTCCCATTATTTAGGGCAACGTATTTGACTTTGTTATTGCAGAATAACGTCCCAACCCATAAAAAGCTAAGATGTATCATTTTGTGGCTTACATAATGTGTTTTTAGAAAATCATAGTGTATAGAACTCCCCCTTGATATATTTTGGCAGCCTATGGTCTAGTGATAGCACAGCACTAAAAAGTAGTATATTTGAAAATAAATAACGTATATAACTGCAATATAATAGGCTTAGGTTGTTTTAAAACAAACTAGCTGTTTTGCTGTATTTGATTAAGTGATTTTAAGGCAACCAACATGTCGATAAGTAAGATTGAGGTTTAGGTTTGTATTTGCACAATAGGATTTGAAGCTGTTATAGGGTAACATAGTTAATATGGCTGTTAAACGGTAACGTCCCAACTGCCAGAGGGCTAACATGTGTCATTTTGCGTGTTATATAGTGTAGTTTTAGAAAATCATAGTGTAAAAATTCCTCTTGGGGGAAGGGGGTCGGTCTACTTGCTTTTTACGACGCAAATTAGACCGAATTACACCGAACTGTACTGAAAGCAGCCAAAAGACGTTTCCAAACCGCGCTCAGAATGTCACTCAAAAGTCACCTGATAGTGTATAACTCACCAATGCATCGACGACTAAGCATGTGACATCGTCTGCTGATTTTTGTTTCAAAATCATATTTTTTGGAAAAAATCTTTCAGCAATACATTGTACCATCAGAGTGTCAAACAGTTTGGATTCAGATCAGGCCCCACATTTTGTCGGTCATGATCTTTGTTCAAACTGTTTGCAAAAGTTATCAGCAGACGACACTAGTAAACAAAGAGCTAAAGTCTCGGAAAGTTGAATTGTTCGCTACTAATGAAGGGGAAGGGGAGGATAAAGGGGAGGAAGAGAGGGAGGGGGAGGGGTTACAGCCCCTAGCTACTATTACTTTAGTCCATTATCATTAAATCTAAGGCCATTTATAATGTGCCATTTTTATATTCCATATTCCCTCATAAATGTACACATGTCAGAAAGCTGCATTTGAAATAAACCAGAGATTAGTCCAGAATAGACACATGATAGGGGTCAACAGGTTCATAATGTCTACCGATAGTTGACACCGTTTGTGATCACAGATAACCTTGTATCAACAGCTTAGTAAGAAACAATTTTCCCAGTTCAATAACATATTAATAACGATACCCCGGCATCCAATTTAGGTTACCTTGCACCCCCCCAGGACAATTTTTCATGGGTGCCAAATTGTTCATTGGGACCCCCTGGATGGGAAACGAAGGTGTCCTCAAAAAAAATTTGGTTTGGGCTATGTGAAATTGCATGGTTTCTATGCCAACCCATAGCGAATTTGAGAAGGGGGGTCTGCCTATAAAACTACTCATATCTCAGCTGTTACTTATCCTAGACTACTAAACTTAATACCAAATTAAAGCTTAGACATATGCCTAATATCCCCTTGTTGCATATGGAAATTATCTAATTTGCATATTCATAAATATTTATGAAAACATTAAAAATGTGTTTCACGAATGGGGGTATACGTACAAGATCAATAATATCTCAGCTGCTTTTAGTCGTAGAGTACTAAAATTTGTACTAAAATAAAGCTAAGACATAGGCCTTTCATTCCATGGTCAAATATGCAACATACCTTATTTGCATAATTTGCATATTCATGAATATTAATAAAAACGCTTAAAAATAAGGGAAAATCTTTACAAATATAAATAGGCTGATTTCATCCCAATATTGTCATTGTTGCATGTTTTAATATAATCAATGTTACAATTTGACAGGTCCAATCATCCAGTGGTCCTATATGAATATTATCTCATTTGAATATTCATGAAAATGCTTGAAAACTTAAAAAAATGAGGGAAAATCACGTAAAAACTATAAGCCTAGGGGAGGGGTTAAGGTACGATCTATCCTGCACTCCTAGGGCCTTTTAAATTCATGCCAAATTGTTCAGTGGGACAATCAGAATGTGAAATGAAGTTCTCTTCACAAGAAAATAGGTATGGGATACGTAAAAATGCGTGGTTTCCATGGCAACCGCTTATATGATTCTCGAGATTGAGGGGTAGGACTACAAATTCAATCATATCTAGGGTTTCTACTTATCCTAGAGCACTAAAATTGGTGTCAAATTAAAGCTTAGACACATGTCTTTCTTCTTGTGGTCAGATTTGTAAATCATCTAATTTGCATATTTATGAATATTAATGAAAACCTACAAAAATGAAGTAAAATCATAAAAAACAACACAAATGAACATATTTCAGCACAAAAACATCATCAAACCATCATTGTTGCCAGTTTTTATATCCTCAGTGATTCAATTTGATAAGTTCTATCATCCAGTGGTCCTATATGAAAATTATCTCATTTGCATATTCATGAATATTAATGAAATCTTAAAATGATGGAAAAAAGCATGGGTAAACTATAGTATGCAACAGGGGTAATCAGACCTAAATTGAACACATCAGACATTTTATTATGGTCATAAATTTGTCCAATAGGACCACTTAAATGTAAAAAAATATTGTCCTCAAAAATAAATGTTATTTGGGTTTTTGAAATTTCATGGTTTCCATGGCAACCCATTATGCCGACTGTAAAGATTGGGGGTATACATACAAAAATACTCATATCTTAACAACATCTCATCCTAGATTACTAAACATGGTACCAAACTTATCCCTGGACATAGCAGTTTTATTTGGTAGTTAGATATGCAAATTATCTAATATCTATATTCATGAATATTAATGAAAACTTTAGATATGAGAGATAAAATCTCAGAAAAGTTAGGGGGTGTATGTATAAAATTACCAATATCTCAGCAGCTATTCGTCCAAGTGTATCAAACTTGGTGCCAAATCAATGCTTAGACATAGTACTTTTACCTTAAGTTCAGCTTTGAAAAATAGTTATCATAAATAATTATGAATTTTAATTAAAACAGAAGAAACAAATGAAAAATCGCGGAAAAATCAAGGGGGTGCACTTACAAATCTAATAATATCTCCATTGCTAAGTGCCCTAGAGTACCAAAATTGGTTTTAAACTAATGCTAAGACAATAGTATGTTTAACAAATTATCAAATGTTAAAACGGTCATATTATAATATTCATGAATATTGATGAAACCATGAGCATTTTGAGAATAATATTTGAAAATGAAGGGGATATACCTACAAAATTACTCATATCTCAGCAGCTTATGGCCCTTACGTAGCAAACAAGGTGCCAACTTATTGCTATGATACAGCCCTTTATCTCAATGGTTATATTTGCCAGTTGTCGCATTTACATATTCATGAAAATTAATATAAACATTAGAATAAAGAGAAAAATCGCCGAAAATGAATGGGGTATACCTACAAAATAACCAATATCTTAGCTGCTAATTGGCCTAGAGTAGCAAACAATATACTTAATTTAAGTCTATGCATAGCAGATTTACCTAGTGGGAAGATATAAGAATTAACTAATTTGTTTAATATCAATATTAATAAAAAAAACTTTAAAAATACAAGTAAAAAATGTATACAAATTGATAGCAGTGAAGTTACAAAATTACTCATACCTCAGCTGTTATAAATTTTATACTTTTTTCTTTTACTCAATTTTACTTAGGATTTTGCTGTTTGATATGGTACCAAGCTTGGTACTATAGGGCAATTGGAAGCCAATATATGAATCACTTTGTAGCTATACCCCCTTAATTTTCCTGTATTTTCTCTTAATCTCTCATGTTTTCATCAATATTCATGAGAATTTAAATTTGATGTGTTATAAATTGGATCATTTTGGTAAACATGTTGTGTCTATGCATTGACTTAAAATCAGGTTTGGCACTATTGGGCACTTAACTACTGAGATATGAGTAATTTTGGAAGTGCACCCCCTTGATTTTTGCCGTAATTTTTCTTTCATTTCTTCTGTTTACATTAAAAATCACGAATATTCATGATAAATATTTTTCATATTATACCGTATGGTAAAAATACGATGTCTAAGCATTAAATTGGCACTAGGTTTGATACACTGGAACACATGGTAGGTGCAATATTTGTCATTTTATATGTACATCCCTTAATTTTTCTAAGTCTTTTTCTTTAATTACAAAACTTTTCATTAATATTCATGAATATGCAAATGAGATAATTTTCATATAGGACCACTGGATGAAAGAACTTATCAAATTGAATCACTGAGGATATAAAAAACTGGCAACAATGGTGGTTTGATGATGTTTTTGTGCTGAAATATGTTCATTTGTGTTGTTTTTTATGATTTTACTTCATTTTTGTAGGTTTTCATTAATATTCATAAATATGCAAATTAGATGATTTACAAATCTGACCACAAGAAGAAAGACATGTGTCTAAGCTTTAATTTGACACCAATTTTAGTGCTCTAGGATAAGTAGAACCCTAGATATGATTGAATTTGTAGGCCTACCCCTCAATCTCGAGAATCATATAAGCGGTTGCCATGGAAACCACACATTTTTACGTATCCCATACCTAATTTCTTGTGAGGAGAACTTCATTTCACATTCTGATTGTCCCACTGAACAATTTGGCATGAATTTAAAAGGCCCTAGGAGTGCAGGATAGATCGTACCTTAACCCCTCCCCTTGGCTTATAGTTTTTACGTGATTTTCCCTCATTTTTTTAAGTTTTCAGGCATTTTCATGAATATTCAAATGAGATAATATTCATATAGGACCACTGGATGATTGGACCTGTCAAATTGTAACATTGATTATATTAAAACATGCAACAATGACAATATTGGGATGAAATCAGCCTATTTATATTTGTAAAGATTTTCCCTTATTTTTTAGCGTTTTTATTAATATTCATGAATATGCAAATTATGCAAATAAGGTATGTTGCATATTTGACCATGGAATGAAAGGCCTATGTCTTAGCTTTATTTTAGTACAAATTTTAGTACTCCACGACGAAAAGCAGCTGAGATATTATTGATCTTGTACGTATACCCCCATTCGTGAAACACATTTTTAATGTTTTCATAAATATTTATGAATATGCAAATTAGATAATTTCCATATGCAACAAGGGGATATTAGGCATATGTCTAAGCTTTAATTTGGTATTAAGTTTAGTAGTCTAGGATAAGTAACAGCTGAGATATGAGTAGTTTTATAGGCAGACCCCCCTTCTCAAATTCGCTATGGGTTGGCATAGAAACCATGCAATTTCACATAGCCCAAACCAAATTTTTTTTGAGGACACCTTCGTTTCCCATCCAGGGGGTCCCAATGAACAATTTGGCACCCATGAAAAATTGTCCTGGGGGGGTGCAAGGTAACCTAAATTGGATACCGGGGTACGAGCGCAAGCACACATTACAAGCATATCAAAGCAATCGTGACATAAAGAAATCATACACACGATTTTGTTTGTTTGATTTGATTCTTTACGTCTCATCAACAATCTTTCAGTTAGGGACGGGTCTTCCTGGGTTGCACCAGTACTAAGCTAGGATAAACGTGTCTTGCCCAAGGACCACAACGCAGTGACGCCGGTGAGGGTTGAACCCGCGGCCCTTCGGTCTCGAGTTAAGCGCTCTACCACTGAGCCACTGCGCTCCCACCTCATACACACAAAGGACTCGTAAAGTAAAAACTCGAAAATGACTCCGATTGTTCGATATACTGTAAAATCGAAAATTTTCACGAGAATTTTATTTTCGCGAAAAAGCCTTTAAAGACATATTTCCGACGTTAAAAATTCGCAACTTAGGCATAATTCCCTAAATTAGTAAACGACAGAGTGATTTCGCCATTTCGAGAGAAATTTTTATCCGCGAAACTTCGCTTATGCGAAGTTTCGCGAAAATAAAGAGGATTTTATTTCCGCGAAACTTCGCTTATGCGAAAATAAAATCCTCGCGAATATTTTCGAATTTACAGTACTCGCTAGTTTGAAATAAATTTGGGAGACACCGGATTCAGAGAATAGGGCTTATTTATTAACTATCTTAATAACTGTCTATAAAACATATGCTTTGGGTGCGTCAACGGAAGTCGACATGTGCGGGTCCAGAGGGGGGGGGCAGGGGGTCCGGACCCCCTTAAAAATCGCAAAAATATAGGGGTCTTGTCGGCAAAACTGGTCTGGATCCCCTGAAAGTCACAAAGCTGCCAAGCCAACATTCAATGTTGGGCCATCATCGGCACGCCAGCGAAACGCCATTTAAATGGCGTTTTGCTGGCGGGCTGATGATGGCCCGCTTATAATTTTATTTAGATCCTCCCTCCCCTCACTAACTAAAAACAACAAAAAAAAAACAACAACAAAAAAAATCCGTCAAAGTTGGACCCCCTGACAAAACTTTCTGGATCCGCGCATGATCTCTTTGAAAAGGTAGTTTCACATTAAGAACATGTTCCTGTTAAAAGTAAATATTCAAAACTAATCATTCTCATATTCAATGTTGATCATTGTGTCTGCTTATGTTTCAAATCATCATAATTCTCCATCATCGCACAGTATATATACTGCAGGCTGAGTAAGGTCCTGCTCCACACCTAGAGATTTTCACAGGCACACCCTAAATTAAAGACCACTCCAAGTTGAGTCGAATAAGAAATGTTTGCACACTGTAAGTGAGGGCTTTAGACTTTAAACGCTTGTTACGTTACTGTATTAAATGAAGAACAAGTAAAATTAAATTTTTAGCAAAAGAAAGAAGATATTAAAGTATTTTTAAAAGTATTTTGATTACTCATTTAGTCTGCATCGTATGCATTTACAACATAAGAAAGGGTTTAGAACAAAAATACGGCTTCCTTTATGCGTTACATCGATTAATTTTAAAATGGAAATTGTGACCAACAATATTTACTATTACAACTGCTCTGTGTAATTCAAGCTGTTTAAATATTGTTTTATTTACATGCTTGTCTTCCTGGTGTCTCGTGATTGTTTTGTGGCTCTTCCTCGCGGTGCCATTGGTTTGTTTGCATTTTGTGATTGTGATATTTCCTGATCATACTCACTTACTCTTTTTGACCGATTGCCAAAATAATCCAGAGTCGACCTTGCTGCTGATACAATAAAACATGTGTAAAACGGCCACTCAAAAATAGACAGAACAAATATCTTAATGACAAATGGTATCATAATGAAGGTCGAAAGTATTGCAGAATGCTCCCTTTGGAGCATTCAGCAATACTTTTGACCTGCCTTAAGCGATATTTGGTCTTGAAAACCAATTTGTGGTCTTTTTGAGAGTGGCCTTTTTACACAGGTTTTACTGTACGTCCAAAAACCCTACATGTGCTCAATTAAGTTCTTTGAGCGCAAACGGCGAGGAAAACCTGAATAAATTTTGATCGCAGGTCCAAAAACTAAAGCACCAACGGACTGGAAAGGTTTCATGGCAAGCGCAGCTTACACTATTTAACTTTTGATCCAGTATGGCAGAACTCATCAAATACATAGAGGTATATGTACACGATAGAGACCTAATATACATGTACTTTACAGTAGCAGAGCAATGCTATCACTTGACTAGCACGAATGCAGAGGCAGTTGGTGTCTGGTCAGTGGATACTCTCGACACTTCACACCAGAATCATACTCCATTGTATGCATACTTATGCAACAGCACCAAAGACTTTATCATATATGTGTTTAATCCCCTGACACTGACGTGCTGGTAATGTAAGGATTTTAACTGGCAAAGGCGAAATGTACAAAGAAAGCTCAATTAAGTCCTTCAAATGATGGGGAACACAGCAAAGACTTTTAAATGATGTTAAAAGGTATTTTAATTTATGTAACACAAAATAACACCACATGAAGCCATAGCTTTTTTCAAAAAATTCATACATGTTAGTAGGAAAGACATCCAGCAGGCAGAATAAATGAGCAATTTAAATAATAATAGACATTTTAATGTCTTCTTTCTGCAACTCAAACTCTCATTTTACCTTTTCTTAATTTGATATACTAACATATGTAACAGACTGTTGTAGGCTAAAATCACGGCTTACAGACTGCAAATATATATTATTTGACGCAGCTTGGGTTCTTTTTTAAGCTAGGATATGTCGGTGGGGTTGGGAGGGGGGATGCTGGACCTTTCTCAACTAACAGTCTAGAATATTGATATTGAGTGAGTGCATCTTACTTCCGTAACGCCCGGATTTCATAAACATTGGGGTGATTCAGATAATTGGGTGTGATATCGTGGCCAACCAGGGAAAATGTACATATTATTGCTAGAACTCCTTTCTGGTTACGGTTTATTGAAAATACTTATAGTGCTGCCACGATATTATGACTATGTTTACATTTTTTTGTTTGTAAACATTGAAATCAAAACATTTGGGTGGCATATTCAGAACTCAGGTGTGGTTTTGAAAACTAATATGTTGTCAGCATTGATAGCTTAGTAGGTAGAGTCGCCGCCAGAAGAAAATCTACGCTGTCCACTCTGCACAGGTTCGAATCCCATCAATGTTTTTTTTTTTTATTTCTTTTTTCTTAAACATTTTCATATGTATCTTGTAATCATTTGGTCAATAGTTTTAACTTTTATACAAAGTGTCCCTTAAATGGTACATTAGCAAACACGAAAACATATATGTGAGATTCTACGGAAAGCCTACGAATAGGATATGGACTGTTGCCGTAATTAAAAAGTTATTCAGCAACTGAAATAATTTGGAATTGATTATGAATTATATTCAAACAATTATTTCAATAAACAAATAAGTGAAATATAAATAAAAATTGAAGAAAAAACAAAAAACAAAACAAAAAAAAAAAACAACAAGTTACGACAACGGGGTTTGATCTCGTAACTTCCATGACAGTATGCTATGCTACGAATATCTTCTTGTAATTGGCATGCGTATATTACATTTTAAATATAAAACTATACACTAATAGTTCTAACAATAGTGAGTTAAAAATAACTTTGTTATTGGTAAATATTATTGTAAATAAATAATGTCAACATATACTTCCACAAAACGCTTTGAAGCGCGACTGTAACGGTAAATGCATTGAGTGAATCGAGGGTCATTACTTAGAGGTCGTGGTACTACTGTAGCCGAAATAGCGCTGTATGACTATATGTCAGATACATTGTCCTACACCAGATACTCGCATCAGTTCAAAAACTAGCAAGTCACGTGTCATGTTATAATTTTGGTTCAGTATATTGTAATTAGGAATGAGCGGGGGTCCAGCTATAGGAACAATTTGGCATTCGTGCCCATCAAAGACTCGGATCTGCCTGCGCATCTGCGCTGACTGATCAGAGTCTTTGATTGGCGCTCTATGGGTAGCCAATGGTACAACGCTTCTTTGAGCGGAAAACAAAGACTCTGATCAGGCTGTGTGGATGCGCGGACTGATTTGAATCATCGCTGCAAGCCCGTGCCATCTTGTACCTTACACTGGATACCGGCTTAAATTATCCTTACTATCATTAATCGGCCTCGACGTGCGACAAAACCTGTCTTCGGGGTTTCCGAAAAAGCGAGATTCAAACCAGTCTCCACAGCTACAGAGACTAGCTAGAAAATTGAAATATCGCTTGTAGCAAGTCTATATATGTTACTTTCTATAAAACGAATAACAAAGGCGCTGACCAGTCTGCGTGTATGCGCAGTCTGGTCTGCGCCTTTGTTGTTCGCAAACCCCCGAATACAGGTTTTCTCGCGTCGAGGCCCATTTGTCACTTGGTTCGATTACCATAGAAACAATAATGAATAAACATTCACTGGCATAAAGTTTCTTGAACAAATGACCCATTAAGATCCTTTTCCAGGATTTATTTATTAGCTGACTTATATTGTTTCCAACGACATATGCGGCTAATTTCCATACGCACCATTCCCACAAGAAATACCTTGAGAATGTTTACTTATGTCTTGTGACCATTTACGAATTCAGATCACTGCAATTTTCAGTTACTCGTATGTCAGGTCGACGTTCCGACATTTTCTTGACAAAACAAATGAATAACAGATGTCCAAAATATCTAATGACCTTTTAACACAACTGATCGTCTCAGTACCAGAAGACAGTTACTAGTAGAAACTGAAAACGACTTACATTTTACGGCATCAAATTTGACGATTTTAAAGGACTGACATATTGGTGTAGTTTAATTTTGGCGGTCACTCAATTTGATGGCCTTTAAGTTAGTATCTGTTCTCACAGGGCCTACTTTTAAAGGTTAGAATATGCTCCCTATGGGGAGCATATTCTTACCTTTAAAAGTGGCCCCTTTTAATTGTGAGTTCGTCCACGTTGAAACATACTCTACCATTCAAAAGTTGAATTTTGACGATACAGATTCAACATACTAAGGATGTGTGTCCGTTTATTACTTGTTTTGTAACTGAATTCGAAACTGTATCCCGCAATCTCATATTTTTGGGATTTAGTTTTTCCCACCAATAGCACCAAATAAGAATACCCGCCAAAAGGAACTTTCATGCAAGCTAAACATCTATGTGTCTTGATCCCCATCTGAACTAAGGGTGAGTTTGGCGCCTTAAAACCGGTTTAAGCCCTCCAGTAAAATATTTTAATGACCGTTCCAATGCGGTACTTCTTTGTTATTTATGGCATCTGTTTTTCATGCTTTCACGACTGTTCATTGCTGCCTCGTGGTCACCTGCTGGGAAAGGACTGACCTCTTGGCTCTTTTTTGTGATGTTTATTTGTGTTTTGTCACTTTCCCATATGGTATCCTGGGTCAGGTGTGGTACTTGATTGTATCGATTCCTGATCTTTGCCGCCTTTCTTACTTTTTACAGAAGACCAGGCAAAATCAAGCGATATACACAATTTCCAAATTTTATTTCAGGTTATGAAACATTGTAAATAATCTAGTGAGATGCTAAACACTTTTTTCAATTTTATCACAAGAAGTGAATTCAGTGCATATCAAATGTGAATAAAACTGATACTTTCTATAGTGAAATGATATCATATCAATTCAGTAGCTAGTGATACGAGTTTTAGCATTTCACTGTAGCGAAGCAAGCATGTTGATAATTCTGGGACTG
The DNA here is from genome assembly GCA_964019695.1 of Loripinus fragilis. Classification (NCBI taxonomy): domain Eukaryota; kingdom Metazoa; phylum Mollusca; class Bivalvia; order Lucinida; family Lucinidae; genus Loripinus; species Loripinus fragilis. The sequence goes on from OZ026521.1 coordinate 70,227,266, forward strand.
GAACATTTACCGAAATACTTTATGTGAAAGGTATTTGTCAGCTAGTTTGCACGTGACGCCTTTCCATATGGCACACATGTTAGACTTTCTATAAATGCTGATGTCTTACGTTTTATTCGTTAAGATGTTATTCAAAGCCATTTTAAAGGTGCAAACTTAGTTTACACCCAATAAATACACTTAAAAGTCCAACTGAACGAGAATCGACCCGTAAATTACACTTACTTTTCTGCTAAATTATTCGAGACCAGCGATAAATGTTAAACAGTTCTACCTATTATTGTTGAAGTTACTAGTATTCTCTGTATTAATATAGTGAAACAGAACAAACATAGTTTTAAAGCAGTTGAAAGTTACATCAAGACCAGTGGTAATTCAGCTGCCATCAGATTTGGTTAAAAGTTACAACTTAGCCGGTGTCCAGCAAAAGGTTCAAGTTGGCAGTTGCGCACATCGAAGACTCAGATCAGCCTGCGCAGGTGCGCAGTCTGATCTGAATCTTCGATTGGCGTTCTATGGGTAGCCAATGGTATAACATTTCTGTAGGCGGAAAAATAAGACTGTGATCAGACTGTATGGATGCACAGACTGATTGGAATCTTCGCTCCATGCACATGCCAACTTGAACCTTTTAAGCTGGTTATCGGCTCTTATAGAGGAGACTTACCTAATATTGACCATCATACAGAGAACCAGCATCGCCATTGAATCTAATTTGGACACCATGTTCTTGGTCACTTCGTTCTTAGAACAGTTTCGCGTTTATCCACACTAATATCAGTATAAACTTTCCACACTCAGGACAAAAAGTAATTTTACTAATTTAATTACCCTTAGACCCTAATGCAAGTTCATGTTTACAAAAAACCCTGCATATTGTGTGACATCATGATTTAATTAAAGTTCTTTTGCACTTATTGCACAGTGGATTAATAGGTACACGGAATATGCAACTTAAATGCAAATTATATGAGGCTTCGGCTTTGCCATTTTCATATACAACAGCTTAAACTTAAAACGCCAATTTCAGTTGCTGTCAATGGTGAAATTGTCCAAATCTTGGCAAAATATAAAAGCCCTAGAGTTAGACAAACTTCAGTAAGTCATAAATTAGAGAAATAAATCACAGGATATTGCTTTGGTCATGCCCATTTGCTTTGCTACAAAGACTAGTATACATCTCTGAGATCTTGAAAATAAGATTGTTCACCCCTTTCTTATTAACCATATATTTTACTTTTCTGTTGTATAACCGTACAACATAACTTTTGATAAGTAATGGTTAAAATGATCAGTTTGTGTTAAATACAGACCCACTACTCTAGCTCAAACTATTGATACTTCAAAGAGAACACTCTGGCCCCGTGTATAACGAGTAACCAAGAGCAGAATGTACATTGTTTTATACCCCTAGGTATTAGGCCTTTGAAAACACGTTTAGAACATAGGTGCAAATGAACTGAACTTTTGAGAGTAAATTGTAAATATTTTCTTACCCATCAGTTTTTATATAATATGTTAGGGTGCTCAAAAGAGCCAACCAATCGTCTCATTGAGATGGTTCTTTTGAGCACCCACAACATATGTTTTGGACGAGAAATAAAAAATAATTTAATTATGCACTTTTATCTTAAGTTTTATTTTATTATATCGGTATAAAAATGTCACACCATTAATCCCATGTTAAAATATGATTCAAACAAATCAAACGAAATATAATTGTATAAACATCCATGAACACAACCAATAAAGCTATACCATCGACAGCAATAAAAACTAATGTTTTTATGTTATTGACAATGCTCTTTCTGTTATCCCGACAGAATCCATGTATTATTTTCACCAATAGTTCCAAAATGGTCTGCAAAGAACCAGTCAAAGAATGGCTTCAACTTAGCTTACTCTTAGAAGATATAGAATGACACGGGCCAGAACGGGGGAACAGGCACCTCTTAAAAATACAGTCCCATTGGCATGATTGGTATATCGGTAGGACTGTCGCGTACTTTGCACAGAATCAGCTTTCAATAATCGCACTTGCCATAACCAGGCATTTAATTGTACTGCTTTTCTATGTAGAAATCGACGATTTAAATCAGACCGATCTGATCCGATTCTGTAATGTCCGTCAGGGCAGAAAAGTAGCTTTTTATCTGCTATGTGACGTATAGTGATTTGGAATGCATTCAAGAGAGCTGCTCTTCATTTAAGAACCCTTTGCTTTCTTCGATGTCCAACGACAGGTTATTAAGATTTAGAGGCATATCGCTATCATCGGATAATACAAGTGTTGGACCGCCGAAAGAAAAGGAGACGTGATGCCAGTAAGAGAGACCAGAACCTGGACCAGACTGCCCATCATTTTAGCCAGTTTCATCGCAGATTCTACATTTTATTTATATTTTCATTTTTACATTCACAATTTTGAACATCTATATTCAAGGTATTACCCTAATTAACAAAGGAACAATCAGGGGCAGTGTTATGTTCTTATTTTTGAGTACAATTCATTTATAAAAGTGCTACTGTCTTATTGAACGATCAGCAAACAGTCAGGCGAGCCTGCGCGTCTGCGCAGACTCGCCTGACCCTTTGCTGATTGAAAACATAACGTTTTGAAATCGACGAAGGTTCTGTCTAAACTATATATGTGCATGCTGGTTTAAAGAGTAGCCAAATGAAAACCATTATCTCATGACTAGCCTCGTTTTGATGATTTCCCATCATGCATCAGGATTTGAAAGCTTTCAAGATACGGCTGCCAGAAAAACGAATCAAAATCGGAGAAAATGGCCTATATAGTAACATATCTTTTACTGGCAAACTGTTGCAAATGGTTATATCAATGTTGTGGACACATGTCAAGCACAAATAAATGAGAAAAATATAGTTCCCTACAAATATTATATGATGTTTTGGCGAAAAAGCTTTACAAGGCAAATGGAATGAGATTTGAGTGACAACTGATCGCAATATAATTTAGCCAGTTGATGTGATTTGGATATTTATCGCATCAGTGTTCAGCCTGAGATGACTCTGATTATCCGATGTCTTGTTTTAACAGTTGCACCTAGCCAGCAATCATATCTGTTATATTTGCATCTACACGTATGCATGTCTAATACATTTGTAACGGGCCAGAATTCGTGTATTTGATTGCAATCAATCGGAATTGCCTCGGTCGATTCCGTGAAATCAAACATCGGATGTACAAGTACATAGAGAATCTAGTTTGATAACATGACGCTGACGTTACATAACGTGACGCTGACCTCACAGCAACCATGTCAACACAATAATAAGTGTGATTGCAGCAAAATAAAACAGTTATAGATTAAGTTATTTTTTTTTAATAAGATAGCGCTTTTCGTGTTCGGTTAATTAGAAAAATGGATTTAATAGGTGGTTGAGCGCACATGCCACAGAACTAATTTTCTTTACGCCAGTTCCGGCCAACAAAATGGGACTTTTTTCGTTCATAGTACTACGCGTAATGCTACTTACGTACACCCAATGCTTGATTAGATTCTCGAATTGTGCCCGACTTTACCGATTGTGATTGCAATATCCATCCATCAGTTTTGCCTGCTGCACTTGTGACCGGCCAGCAGTAATCGCTGTAACACCAGGCCAGGAGCAGGAGCACCAGGCAAGCAGGCCTGTATTTTACAGCTTAAACCAAATCAACAGCTGTGTCTAAAAGATGGTTGGCAGTATAAATGGAGATGACTACTAAACAATGCTACTTACTAAATATACTCAGAAAAAAAACAATTGAATGATATTTAGATTCAGTTCCATCTCTTACATTTAATACACTAAAAACAAAATAATTATGCATACATTTCATAGTTCCAGATACATGTATCTGCAATCGAAACGAATGATTGATTTAAGTCATGCTTTAATGATTTAAGTACAGTTCATGTTCAAATGGTGCAACCCTCTATACTGAAAAGTCACAAGCATTCAAAATTGATTAAAACCCATTTTTATCGTTTGTATTCCATAATGGCTGGTTACAAAATCATTGCTGGCTCTTAACCAAAGGTATGACATCAAATTTTGTAGTTTTTGTTAGTGTCCAGACTACAGTTGCTTGATTGGCAGGGTTTATGGAGGGGACAACTAGAAATTGCTACATACCAAATACGTAAATTTTTATACGTCATGATTTCTGAGGTAAAGATTTAAGTTTCACCATTTTAAGTCTATATGAGCTATTGATACCCGGGGCTTGACCATTTTTTGGACTCCATGGTTTGATTGGCACGATTTAGGTAGGGGACCACAAGACATTGATACAATTTTTATAATACTAAATATGGAAGCTGTGTTCCACATGGTTTCGGAGAAGAAGGTAATTGAAGATTTTCCCATTATAAGTCTATAGAAGCTTTATCTTGCCATGGTCATCCAGAGTTCCAATCCAATTCAGCCCGTAAACCTGATGTGGCATTTCCCCTATCTGATGATGCTTTACATGGAATAAGATTTTGCAAACTTGCAGACTTTAGAAGTATACTTCTTTGAAAATGTGAACGCATGATGGACGGCGGACTTCAACCAGTTTTGCCTGCTGAACTTGTGACCGGCCAGCAGTAATCGCTGTAACACCAGGCCAGGAGCAGGAGCACCAGGCAAGCAGGCCTGTATTTTACAGCTTAACCCAAATCAACAGCTGTGTCTAAAAGATGATTGGCAGTATAAATGGAGATGACTACTAAACAAAGCTACTTACTAAATATACTCAGAAAAAAACAATTGAATGATATTTAGATTCAGTTCCATCTCTTACATTTAATACACTAAAAACAAAATAATTATGCATACATTTCATAGTTCCAGATATATGTATCTGCAATCGAAATGAATGATTGATTTAAGTCATGCTTTAATGATTTAAGTACAGTTCATGTTCAAATGGTGCAACCCTCTATACTGAAAAGTCATAAGCATTCAAAATTGATTAAAACCAATTTTTATCGTTTGTATTCCATAATGGCTGGTTACAAAATCATTGCTGGCTCTTAGCCAAAGGTATGACATCAAATTTTGTAGTTTTTGTTAGTGTTTTACTTCCAATTTGTTGTCATACTGGCTGGGGTATGCCATATCTGTGCATTTTTGTTGCAGAAGTTGTCACGTTATTAGGGGCAATTACTGATAAATGGGCGTGAACACTTGTCTGTGGTCAAAATTAGAACATAAGTAATGACCAGGTAAAGACTGCAGCAAAAAATTAAAACGCTACATTTTTTGCTTGTGAACTTTGGTTAAAGAGAGTTGGTACATTTGGTGTGGTACTGTATCGTAACCAATGACCCGTAAATTTTATTTTGCATTCTGGTAGTTATATCAGATACGAAAATGCCTTGTATGGGATTTTTTTCTCTCAACTGTTATATAGTCAAAATACTTTCAATATCCTTCAATTGTTTTTTGAGTTATTATCATCAGTGGAACTCATGATTTTAACGTTTTCACCATTACATGTATAAGTCTAAAGAACCCAAATGACCACCAGACCCTGGTAAATCTGGACGCCAATAGAGGACCGCTAGATATTGTCATATACATGTACTGAATATATACTCAACTACAAAAGAAACCCATCAGTCACTTTTTAGGGCAATTATGGTAAAATAATTAAGAAACCAAAATATATTTTATACCATATTCCTTAACAATCAATTATGCATCAAGTTATTGAATAATGTAACAGTTTTACTTAAACCCGTTCATGCTGTACGCCAGTGTATAGGCAGGGGGTCATTTCTAAAAATGACAAGCTTCAGAAAATTGGTTTTCACTCGAGTTCTAGTCTTAATCAGTTCACTTCGTCCAATAACCGGTATGTCACTCTCTGGCGATGCAATCAAGTGTATGCAGAAGCCAAAACAAACCGCGTAAGTTTAGCAAACCCTGATTTCAATACAATAGAGCAGTTGTTGGATGAGCTCTGCCAACGCGTCTTGGATCATTCAGTGCACTTAGGAATCTTCGACAGCTGCAGGTTGCTCTCCATTATGAACGGGCGCGGATTCCCAAGAACGTTGTGCGGCGTCACATGCTTTTGGTTCGACCTCGTTATGATGCGGTTATTGCTGCAGGAGAGGGTCATGCCTGTTTTTGGACGAATTTAACTGAAGTGAACTGATTAAGACGAGAATGAGATATTCATTCAAAGTGAAAAACTAGTCGTTTTTGAAAATGACCCCTTGTCGAAAAACTGGTGAAAAGCATGAACAGATTTAAGTAAAACTGTTACATTATTCAATGAAGTGATGCAGAACAGATTGCTACGGAATATGGTATAAATTTATTTTCATTTATATATTTTGATTTCCATAATTGCACCTAGAAGTGACTGATGGGTTTCTTTTGTAGTTGAGTATATTAGCTGCGGGTCTCATACTTTTAGGGAAGATCTATATGTTTTTCTCTCAATATATAAGTATATGGGAGCCAGCCATGGAGGGTGGCCGGTCCAGACTACAGTTGCTTGATTGGCAGGGTTTATGGAGGGGACAACTAGAAATTGCTACATACCAAGTACGTAAATTTTTATACGTCATGATTTCTGAGGTAAAGATTTAAGTTTCACCATTTTAAGTCTATATGAGCTATTGATACCCGGGGCTTGACCATTTTTTGGACTCCATGGTTTGATTGGCACGATTTAGGTAGGGGACCACAAGACATTGATACAATTTTTATAATACTAAATATGGAAGCTGTGTTCCACATGGTTTCGGAGAAGAAGGTTATTGAAGATTTTCCCATTATAAGTCTATAGAAGCATTATGTTGCCATGGTCATCCAGAGTTCCAATCCAATTCAGTTCGAAAACCTGATGTGGCATTTCCCCTATCTGATGATACTTTACATGAAATAAGATTTGGCAAACTCACTGACTTTAGAAGTAAGTAAGGGTGCAAAGATCAGGAATCGATATAATCAAGTACCACACCTGACCCAGGATACCAATGGGAAAGTGACAAACTCACAGTAGACACCACAAACGAGAGCCAAGAGGTCAGCCCTTTCCCAGCAGGTGACCACAAAGTACATATAAACAGACACGCACAAAGACATAGCAAACACAAGACAGAACAAAAACATAAAAGATCTACAAAAGAAGTACCGCCTTGGAGTATATTTCTTTGAAAATGTGAACGCACGATTGACGATGGACAGCCAAACAAACCATTTGCATACTAATACCTCACTAGAGCCATTCGCATAAGTCAGCTTAAAAGGTACCATTTTGATCTTTTGTATGATTTAGCCTTAAAACATAGTCAAAATCTGAAATAAAATTCATTTTTATCTTGTTGGTCAGATGGGTTTTAGAAGCCTAACATACATTATGGACGCCATCTTTTATAATATTTCAAAAATGCTAAATGGTGCCAGAGTGACATCAGATAGATTACAGGTATTTATGTAAAATGCCTAAACAACAAGAGTCAACAAAGTGAAAACCCCTTTAAAATCGAGTTCCAGGTCACTCTGTTGTTTGCCAGCCTGCATGTTTCTTGTATAGATCTATCTAAATCTTTATTTGAGTCGTGGCATGGGATTTCCAACAATGTGGTATGTGCAACCAGCAAAGCCTCAGATCAGCCTGCGCATACGCGCAGTCTGATCAGAGCCTTTGCTAGTCGCTTGAATATTCTATGAGTGTTAAGCTACTGACTGAACATCATTTGGAGTTTCTAAGCTGAAAAGAAGGCTGCACAGGCTCGTCTGAGTCTACACTTGTCAAAATGCCACATTCTTGGAAATCACGTGACATGGCTTTTTTGTTAGGCTGATGTGATCAAAGTCACTCCCGATCCAGAAGATAAATATCCTGGACACAATAAATTATGGAAACATTCTCCTATGATGTAATTAATTACGTATAGCTTGTCTGTCAGACAAAGGAAATTAGGTAAATGCTTAAAGCAATAAGAAACAACTTGAATAGGAACAGAAGCTATATATCTCAATAATTGAACCGGCGCACAGCAATTTATGTGACTGGCAAGGAATTCAGATCAGTTTGTATGTACAAAGCCTCTGTTAGTTTTTTATCATATGACGTCGCGTCTGGGAGTCATTAAAATCGATGAATCACTATAAAGCATCACACATGTATTTTCATGCATTAACATTTGCCGGGTCCCGAGGATGCTGTTTGAATACGAGGCTGATATTCAAACATCTTCCGAGGGACCTGACAAGTGGTAATGCAATGAAACAAACGTGTGTGATCGTTATTCTTGCATATTTTACCTTATTTCAACCTGATTCGCACTGAAAACGCTGCTAAAACATTAAATCGTCTATTTTCTTACACTTACGCCCAATGTTCCCAATGATACAGAGACAGAATAAATTAAAAAAGATCAAACAAAGTGGAGTCTTTTCCATTTTTTTTTTTTTTGCTTTTTGGCAGGGCTCCCTAAATCCGCAAAACTATGAGCTTGCTCCCCAGCTCCCCTAAAATATTTACCAGTGCTCCCCAGCTCCATGAAAATAAATAGCCATTCTCCCCAGATCCCCCAAATCCCATAGGGCCCCATATATCTCACTAATTGAACCGGCGCACAGCAATTTATGTGAATGGCAAGGAATTAAGATCAATTTGTAGGTACGATTCTTTGTTAGTTTTTATCATAGGCGTCTGGGAGTCATTAGAATCGATGAACCACTTGTGCTTTAAAGATTTTCGGGTAAATGACGCTTTAAACAACGTTACGTATGGCAAAAACCCTATAACGTTTTCACGCCGAAACTGAGATTTTATTGATTGCACAGCAATTTTAGTTTAATGTCATATGATAAATAGAATCTAACATTCGTACTCTCGTATTATTTAATTTATTAAACTCGTTGCGAAAAAGCGATAGTGCTTGACAAGCCCCGCATTTTATCGCGTTTCTTTAACTCGCTTAATAGATTAAAAAAAACATGAGCACTCATATTCTTGAGACCAAGTAAACAGGTTCAGTAAAGGCCAAGATGAAATCTGCCTTCATGTGTTTTGCGAAGGTCGCATAAGGCGGCATTTTATCAAGGTCTGCACTGTTTGCATAGATAGAAGAACAACATTCAAGGACAGAAATACGATAATGATATTATTAATCAATTGATTCCGATTTGACCCTGTTACGGGTCCGATTTCACTGTATTGGACCGAGGCCGAAGACCGAGGGGCCGAAGACCAAGGGCCAATACAGCTGACCGAGGACCTGTAACATTTACTTGGTAAATGACATTTTATTGATTTACGTCTTAATTATAGAGGTTTTACATTCGATTTGACCTCAGCTTAATACAGTTGACCTCAGACTTATACGGTTGATCTCAATTGAATATTGATTAGTGTACCAAATTAATACTAATATGTACTGATCATAAATCTCGCATTTTAAAACGTAACGTTTTTTCAATAAAATTATGGCAGTGAGATTTATGAAATGCGTTGATAAATTTCACTTTCGGGAACCTTTAACAACTATGTTATGATATTAATGAAGTTCACACACTTCATCACACACGGTAGCCTATAGCGTAGCCAGAACGCTGGAAAAGTTACGCACATCAAAGGGAGACTAGTGGATCAAGTAGTGATTCTCTTCAATTGCGCCCCTCTTCAACATGGGAACTTCTCTTAAAGGAAAGAATTTGCTCCCAGAGGTAGCGAATTCTTTCTTTTATGAGCAGTTCCTTATAGTATGAAAAATCACCGTTACCACATTTGGTGACCTCCATTGAATGTTACTATTTTTATTACGCACATGCGTAACTGCGTAATGGGAGCTACGCCAATGGTAGCAAATACAAAGTGCTATGAATTTGTATTATTCTAGGTTATCCCAATATCAAGTATAAACTTTCACAAAAAAGCGTCCCTAATCATTAACAAGTTATTTTAATGAACACCCTGACTTTCGCTCATTTTCTGGATCGTTGAGATGTTGAAACTAAGTTCGGAAAATGAATAATACACACAGGTTTTGCTTGGAACAGGAAAGTTATATTGATAGCGATGCGCGCCACTGCGGGGCTTCAGTATTTAGTGATGCCTAAAGTGCTCGTGTCGGTCTATTTTTTGCCACTTGTGGACAATTTCTAACTGCTGCGTATAATTGTTTGTCATCATATACTGGCATCCCTTAAAGAACTACTGCTTGATGCGTCTGCTGCATATATTTGCAAACAATATTGACCAATGAAAGAATCAGTTTGCAGTTTGGTCTGGGTATACACTGTTTGTCACGAGGCTTCTAAAACAATTCAGCAGATGACAAAAGCAGACGACTTTTCTTGTGATTGTGCCAATCACAAGAAAAGTCGTCTGCTTTTGTCATCTGCTGAATTTAATGGCTAATATCGAAATTGGATGTCCGAACAGAAACGTCACAAGTGTTGACATCGCGATAGAATTAGTCTGGTACCCGCGTCTGTTTAGGAGCCTTAAAGCCAGAGTCGTCAGAACGGGGTACCAGACTACATATATTTGACTTGATATCACTCATTCAGCCGTACTGATTTTTCCTGTGTCTAGCACTGATCTTGTAGCATCAGATCCCATCTGAGTTCAATAAGCGTCATGATACATTAACTCTTTGCATGCTGGGTATTTTTTTCATAATTTTGTTGTCGTCTGCTTACAATTTTTAAAATTAACCTTTTCAAAAAAAAGGAAAGAAAAAATAGTCCTGATTGAAATGACAAAGAGAAGAGAAACAAAATGCCGATCCCCCCGTAAAAATCTGAATAGTTTCCTTAAGACGATTAAAATGATGTTAAATTAGGTGAAACTATGCAAGAGACTCATATGACGTCATTTCAGTTATTTGAAGTATTAAATTTAATACTTTTCATTTATTTTGATATGATTTTTATCTTATTTACTGAAAATGATTCAATATATGATAAAAAAACAACAGCATTTTCATTTATCATGATTTTAAATGTACTGTTTTTATCAACTTTGAAACTGTACTACATTAAAACTAATATTTGGAAAAATCACGCGTAAACAATAATACGGGCGGTGCTTATTTGCTAATTTGCATAAAGAGATAAAGAAGCCTTATTTAACGTCAGACAACTTACGCTCACGAGCTATCTGCGACATAACAATATATTCTATAGAGACTTACCTACCTTAACATATTTTCCTAGAACAACCCCTTTCTATGCGAGCGTCAGCAAGGGAGCTGGTAATACCATTTGTTTACATCTCCGGTATGATGCGGCCACCGGTTTCGCCAAAAGCGGACGCCCTACCAACTGAGCTTATTTTAAGACTTGCATAACTTTCGACTCGGATGGAATTTTTATAGGATTTTCACTCATCTGGATGTTATTTAAATCTCGAGAGTTTCAATTAATTTTATGAAACTTCATTTGTATTTTTAATGTTTTGTGTTTGTGTCTTTATCCACATCTGAACTAAGGGGGTTAGGTTGGCGCGCCATGAAACCGGTTTAAGCCCTCCAGTTAAATATATACACTGACCGTTCTTTTGTGGACCATGTATGTATTGTTTTGTCTTGTGTTTGCTATGCCTTTGTGCGCGTCTGTTTATTTGTGCCTTGTGGTCACATGCGAGGAAAGGGCTGACCTCTTGGCTTTCGTTTGTGGTGTCTTACTTTCCCATTGGTATCCTGGGTCAAGTGTGGTACTTGATTGTATCGTCTATGAGTGAAATAACGCCATGCTATAAAACCAATAAAATCGATAAACCATGGGATAAATGTAATCAAAATTTTCATTTGGGGAGGTATATCGTCGGATATACGGTCGGAAATAACGTTTTACGGCAGCGGTAGAATTGAAATGTTTGCTTTGCTCGTTTTTCTTTCAATGATTTAGTCAAATTAACAAATAAACAACGCATTTTAAGATTTTAAGGAAAAACCAAAACGTCGCGCACTTCTTTGCATACTCATATCACGAATTTTTAAACAGAGGTCTGTAAAAATGCACGAAAACACAAATGTGATCACTATATGCCGTTAATTCAGAAATTTTCGCGAGGGTTTTATTTTCATGAAACATGTGAGATGTTGAAAATTTCCAAATGGGATATGGCTTACCAGCATCCGTCAATGACTGGTTTATTTCGCCATTATGCGATGGTTTCATTTTCGCGAAACTTCGCTAATGCGAAATTTCGCAAAAATGTAACCATCGCGAAAATTGCTGAATTTACAGTCACTCTACCAGCTTACCTCATAGTCTGGAAAAGAACTAATGTCGTCATGGATTTAAGAATCAACACGCACATATCCGCAGTCCTATTCCAACCACTTTGTTTCATTTCTTTACTTATGTAGTTCAGAAATGGAGTTTTATACGCGTATATAACTTTCACAACGTTTTTTCACGTTTTCAGTGATACAGTCCTACTTTGATTAATTTGATTTATATAATTTTTGAACTGCTACGATTTTTTGCGTGTATTCCGTTCTTCTTTCAGAAACTCATTTATCGGCATCATCATATCAGTGCATCGGAGGCAACCATATATTTGAGAACATTGAAATATTGATTGATTGATTTGCACAGGTCTTTATAAGCACATTTTTGTGCGTAAAGGTGTGGTTATTTTCTTATCCATGAGTCTAAACATGTGTTTTGGGCGCTCAAAAGAACCGTCTCATTGAGACGTTTTTTTTGAGTACCCACAACATATGTTTTGTTTGAGACATACGAAAATACATTTTCAATTGCACACTCTTATCTGGAGGCCTGTTTCATTTATATTGGAATGGCCCTTGTCGTTGCTAGACATAAAATTGTTTGCTGGCAACAATTAAAACAGTATTTGTGTTGCAAAAATGCCATTCTTGATAGCAATGCCAAACAACGACACCGCGGCTCGATGCGTCTCAACAGTCTGCAATGAGCACCAATATTCTACAATGGAGTTAAATTCTCCACTTGTGAACACGTGACCTGGTAGTTTTCACATTTCTCATAAATGAAATAAACGTAAACCTCTTTTGAGCTATCGATTTTACTTTTCTTCAATGACTTTCCCCAAGATAAATGGGATCTGACAACACTCTGCCGTTTTGTGCTGCATTTGTGAAAATTGAGCTCTTAAAAATCATTCACAAGCGAATTCGATGTTCTGGTCTTATATTCACTTTAGCAGACGGCGATAACCAATATCTTCTGACATTTGCTTTAACTTCAACAGCCGTTGGTGTGTCTAGGTCCAGTTGAATGACCTTGGTTCCGGTTTTCAATTGTTTCTCAAACTCAACATGACTTTAAGATATTAAAAGTGGATATTTTGCTTTTTTCAAATAAAATTGTTCCAAAAAAGGGAGCTGGTGCGAATATGGAAACCGGACCCCCGGCATGCATGGGATTTCAACTCTTCATAAATTTAAAGCTAAATAGCTGAAAACTATTTTCTGGCTTTAGAATATTTATCCTACTAGTAAATATTAAAATGCTAACAGTCGTTAGCATTCTAATATTTATAAGCAGGATAATTTTCATGCTTATATAAATGGAGCATAAAAATGTGTAACATCATAAAAGATGAAAAAAACAACAACCTCGGACTGCGTTTCCCCGCCAAATGAGTCTTTCTTTTCAAAAGCTAACCATTAAAGCGCCAAGCACGACTGCATCAGACGACAAATTTTGCGACATCTTTCCTAGTTTTCGACAAAAATAAGGTATGATATTTCATGAGAATCATCTGCCAGCAGACGATTCTCATGAAATATCATGCCTTATTTGTTATTTTTGAAAAAGCGGCCAAATTTTTAGTTGTCGTCTGCTGCAAATTATAGGTGGCGCTTTAAGAGTTAACCAGTTTACAGGTATGCTTAATGGAATTTCCTCCCAAATCTTATAGATGGATCTATTTTGATTTAAAATGTTGTTTGGGGGAAATTTACAATGTCATTCACATTTTAAAATTACATCCTGATAGCAAACAGTGCTAGACCTGAGCAGGCGCAATTTCCTAATTTGCATAATTTCAAGATGGCCACCAAAAATCATAAAATTTGACATATTGATGAAATATTTTATTGTTTGAGAAGGTTTTTATTCAAAAATATTAGTATTATATCCTTACATAGTTTGAACCCTTAGAGTACATGGTTTGGTGGCAATTTACACATTAATTATTCCAGTCTATTACCGTATTCGTTTTAATAAATGTCCGTTTAGTCTATAAAATCGTACACAAACCTGCTTTATTCAGTATCCTGCTATCTAAATATAAGTTTTATCCAAAGCACGATTTTGGACTGTTTACCAGCTTTTAAAGTGATAAATGAAAAAAAAAAACTTGATATTCAACAAGTTGTTTTGTTTTAAAACAAATATCTCATAGTGTCCAATAAGTCCTAAAATGCCCAAATATATCGTACGTTTTGTTTCCATAAAAAGTAACAACATGCACATTCATTAGTACCCTAGGGTCTCTCGTGTGTGTTGTGTTTTGTCACTTTCCCAAATGTGTCATGGTCCACATCAGAATCAAGGCTGAGGTTGGCGCCGTGAAACTGGTTTAAGCCCTCCAGTAAAATCTTTTACTGACCGTTCCAAGGCGGTACTTCTTTTGTGGTTCTTTTATGTTTCTTTTATGTTTCTGTTCTGTCTTGTGTTTGCTATGTCTTTGTGCGCGTCTGTTTATATGTGCTTTGTGGTCACCTGCTGGGAAAGGGCTGACCTCTTGGCTCTCGTTTGTGGTGTTTACTGTGAGTTTGTCACTTTCCCATTGGTATCCTTGGTCAGGTGTGGCACTTGATTGTATCGATTCCAGATCTTTGCACCCTTACTTACTCTAAATAGACCAAACTTGCACCATCAGGACAACTTCTAATAGGTGTGAAAATTGTTTTGTGAGACCACCTAAATGGAAAAAAAGCTTTGCTCTAAAAACCCATCTGCGCTTTTAAAGAATGAGGATCTTCCTACAAAAGTACTCATATCTCAGCAGCAACTCACCTTAAACTGTTAAACTGGGTACCAACTAAATATTAAGACATAGCACTTTTATCCAATGGTCAGATATGTAAAGTATTTAATGTGCATATTCGTAAATTTTGATGAAAATATTTGAAGTAAGGGAAATAAGGGGATGTACCTGCCAAATATCTATAGCTGCTGCTTACTATCATAGACTTGCAGCCTAAATGCTAAGACATAGCATGTTTTCTTAATGGTTCTAAAATAGTAAGTATGATTGCTATCATTTAACTGAGATTGCATGAAAAAGCTCAACTCCTTTCCTTCCATAATGACCAACGACAGTCCTCATTTCTTTTGATTTACCGAATTATTGAAGAAAGAAGATTACATATAAGTAAAACTATGATAATGTTAAGCACAGTTCACAAAATAGTAAGTGAGTATGATCAGGAAATACCACAATCACAAGCCGCAGACAACCCCGTGGCACCGCGAGGAAGAGCCGCTCAACCATCACGAGACACCAGGAAGACAAATTAAGCAAAGCAACCAGCCACAATACTGAAAGGATACATCTTTAGCACAGTTCATATACTGTTATTTGAATGTCACTTGGTCAACTTTAGTCTTAACTCATAGCAGTTTTATAAATTTAAACTGGTATCAATAACTAAAAATAAATCAGATTGCTTGTATTATGATTATTTGTGAGCATTGCCTCTCAGGGGTGGGGGTACTTAAATATTGTCATTATACTTAGGTTTTGTCAATTTTTTGGGTTCAAATCTTTAATTTTAATTTTTGTTAAAAAGATGAATATATTTTTGGATATGAAGATTTTGTAGATATTTTTGGGGGTCATTACAAAAGTTGACAAGTTAAAGGGGTCATTTATATACGTGTAGGATATTTCCTTAAGGTCGAGGTATAGGTAGGGAATATATTTGGGGTATGTTAAAATTTAAATATTGTTTTGGGTATGCCTGGTATTCCAAATATTGTTTGGGCGTTAGCAGTAGATGTAAGGTCCAAGCATAGGTACCAAGGACAATGAGAGTAACACCCTGGGCACTGCAACATTATGAATGACCCCCCTTTTAACAGGAATGTTTTATTTTAATAACCTGTTCATTTTTAAAATTTACATTTCTTAAGCAAAAGTCACTCTCTTTAATGAATGAATGGTTAGAGACACATAAAAATATATTGTTATATATTTTATATAGCGTGCACACCATTTTACTTCATATGTATATAAAGCCAAGGTACTATCTGGATTGTCAGCAAACATATGCTTTCTACAAAAGAATATGACCAGAAAATGACACAATCACAGACTGGCCCTCGGCACCATGAAGAAGGGACATAGAACACAGATAGCCACAACACAATTAACTAAAGCAACCAGCTTACTACCTCAACAAGATGAACTGAACTGGAAAAGACATCAATATCCAAATTAGAGAACAAAGGCCTAACACAAAAATCCCACAACCAATGTGAGCAAGAAACAAAGGTTCCACCATCCAAAAAGCATTCAAGTTATTCGTAGATATTTTATTGTAAATGAATCTGATTTGATAAGGACAAATCTGTTGTTTACTATTATTGTATAATATGATCAAGTGTGAACTGATTTGATATAAAGCTTTGGCTGCTTTCAATAGTTGATTATATTTTTTCAATTTAAAAATAAGCAAACATCTAAATCTGTTTCAGGTTTTCAGCTCTGATGTATACTGAAAACAGTTGAGACAAATATATAATCATACTATAAACTTCTTTAGTTATATATGTTACTTTAGCAAATATGACAGAACAGGGGAATGTGTTTAATTAGATTTATTTTGTTAGTGAATCAATTTAATAGCATATAACTGTGAAAAATTAGCAAACAAAGTGGTGTTGTCTTTAAGCTAGAAATACAAATTAAAAAAAAATATATTATAAATTCCCATATACACAAGCCTCTAATTACAACAGATACATTTTCTTTTGGAAAAAAAAATCATGCTTATCAAATACAGCTTACTTTTTATTGAAATGAACTACCAAGTTGAGTAAAGCTTAAGGAATTAAGCAATATTTGTTTTTCTTTAACTTCGTTATATACGTGCCTATTGGAAATTGAAAAACAAATGGTATTTTACACCAAAAATGTTGTTAAGTATTACTTTCTGGTCCAGGGATATAAAAAATGATCACAATGTGTTTAAACGCTTACATAAAAAATTGCATCCTTAGTTTCAATATTTAAAATTCTCTTTTAATTGATCATCTTATAAGTGACAAAGTATACATGTAAGAACATATCTGTTTGCAGTTCTGAAATTTTCAGTAAATGTGTTTGTAAATACATATTATCATCAACTAAAATACTGTTGATAATTTTGTCAACTGGAACTATTTAACAAAATATTATGGATGTTTTAGGAATAGTTGAACATGTAACGTTAGTGACATATGGACCAAAACAATCTTTGAAAACATCAGTATGTGTAGATATGTTCTTACAGATTGCATGACTGTTTTATTCATTTAAACATTTTAACTGCTACTTAGACAGAGGTAAGTACATATTTATGTTTTTAAGAAAAAAGGGGTAAAGTATTTATCGAACATTTTGGAGACTTTTGCCAGCCTCATTTTTTAAACACTTACCCAGACGGTAGACTACTACCAGATACCTACCCAAAACAAGCATCAAAACTTCTGGCTAAGATTATATAGGGAAAATCAAAATTTTGGATCTTGGATTCTGGACTACTAACCTGGAATACCATATTGGGAAAGTGGCAGAAACACAAGAAAACACAACACACAAGCTGACCACAAGACTGCAAGGAACAGACAATTGGGAAATGAATTCGATTTTTGGAAGGTTCATGGACTCATGAATACTTTGGGTCTCTTGCAAAGTAAGTGAAGCTGGAAGGGTTTCACGTTAACTTTTGCAGGAGACCTGAAGTGTTCATGATTCCATGAACCTTCCAAAAATTGAATTTATTGCTTATATTTACATTTTATCATAAATAACTAATATATAGAAAGTTTTAATAATTTAGGAGATAAAACCGTTTTGTATTTAATATCTAATCGCATTAACGGCTTTGTTGGAGTGCAAAAACGGAAAAGCGGAACAGCCAGTGTGAACACGGACAGCCAATGGAGCAAACAAGAAGTTTGTTTTGCATGTGCAACTGAGGTGTGGCTCGCTGTCAATCAAAACACCAGTGCCACATCTGACGAATGAATTCAATGTTTCAAGCGAATGGCACGGTCAAGTGAGCTTGGCAGCTGTCAATAAAATTTTGTTTCGTCCATGAGGTTATGAACTATCTACCTATCATACTGGCTTCGCTCATTCTTGAGGATTACGCCAGAGAGTGCTAATTTTGAAAGGTGCACTTGCATGGTATGGGAAAATAACATGGGAGTCTGCCCACGCTATGATTTTGAAAATATTATGTTTTTTAATTGTTTGGGGTATAACTTTAATAGTTATGGTGCGTTTGAGTTTTTATGCAATTCCATTGCTAATTTATGACGTCATGAATGATATCACTATAACACCTAAGGGTACCCAGTTATAATCATTTCTAAAGTAATTGACGTAGCATGTAACGGGCGGAGAAATGTTTTATTAAATAGCTATATTATTGATAAGTTCGCTGTTACTTAAAATGGCTTTGTATGTATAAGGATATTGGTTGGGCATTCACTTTTATAGCATGGTATCCCAATTTTCGACTGTATATTTTGTTTTCAGTAAAATTTGAAATTAACATTTTTACAGGATGTGGTCTTTGTCAAGATACCATTTCAACAAATAAACTATCCATATATGTTAAGAATATGTAGACCAAATTTCATGAAATTCAAGGACCGGTAACATATTTTTATAGCTTGATGTAAACACATGGCCCTAATTCATCGAAATGTAAAAAATACAATAATTATGTTTCAGTGTAAAACATACTTGAATACTTGCTTAGTTTGAATCAACATGCTAGTACAGTTATTGGTAGAAGTTGATATGTTCAGTGTTTTCCCCTATTATGGATTGGAAAAAGAAAAAAACAACAATATTCTTTGATATTAAAGGCAGGAGTGGGGTATATAAGGAAAAAGAAGCCTTAATTCTGGCACTTTCTGTTTTGCACTCAAGCTGTGAAGTTCTACAGGAGCTCTTGAGGCTTATCTCTTATTTGATTGACTTATCTATTCAACTGTGAAAATGATTGACACCTGTTATCAGCTCAGTGGGCATCTGTTTTGTCATATGGGGTATTCTGCAATTATTAGGAATTTAGTCAAAACCTAAGCAATTAAATTTTAATTTTGAAAGAATTTTGTTTTGGATATTTTTCTGTATATCCAAATTTTAGAAAAAGATCAATATTTGCTACTAATTTTTTTTTATAAATCATTTAGCCAAAAAATTAATAGAAATAATAAATTATTTTTTCATTAATATTTTTTTTGCTACAGGATCTATAACATTCTTGTTTTAAAATCACTAAAAAGGTTGTTTATTGTGACAAAATGGACAAATTATTCAAAAAGCTCTAATTTATAAAGACTCATTTACAATTTTCTTACTTATCAAGTACTAATCCAAACTAAGATAAGCACTTACATGTAATGATACTGCCATTGAAAATAAATGAGGCGAGTCATGTGTGTTATGTGTCCACTGGTTCAAAATTACTCAGTAATTACTCTAGATAATTGACATTTCGCTTACTGTGGTCCTACACTGTCCAAAGATCACAAAACAGTTGACTGTGAATGTTGGTTTATACAACAATTAGCATCAATCGCATGGTTGCACAGTCACCTTTTGTTTTCTTATTTTAGATTAATATGTGTTCAGGGTAAATCTTACAAAGTTGTATTTAGAAAACGGCGAAGATCAAGATAGCTATGCTGATCAGAACACAATCTGCAACTTACGTAAAATTATTTTGATCAAATTAGTGCATAAATATTCAGCATGATAATTATTGAAAAAAATATTGTATGAATATAAAAATGAAAAATAATCAAATATTATATTGATGACAATCAAATTCATTGAAGAAAGCTGCATTATTATTCACGTCTTCATTCAATTTTTATCAGCTTGTTTGGTCTTAGTTTTCAAAAAAGAAAAATACCAATAATTATTACAAAAATATTGTCATTTTTGAGACATTTAGGACAGTGGCCTGGTTAATATCTAAGCTCCGCCCACTGACCATCTCATACAGGTAATAATCTCTCTGCCGGGGGGTACAGAATTCCTGCCTTTAAGTGCCACGATTCTTATTTAATGAAGTGCTTACACAATAATATTAGCCTAATGATACAATATGTTGACACCTGTACTTAACACATTTAGTTTCTAATATAAAAACTACATCTAGCCAATGTTACATTTAGTATGCAACATTATTAAGAATTTTAATTCATATTAAAGAGAAACCTTAGGACAAGTCAGTTCATACAGGAGAAGAACCTTATATCTATGATTTTATAATTGTAAGACTCATTAATAATCCTGCTTCACAAAATTAACCCCCTGTCAAACCTATTGGTTAAAATTAACCATTTTGGTCACAGATAACTCTTGGCTTCAAAGGTATTGCTAATTTAATGCTTAATTATTCTCTGATCATTCTGTTTTGTGAAACTGATGCTGATTTCCATCAAATAGCAACATTTATACTTAAGCTGGCTGTATATTCTAGGCATACAGTTTTGTTTCTGGACCTCATTTATTCATGTAGAACACTGTTTTATGATATCTTTGATAAGACTCTGTTACACGTTATCCTAGTCACGGTACCAAAATGTGGTTCCTCTAGTTTAGTTGGGATGTAAAGGAAATATTTAGTCTTCTTGTTTTCACATGTTTATTATTAGGATATTATGTTTCTCAAACAATATCATGCAGGACTTGAGGAAGTGATACACATTGTCTTGGCCCCATAGTGCCATGACAAAGGGCCATGACCTTCAGGATTTCTGACCATTGAATCATTCAAAAATGTCAAAACAAGTCTTTCTTTAAGAGAAGTGGAAGTAGATTAAAAAAACAACCTCCTTATGTCGAGTTATTGATTCATTTGAACTAAATAATTATTTTTGCTAAAACTGACCTATACCCATAAGAGGTAGGAAACGACAAAGTTACTAGTTTTGGATTTTCATGATATTTGGCTCAGATCAGCAGTATATATATGGCATGTTTTTGTGATAATATGATATCTTGACAAAGACTAGAACATATCCATCTTTTGAAGTGAATGTATATATTTATTAACCGATGCGATATTTATTTCAATTCTTCAAGTATTGAAGAAAGGTGGCATTTATAGAGAATATACTTGTTTTCTGTAATACGTTGTATTAGAACTAATACGGTATATAAGAACTCACTTGTTCGTCACGAGAAATTCATGGAATTTCCTTAGTTAAGCTAATCACGAGTCAAGAACCTCGTGATTTAGGTGAAATAATTGTTCAGCAAGGGTATAAATTATCGTTTATAATTTTGTATGGTCATTCGAGGCTAGACAGACCAAATGAGAAATTCTGTTGGGTTTAGGTGCGCTTTTGAGTAACGTCGACGAAGTCATTGAGCAGAAAGCCAGCAGAGAAAGTAAATCGAAGGCAGCAGTCGCAGAGAATAAATGATAAGTATTTTTATAATATTTATACTTCAAAGGCATTGTCATTGGACTTGTGCTATTTGCATGTTAGAGCGTGATAGCTGAGAGGTCTACACACAGGTCATCTGTGTCACTGACAATGGTAGTATTGGTCATCTGTGTCTCTGAGAATGGTAGTATTGGAAGGTGGCGAGTTCGAATCCATCTGGGTGCAAAAAATTTAAGTATTCATTTGGACGAGATGAAGTCCAGCCGCCATATGGTTTCTAATACAAGGTACAAAACAATGTTTTTTATTGTCATGATCTCAAACTATTCTCTTAAAGCAGTGATACGTCATATTCCGCTCTGGATCATCGAGGCGCTTTAAGCACCAGATGAAATTACATAGGTAATTCTCCGTTATCCCTACGTATTCTGGTGAATTTATAACTTTAAAACTACTCAAAATTTTGCGCTGAAAGTTTCAGTATCGATTAGAAATATGATTTAATTTTTGATACAGAAAGTGTTTATAAAATAATCAGACATATTTACGGACACATTATTGATTAAAGTTCAAGATTTGAACGCTTTTTAATAAGCTTCTGGTATTATTTTCAACGAGTATCTCAGCGGAACTCTTCAGCGTGAGTTTACATAAAGCCTATTATACCCAGATGACTTAGCAATAGAATGGAATTATGTTGAAGAAAACAACCTTTTCTGAAAATCCTAAATTTGGTTTACATGAGAAATTCTTAATTATGGTAATATGTAAGCTGAAAGTTGACATTTTTTCCATCGCTAAAGACGGAAGCTAGTACCTCCCACTTAAGGCTCTAGATGGCGCTTTAGATAACTTTTTGTGGTTTCTTTTGTCAGAAGAATTCCTTTTTCCAAAAGGATCAATCCAAGATAATGCCGTTTTGAATTCTAGTATACAGGTAAAGGGCATGATCGCCGAAAACAGATGTATTTTGGAGAAAACCTTGTGCTGGTGATATTTTTTAAATAAGTTGCAGACAGTTAATGGAACGCAGTTTTTCGTCAGAAATAGTCTTGAAGACTGGTGTTTGCTATAATTTATGAAATTAGTACGGGGAACTAGCAAATCAACACTACAGTGGTTATGGCTTTTTGGGAATATCAATCAATTTTCCTTTTGTAGTTTGGGTAGGAGAATTAGGGTTTTTAGATGCACTTTAGAAAAATGGTTTTCATGTTTTACTGTGTTTGCAAGGAAGCATTTTCAATATGTTGGCAAAGTTATTTCATTGATGCATGTTATGGGAAATGTTGCTTAGCAGCAAGTTGGCTTCTGATTAGACGTTATTACGTCATTATAGAAAACAGCAAGGAGTTATGCGTTGCATAGTGGATGAATCCGTTTTATATTGTCAGAGTGAGAGGTGGCTAGTTGAGCCCCTTCATCATACTTTTATATCTTGAGATTCCTTTTTATGCCTAGAAAGTTACTAATATTTTTTCCATAATTAGTGGATTTTGGGTTTTTGAGTAAAACATTGTCTTTTAGAAGGTAGAACAGCTGGGTTTTCAGAATCCGAGAACTGCGTACATGTTGTTTCCGCAGAGAGTACTTATGCTTTATATTTTTTAAATATGCCTAAAACGGAATATTGAACTTGCATTTATCTTATAGTATTATCTAGGACAACTGAGATGTGTCAAATTATTTCATTTTATATACATTTTGTGGGATCTCGGTGACAGAGATAGATTTGCAACTTCGTGTATGAGACATTATGTGTTTAGCTTTGACGTTCAATGTGAAGCAGTTGGATGAACAAATGGCCGATTCTCATATTTCTTTAGTAAGCGAAACCCTGTTTCATTTGTTAGCTTGTGGTTGAAAGGGCGTTCTAAAATGTTTTCAAATAGCAAAGCGATTCTGGCCTTACTTTTCAAAGTTGATAAAGCTAAGCGAAAATTTGATATTTAAATCTAGACGTACTATCTAAAGTTATTGAAATGTTTTATTTTTGTAATTTGAAAGTTTTCAAGAGTAAAGTGTTTGCTATAAAATTCTGAGAATATATATGTACGTACATAGCCATCATGTAAGGAGATTATGGTTAAATGATCACCAAAAGTCATTTGATAAGTATCCATTTGGGTATATATCAAGCATTATGCACGTTATGTATATGTATTACGTTTGCTAATGTAGGTGTATACATATGTGTAATTATATGTGGGTGTACATATACGCAATATAAGTGTATGTTTATACGCATGATAGTATTTCTGTACGTTACAGAAATACAGCTGGATTCATAAATAGATGAATACAAAATGACCAAGAGATGTTATGTATTTACAGTAGCTTTCTGATTCAGGGACGTGGTCTCCGTTTGAGAGAAGAAGCTATGGTTATGTGCTTCACAGAAATAGAGCTCTGCTTCAGAGGCATATATGAAAAGGGAAAAAAGAAAAGGAAGTGTTATTACATGTATGGTTCATACCGGCAGTAACTTTCTGATTCAGAGACGTAGTCTCTGTTTGAGAGGAGAAGTTGCAGTTTAAAAGTGGTTTCTGTATTCCACAGAATTAGAGCTCTGCTTCAGAGACAGATATGTTATAGAAAAGATAATTAAAATGTTAGAATATGTATGGTTTGGCAGGCAAAAAAATTTCTGATTAAGAGACTTCATCTTTGTTTAAGAGGAGAAGCTATGATTCAGATGGGTGTTTCTGTCTTGCACAGAAAGAGAGCTCTGCTTCAGAGACAGATGTATTATAAAAATATAATCAAAATGTTATTACATGAACGGTTATGCAGGCAGTAAAGTTCTTATTCAGAGGCAAAGTTAATGTTTGAGATGAGAAGCTGTGGTTAGATGTGATTTTCTACTTCATAGTAGAGCTCTGCTTCAGAGACTAATATATTATAGAGAGATAAGAAAATAACATTACGCATGATTTTGCAGATAAAAAATTTCTGATTTAGAAAAAAAGTCAGTTTGAAATTTGACGATTTGAGTATACATGCTTTAGAGATAAAATCAAATTGTTTAAAACGATAGGTGATGTAATGTTCTGTGGTAGTGTTTTAGAGCGATCAGCATTTTGAAAGTGCATTTCCGTGTAAGTTTATCTTAATGAGCAAATGGTAAGCTTATTGTTTTTGGAAATCATTTTAAAGCTAATACTTGTTGAAGCCTGAACATGTTTTGATATACATAGATCATATACTTTTATATTTGTCATTACAATAAACATATTAAGTCTCTATTGGAGAATGAAAAGATGTAAAAGTCAGAAATACTTGCTTTAGAGATGAAATGAAATTGTTTAGAAATAATAGGTAATAAAGTTCTGTGAAGATATCGCTTTAGAATGACTAGGCTTATTAGCATTTTGAAATGGCACAACGCTGTTTTAAGCCAATACTTGTCGAAGCCTGAACATGATTTGTTATTTATTTCATATATAATTTTGCTACTACGTTTTTTGTCGCTACAATTAACAAATTTGATAAAGTCTCTATTGGAGTATGAAAAGATGTGCAAGTCAGAAAAATACTGTAATAGCTATTGAAGAGTTTAATGGTTACATAAACTTAATCTGATCCTAAAAGCATGTTACACGTGACAGATTTCATGAATAACAAGATATAAATTGCAAGTAATACTTCAAACTTGGTAAGAGTACAGTTACGAAAGAGGTTTACCGTTAGAAATATGAAAGAAATAACGGCTTTAGTCCAATCAATTGAATAGAGCAGCAAACGTGACAAACTATGTCACTTTACTCTAACCTGTGTTTACTGTACACGTATAACTTTTAAAAAGTTTTCTAGTTGTGTCCAAAAATGTGTTACAAACCGATTTAAGAACCCAATAATCATGTTACAATTATTATATTGATCTTTGTTAATGGATTCTCGTTCTTCAGTTTTCAGGATTTTATATGGCAGTTTATAGTTACTGTATTGTTTGGGCTCATGAAAGAGAAAGATGATATGAACCAACAACTTTGGTGGAGCAGACAATGCAAAGAAAGTGGAGCAAGCATATACATTTCAAAAGATTTGAGTGCAGTTAATTTAAACATTTCATTCAAGCATACAAGTACAAGAGAGATGTCAGAATTAGTTAGATTAAAGACTGGTAACTATATCTACTTTATTTCACAGGCTAATTTACACTTTGGTGAACTTATAATTAGCATTAAAGTAGTTTTAAAGATAGATGAGAACTATTGTAAACAAACACTGGCGAGTTAACCTTGATTTTGGGCGTGCAGGTAGTCTCTATATTTTACAGTTATATTGAAACTACCACAGCTAACTGCATATGCGCGTAGCAGTGAACAGTCATGCTTTACCTGTTCATAAGAAAAATAGAATTGCCTCATTATGTGCATCTTTGAAACTACTGTAGGAATTATATATGATTTGAGGCTTAACAAATAACTATGAAAATACATAGTAAAACTGAACAGTTTAAACTGTGTATTCAGTAGTTTTAACAAACACAGAAAGATTACTTGTGCAGTCAAATATCTTAAATAGTAAGTGAGTAAGATCTGTATTTGTCAGCATTAAAGAACTCACCAAAAGTTACAATTATTCTTTATCAAAAAGTATCATTTCTAAAAGGAAAGTTGATCACATATCTAACGCTAGATGAAGATATAGTTTTGCTTTTAGAGGTTCTAGTCCATTAAAATTTTAAGCTTTTTCGTCACGAGAAGTTCATCAGCATCGAACACATATCTGTGGTTTTGTACCTGACCAGCTAGCAACCAAGCACAGAATGAGTAAGGGGGTTTAGAAAAATGACAATTTAACCAAAAACCAAGTCAAAACCAATTTTTTCTTTAGCTGTATTTAGCCATTTAGTATATATACTTAAACGCAAAAGTTTCGCAACTCTTACTAAAATGATATTTCCTTCTTTCTGAGCCAAATGTTTTACTCCATTATGTTGTGATTAACAAGTCCAATAATTTGCCGTCCAAACAACATGAAAATCAGACCAGTGAGACTTATGACTGCCGATCTTCAACAAGAAATGAAAGGCAACCCAAATTTGAAAATTCACAGAGTTACAATACCTTACATTTTATCGAGTTACAGTGTTTCACCACCTTACATTTTTTTCGGAAAAGGTGTTTAACCGTTATCTGTTTTCAAAAAACAGAAGGGCAGACAAATCAAAGCAGGTTATTTTATGCATTTGGTAACGTTCGTTACGTCAACGCAAAGCCTTCAATGTTTGACGTAATTGACTGTATTAGCACAACTGAATATCAATAATCGAGTTTTTAATGTCACAAGTGAAAGCCTTCAACACATTGCATAGAAGACAGAAGTATCGCGCGACATAACGGAATAAAATGAACAATTTTGATAAATTGGTTGACGTTAACAAAGAAACGCAGCAACTTTGAGCGTTGATAAACGTTAATTGTTAAACCTTAAAATGTTTTCCGTCAGATACGATGTCTGGCTATCACATTGCACCGTTTGTTTACTAATCGAGATAACAATCTTTATACTAGGCGTAAATTGTTGAAAAACAATGACGTCATTATAACGTCAGAATGAAGAGTACGATCAAAACCGATTAATGGTAAATCATTTCACATTGTGCAGGAGCATAAAATATGATTATATAAATATTCTAACTTTGACCATACTGAAGAAAACACAGATATTAAACGGTTGCAAAACTTTTGCGTTTAAGTATATATGTATCACTGCTTTAATCCCCCGTTCTTTTTTAGTCGAATAAAGAGAAAGCGCTCAGGTCTATGCTTGCCGTCACACACGTATATGTTGTTAAGTTTGATATCTTATCCTTTAAGATATTGTACAAAGTAATATAGACGGTTATGATGTACACGTAAGACGCTGAATACTGATGTTGAGGCATATGCATGTACATCATAACAGTTGATAATTCGAGGTTGTATATCTGGTTTCCCAATATTAAGAAGTCTAGGTAATAAATAATTTATGTTTCGTCTGAATAAAATGAAAGAGAACATAAATATATTTATTAACCGATGCGATATTTATTTCAATTCTTCAAGTATTGAGGAAAGGTGGCATTTATAGAGAATATACTTGTTTTCTGTAATACGTTGTATTAGAACTAATACGGTATATAAGAACTCACTTGTTCGTCACGAGAAATTCATGGAATTTCCTTAGTTAAGCTAATCACGAGTCAAGAACCTCGTGATTGAGGTGAAATAATTGTTCAGCAAGGGTATAAATTATCGTTTATAATTTTGTATGGTCATTCGAGGCTAGACAGACCAAATGAGAAATTCTGTTGGGTTTAGGTGCGATTACCCACCCACCCACCCTCATAAATGATCGAAAAATGGTTGGTTATATAGGTTTGAAAGATATATTGCAAAACGGCTTAAAATGATCCAAGAATTTTTGTCTTTTATATGATATTTGATTGGTTATCAGTTTCTTTCAGATAGGCTGTAAAATTGAGAGATTGGTTTTAAAGATGAGTTGATGCACAGTCTATGTTGTGTTTCGAACCTTGAACTACATCGATGTAGCCTAAGCAAGGAACTACATTTGGAAGGCGGGATGCTGGCTGGCTGTAAATTTATTGTTATGAAATTTTGTCTTATGAATAAAGAGAAAGCGCTCAGGCCTGTGCTTGCCGTCACACACGTATATGTTGTTTAGTTTGATATCTTATCCTTTAAGATATTGTACAAAGAAATATAGACGGTTATGATGTACACGTAAGACGCTGAATACTGATGTTGAGGCATATAGGCATGTACATCATAACAGTTGATAATTCGAGGTAGTATATCTGGTTTCCGAATATTAAGAAGTCTGGGTAATAAATAATTTATGTTTCGTCTGAATAAAATGAAAGAGAACATAATACAATCACTTCTCTGAAAACTTAAACCAAAATTTGTCCTGATGGTTTCATGGTATTAAAATAATGTCTATGGTATTTGGATTTAATCTAGATGACAAATCATAGAAATAAACAAAACTATAGATTGAGGACATGGAAATTTAGAGACAGGTACCAGCTCAAAGGTGGAGTACGTCAGGGTTGCTTGCTAAGCCTCATTTTTAACTATCTAATTCGATAAAATACATTTTCATAGTTCGTATATAATGAGTTATTAATAAGCAAAGTTTGAAGAAAATCCATGCGTGGGCACAGATGAAAATACCCCTTTTGATTAAATAAAAAACAAAAACACCAAAAAAAACATAATAAAAAAACTCAAAACGGTTGAAAAATTGTAAAGATTCATTCAAGGTTTGCTTTGAAAATGTAAATATGACAGCATAACAAAGATAAAAATTAAACATGAATAACAAAAATGACCCACACAAGAAATACAACCTTGAAGCGGTAAGCGTCATAGAGTGTGAGGTCCAATCCATATCTGAGCAATTAAAGTAGAAAGCAATATTGTCAACCGTCATTGGGTTGACCACCAAGCATGCAGTCTGTTGCAATATATTAACGTTACAACCAATCCTTTTATAATGAGAACTAACTTTACAGAACTCAAGTATCAAAACCAACATAACTTTTCATTCTGATGAATTTTCGAAAACATAATGATACAATAAACATGGGGTAGTCCATTTTTTGTGTAAGGGGTCACAGGTTTGATATACTAAATTATAATGGATTAATGTCCCTAATGGTGCATGTTGTCTTAGCAAATACCAGACCTGTCATGTTTAATGTAACAGATGTGATTGTTTTTGTGGTTGCATATAAAAACATACAAATTTTGCTTTTTCATAAGTAACCAATGTGCCTCAGGCATGGATAGGGAGAGCAGTGGTTCAGTGGTACAGTGCTTGACTCGAGGCCGAGGGGCCGCAGCTTTGAGCCTCACCGGCGTCACTGTGTTGTGTTCTTGAGCAAGAAAGTTAATCCTAGCTTAGTACTGGTTCAACCCAGGAAGACCCGTCCCTTTATAACTGAAAGATTGTTGATGGGATGTAAAGAATCAAATCAAACAAAAACAAACAAAAGCCTCAGGTATGGCCAAATAGACAAAATAACAATTTAAAGCAATTTATCAATTTCCAAAACTCATATATTATATATAATAAATTCAATAAAACATAAGCACTCATATAAGATTCTCTATACACGTCATATGATAAAAATATTTAAGTTTTGTGCTCCTGTTTTATTGAATTTGTCCAACTCATTGAGAAAAAAGTGATACATGCTCAGCAAGCCTCGCATTTTATCACATTTCCGTTTCTGCAACTCGTTTAAAAAATCAATAAGACATGAGCACTCCTGTTAGATACACCATATAAAACATAATCATTGGCGAGAAAACAACATTTTAAAGTCTTATTTCAGATTTTGTACATTGCAAACAAACATATTTTGTAGTATCAGCAAGTAGTTTTCACTAGTTCAATTTAGATGTAAAATACAAGAGCAAGGCAATCAACAGTTATATCAAAACATGTAGTTCGTTGTCCTTTGCTAGCCAAAATGTAGTCAGTCAGAATTATATGTTTATATCTGTTTCTCTGCTTGATGGTCGTTCCTCTATTTTGATCCCCATCGCAGAACAAATTGTAACGTCATCACCTTCACACGACGTCTTAACTGTTTTGAAATCTGAACCAGTCCTTGAAGCATGGTTTAGACTCTCTTGTAGCTTTCCTCGAACACATGTCATACGATGGGGAGGATCCATCATTCCTGGTCCAAACATTTTTAGAGATGCTAATTCGACTTCCTTATAGCCATGCGATTTTCTTGCTAATTTTGACTCATTTGAATTGGTACTTTTATCAATACCAAACTCTTCAGCTGGAGCCACAACGAATGGAGTGGAGGAAACCGTTGAGGAACTGTTGGATTTTTGAGGTTGGATAAGCCTTAACTTCTTTTGTAAAGTTCTACAACAAATTAAAAAAATAATTTGAAACTCTAAAAATGCATTACCACTTTAACTAGCAATACAATATACTATCAGATTATAAACACATGATATATATTTTTTCAATAAACGTAAGGATGTAAACATGTGTACACATGGCAATATGGGTATTGATTGCCATAAACTCACTCCAAATTGTGCAGTTTTTCCCATTCGCTTAAGCAGTATGTGGTGCATAAATGTTTTGCCTCATCTTTGATTTGAGACATTCATTTTATTTTGCTGCAAATAATAAATAGTATCTCGTTCTTCAGTAGACGCGGATTCCAAAAGCTCTTACTTCTATAAAAAATACCAGTCCAAACAAAATTGACCATTATGTCAAGGAGACCGATACTTCTGGCTATATTGTTGTATAAAAAATTAATACATCTCTCACATATTACTTTACATCCAAACATACAGTTTTTTAGTACTCAGTAGTGGGCTTATCAGTCATTTTGGGTTACTTCCTTGATTGATTCCGCTTCCATCACTGTAACACGCTGGGTGAATTTTAGAGAAAACATTTACATAAACATGAACTACAGTTACATGACAACAATGTATGAAAGCATTTTCGTCAAGATGTACATATATCTGGTATTTGTTTTCCTCAATTTTGCTTAAACGTTTTTTCAGGGTCAAAAGCAAACATTGTAAAATTAATACCAGAAATATTTTCATTTGGACCAAAATACTGTCATACTTTTGTAGTTGGATAACTGTAGGTTTTGTTCATGCTAACATTTTATATCTAAAATTTACTGAGCATGCCACAATGATTCAAATGGAATCACTAAAAAATGACTAGATAATCATGCTGGTGAGCGCTCAAACGCTGCTAATTTGGGAGTAAATAAAGCTATTTGTGATGTATAAAATATTCATGCAATAACATAGTCAGAAGTGTAAGTCTCCTTGACAAAATGGCCATTCTTTGTTTGTACAGGTAAATTGTCATACAAGTAAGAGCTTTTGAAATAGGTGCCCCCTTAAGTGTAGTGTTTGAACATGTTTGTTTTGTTTGATTTGATTCTTTACGTCCACTCAACAATCTTTCAGTTATGCGGGACGTGTCTTCCTGGGTTGAACCAGTACTAAGCTAGGATAAATGTGTCTTGCTCAAGGACCACAACGCAGTGACGCCGGTGAGGCTCGAACCCACGGCCCTTCGGTCTCGAGTCAAGCACTCTACCACTGAGCCACTGCGCTCCCTGTGTTTGAACATGTAAGAAGCGATTTGTTATGTTACGTCATTTATTGATAAACGCAATTTTTAATGTCTTAGAGCTTTGTGTTGAATTGCTTTAAGAAACCAGACATCCAACTCTGTGTTTGTAGATAGAGATTAAAGTATGGGTGGTCATATCATTATGTTATAAATCAAGTCATTTCATATTGGCTCAGTTACAGGTCCAAGGTAAGCTGTATTTGTCCGAGCCTATACAAAATCAATTGAATAATGACATTTGTATTAATTAACTTTCAACTGACAGAAACTAGGGGAGATAATGGTTTGGGGCCAAATGTCCTGGATTCAGAAAAACGGAATGTCCCTCCACTTCTTGTATTACAGCTCGGTTTCCTCAGCAGACAGAAGCTCGTATCGGGCTTAGGTCATCCGCCAGCCAGAACATGCATCCTATCTTTGCCATTTCTTGCATTTCTGTCTGACATTTTGCCCTTCGAAAACATGTTAGTGTGCCCACAATCTAACCGCCAGAGGCGGACTTTATTTACTGCGTTGAAATGTCCCCAACCCAAAACACAATTTATACTGTTACCAAAATCTAAAAAACTTCATCTATCAGCATAACAAACCTCAAAGAGCGATCTCACGTGACTGATGTGACTGTGATTTTGAACAATCAGTTGCATGGATATCTGCATTGAACCAATTTGAAATTCATATTGTCCAAGGTGAAACCCATATTATCTAAGGTGAAATATATATTGTTCAAGGTAAACCATATAGGTCCAAGGTAAGCTGTATAGATCCAAGTGAGTCAAATATAAAATGGATGAAAGTAGAAACATTACCGGTATTACACTGCCACCGGCCGTATTTCTCTATATACGTGTTATAAATTGAGTAGTTAATTAATAAATGGATTGTACACACCTGTATTGAAACATTTTGTGGCCACTATACTAGGGTGGTACAAGATGGTATACACAATATCGTTTACAATGTAAGGGAAACTACTATATGCACAAAGGCAAAGTACTCAAATATGGGTTCTGTTCCTTTGAATATTACAAAGTGACAGCAGTGAATTTATTTCTTATGTATTCCCATTCACTCCACTTGAAGGCACTATTCTGTTTAGCCAAGGACGCTGATTTCATAAAAGTAAACCTTCCCACTTCCCCATTCATCACCATTGCTCCGCCCTTTGCATTCGATCTAGTTAGCCAACCCAACAACAGAAGGACCACCCTTGAATTGGTGGTAGCAACTAAGAGAGCCTGGACGGGGGGTTCTGAAAATCGCTTATCATTAAATATGGCCACTTAATCGCTTACAATAAAATATTTGCCTAAGTAATAAAACACCTCCTAATCAGAAAATTAAATTTAGGTATACATAGGCAGTATTCATGTTTTAGACTGTCGCTAAACGCTATTTTGGGGAGCTACAATGTAAGGAAGAAGGCAAAAATCAGGAATCGATATGAAAATATGAAATTGACAAATGTCCTTAAACAATACACCCAACAAGGGTCCAGCTGCTATGCATTTGATAAGGAACTTTTAAGATTTGCATTAATATAATTATACTTTATATGCAAAAGGGCCTATAGATATTTTTTCAAATATGATTAAAATTGCCATTTATGGCCACCTGTAATTTGTTAAACTTCATAAAACCATTCAACACAAAATTGTCTGACATTGAAAAGGCATATTTATAGTAAATGACACAACTTAGCAAAACATTTATTATGGGCCTCGACCTGACAAAACCTGGCTTCGGGGTTTCTGACAAAGTGAGTTTCAAACCAGACTCCTCAGCTATAGAGACAAGCTAGATTATTGAAATTTCACCTGTAGCAAGTTTACATATGGTACTTTTCAAAAAACGAATAACAAAGGCGCTGATCAGACTGCGCGGGTGCGCAGGCTGGTCTGTGTCTTTGATGTTCGCAAACCCCAAAGACGGGGTTTCTCGCGTTGAGGCCCTTATGTTGAACATAATACAAAAGAACAAGATATTGTTTGCTAGTATGCAGCAAAACATAACTGATGTCTTAAATAAAAAATAAGGCAAACAATTAATGCACTACACCAAGAAAATAATAATGCATCCATTAGCCCTTTTATTCGTTGCCTCCATGGTGTTTCCCTGGCGGGCCGATGATGTCCCATTTATAACGGTGACAAAACTTTCTAGATT
This sequence comes from Loripinus fragilis, assembly GCA_964019695.1. Lineage (NCBI taxonomy): Eukaryota > Metazoa > Mollusca > Bivalvia > Lucinida > Lucinidae > Loripinus > Loripinus fragilis. Next base: position 70,261,184 of record OZ026521.1, read on the forward strand.
TATAGCTCTGACAAAACTTTCTAGATCCACGCATGGGGTGTGTTTCCTTATTATTCTAATTCAAAGAATATGTCGGGCGACAGAGTGTGTTGAATGTGAAATAACACATATGTCAAAGAAACGTACACAATCGTGACTACCTTAACTCGGAAGATTGTTCCTTGCGTTTTTTAGAGAAAATTCGTGACCAAAAAGATTGAAATCTGGTCCCAAACTCAGCAAAGAAAGCATTTAAAACACACAAAAAGGCGGTCAATATTCTTTTTTCTCCGGGGAGGTCTCACAAACGCTACCAACGAGAGGGGGTCTCTTGTGCTCTCCCAAGTCTTGATCTTTCGGCATTCGATAATCTCATTTGCCGGACCACTTTCAAATACGCGGCAACAACCCTGGTTTGAACAGGAAAAGTCACTCCCTGTACCAGTGTACAGATCAAAGAATTAAGACATGAACTCATCCTGATGAGGCAGTAAAAGTATACAGAGATCTAGATACATTTGTCAAGCAGTTTGGATCCAGACCATGCCCAATGTTTTGTCGGACCTGATCTGGGTCCAAACTGATTGCGTGAATGTTATCAGTAGACGAACGGTTGCGCGTAAGCTAAATGCATCATATGCAGATAACAAAAATAGGATAATTAACCCCCTTGCATACAAGTATGACTGCTACATTGTCAAGCCAGACGTTGGTCCAAACTGTTGCAAAAGGATATCAGCAGATGGCAAAATGTGGCTGGCAGGTAGAAAGTTGAAATGATCTGGTCGCGCGAAAACCTGACTTGCTACATGCAGATAACAAAGGTGCAAAACAGCCTCCGTTGCCGCGCAGTCTGATCAGCGCCTTTATATAAAGAACTGTACATCTACTTTAAACGAGTAAAATCTCGTTATTCTAGCTGTTCTTTGCAGCTGAACAGACACTTTGTGGGACAATAGCACATTTATTCGTTGAATTTGCTAATTGTTAAAATGCGTCATTACGCTATTTTTCTCGCAAAATTCGCTAGGCATAATAATTACGTACAAATTCGCTAATCAATAGCAACCCTCATACCACCATTCGATAGATCTATAATTATCTTTAAATATTTGAACTTGCCAATAATGTTAATTTTAGAGCCATAATTCTCTAATCAGTAAAGCCCATTGACGCCTTCATCGATTGGTTTTAAAATCTTAGCTACTTGTATAGCTATTGCACCATAGATTTCAACACCATGAATATATCCTGTCATAGTAACCTTAAGAAAACTACCAGTTTTAAAGGAAGCATACAGATACTTTAATGGAGATATTGTGGCCAGTCTAAAACTACTTACCAGCAGTATTGCGGTCATTATTCCAAAAGGGGGTCTGCCTCTATTTTCCCTGACAAATCAAGAAACCCAGTTCACTTGGCTAAAACAAGGATGCAAAGGGCAAGGGCCTTTACTAACGTGTAAACACCAAGTAAAAAAACCCATTAAATGCATATGCAATATTGATTTTATTCATTATTTTACAGTGGTCTGACGGGAGATATTGTCATAATTAAAATGATAGAGTCGACGCTTTTAAGTCGCTTTTCAAAGCAGAGATGGTCGTAATGCATTATTTTGCTGATAGACTGCAAGCAGGACCATTGGCAAGAACGTATATGCTTGGATATGAGCAAATGATGCGCAAAAAGAGTATTAAATCACGAAAATATAGAGGTCACTCACCTTCAAAACGCCAAAATATATTGATTTTTCATCAAAATCCTTTGCAACATCCGATAAGCTCACTGTCCGCAAGTCACGTGATTATCTACTGTGATAATATGATGTATTAGTAGCATGACTGGCTAATTACTTCTCACATGGTTGTATTAATTTTGAATCTGTAAACTGCAGATTACTTTTTAACAGTATACAACATTTCATATTTATAAATACAAAGCCATGAGTAAAATGTCTATTATATTTTTAATTAGGATTTGGAGTTATTATCAGGAACACTTCTGTGAATACACTGAAGGTATAGAAATAGGGAAGATTCATTCAAAATTAAAGGTAGATCACTATGAATGAGTCAACCAATAATAGAATGTACCAGTAGAATATCAGATGACAAGTGCATCAACATACCTTTTCCTACGATAGATAAACACTGTAATGACAAAAATTGCTGCTACGCCAAATGTGCATCCCAGGGCAAGGGCTGTCACTGAAAATTTGAACAAAATGATGGCCATTGTAAAAACAATTATCTTCAATATTTAAATCAGTCTCAAGATTTTGGTACCAACATAAATCAATTAGGTGACCTGTGAGTTTTGAAACAAACATATGGATCTGCACAATATCACCAGAACCTTCACTGTTCACATGTACATTGAAGTAACGAAGAAGAATGCTCAGAATAAAATTAAGGTAGCTAGCCCAGCTAAATAGCTTGCGGTGCCACGGGGTTGTCTGCGGTTTGTGATTGTGGTATTTCCTGATCATACTCACTATTTTGTGTAAGTGTAAAAATAGTACCTTTACAATTAAGCCAATAGTACTAAAATCGCCAGATGGCACATTTATTTATCAAGCTGTTATAATTATTAAATAGCTATAATACCTTAAATGTACAACACAATATAAAATATGTTAAGATACTTTCAGATGAATCAAAAATGTAAACCTATTTGCATTGGACATACCTATATTTTCTTTTATTAGCATTTGCGACCTTTCTATCACAGGCACCACTTGCATGGACGGATTCAGAGGGACTGACAGGGACCCCCACCCTAAAAATCACAAGTTGCTATATGTTTTCTTAGAAATACTGATACGGACCCCTTCCAGAATCAATTAGGCCTTTCAGGCCTCTGGAAATACTGCAATGACTAATTAATATGTTTTGACTGGATCCTCCACCTGATAGAATTTTCTGGATCTGCGCATGTGTTGTTAATGTACTATGTCAATACCCTTTCCACTGTTATAGCGTTTTCAGGTTAATTTGAAGCAAAAACAATTTTTGAAGGACCCTAACTCAAGGAGGACAACAATGTCTTATATTATTTGATGCCACATAGTAGGGCTAAAATATCGACTAGGTATGGAGACATACTTTGCTGACCAATATTTATACATGAAGGATGCTAGTTAGATGTTTCCAAAGCTTGCAAAAAGTGTAAAATTTTCATCTTTAAAAATCCCTTTACTTAGCGCAATCAAATCAAAAGTTATTGAGCCTTTTGTAAATGGCTAAATGCGAAGGGGAAAAAGACGGTACAATTTACACCAAACCAAACAAAATGGACAATTGAGTCTAAAAGCTGTACACTGTATTATTTACAAATGGGTCTTTGCTTTGTATTTACCTAATTCAAAATCGATTTGTCTTATACAAACTGCAGTGATTATTTTGCATTAATCACAAAGTCCTTTTCATAATCATTATCAGACTCCTCAGAATTGGACAGGGGATTCAGAGGACTGTCAATCAACACCTTTGGCATGCAGTCTCTACCGAACCAAAGGGGCATCATATTGTTATCACTATCTGTCACCAATCCATGTTCATTTGTCGGATGTGAAACTTCCACTATGGGAGTATCTGTCCTGCTCCAAATAGCCATGATGCACATGCAATTTTAGAGAGTCGTGGTACATATAATACAAATTGACTATATTCAAACAAAAAAACCTCAGAGAGTCTTAATGATGGATTGCCTATAAAAATGGACAAACAAAATTAAAAAAAAATATATACTTTCAAAGGCGAGGGTTCAGCCTTTGAAATATCTGCAAAAGGGCTTTTAACATTGGGCAAGTTCTGATTATAAAATATGGGTTGAACACTCTGTTTTTGCTATTGGAATTATAGGAAACAGACAAAGTTTTGTCCTTTCCCCCTCCATAACCAAACTGATCCTTTTGCAAACAGCTGTAGTTTTACATTACACATACCATATAAAAATCACTTGCTTGGTCAAGTGAGTAAAGCTGTCAAAATGCTCAAAAACAAATTATTATTCAAGCACATTAGTCACTATTTTTGTACCAACATGTAGCCTTATATCCATTTACAATGGCATGTATACAGTATGTAGTTATGATACACCTCAGTGAAGGGGTCAGACTATTGATGAGATGGTAGGGGCCCCATGCTTTGGCTATTTGTAGGGCCCACCAGGGTTTACTTGTTGAATTTCTTTTGCTCCGGTATTCAGTTTTAATTACTGTTGATACCTTATCTTTGCTTCATCTCCTTGTTATATCTTGATTTATATGTTCTGGGAGATGATGCATGGATAATTAAGGGGTCTTTCGTGCAAACCGAATTCCTATGCGTCTTGATCCTCATCTGTATTAAGGATGAGGTTTGCGCCGTTTAACTGGTTTAAGCCCTCCAGTAAAATATTTTACTGACCGTTCCAAGGCGGTACTTCTTTTGTGGATCTTTTATGTTTTTTCTGTCTTGTGTTTGCTATGCATTTGTGAGCGTCTGTTTACATGTGCATTGTGGTCACCTGCTTGGAAAGGGCTGACCTCTTGGCTCTCGTTTGTGGTGTCCAACTGTGAGTTTGTCACTTTCCCATTGGTATCTTGGGTCAGATGTGGTACTTGATTGTATCGATTACTGATCTTTGCACCCTTACTTACTTTTATTATATTGAAGTGGCCCTTCTGATATGCATTTTACAGTGAGCTACTAGGTCTAAAATTCAAATACTGGCACATTGTACAAAATAAAAAAAAAACTCCCTCCAGTTGTGAAGGACAAATCAATTTTCTGTTTGGTAAACGCAAAGTATAGTCCCACTCGAAAATCAAACATTGTACCTATTCTGAAGAGCTTTTTTGAACTCAGTCTCATCATGTCTATGTTGTTGAATTTGATGTAAAATGCAACGTATATTGCACCTTAGGGACCAAATAATCCTTCCTAAGTGTATGCTGCTATATATGATGATTCTGAAGATAACCAAGTAATCATCATCAATGTAGATGCAAATTGGAGTATAGTTACATGTATGTTTATTTACAGGAAAATGTGTCTACTTATCAAAATGGGTGGGGTAAATTTGTATACAGTCTTTCAATTATTATGATGATGATGACTTTGTGATAAATGAAATACTCTATGAATAAATTAATGTTTACAGTAAATATATTCCCAAATCTAATAATGACTGAAACATGTAACTATAAATTGTATTGTAACAATCATGGAAACTTTTTTAAGATTAACAAAAATATGCAAAATTTGTATTTCAAAATCGCCGCCATATTAGATATAGTATGTCAAGACCTTATATTTGGCTTTATATATAAAAATGGAGTTGAAGATCTTAAATATACTGGTCCGCTCATAAAAGTAAGCATAACATACGGTAGAAAGTAAGTAAAGAGGCAAAGATCAGGAATCGATATAAAAGCAAGTACCACACCTAATGAAGGACAGAAAGTGATAAAACACAACAAAACACTATACACAAGAAAGCCAAGAGGTAAGCCTTTTCCCAGCAGGGGACCAGAGGGCTGCATTGAACAGACAAGAAAGCTTGACAAACACACATCACAAATATCAAAAATGATCCACAAAAGAAGCACCGCCTCAGAAAGGTCAATAAAATATTTTTACTGGAGGGCTTAAACTAGTTTCGCAGCGCCAACCTCATCCTTGGTTCAGATGTGGATCAAGACACATAGATGTTTGATTTGCATGTTATATCCCTAACTTATCAATAAATTATCTCCTGGTAGGCTGATATTACACTATATAGGCATTTTGTCTTTTTTCATGGTGGCCCTCTTGAATCCATCCAAAATGGCGGTTAGGACCCAATATATTGAGTGTTAACATCTTGATTCGTAATTAGGGATGTCTAATGAACCATAGTATACCAATCCTAGAGAGCCTTTAAGGGGTAGCATGTTGACTCCGTCAGGCCCATGGACTATTATGGGTGCTGCAACTCATTTTATATTAATTGATGAATGTTACATTTACTTACTTTCTATACCACTTGGTTCTACATATCGATGAACTGAAAAACAAATCAACATATTTATGATCAGCATACTTTTTCCTTTTGCAGATAGTACTACATCTTTTGTAAATGCCTGCACTAAACTTTCTTTCCTCTTAATGTTAAGTTTTTCTGAGGACAGATCTCGTATTCGCATCGAACACTCATATGTAGTACTTGTTTTTAATAACACATTATGTGTTACTTAGTAAGATATTAAACATTTGTATTTGAAACAAACTAAATGGTACATTCAAGTTCAAAGCAAAATTATTCACCTTACCGTATTGAAGGAAAACAATACATAAATTATGCACCATTTAGAACTACATGTAACACACGTGGTTGCCCCAGTCAGTATGTGTCAATATATAAGCAAAATAATATTAAAATCCATATAAGTACAGAAGATCGCTAAGCTCGATCTGAGATAAAGGGGTTGCTCGTTCAAGCTCAACAGAAACACTGTGATGTCTCCTTTAACAAAACACATTATTCTTACTGCTAAGTATTGTCTGTTTTGTAACCAGGAAAAGCCCCAACATGTCTGTGTTAGGACAGTGTGTTGACTGTTGTGCACCACCCTTAGGTTTAACATGTAAATTTTAATACTGGTAAGTATGTTATACATTTTTTTTATTTATGTTTGGATTGAATAAACATATACTCAATGCTCCAAAAAAGTTAAGCGTGTTTTAATTTTGAGTCTGAATGCCAAGGGTTTTATGTAATACATGTTTTGTCAGGAATTGAATAGTAAAGTTGAGAAAACTTTTTGTGATTTATAATTAATTATCTGCTAAATTAGTGGAAAGAATCATGCCAGAGTTTTATCAAGAATATCAACAAGAAATCTGGCAAGAGTTTTACAAGAACATCAACACTTTCTGACAAAATAAGTGATATAATATTGCCAGGATTATTGACAAAAAACATATTGCTACTGATATTTCACCTAAAATTACACCAACAGGTCAGCTGTAGTACTGCAGTGATTATATAATCAGAAAAGTATGTGCTTAAAAGCCTGATTTATTTTCCAGGAATGTTTTTGAAAGTGTTCGCACATGTATGGAAATCAATTCATATTTTTTTTATTATAGAGCACAATTCCTTTCCATTTAACGTAATTTAAGGATCAAAACTATTTTTAAAATGAACATTAAAAAGGTAATTGTTGCAAAGTATATCTTACATAATAATAATACATATATAAAATTATTTATTAATACATCAAATACTTATTAAGATATAGTGCAAAATAAATTGTTACTTTCAATAAAATAAAATACATGCATATGTTGTAGCTAGATTAATCCATTTAAAAAAATGATTGTGCTTAAAAGCAGATAGGACAGACAAACTGATGGATGGCTAGTTGGACAACAGCAAGTACCTACTATAAATAATATGGGCATAAAAGGACACAGAATATGATCATTATGACGTGAGAATGAACTAATCAGGTATTGAAAACATTAAATCATGAAGAAAGTAAATAAGGGTGCAAAGATCAGGAATTGATACGATCAAGTACCACACCTGACCCTGGATACCAATGGGAAAGTGACAAACTGACAGTTAGACACCAAAAACGAGAGCCTAGAGGCCAGCCCAGCAGGTGACCACAAGACACAAATAAACAGAAAAGGCAAACAAACACAGACTGAAAAACATAAATGATCCATAAAAGAAGTACTGCCTTGGAACGGTCAGTAAAAATATTTTACTGGAGGGCTTAGACCAGTTTCACGGCTCAAAACTTACCCTTAATTCCGATGTGGATCAAGACACATAGATTTTTGGTTTGCATGAAAGACCCTAACTTATCAATGCATCAGTTCCTTGAACATATAAATCAAGATATAACAGGAGATAAAGCAAAGGTAAGGACTCAACAGTAAATAAAACTGAATATCGGAGCAAAAGAAATTCAACAGGTAAACCCTGGTGGGCCTGACAACAGCCAAAGTATCAGACTCCTACCAGCTCATCAATATATAAGACTTTAAGTCAAAACCGTCATTGAAAGTCATCTTTATAGCTCTTTTCAGAAGGCTAGTAAAACGCTCTTTAATATTGTTTTAAAAGTTATAGGACTTTTACTGTGGCGTTTGTTGTTGCATTTTGGAGCTTCAATGGTCAAGGTTAATACTTATGTATGCCAATGCAAATTAACCAATACATTTCAGCAGAAGAACTAAGCAAAATAATGTTTGAATTTTTATTCTTTTCTGGCAGAGAAACAGAGTTGAAATATTGAACAACTAGGGTAGCATGATTAAGATATTATTCACTGTGAGAACCAGTATTCAGAATTTGCAATAATGAAACATTGCCTAGTAGGAAGCTTATCCTTGATTCCTGTCTTTGAGATAGTAACAAATGTGCCTATCTAAATGCACTGATGTTGATTAAATACCAAAAAATCAGGTTTTGCTAGCAAAAAGACCCCGCTTATACAAACCTGAACAGTCTTCAATAGCACTTGAGCCTATACCAAGCGTAGTCCTGTCTTTTGGACACTCATAGCAAAAGGTTTGTCCCTCTTTATCCTGGTAGAAACCAATTTCACACATCTTGCAATAATCTGTGTGGAGGTATGAGCCTTCTCCACATGGTACTACAATACAGTATAATTGTATTAGGAATCAAACCCCATTATCAAATATTACCAAGCTTAACTTTTTGCCTGACAGCAGCTACCTTTGTCGTCTGCTGCTGATCTTTGCAAACAGTTTGGACCCAGGTCAGGCCAGACGTTGTGTCAAGTCTTATCTGGACCCATACCGTTTGATTCTCTGGTAGTGTTCATGAAATAATTTATTGAAAAAAAAAAATGTTTAAAGAAAGTCAACTGACGATGAAAATCATGAAAAAATACCCGGCATGCAAAAAAGATAATTAATAAGTGAACATTCACACTTTTTTCAAATGCTTTTATCATAGAGGTTACAGTATAGAAGGAATAATTCCTCATTAAATGTTTGTGAACGCTGTTCAATGAACCCTTAATAAATTACTTTTGCTTGCCCCATGGAGTCTGGCCATTTTTCAGGTCAATGAGCTCCACACTAGCGAACTGGAAGCACTATCATCTGCTTACACACTACCAGAGCAGAATTGTAAATCCTTAATAATGGCATGCAAACATAATGTTTCAGAGTAATATTTTAAGCAGTGTGCATATTGATGAGTATATTTTGATACCTGGCCACTGTTTAGTAATCATTTTTAAAATCTAACCCTTAAAACACCAATTTATTACTATAGCAGGCGACATATTTTGAAACAACTTTCTTCATTTGGGTACAAAAAGACAGAACAACATGAAATGAAACGTATTGGCAAACAAAATACTTTTCTTTTTATAGTCATAAAATTCTCCTTTCCATTGATCTGACTGTTGATTGTAATTAAAACAGAATATCCATTATGAATTATATAGCTGACCCAGATAGAAGTTAATGTGTATCTGTTAACTCTCAATTTCTGTAAGATGGCTGCTCCCAGATGTTTAGATAAAGGCAATCAATATTGATGTAATTAACTAAGCAGATGAATAAATTATTTGTGAAAATTAAATCAGTACATACTGAAATATTTATTTTTATTAAAGTAAATCATTTAAAATCATGACCTTACACTTTGACCCAATCAGAAAATATTCTTTATCACATGATGTTGCGCCTTTGAGTGATGCATATTGCTATCTATCAGAATGGATACAACACTAGTGAATTACAGAGTTTGGTAACATTATGAAATAATGTCTATAACAAAGCAGCTTACATAAGGAAAATTTGTATCGTTTTCACGTTACAAATTCGGCTTCTAAATTATATAGGTGCTATTAGATAAATATGATATATACTTAAGGAAACAAGAAACACAACAAGTGGAAATATAATTTTAGAGTGGTTAAATGACGGTATGATGAACTTTTTAAATGTCTAGTTGAGTATTTGTAGCATTTGATGAAATAACAAAACGTCATTTTAACGCTAGAATTTACGCTACACTGTGAAAACATATGAAAACGTAACATGTGACGTGAACTTAAGAATAAAGATCACAAAACCCAGTCTTTTGCATGCTTGGTTACATGGCGTCGACTTGACAATTTGCAAATAAAAAAAACGTCCAATCATAAACGAAAAGCAGTCAAATATAGGGTCAAAACCGGCTACTTGAATGCCAAGATACACAACGGCAAAGAATAAGCGATTTACGTCTCTTAATGCCATCGGGGTTGTGTCGTTGGTGTATACGGGTTATATAGACCTAGAGATATCAGGACATGCATTCTTGGAAAAACAGACTTTTCAGATACCTTCGAAATTATGCTAGCAGGGTGTTTATATATACGTTAGCCAATCAAAGCACGCCGTAATGCAAATAAAAGCACCTGATTACATGCCGAAAGTCAACACTAAACTTGTTATAGCCGTAACCCAAATTCTGTCACTGGACCATTATCTCATTGGAAAACGCATATACATTATGAAAACCATCTAAATGAAGGATAACCGATTTTGATGTCATAATTGATTTTTTTGGCGTCTGAAGATCTGTAGTCATAATGTTCGAAGAAAACATCCTTGTTATGAATAAAACTCAAGCAGAAAAATCTATGCATCTAACGCAATATTCAGAGTTGACTTTAATGACTGTAAGCTGTTTCTGAATCCTGCAGGAAGGTTGTCAGCTGATCGTTTCTGTTATCCGCAATGTATGCCAAGAGTTTTAAAAACAACAAACCAGCTGTTGACAGAAATTTTGCTTTCATTGACAACGTTTCAGCAGTTTACAACGGGGTAAGGCTGGTTACGCGTATGCAAACGTGCATGTGTAAGCACTAAAAATTGACATCACATTGTATGAATGCAATGAATCAAAGTGTTTGTTGCGTTTCTTTTTTCCTTAAGTATATTATTTATGTTTTTGTAGTATTGATTTAATTAATTAAATTGCAAAAAAGCAATAAAATGCTGGACAAGCCTTGCATTTTATCATTTTTCCTCAAATCATTTAATAAATAGAATAGTACATAAGCACTCTTGTAAGATCATATATATATATATATTTAGGAAATTGAAGATTCACTTAAAACAGGTGATGACTGGGAAATGTCATTGTATTAAACTACAGTTTCAAACCTTAGTATTTTAACTGACCCTTCACAGGCGGTGCTTCTTTAGTGGATTTTTTATTGTTTATGTATCGTCTTTGTCTTTGTTATGTTGTCTTGTGTGTTGCTGGAAGCCTTGTAATCACCTGCTGGGAAAGAGCTGGCCTCTTGGCTATCTTCTGTGTTATTTTCTTGTGTTTTTGTCACTTTTCCATATGGTGTCCTAGGTCGGGTATGGTACTTGATTGTATTGTTTCCTGATATTTGTGTTTCTCTTTACTTTAAACATTTTCATGTAACAGATTGGACACAGTTTTGTGATGGACGACGTTCAAAGGGAATAGTTGAACAAAGTATAAATGCAACATTTATTGTTCTAGCACTCTCTACTTTGTTTAATTTGACTGATATGAAGGTTTGTAAATATATCTCAAACGGTTTGTAAATACAAATTTAACATGGTTTTGTGTCAGTTGGGCAGACAGGCAGACAGCCAGGCAGACAGGCACGCATGCATAGAGACACATGTGAAAAGTAATACTATGTCCAAACACTGACAGTGGAGACATATTGACATGGTATGCGTAATAAAATAGAAGTATTATTCCATTGAAGTTTGACTTTAGACAATAGACTGTGTTTTGTTCAAACTTGTTCTTTATATCGAATATGTAATAAATTCGATATCCTACAAAGAAATGTTATTACTTTGTTTGTTTTATTGGTAACTTGCTTTTTCTGATAATACAAGAGGGAATTAAGAAAAAAAAACACACCTAAAACCACATTTAAACTTTAAATGTTTCACATAACAATGTTGCATTTATTTCTAATAAACATAGTTAACAACCCACACTGCTGAAATGAAAATCATAACAAAATAATGAACTGGTATTTTTGATTGAATGTTGGTTAATAATTGATGCACTGAGCGGGTAGTAGCTTGTCGAGTTATTTAATTTACTTACCACAATAAAATAACACCCTCGTCATACCAGGAGGACAAAGAACCTGACCACTAACATCTGTTTGATTTCTATCTAGCTCGTATTCATCACCCTGTATGTTCACAGTAAATTCTCCATTGTCAGCTGCCGCTTGTATTAGCTTAAAAGCGTCTTGCAGGCTGTCCAAGGAGTGTGTCCCATTGCCTTCAAACAAAACCAGAATCAAACACATCAATTATGTAAGATAAATTTGAACAGAATGTTTGAAAACTATAAATGTAACCTTCAATTAAAGTATTTTTGCATACAGGATACAGACATCTGAAATTTAACTGGGGATAAAAATTATTATCTTATCCATGTTATCTTACCCAAGCTATCACCAGAAGACTGTTCATTGGTTGTATTAGAACTCACGGAAATAGTCGGCAATTGACGCCAATGTTCAGTCTAAGTGACGTAATCATGTAATAATGCATCACATTGTATTCAGGGACTTCTGAAAGCTTATTTTAAAATAAACAGTCAATGGTTGGCAAGAAAAAGAATTCACGTTTATTGTTAGAATAGGAGAGAAAAAACCATCCTTTGTGATTATCATTTGTCATCACTCGGCAAGCCTTGTGATGCCAAACAGTGATCCTCTGTCCCACCCTCATCCTCATGCTATATTCTTCTATTCTTATATTACATGTACAGATGAGAAATTTATCCATGATATTTATGCAAAAGTCATTTGATTACCTCAGTTGAAAACCAAATAACTTTTAACACTTTACATTTACATGTGTTATTTTCATTTTTAATAGTTTGTGTTCGTGATGAATGTTGTAGAGAAAAATAGCGCCATTTTCTTTAAAAGTGTCTGCAGTTTGTGACACAAATAGATTTAAATTGACATAGATGAAAATTTTGCAATAAACTAAATTAAGCCAAATTTTCTAAGTCTGTTATTGACAGGTAAATTTCTAAAGGTGTGGCAGAAAGGGATCGTCTCAATAGAATATCCAAAAGTGATTTACATAGTATGTATATAGTATAAATCTGCCGCTTGCAAATTCAGATTTTACAGTACATAAACAGTATCTACTTTGGGCATTATCATTAGCAGGTACAGAAGCTTGGATTTTACATGACTTGCCTATTATTCTCTTATGCACGTGCTCCAAAACGGACGGTTTTGGGATGACCCCATTAGCTTAACGCATAAGCGAATCAGGCGCAATATTCAACATAATTGAACAAGACAACCATTGTTTTACTTTGTGATTAAGGGCGGTACAATGTAACTTTTTGACTGACTTGTTTGACTTAGTTTATTTGCGCTTTGTTTAAATATCTCTAAACGCCCATCTATGCAAAGCATCTTGAATGTTGGAACCGTTTGGTGAAATTGGCGCTATTTTTACTCTACAACTTTCATCGCGAACACAAATAGCTAAAATTGAAAAAGAAAAATTATCCCCGAAAATCAATGTGAAAAACATAAATAATCGAGTTTAGAAATGTGTAAAAATGACAATGGTGCTCCTGCCCACGGACGTAAAGACATGAGTGATGCTATATGTCCCCTCATTTTAAATTTATCGGGCAAAATAAATTTAGCTATCATATGCTGTAAGATTCTAACACATAATCTTCTCATTCCTACCTTCATTTGGCAGTGTTGATAGAGTCAACTGGATGCCAACAGTAGTGTGAGCACGTTTCTGTCTCTTGAGTCCATCACAATGGAGAATGTGAACTCCATCTAGGAAGCATACCTGGCTTCTGATGCAAGGTAGGCTTTTTAATACTGTCATTATGTTGTTGTTTATAACATTTGTTGCAGTTTCTTTAAGGTTCCCTGTACAGTAGAAATCCTTGTATTGTGCATTGTAATGGACAGACAGACGACTTGGCATAGATATAGCTGTAAGATAAAACAACAATTCACCTGAACCTGGCCGTGGAGAATTCATCACCCCGTATGTTCACAGAAAATTCTCCATTGTCAGCTGCCACTTGTATTCATGCCGCAGGTCATACATTGTCTGGTATGGTGTTTTCTTCCATGTAGTAAAAAAAGTGTATACCTATCCAGGTCTTTAGTTAAGAGTGCATAATAAAAATAAAAGTTTCTTATATTTCAACCCAAAACGTATATTTTGGGTACTCAAAAGAACCATCTAAATTGAAAGGTTCTTTAAAGCATCCAAAACATATGACAAAATGTACCTTATGGTTGTGTTAAAAACTCTTGCTAATGTTGCTTCTTAAAAGAACTATCTCTTATGAGATTTCCTGAAAATGTGGAGCAGTTATCCTTAATATTGACGAATATTGACGAATATATGGAGGTTTGAAGCGACATATGTTTGATTTGGCACATGACGTCAAGAAGAACATTAAACCTAATATGATGTCAGTGTGTTGGTCTCCAGTTGCCTGTTGGCTATTTTCTAGTCAGTATAAACATTTAACAAGATAATGTAATTCGCATGCGTTATCTTTTTTAAAATGTAAATGCAAATGAAATTGTATGAATTTATACTTTCTAAGTCGTATTATAGGCAATTAACGTGACCCGCTCTTCATTATGAGCCATTGCAGGTGTTATGGTTTAATTGTTGCCATTGCAACAGACAACATACACAACTTTAAATATAATCAGAAACATTTGCTACTTTGATGTCATCAAGCTATAGAAAAATTTTAAATGGTAATATAAAAGCACGTGAAATTTTGTCATTTTAGCCATTTTTTAAATGTCTCTTACGTAATTATTACTGGAATGCCTTAACTACCCTTTTTATATATAAACTATCATTGGTAAGGAAATGTTCACAATTGTACGCTGAAAATATTTGTTTATCTTAACCTGTGGACAGCCCTTTTTACAGCTTTAAGCAACCAAATTTACATAGGTTAATTTATTTGCCTGTGCTCACAGCGTTCTTCTTTAGAACTGGAAGGTTTTAGGCACCTGCACGCAAAAGCTCTGCTTAAGGTTTTACTGAAAATGAGGGAAGTGAAACTTTTTCTAATGAACAGTCTCGACAAAGGGTTAAGTTCATGATATTTTGAAAAGTACCCCATATGTATAAAGTCGCTCTTCAACCATAAATATGCAGCTATCTGATGACTTTTGCAGATGCCACTGTAACAAACAGTGGCTACTAAAAATAAAAAATAAAAAATAAAAATGTCATTTGGACCAAATTGCCACTTTCAGTGGATATTTTCTGTTACAATTGTGATGGTGAAACGTCAATAAATTTCAAATTCCTACACCTGTAATAAGAGATAATAAGATGTTTAAATGGTATATTACAGCCAATGAGGTGCAGAAATTATGTTGACCACTGATATTTATTGTTTTTATTCATATTTTGTTTTCCGGTTTAAAATTCCATTCTAATTTGATTGTTTAAATTTCTTTTCTGATTTTCTCTTTATATTTTCTTTTCTTGTATAAAAGAAAGAAAATGTCCCTTCCGGGGTATCATGCATCTTGGCAACATATTTCCTGCCTGTTCAGTTGCACAATTTTATTAAATACAGTGGTTTTTAACTCATACCTGTGCATTTCGGAAGGCGATGCAATGGGTTTATTGCAGTCTGATAATTCCACTCATAAAACGTCTCTGGTCCACAGAAATAATATTCGAGTGGTTCAATATCAAAATCAAAGCCATGGTTGCACGATATGGTGCAGTTTAGACTTCCAGTTTCATTAGTACAGGAGAGAGTTCCATTACCAGGCGCTTCTATCGTTAAGCACACTGCAAAAGATAGAAAAAAAAACTTATGAAATGCATGAGTTTAACAAAAACATAAACATGGGGTGAGCCAAACAGAGACTCGAAGGTCCAAATGAGTAACAATCTACCCTGATATTTCTTACACTTGTGCTTAGTGGATAGCTAAAACATCCAACCTAATCGACACAACCAAAACTTACATCAGACCTAGAGAAGTCTAGGCAGATCAGATGTGTGGCGGGGTGCATATGCTGTGTGTTTGTGTTTTTCATACGGAGGCTTATATCATAGCCTAAAGCTTATCACTATAGTTGACGTATATTTAATCCAAAATGGTAAAATGCCTATATTCTAGTTTCAATTGAAATGTTAGGCAATCGTTAATTAAATGAGACGATATATCATATATATTTAAGGATTGACAGTTATTTTTCTGCCTTTCACTGAGGTATAGATTGTCGTTTAAATTAATCTAATTTTAGCATTAAAACCACTTTCAATTCTAATAATTACAACTTCTTTCATTAGTCTTTCTCCTAAGTACTTTTTAATTATGTTTTCCTTAAAATTGTGTTTCCAGTTAAAAACATTTCGCGCATTTAGACTATGAGGTGCACTATGACGCATATGTAGACGTAGCGATATTAAAAAAAAAGTCAATCTGGTGGCAAGATCGCATTCGATAGCTGATTGACATGGATACCCTTAATTTAAGCGTGTATGTAAGTCATTTTTGTTTTTTCACCTAAAAATATCTGTGTCAATGTAAAGTAAAGTGTAAGTAGTTGCTGACTGTACATTTCTCTTCATAGAAGCATTGCACAGTATCACAAAGAAGTTCTGTCGTGAATGCCCTCGCCTCTTATAAATACGAACCAAAGTTCATAGAAAAATGAAATACACGTCAATACGATCAGATTAATGCTCTTGACCAATTAGTTTAACAGATTTCAATAAATATTATGACAGTTGTAATTATACAAGTATAATGTGAAAGCTTGTAGTTAATTTGGTAAACTGTTTAGCCAAATATAATGTTTATGGCGGGTTTTAATGTTTGGAAAGTAAATGCGTACTCAATATACTATCAGACATTTTCTGTTTTTTTTATTCATTTATTTGTCTGTGATGAGCTATTGCGTAAGAAAGCAGTTATCTGACTGAGGTTAATAATTTATGTAAGAATAAAATAACGATATCTCAAGTGAATATTTTATCATTTAACAATAGTTGATTTCGCATTCAGATTCAGTATTCTAAAGTTTATTGAATAGCTGACCAGCCAAAGTTAAGAAAAGCATTGTGTTCATGCAGTCCTACAAAATAATTCACTTATCACTAGCACGGAATAGGCTAGAATACAAATGCATAGATATCTTGATCCACAGGATAGCTACACATGTATGACCAAAGCCTGAGGTATTGCATGTGCAATAAATACCAAGAGTTTGTTCTAACACAGCAGCACAACTCCTTCTGACTTTTAATGTGGTCAATTCTTAAAGGTTGAAACTGACTTACTTTTGATTTAATTTTGTATCATATGACGTAATGCATTGTATCCTATTTTATGTTTTTGTTTAAAATGAGTTGGTACATGTATGACCAGGATATGCCACGTTTACTTATTACAGGCACATCCATGCACCGCAAGGAAGATGCATCAGAACACAAACAAGGGTAATGCACGTGTGTAACAAAAATATGTAGAGCAACCAGTTGTGTTTGATCAAGTAAATACAACTGTAAAACCAGAAAGTACACCTAGAAACGTACATGTATCACGAAAACCAGGACCAGACACAAACAAAAAGTGTGGTATTTTGTTTACAATTCACCTTTGTAATGATTTGACTATTGTTTTGAACTGGTATTTCAAATAATAAGTCGGGCATATTTGACCTCTGCTACGTTTCAAAGTTATGTCCCTGGCAAAGTTTGCATTTATTCCACTGTCTAACCCATGACTGGAACACATGCTGCAGGCCATCAAGTGGTATCTCCTGCAAAGCTCTGTTTATGGCACCCCTCAACTCCTCTTGTGGCTCAAGTTTCTTACCATGCAACCTATGTTTTGAAATTAGGAAATAGTCAGAGGTCACAATTTGCCAAATCTGGACTATACGACGAAGAAGCAGCTTTATATCAAGTTCCTTACATGTGTGGGTTAGAGATGTTATTAACTTATACCTCAATAATGACCTTCCAATGGTGATTTCCTTTAAGAAAAATACATTCACAGAAAACGATATAGTATTGCTTAAAAATGTATAAGATATGTTGTACTTAGCAAAGCAAATTTAAAATCCCAGCCTCCCCCAATATAAAAATAGCAAAGCAATGCCACTTGTCTAGTTAGTCTATGAGGTTGAGCTAACAGGCATATTTTGCCATAGCATTGCACTAATTACCATTTACATACTGAATGTTTTATGCGCTACTTTCCTCAATTTTTATCCTGTTAATCTGCAGTATTAGTATTATTTGGATTGGAAAACAGTGTGAATCCAGGCCCCGAGTTTATAAAACTTTTTTCATGCTCAACTGAGCACGAAATTGCAACACCTCATAAAAATTAAAATTCTGAAAGTTAAGAAATTTCTCGCTTTATGTCTCTTAGATGTGGTATTTATCATGCTAATAAATGTTAAAATGCCAAAAGTTTTGTGCTCAGCTGATTTGAGCATGAAAAAAAGTTGTATAGCCTTTTAAAAACCTCGCCATACTTGATACACACTATGTTTGAACTAGGAAAAATTTGGGCTCAGCCTGACAAGGTGTTAAATAGTGTAACCTACCTGGGCAATCTGTATTGTTACAATGTGTATGGTCTATTGAGTCACCTTCACATTCATTCCCGCCATTATCTGGTGCTGGACTGTCACATAAACGAAAACGTGTCCGGTTTCCTCCACCACAGGTAGTTGAACACTCAGACCAGTTACTCCAAATGCCCCATTCTCCACTAACTGTATATCCAAAGCATTGATTTAAATAAATGAATTTTTAAAAGAAAATATCCTTAAGTAATAGTCAATATAAACTTATCTTTTCTCAGGATATGTTAAAAATTCATGTGTACAAAAATATGACATACAAATTGAATATATAGCAAATAATTGTCAGAATGAAGATGTAAATCTAATATACAACTGATGCTAATACGAGTTGCACTTAATGTTAAGGCTACCAAATAATGAGGAACATATTCAAACTGCAGTCTACCATTCCAACATAAATCAAACATTTTTCACAATAATGATACTATGTTCAAAATTGCATAATTGGTGTTGTCTGTTACATGTATGTGAGCCTCTGTATATTTTATACTAAAGCATAGTACAATTTTCTGATACTTTCAAATATGAGATGACAAAATGTTTAAAAAATTGATTACTCAAAACACATCTGTTAATTGTTTGTCACTGGAATCGCATAGCTAAGCAAGTAATGACACTCATTATAAATGTATTACTCTCTGTATTGCTAACAATTACAGTATAATTAAGCACTGTTTCTCAAAAATTGCTTGTAGCACATTATGACTTTTGTTAAACTGAATCCTAAAATGAGAAGCTTTAACTTGGCAATAACTTCTTGCTTATCAAGAAGAACTGTAAGTCTGATCGAGTTTCCTTGAATTTTGACTGTGCTAGTTGTCTTTTATAACTTGTGAAACAGTTGTAAATGCTCATGTACTCAACCCACTAATCATTACCAAATAAAACAGTATAATTCATAGATTTATCTTTTACAAACAAATTATTTTCTCGATGTTTTGTGATAGCCTCTACAAAATAAATAAAATGAAATGAAATAACATTAAGTGAAAATAAGGCATTACATATAATGTCAATTGGTAACGTAATTTTATAGCTAAATTACACTCATTTTAACAAAGTGTTACTTATCTGAACAGTTGAACAATGAGAGGATTTTGTCAATGTAAACTTATCTATTTTTGTTCATATTTGCATGAAAATGAGTAGTGATTATTGCCTATATACCCTTGTAAAATGGTAATGCTGACAACGTGAATTCTGACTTCTAGTCATCCAGAACCATGTTCCTTTTTCTACATATCGTATTGCATGTAGCAGTCACATTAAGTGTCAAGGTAAAACATATACATAAATGTTATACAAGAAATGTGCACATTTATTTTGCTATAGATAAGTTTAAGTATGACATAGGGTATGCCATTGTATATAAGGACACTCTTAGTTTATTTATTCTTTATAAAATGTTTGATTCCTCAAATAGATGCTGGTATTAACAAACCAAAATCATTTAAAGAAATACATTGCTAGTGCTTATATTTTCATAACATATATGTACATAAATAATAATGTAAGAGTTATTATTTATGAATAAAAATTTTATATGACTGTATAGTTTGCATTATATTTACCCATTTCTATTTCACAGTATTTTCCAGTCTTATTCCTAGGACAAGTACAAGTGTAACTCATAACACCATCAATACACGTAGCATTGTTCATACAAACGTTAGCAAAACAGTCATCAATATTTGTTTCACACTGGATACCAGTAAAACCATTGTTACATTCACACACAAAACTGTTGATACCATCTTTGCATGAGCCATGTTGACAAGGTGATGACAAACAATTGTCAAAATCTGAAAAAAATGTTGCGAGCTGAAAGAATCTGATGATCTTGGT
Organism: Loripinus fragilis; assembly: GCA_964019695.1. Taxonomy (NCBI): domain Eukaryota; kingdom Metazoa; phylum Mollusca; class Bivalvia; order Lucinida; family Lucinidae; genus Loripinus; species Loripinus fragilis. Next base: position 70,281,684 of record OZ026521.1, read on the forward strand.
TTCATTAAAGCTCGTCTCACACAGAACACTGTTGGGTACACGGTTTTAATAGGGTATATTCAGTTATACACGGGTTGACTGGTACGAGTATTGAGCTCCAACCATGCCCGGGGATTAGTTGGTAGGATTAAGCCTCGAATGTAGCACGAGTCTGTATGAATAAAGCATGGATATACTCGATCAGGCAAGGTTTGTCACGGTTTGCAAAACGATTTTCATACAATTGTTGTACGGTTCCAAGTATGCTCTAGTATGGTCTGATACGGCCTAGTACGATTAAACACGACTTTTACTCGATTAACTGGACATTTACAGGGGTTACATACGGTCCCACTCCATACAATATATATACGATATTGATAGGGTTGAGCTCACACATGGAGTGGACTTCACGTGCGGTTGTATATACAGTCTCGTACGGTCTCAAACGGTCTCTCACGGTCATGTACGATCGCTAATACGATTATACACTGTCATGGCACCCGTGTCAGTTTTTTAAAAGTTTTAAAAATCATACACGCCTTTCAGGGGTACACTCGAATGGTCCGATTGTAACTTTGATAGGCCAAGGTTTGTTCGGTTGTATGTACGGATTACAAGGATGGCCAACCGTATTAGCCGTGTGTTCTGTGTAAGACAGGCTTAAGGTGTAAAATGAAGAATGAAAAAAGCCCGAGAATCATTACCAGCAAAACAGGGTCTGGGGTGCAGAATTGACATGTTTTATATATTTACGCCAGCTACTTGTATTGAGATTAGGATGTGCGATGGACATGGAGGAGACTTCTTTGCTCACACAGACAAAACGCCAAGTTAGTAGATAAGGTCCTGAACAAATGTTGTATCCTAACTCTGTTGCATGTTTAACCATTTTCATTCTGGATAACAGTAAAAAGGTACATTAGCGCAAACAGTAAAAACCCAGATGAAATACTACATAAGGCAACATTTCACCAGGGCCTGCATTGTTTGCTAAAACAATTATAAAAATCTTTAGTGTGTTTTCTATGTCAATCATGACTAAAATAACATGACAAATCCAGGTATGTTTTAAATTATGTAATAGTTTTTAAATTTGGGTTCTGACTTTGCACTCAATTCTCTGAGATGATATATGGCTTCATTTGTACTTACTCACTTAGATGACATGTTAGTTACTTTATATTTTGCTCTTATTTTCAATGGCGGCTATGTTTTATGATGACAGCGTTTATTTGTAGTAAATGCTTGCATTATTGAACAGTAAGCTGCTACAACTAACGTTTATATTTTCTTGTAAGTCAGAATAGAATGTATGTGCACGCCTTTAAACTGGGTTGGATAAAAATTATGTCTACAATCTACAATAATTTGTAAATACACTTTTCAAAGTCTATGTAAAAGCTGCAATTTTTCAAATCATACCATCACAGTCGCTTGGAGCAGTTATAAAGGCACCAGACATATTTGCTCCACCAAACTCATGCCAGCTTAGAATATCTGCAACGTCAGAGTGGAAACATCGTTTGCCAGAAGCAATTTCATCATAAAACTCTGTCACAATGTTCAACTGGCTAATCCCTCCATCATACTCTTCATCTATAAAATAACCAATAATAATAAGTGGACAGAAATAACTGATTATGTGCAATGTATTTGCAATGCTTACTTTAGATGACATATCAGTATGATCATTTATTATCTGAAAAACAGATCCTAAGAAAAAAGATACTTAGGATCCTTCGAGAAAAGAGTGAACATAAACTTAAATTTGAAAGAGTAGCTGGGTTTCACAGAGACTTGATATGAGATAGACTGAAAAGTTCAACCATCATTATAGCATAATACTGGGTTCAGCAACAGTTTATTTTTATGTCAAAGCATTCATGGAAAGGCTTAGATAGTGACTAATTGGCGTGTAATGTGTATGTGTTCTTGACATAAACTATGATAATAAAGACAAACAAAATATAGTTGACTAATGTACAATGAATTGGTAGACAACAGGTCAGAATGACGACTAGATTTCACAATTTCTCTGGTATCTGTATGAGATACTCCGTGTTGTTCACGTTAACTATATCGTGTTGACACCTTTTATACTATTTCAATTATACATACTGTAAATTTCGAAATTTTCAAGAGAATTTTATTTTCAGGAATAGTGTTAAAACACATATTTGCGACACTAAATAATCGCGACTAGGGCATGATCTGCATATATCAGTAAACGACAGAGTAATTTTGCCAGTTCCCGAGGATTTTATTTTCACCAAACTTTGCATATGTGAAGTTTCGCGAAAATAAACCCTCTCAAAAAATTTCGAATTTACAGTAATTATTCACATATACTACTTTTACTACTATTTCAATAGCAATTTTTTTTTCTTTAGTTGGTGTTAATGAGAAGCTGAGTTGGCGATTTTTTATTTAATTGATGAACTGAGTTTGCTTTTTTATTTTGAATGCTCTGTTGTCCCCAAGTATCTAGTTTTCAACATATTATCTAAGTTAATTATTGCTCTACAAAACATTGGAAGATATCAGCCAATGAAGGTGTTTTTCTCCACTTCTTGATAAGCCAGCGAATAGCAAAATCAACAAACAAGGAAAGTGTGATTAGTGAATATCACCATGTTAGGTAAACGTTGCTCATGTCTATTAAATATGTAGCATAGGACATCACGCTAATAGATGCCAACACTAAAGTCTCTGGTCAGAGTGGGTGAATATTCCTTTTTAGTGGGCCACACATCATGGTGTTGTTTTTAACTGATTTATAATAAGCTGAGGTCTTTTGGGTTTCACTGTTTTTTCATTTATTCTGTTCACAAGCTGAAGTAAGATGCTCTAGCAAAAAACAAAGGAGACTGCTAAGTCCCACATACTATGTTTGAACTGCAACAGTACAAACTGAAATGATCATTTATCCAATACTTGCCACTTAGTAGCTGGAGGCCTGAGTATTTGAAATGTCAACTGAAAGGTGTACGTCACACCAATGCATTTATATCGGTTTTCATATTTTGTACCTTTTATGCGTTACTTCATGCAACTATAATATTTATCTCAAATTATTTCTTATTTATAAACACAATTCCAGCTAATAGTATGAAAAGGCTAATCAGCCTTACAACTGATACCAGCAGATAGGCAATTTTGTGCATCCAATTTTTCTTGTAGAACATGCAATTTTGGCAAGAAAAGATGTCTGCGTTTTGATATTATTTCGACATTTACCACAAAGAACATGTCTCAACTATTGTAGGGACTCTTAATTTATTTACTCATTTTTTATTAATAATTTTATTTGGTAAAATGTGAGAAGTTTTAACTCACTTCTTATTAACAATTTTATTTGGTAAAATGTTAGAACTTCTAATATTTTACCAAATAAAATTGTTAATACGAAGTGAGTAAACAAATTAAGAGTTACTACAATAGTTGAGACCTGAACTCTTAAATTGTTTACTTATTTCTTAATAACAATTTTATTTGGTAAAATGTTAGAAGTAACAAATTCAGGCTTTACATGAATAATTTTGAGTCAAAGTAAGTTTTAGATGTATTGGATTTAGATGAGTTGATGAGTCTACAATACCCAAATATTAAATGGTTTTTTGAAAATAATCGTCTAGACAGTAGCTCACCTGCATCAATAAAAATTTCATTAAAGGTCAAGGTTGACCCACAACCATGAGAAAGTGTAGACTGGTGTGTATATTGTCCATCCAACCCTACAGCTAGGACACACCTCTGTAGTGATATAGTCACCTTGTGCCATCGTTCATCAACCAGAGTAATATTTGTGTCCAGGCCACTTTTGGAAATAGAGGATTTTACATGAGTGCTAATTCTTTATTGAATTTATTAAACAAGTTGGGGAAAAGAGATTAACTGCGAAGCTTGCTGAGCATTTTATCCTTTTTTCGCATCGAGTTTAATTAATTCAATAATACAGGAGCACTAATGTTAGATTCCTTTTATCATATGCCATTAAGATTACTTTGAAACCTCATTTATGTCGTTTAAACGTTATAATTTTGTCATTATGTACACAGCATTGTCATTAACGTCATAACGTTTCTAGAAAATCTGTAAACCACAAGTGGCTTATCTATTTTATTTACATGGCGTTCTTTCACTTCAAGACACAACGTCATATGATAATTTATTTTAATAGAAATCAAAAGATAAAAAACACAAGCTAAGAAATACAGCGAGTACCACACTCAAACTATAAAGAGAAAGAGATGCATGGTACAAATGAACATTAATACTGCAAATATGTTCTGTCCTGAGCTTGTCTACTGTTTTGTAGAGCTGCACTTTAGACTATATTCTAGCATGAAAGCAAACACAATGATCCTTGATCAGACTGCTCATAGGAGAGCACTCCGATCTTGGTCCATACTGCTTGCAATATAAATAGAAATAGACAAGACAACAAAAGTTTCGACTCATGGAAAAAAAATGAATCTGACTGTTAGGCTTGAATGAAGTGACCAATATAATGCTATTAGATGCAAACAGACAATAGTTAGGAAATAAATTAGCTCATATATGATAAAACATATCAAGTATGAAATTATTAGAAATTTAGAAATCTGTTAAAATAGGTATTCCTCTATTTATATCACCTTTTAAACCATAAAATTAAATATACTAAAGGACTTTGAAAACGCATCACCCAGATTAAATCCTTTATTTCACAAACCCTGAGAATGTCAGTGAGATAATTATTATCGCATATCATAGTCTGACAATCTTGTAGTATGTCCTTGAAATTATATGGTTGCAAATTTACTTTAAGGTATTGAAAAAGTATCAATTTTAAGACAGGGGTGGTTGACTTTGAAGGACACAAATTCAGATGCAATTTAATACGCATTAGTTTTGATTTCTTCTTTCATGATTGCACATTCATCACTGATGGATTAGAAATGAATTGCCAGTTTGGTATGCTCAAAATTACACCCCTTTAAAATTACCGACATATCCCACCCACCCTGATTACTATAGTCTAGTAATAAAATTCAACGTCTTGTGCCTTATGAAGTTTCGATTTCGTACGTCCAGTTTTATAAGGATAGGCTAAGGGCATACACAAATGACAGATTATTCATAAATTACGCTTGTATCACGTGTCTTTTGTATTGTGCAAGTGACGTTAACGTTATTTTTTGAGACATTCTCGATCACATGACATCAGATCTCCTGCAACGATTTACATCAAAACGTCTTCCCCACATGCTTGTCAGTGTATGTAATCAATATCAGTAATGAAATCGTACATAAGGTAAAGGTTTCTAAAAAGAAGCTATAAAAAGATAGTTAAATTTGACGTTTATATTCGAAATTCTGAAGTTATCAATTACTTTTAATAAGAAAAAGTCTATAAACCTTTTTGGTAACATGGCATCATATACGCCATAGTTTAAACATAAAATTTCTCAAAAAGCTTTATTTATTTGTGCAGAAAGGTGTTGGATGCTGTATGTACCCATGTGACATCATCAGCAGCGTCGCGTGATAGTGCAGTCAAATTAATGACTGATTCATACCAATTCTGGGTTGCACATTAAAACCTGCGAGTAACTTTTCAATCGCATATACAGTTTGGAAGAAAATTAAAAAAATATGGTGATGCGTTTTCAAAGTCCTCTATTATATTTCTTAATGTGTACAACTGCGTTTAATGTACATTATAATATTGTTTAGAAATAAGGCACATATTGTATGCTTTGTCCATTTTCTGCAAAAGTAGTGGCAATATACTTTATCTAGGGCATAGATTTGGTACCAGTTAAATGCATTTAAGCCCTACCACCCATGGCTTAGTCTGATGTCCGTTCTAAGGTAGTGGTTCTGTTGCAGTTGATGTATTATTTATTGTAGCTCCCTTGTTTGTTGGGGTTATGTGTTTGGTCCTTGATTAGTTATGCAGTTCTTAGTGTCCTTTCTAGTTTTTCAATCATGTTAATGGAGAAGGGAGAGCTGGTTGCTTTATTTTAATTATCGTCCTGATGTCTTGTGACAGCTAGTGTTCTGTGGCATTTCCTCGTGATGTTGTTGGTATTTCCTGATCATACTTACTTACTTTTTACCTAAAGGGCCAATATTTCAACTTATAAATGATATGTCGACATACAGGGTGAAGCTCTACCAACTCAATGGGACACAACAACGGCTTGTGCAACCACTAAATAATCCACAAAAATGGAGGACATGTTTATGTAAATTAAGTGAAGTCATTGAAATGCTAAAATTATGGCAACACACAATGCTGGATATTAACGTATTCTAGACTATATGGCGCTTGTTTTAAGATTAAAAATGCAGAAATCTAATAAATGCAGACAGACACAAAATCTATCATTTGTGTGATGATGGATAAGGGTGGATAGAAGCCCAGGATACTCGGTAATATTCTATGTAGCAATAGCACCTGTGATTCTTAAATTGACATGAGCTGTAACTTGTACCTGGTATGTCCAATCTGTAACTGTTTAAGTCCATATATCTTCAAAACAATGGTACTGTACGAATCCAACAAGGACACATTTAGAGCCATGCTGCTCACATTGCTAGTCCGTACCCAAAATGATATGAAGAAGTTATCCAGTTGTATTTCGTTGTGTGGTTGCAAACTTATTCTCTTGATGGTAGATCCTGGTAGTTCAATGTCAAATTCTAAAAAGATGCATTAAACTTTTCACATCTGTAAATCAATAAACTATACATCAAAATATATTTCATACCTAGATTTGATGCACAGACTGAGAATGCAACATATTGTATCGATTCCTGATCTTTGCCCTCTTTCTTACTTATATAATCAGGGTATGCATTGTTTTCTTGAGTTTGAGGATTTTTTAGGGATTAAACTTTGTTTTAATTGAATTATCAGTCACAAAGCACACTCACACTTTCAAAGTTATGCCCATATAACATTCGTTATAAGTGAGCCTGTATATTGAAAGTACTTGCATTTGGTTTATATCCCATACACATGACAGTGTACCAAAAAAGGAAACTAGTTTCAATAGACCAAATAACTTAATAAAAAAACCAAAACATGAAACCTCAGGAAGAAGGCTTAATACAAGTCTTTAGTTGTCTTAAATTTGCTTAGCCAATCAAATCAATCAAATATAAAATGTATAACAATTCGTCTGTGCTACATTTTATGTACGATATGGGCCTCAACATGAGAAAATCTGTCTTCGGGGTTTCTGACAAAGCGAGATTCACACCAGTCTCCTCAGTTAAAGAGACTGGCTAGGAAATAGAATTTCACTTTTAGCAAGTCTAGATATGATACTTTTCAATAAGCGAATAACAAAGGTGCTGATCAGTCTGTGGGGATGCGCAGGCTGGTCTGCACCTGTGTTGTTTGCAAGCCCCCGAAAACAGGTTTTCTCGTGTCGAGGCCCATCGGATGTTAATTAAAAGTAGGATATTTAGCATAATCTAAATTGGATCATATACTAAAAAGGCATAATGTAATAACAAAAAGACAAGAAAGCCAGAACCTTTGCTGTGGTTTGGTCTGGGGTGTGTGATTGTGGCATTCCATGCTCATCCTCAATTACATTTTATATTTTCTGCATTATGTTATAATGACTTAAATTATTAGAGTAAAGAAACAGTTAAGAAAAGCCAGGCAGTCTTACCTAGCAATAGAATACTATTGCTGTTTCAAATGTTAGTTTAACCCTTCCCTTCATGAATATTAATGCCAGGCTCCATCCACTATGAATAATTACATAAATAAACTTTCATGTTGGTACATAGAACAAAGAAATTACTTGTCAGTTTCACTAGTGTAGGATCAGCTATATCATTTTTCCATAAGCAAACAGAGTAGACCCTGATCAGGCAGCTCTTACAAGAGCTGCCTGATCTGGGTCTGCTATGTTTGCACAAGTGTTAAAAGGTGTCTCTACATGTATGAGGTAAAGGGTTAAACTACTGATAAATAAAATCAAAGTAGAGTGATAAATTTACGTAGTTGAATATATCAATATCCATGTCCAATGAGTTTTACATTTGAGTATTTCCATAAGAGTTAGACAGTCAGACAATGCTAGAGGTAGATAAATAGAGATAGATAGATAGATAGATAGATAGATAGATAGATAGATAGATAGATAGATAGATAGATAGATAGATAGATAGATAGATAGATATGAAACCTCATGATTGTAAATAGCAGTGGTATGTCATTGAAAACAAAACAAGAACATGCAAACCAAAAATATTACCATTACAGTTAGAGATGTCAGCAGAACCAATAGATACTGTTGATTGTGCTCCAGGACACCGTATACATACTGTTTGTCCGTATTTATTTTGATAATATCCAACCTCACAAAGAGAGCATGGTACAATCCCATCAGAGGAGAAGCTACCTGGTTCACATGCGTCTGTTATTAAAAAGAACATGCATTAAACTACTTATCAAGTTACAAATCTAATAGGATTATCTCTCGTACTTTCTGTTGTTAGTTCTCAGTGACCTTTTGTTGTTGCAAGATATTCATACCCTTTTCCCATTCCCTAAGTTTAACACAAAATCAGTCGTTGATCCTTACTAAATATGTCCACAGGAATAAAAAAAAGACACATTAATAAATTTCGTTCTTAACTCAGGGATAATCTGAACTGATCACAAATAGAGTTGAGTAATTTAACGTATGATGTCTCAGCTTATCGTGTAGTCACATCATTTATCATATGATGTCATGTCTGGGAGTGACATAACCCCATGTATTAAAATCAATTAACCATTAGTGTTATACAGTTTTTTTGTTAAATCCTTATGAAATGACTCCCATGGCAAAGTTGCGTACATAATGACAATGTTTTTAACCATTTTCTCACCAAAAGTGAAATAACGAAATAACATTAATGTCATATGATAGATATAATTTAGCATTCATACTCATGTATTATTGAATTTATTGAACTTGGTGCTACAAAGCTAGAAAATGCCAGGCAATCGTTGCATATTATCACTTTTCTAAGCACTTTTATTAAATTCAATATAAAACGAGTACTCATGCTCCTCTATGTATTTTCAAAACTGTTGTTGTATTAAACATTGGTAACGATATATAGTTTGCACACATCAATGCAGCATACATATAGAAAATAGTGGTGTTTTCCCGCCAAGAGCGGGTTTTCAAAGAAATAAATATAAAATCATATAATAAATATAATTTAACAGTTGTTTTTCCTGTATCAGTGAATTAAAACATATGCAAAAAGGGATTAAATGCTTACCAAAGCTCGCTTTTTATCCCCCTTTTTAAAATATTCAATTATATATGAGAACTCGTATGAGATTAGCCATGGTGAAATGGAATTCCAGCATGCATTGAGAAAGAAAGCTATTTTAAAGTAACTTGACTATCGTCTTGCATGGAAAACATATATGTTAGATATAAATTGAATTTGTTAAATAGAAACTAACAACATTTTGTGACATCTTACAAAAGTAACTGCACGTTGCCATGGCATTTTTTTTTTGCTTTCCAAATAAAAAATGTGCATTAATAGTAAAATGTAAAGGAATTGACCAGTGTGAACTCCATTTTTACACATGCATAGCATAATAAGTCGCCTCATTGAATTATGGTAACATTGTATGACCAAGTTAGGAATACGTTTGACATTCTAACAGAAGCATATATTGGGGTCATTATACCCCGCCACACTTTAGTGTCGGGGTATTATGTTATACCTTTCAGTATCTGTCCGTCCGTCCGTGCTCACCATTTCCGATCGATAACTTGAGTATTTATTCACGGAATTTTTTCAAATTTTGCATACAAATTGTTATTGGCGATGAGTGGTATGGGATTGTTAATGGGCAAAATCCGTCCATTTTTAAAGGAGTAACTGCCCTTTTTCGTATTGGAAAAATGGTTTCTGGCCTGTTATTCCTTTACTGTTCACGATATCTGAATGAAACTTCACAGATATGTTGCACATCAAAGGTTACATATTGTGACTAAGGACCGTCACTCTGACCTTCCCAGTTTGTGAGTTATCCGCCCTTGATAGGTCTGAAAAAAGGTTTTTGACCTATTGTTCCTTTACTATATGGAATATCTGAATATAACTTCACAGATATGTTTCACATCAAAGGTAACATATTGTGACTAAGAACCGTCACTCTTACCTTTCCCGTATATGAGTTATCTGCCCTTGATTGAATTAAAAAATGTTTTTTACCCGTAGTTCCTTTACTATGTGGAATATTTAAATGAAACTTTACAGATATGTTTCACATCAAAGGTTACATACTGTGATAAAGAACCATCACTCTTACCTTTCCAGTTCATGAGTTATCTGCCCTTGATTGATCTGAAAAATGGTTTTTGACCTGTAGTTTATTTACTATATGGAATATCTGAATGAAACTTCACAGATATGTTGACCATCAAAGGTTACATATTGTGGGTAAGGATCGTCACTCTTACCTTTCCAGATTGTGAGTTATCCACCCTTGATTGATCTGAGAATTGGTTTTTGGCCTGTAGTTTCACTTACTATATGGAATATCTGAATGAAACTTCACAGATATGTTGAACATCAAAGGTTACATTTTTTTGTAAGGACCGTCACCCTTACCTTTCCAGTTCATGAGTTATCCGCCCTTGATTGATCTGAAAAATGTTTTTTGACCTGTAGTTCATTTACTATATGGAGTATCTGAATGAAACTTCACAGATATGTTGACCATCAAAGGTTACATATTGTGGGTAAGGATCGTCACTCTTACCTTTCCAGATTGTGAGTTATCCACCCTTGATTGATCTGAGAATTGTTTTTTGACCTGTAGTTCATTTCATCAGTCCGTGCTCACTGTTTCCGATCGATAACTTGAGTATTTATGCACAGAATTTTTTCAAATTTTGCATACATATTGTTATTGGTGATGAGTGGTATGGGATTGTTAATGGGCAAAATCCGACCATTTTCGATGGAGTTACTGCCCTTTCTCCCTTTAAAAAATGGTTTCTGGCCTGTTATTCTTTTACTGTCTATGATTTCTGAATGAAACTTCACAGGTATGTTGAACAGCAAAGGTTACATATTACAACGAAGGACCATCACTCTTACCTTTCCAGTTCATGAGTTATCCACCCTTGATTAATCTGGAAAATGTTTTTGACCTGTAGATCCTTTACTATATGAAATATCTGAATGAAACTTCACAGATATGTTGACCATCAAAGGTTACATATTGTGACTAAGGACGTCATATCACTGTCTATCTCAGTTCTGTTGCTATTTAGGCATTATATATCTCAGAAAATAACTTTTGGTGCCCCCGGGGTATTATGCAGTGCTTGCGGTGCTTTTATTTATCGTATTAATGTGGTGATTGGACCTGGCCCTCCGACCCAATTCATCCCTTACATGCTCTATGGGATTCATGACTGGGGATAAAGCAGGCCAATGCAGGACGTTGGCGTTATTTTGACTATTGAATTAGGTAGTTATACGCGTTGTGTGAAACCTTACATTATCATGCTAGAAAATGCCAGGTCCGTTATTTTGCATGAACTTATTAATGATCGTTTGTGCATGAACCTTGTAAACGCCACGCAATAATGGTTGCTGGTAAAAAACAATTATGTGGGTGAGTTAACGTGCTAACGTGATAAGTACGTAACGTTTTCACACGTGTGCAATCAGGTCTTGCACGGGCTCTGAAAGATCCAGTAATACTGACCGGTTCACAAGATTGTGATTTGTCTGCCTAGAGCAGTGAAAATGATGCGCAGTATCATTTACCATAGATCCCACCTTGAGCACACCAATAACTTGGTTTCTTTGATCTTTCAAAAGATGTGCCTTCACTAAATGGAAGTGTGTTGTAACAACAAATTAACTTTTTATTATCAGTACTCAGCTGAAAATGTTTGCTTGTTGGTTTAAACCCTGTTGGTGAACAACCTGTTTCTGAGCACGTGCAACGTAAGGAACACGTTTTGCAGGCTTTGACGTTTCAATAGACATGGGATTTGAATACAAATTGCATAATCGTTATCTGCGATGAAATCTCGATAATCATGCGTAAATCTTACAAACAAAATAGTAAATCAAAGAAATAAAGTGTAAAGTTTTCATTTTGCTTCAGTGTATAATATATGGGGTAAGTTTGTCTCAATTTTGTATAAAACGACATAAACCATGACCAATTCTGGGGTCGGAATATGGTCTAAAATGATAAGAAAAGTCTGTTTGATTGTGTCTTTTTCTGTTAATACTCACTTGATTATAAACTCCTCAAACATATAAGTCACGTTGATAGTACATAATGTTTTCTACAAACTAGTCACTAAAAGCAATAAAGTAACATTAAGGATACATTTTGAACTTCAAATAATCGTCATAATGAAGAATGAGTATTTAGCCAAAATGAGCAAACAAGGCTATAGCCAAGAATGATTATCTTATTTCTTACACTGGGTTATTTGTCAAGAGGTTTTTAATCAACAATTAAAACTACAATAATTATTGTATGTTTGGGATTTATTTTAAAGTCATTTTGCTTATTTTTTTTGCTTTTGTATTTCAATAATCAAAATGAGAGAAACTGTAGAAGAATGAAATTTATGTACATTAACCACTGGGTGGGAGCGAAAGTACATGTAACCCTTTGTGTTGATCTGTATAGTGGACAAATCCTTGTGTTTTCTATGACCTTGATGGCGGTGTGTTATATTGTCTTCTGTGTAATAAGGTTTTGGACAGAGACAACTTGGTGAGCGTGTTTTAATATATTTCTGGAAAAAAAAAACTGTTGCTATACCATAACACAATCTGTCAATAATTGTCAAAAATAGAATTTCCATCAAGCTTCGTTGCTAGACAATGAGATATAATACGTATCGAAACACTTTCTGCAAACCATCTTTAAAACATTGCTTACACATTGTTTGATACAAGTGGAGACAGTCGTTTATATATTTTGCGTTTCAGAAACTCCCTCAAAAATACGAACGGTTCAATATTCAGGAGCTCTTAAAATAACTAAAATCTTCTTCAAAATCTTAATATCTGCCAAAAATTACCATGACTTAGGCCAAGGAAGATAATTCCTGGTAGGTATTGTGTAGACTCGTGTTGCATGTAGTACTCGCTGCTCCGCTATACGAAAAGTCTTACATTGTATCATGTTCACATGAGGTAAGTGATCCAGTTCATTAAATATCAGTCTCATGAACAGGCTTAATTGTGAACTTTGGCCAACTTGGCATTCTCAATTTGCAATGTAGCTAATCACGCGCGGATCCAGGAATTTTTGTCAGAGGGGCAATGGGGTCCTGAACATCTTAAGTTGTATGTGTTTCTATAGAAATAAGCATTTGGACCCCCCCCCCCCCCCCCCCCCCCGGAAAAATTGGACCCCCTTTGAATCCAGTTCTGACGGCTAGAAAACAGCCTTGATTGCGTTTTTTGAGTCCTCAACTTATCGATATGCTTTTCCAAGGATTCAGAGGGGGTCCCATTTTTCCAGGGGGGTGGGGGGTCCAAATGCTTTTTTGTATAGAAACACATTTAACTTAAGATGTTCCGGGGGAGGGGGTCTGGACCCCCTATCCCCCCTCTAGATCCGTGCATGCTAATCTAGTGAAATAAGCATGTCTATGCTAAACTACTCATTTAGACCTTTCGGAATTTGTGTGACCAATTTGGTATATCCAGGACAAGTAATACATCAAAACAAATGGCTTTGTCGAGTGAAGACTTTTAGACTTTCCCGTCTTAAAGGAGGCAATTCGGCCTATTTGAGCATGCTAGAGACGCATCCGTATCCGTAGCCCGCCATCAAGTTGAGATAACCAGGATCAGTCATGCACCTATACATGATGATTATATAAGATACAATGACTTCCTGGAGTAAAGGGCTTTTAGACTTTCCCTTTTTGATGGAGACATTTCTGAATCGTATTTTTTAGTTATGATCAGGATTATCAAACTGTGCCTCTAGCCTGGTCATTTGAAGCATCCTAATGCCGAGCCCTCCATACAAGGCTAGAGTAGAAGTATAAATCTGTACTCTAAGTCACCCCTGGGGGTACTCTCAATTTTTCTTCATACATAGGCTTGGACCCAGCATCTACAGTTTACCCCCTACCCCCCCCCACCAAAAAACCCCCCAAAAAACAGGTATATCAGGTATACTAAAAAATATTTCAAAATTTGCGGCCCAAAAAAATATTCCAATTCTGTATCTTGACATTAAAACGCCCTTAAATGTATAGAAATGACACCCCCACCCCCCCAAAAAAAAAAAAAAAAAAAAAAAAAAAAAAGTAGTCCGATTTCGTAATGCCCACCCACCCCCCCCCCCCCCAAAAAAAAAAAAAAAAAAAAAATCCACAAATCTTCATACTCCCAAAAGTATTACTTTTCTGAAATTTTGAACCAAAAATAATGCTTTGAACCTAAATATATATGGAAATATCGGAGTACCTCCCCTCACCCCCGGGGTAGTCACTGCCTAAGGACCCCCACAACTGGGAGGGTGTCACTTTGTACTATTAGTATTCAACAAACAATGTGTGCATCTGCCAAAGTAATAAGGTTGCAAAGATCAGGAATCGATACAATCAAGTACCACACCTGACCCAGGATACCAATGGGAAAGTGACAAACTCACAGAAGACACCACAAACGAGAGCCAAGAGGTCAGCCCTTTCCTAGCAGGTGACCACAAAGCACATATAAACAGACGCGCACAAAACATAGCAAACACAAGACAGAACAAAAACATAAAAGATCCACAAAAGAAGTACCGCCTTGGAACGGTCAGTAAAATATTTTACTGGAGGGCTTAAACCAGTTTAACGGCGCCAACCTCACCCTTAATTCAGATGTGGATCAAGACACATAAATATTTGGTTTGCATGAAAGACCCCTAACTTATCAATGCATCATCTCCTAAAACATATAAATCAAGATATAACAAGGAGATAAAGCAAGGATAAGGACTCAACAGTAAATTTCTCACTTTAGAAAAAAAAATTCAAACATATTTAAATGTGATCCTACAAAAAACATCGAAACCCCTTTATAATATTATCATAACATACTATACAGCATGCCTGCAACACGACGTCCAGTGCTGATAGTCAGTTTTGCAACACGCGATGCAGAACAATTTTTCACCCCTCTATGATTTCCATTGCAATTAATTGCACTTACATAGCACGGTATTTAGAAATACTAATATAATCTGAAACAAAATACATCATGAAATACTCGTAATGCAACATCAGTCATTTCAAATAACGTTTTTGGCAAATATTTATGAAAAAGTACCGGTGTTGCTTTTAAAATTGAAAGTAGAATGATGATTTTCTATGAATAAACGTGTATATAACCGAAATCACGGCAATCAACAGAAAAAAAACGGAGTAATACATAGAAAAGACCTTTACTTATGCTTCTTGTACTACTGAAAGCTGAAATTCTTAAGGTAAATAATATTAAATCACAAAAATAAACACTCTGAAACTTACCGGACATGCTTCATACAAGGATTTGTCCACTATACAGATCAACAGAATGGGTCACGTGTACTTTTCGCTCCCACCCAGTGTTAACATGACAGTTAAAATACAAATACTGCTGTTGATTCAATGTTTTTTATATTTCTCCTCTATGTGGTTTTTGTTTAGTGTTTGGCAGTAGTTTTTTATGTTGAATATGTTGTATATTTTCCAGTTAATAGGCAATCCTCTCCCTAACAGAGGAGATATTGTTGCTGGGTAAAATGATTCTATAATATATATTTGCTGATCTTGTACTTTTTCCTCTTGGTGCAATAGGGATACTGAGTGTGGCTATACCGAGCAATATGAACATTTTGCAAAATTTTTAATTGGTCACCTTACATTTTTTACGCTAGTTTTGAAAGTAAGATTCGGTTATGCAATATCATGCTTCAATTTGTCAACCAAGGCTTTGCCAACACTCTGCAGGTCATATTATTAAAAAATGAAAGGTGCTTCTTGCACAGACGATGCTAGAGTAAAGGTACCCTCATTTCTAAAAGTCATATTTTATTACAATATGAAATAGTCCACAGAGAAGCCATCCATTAGAATTTTTGATTGTTTACAGATGTTTCTGACTGCCATGATTAAAGACGAACACGCTTCATATGATTTTCTTTAATCAGACTCCTCTTTTCTGTTACGTAATAACATTGAGACAAACATAAATCATAGAAATTCAGCTTTATGCACGCAACTTACATAGGAAGTTCTCACGGTTCTGTACGCCTTGTAATCTGTAACTGGGCATTGAAATTTTCAGTGATTATTCATTACTACTAGATGTCGCTGTTCTAGTTTGGATATTGAAATAAAAATGCAGAGTACAGTCAAATTGACTTTTTAAGTGTTACATTCAAACGGGAAGGGTGCAGCAGCAGTGAAATGTTTTTCATCACAAAAAGACGAATCCAGTTCTATTCTGTTTGGGCTATTTTCTTCAGATAAAATAAAATGGATACAACAATTTTAACACAAGCTACTAATGAATTTCAAAAATCTTGAAAAATGTTATAATATAAAAAAATGCGTAAAAATCTGTTTTAGTCAAAAATTTATGCGTTTGGTGTTTTTGAAGTCGATTAGACCAGTTTATTACCAACTGCATTTAAATTTGATATAAAACTTCACTCAAAACCACTTTTCTTCAAAAAAGCATATTTTTGCATTTTTAACAAAAAAAAACGTGCATTGAAAGACGCTGCTTAACTTTTGCCCATTAATCTGCACATATTTAGACAAAAATCATTTCATTAGTGCTTGGTCAAAAGGTGATCAATTAGAAATTTTGTTAAGTGTATTTGCTTGGGGGATGTGAATACAACTGAAGCTATAATCTATATTTGAATTTTAAAATAGTTAAATTGGTGCAGATTGCAAGGTTTAAATTCACTTACAGTAGTTGATCACTTTTAATAAATGCGAATGTAGGACAATGAATTGGATGATAAAATAAGAATCCATCATGAGTGTGAGGGTGGGATAGAAAAATCTGTTCAGAGGATCACTGATTGGGATTACAAGGCTTGCTGAGTGATGACAAATGGTGATCACCAGAGACAGATTTATCTATCCTAACCTCACACGAATAATGGATTCATTTTCTTGCTCCTCATTAAATATCTCACTTTATATTGGAAAAACATGAAAAAGACCTCCAGAAAATCCTGAATACACTGCAATGCGACATGGTGAAGTAATTTTAACATTACAATGACGCCACGGACCAGCGTGTGGCCGACGTGCAGCCGTTTTTTTATCTTTCCTACGGGCTGGTACTGGTATGTATGTGAGATAGAATTATCTCATATGGGTAAAAATAAGGGAACTGTGGATCAGGTGTGCAAGAAAACAAATTCCCTCTACAAGTAGACTCACTCAGCTGAAGGTCATTCTAAGTAAGAGGAAGGTAAAGATCATGAATCTATATAATCAAGTACAACCCCTGACCCAGGCACCAAAAGACGAAGTGACAAAAATACAAGAAACATAACACAAAAGAGCCAAGAGGTCAGTCATTTCCCACAAGGCTGCAAGGAACAGCCAATACATCATAAGATTGTGATTCTATTTTGTTCACTCATTGTTATTGATTCAATTGTGTCAAAGGGGTTTGTGCTGGGTGGATGTTTTTGCGTATTTCTAAATGTCCCTTCTACTTATGCAATCGTCTTGCTGCGTGAGATAGAGCTGGTGTCTTTCTTTTCAATTGTGTTCTTGATATTGCCTGTGTTCTGTGTCCCTTTCACGCTATGACATGCGCTGATCTGTGCTCTGTGATTCTTGCATTTATTGCTCATTTGCCTTTTAGATTAGCCTGACATATCCACGATCTTACAATGCTAAATGCCTCTACAGCCCCTACAGCCTACATTTCAGTAACAGACCTAAAGATGGCGCTACAATGTTTATTAGTTTCTTCTCTATTTTCGACTGGAATTTTAGCCTGTAGCAATTTTCAGCAATTACAGATAATTAGCGATGAAAGTTAATTTATTAAATACTTTCACCTTTTCAGTGCAGTCTTGCCAGTGCCTTCATCGCGTGAACCCACACAGTATAGAAACATAATGAGTGGAGTATATATAGTTATTGGATTTCTGCATTGACTAGATAATTTTGAATAAAATTATTTAACCAATATTATCCTAGCAACATTTCTGTTGGACACAGGCAAACAATAGTACAGACCCCGTTCAGACGACACATTACATGTCGTCTAATCAGGGTCTCAATGGTTTGCTTACAGAATTCATCATAAGACGTCGTGTCAGCGAGTTATAAAAAACATGCAATAAAATCTATAAACAACTAATGGTTTACAGAATTTTGGGAAATGCAATCACATAGAGGAGCGTATATCAGTGGTGTTCATGTTCAATTTAACATGAATATTCATATACGCTCCTCTATGTTCTATTAAAATTTAATTAAAACGAATGTCTCTTCACCATAACCCTTAAAACGGAAATGGATTGGTTCACTTGAGGCTTGCCGATCATTTTATCTCTTTTTCGCAATGAGTTTGATAAATTCAATTATACAAGAGCACGAATGTTAGATTATATTTATAATATGACATTACAATTACTTTGAAATCTCATTTCTGCCGTAAAAACGTTATGATTTTGTCATTATTTACGCAATGTTTTTATGGACGTCATACCGTTTCAAGAAAATCTATAAACGACTTGTGGTTTATCAATTTCATTGCATGGCGTTATTGCACTCCCAGACGCGCGACGTCATATTATAAGTAGCATTATCACATATACATACCTTCACAATCACTGTAGGCAGTGGATCCTGTACTGTGGGTAGTTGTAGCAAGCGGACATTTCTTACAATTTAATTGTCCAAGCTTATCCTGGTATGTTGACTTCTTACAGGGACGACATTTCATGGAATTGTTGTCGAAATGTGTTCCTTCAGGACATGGGACTGGAATTAAAAAACGTTAAATTACTAAGGTATCTATCTACATTGAACTGAAAAATTGTATGCCAAAATACACATTAAATACCAGCGTGCATACCCTGTTAACCGTTTGTGTACCAGAATTCCCTAAATGGGTACTTAGACAAACAGTGGAGTGCAATTTCATCAGTGTCTGCATTGTTTACTAAGACAAAATCAATCTTCAGAGAAAGAAATATAATATCGTTTTTGCAAATTATAACCCTTGACCCCTCACTATATACAATGGACCATACTGACTTAACTGTATCAAGCTATATGGTAAGTTCGATTGGTAGACTAAGGGTTAATCATAGCAATGCTCATAGGCTTACTATTCTACTCAATCAAACAAATAGTATGACCACGAGGGTCCTAGTTTTGAATAAATATTAGCAAGTAAATAAGAATTTCTTAATCTCATATGGACAATTTACGATTAACAAACAGAGTCAAACTAACTGGGTCGTTCGTTGGTTTAAATTAAAAGGCATTTTTCTTTCAAGAAGTACCTAAGTCATTGTGTCAGTACACAAGTATGCTTGTGTTTAGATAATCTTAACAAGAAATCCCGTCGAATAGTATACCCAATACTAATGTACATGTAAAAACAATAATATATTGTAAGTAGGTTTATGGTGAGCAAATAAATCTTGACAGGTATCAGGAAGCTTCTGATCTTTGAATGTGGCATATCTGGTCCTCATCATGGACGTGGTTTATAACAATTAGCTATTTATTGCATTTGCGAACAGCAGAAATACAGATAAGCCAGTGACTCCTCACACTCCACCTACTTGCACAAGCAGTAAAACCTGTGTAAAACGGCCTCTCAAAAAAGACAAAACAAAGATCTTAATGACCAACGGTAGCTTAATTAAGGTTAAAGAATACTCCTCTTTAATAATTTTGGCCTGCATCAAGCAATAAATGGCCTTGAAAACCAATTTTTGGTCTTTTTGAGAGTGGCCGTTTGACACAGGTTTTACTGTACCAAGTTTTAATTTAAAAGCAGTGAACTATAACGTAGACATTATGTAACGCTATATATGTTTGGTTATAAATTAATCATATTTATTAGCTCTGTTTTCTATTTTATTGCACGATGGTCGATAAGGCCTAAGATCTCAATCTCAGACTCATTGATGACCCTGATCTGAACGTTTCGTCAATGAGTTGGTGCCTGATTCTTATCTAATGATGTAGTGACTGAGTCAGAAAGCCTCGATCTGAGCTACATAATTATGTGTTTGAACAGCCACAGAAACTATTGTGAAGATTCAGATTATAAATATGAGCCGTGGCATTAGATTTCCAACAATGTAGAATGTGCAACCAGCAAAGGCTCAGACCAGCCTGCGCATGTTTGGCAGTCTGATCAGAGCCTTTGTTAGTCGCTTTAATATTCTATGAATATTAAGCTACTGACCTAATATCATTTGGAGTTTCTAAGCTTAAAAGGAGGTTGCACAGGCTCGTCTGAGTCTACACTTCTCAAAATGCCTCATTGTTGGTAATTTCATGTCGTGGCTCAATAATATATTTGCCACCTGCACTTGTGGTTGCAGCTGCTATCCATTCTAAGTAGGTGATTATTCTGTTTCTTGTTTATTGCTTCTTGTTGTTACCATTATATGTGTGGGTTTTGTGTTTTGTCCTATTCTTTGAAATAGTTTCAAGGGCACTACCTTGTTTTGCTAATCATCTCACTAAAACGAAATAGCATTTTGCTTCACTTTAGTGGTAGATATGCTATTATGTGTTTGTGTGTCTTAGGTTATCTGTATCCCTGTGTCTCTTCCCAACAGTATCGCATGCTGACATTTTATTGTGTTATTTCCTGGTTACACCGACTTGTGTTTAGACGAAAGACCATAACAAAAAAAAAATATTAGAACAGTGGGACTCCAACTAAGGGCCCCGCATAATGGCCTATGGTGAAATGACATATCAGTTTTGACTATGATCTCAATTATTTTCATCTGACAAAACCCATATTCAGATATGAACAATACTTTGCCGAAAGTAGTCCATGTATAAAATTTGGAAGAAATTAGTCTCAAATGACTAAGTTAGAGTCTCCACAAATGCAAACTGATGGCCATTTTGGCGGCCAGCTTAGTTATCATCCATTGGACAAAACCCATATTCGAAGTTGGGCAAGTGTATGATAAAACTAATAAGTATGAAATTGGAATATTAGAAATCAGGTGATAAATTACTTAGTTATAGTGTTCACAAGTGCAAACTGCGATAGGTTGTGGCAATTTTGGAGGTCATCTTGGTTAGCTGAAAAAAACAATATTCAAACTTGGGTAAGAGTTTGATAAAAGTAATGCATATATGAACTTTGGAATCAATTGGGTAATAAATGACTAAGGTAGGAAGTCCAGCAGTGCAAACTGTTAGGGGCAGTCATTTGTCAGTCATCTTAGCTATCGTTGAATAGACAAACCCCATACTCAAACTCAAACCAGAGTTTGATGGAAGCAATCCATAGATGAAATTTGGATGAAATCAGTATAAAAATGACTAAGTTAGAGTGACCAAAACAGTGGACAGGCGCAAACTGATAGGCGGCGGCCATTTTGTCAGCCATTTTGATTAAAGTTTGTCTGACAAAATTCATATTCGAACCCGAATAAGAGTTTAATAGAAGCAAGCCATATATGAGTTTTGGAAGAAATCCAATGAAAAATAGATAAGTTAGAGTGAACACAACAGTGGATGGATGCAAACTGATAGGCAGTGGCCATTTTGTGGGCCATTTTGATTATCGCTCGTCCACAACAGTGGACATACAGACATACAGACACACGGACAGACAGCTGAAAGACAGACCGACAAGCAGAAAACAATAGAGCTCTGCCAACTCATTGGCAGGACCCTAAGGCCCTTAAAAACAGCTGTATGGATGTGTACAAACACGAAAAGATTGTATTGAATCATTGCATATTTGATAACTATCATTACTACTAGCATCGGTCCACTGATAATCCTGTTGCAATTTTGATTGAACTTACTGCAACTGAAAGAGTTAGTAGCTTGAACTGAGCCACCAGGACAATCAAGAGTGAGTCCATTGCTTTTCAGCTGGCTGAAGGTAGTATTAAAACTAGCCAGAGATTCATCTTTTACAACAGCTGAGAGTGACAGTTTTATTGTGGTGATAATACTAGCATATTTGGCTTGTATGTCGACGAAGGATTCATTAGCTGATGATTCAATAGTAATTTGAGTCTCCACAATAATGGTGGACAGCATATTCTCAACGTAGGCTTGCTCCTTGTCAGATTGCTGTACGTCACGTCGTCCTCGACTTTGATCTGAAGATCCACAAATAACCTGGAATAATACACATTAAATTTCTTACATGAGAGTTCGTATTTTATTGAATGTATTAAACGGGTTGTGAATGGGAGATAAAAGTGAGACTTTACTAAGCATTATTTATCTCTTTTCTGCAACGAGTTAAATAAGTTCAATAATACAGGAATATAAATGTTAAATTCTATTTATCATATGACATTAAAACTCTTTTAAAATCACGTTTTATTTGGAGAAAATGCAAAGATGTTGTCATATATAAGTGGCATTGCTATTGCCATCATTAAATAACGTTACTAGTTATATAAACCAATAATGGTTTATTGACTTTAATACATGGTGTTATGTATATCTCCCAGACTCAACGTCATGTGATAAATGTACTGCAACAACACATGTAGCTGCTCTATTTTCATTGAAACAGTGCTATAGTAATCAGCATTGACTCTTTAATGCACAGCTAGATTTGCAATAAAAAGAAATTATACAAAAGAGATCAGCAAAAAACAAAACCTACATGATGGAAAACGCTTAAGCAAGTTTCATAAACATAATAGGAAATGACCACTGTATTGCTGTGACAATGCATTTACGTGAAATAGTGTTATAAACTAGTGGTCTCATTGATTACAGCATGATGCTATTCAGTTAAACAAGCGCTGTCATATGATTTAAATAAAGATGACCAAACCAAATATCTCAATTTACATTGAAAGCAAGAAAAAGACAATAAAGAACACTTCCTACATTTAGACCCTCAACATAATAAAAAAGTCAGATTTTGTTACCAGGTAGGTCCACGTTTCACGGGCTGATCCAGAAAGCTTTGTAATAGGGATCCAACTCTAACATTTTTATCTAGTTGATTAGGGAATGGGATATCCAAATTACACAAAAGGTGAACCGTCATCTGCCCACCAGGGAAACGCAATTTAAATCATGATTCGCTGGTGGGCCAATGCTGGCCCAATGATGGCTCAACATTGAATGCTGGCTAGGCAGCTTTGTAATTTTCAATCGGGTTCCAACCAGTACCACTGAGGAGTCTATAGTTTTGAGATTTTCCAGGGGGTGGGTCCAGACCCCGCCTGTGGACCCAGGCATAAGTTTGCATATTTAGAAACAAAGACCAGTTATATAATTTGTAATTTGCATGAAACAAGTGTAGTCACTATACTTTTAACACAGTAAATGAAATAAGAGCTGACCAGTATGTGTAGTTGTGTAGTCTGCTCCATACTTTAATTATTTCTAATTTGTTAAAATTAGTTATGCATGCAAAAAGGCCAGTCAAAGATTTTATAAAAAAGGTAATTTTGTAACAGACAATATCAAAAACAAATTGGCCAATTTCCACCAAAGAAAAAAATCAAGCATATTTTTACGCAAGGCCAATATAAAGCAAATGATTATCAAGCAGATTTTCACACAAAATCTATAAAAAAAATAGCAATCAAGTTTTTAAACAAAAATACAATTTACAATAAAGTTATCAAGTGATGCTTTCAAACAGAAAGTAAGTAATGGTGCAAAGATCAGGAATCGATACAATCAAGTACCACACCTGACTCAGGATACCAATGGGAAAGTGACAAACTCACAGAAGACACCACAAACGAGAGCCAAGAGGTCAGCCCTTTCCCAGCAGGTGACCACAAAGCACATATAAACAGACGCGCACAAAACATAGCAAACACAAGACAGAACAAAACCATAAAAGATCCACAAAAGAAGTACCACCTTGGAACGGTCAGTAAAATATTTTACTGGAGGGCTTAAACCGGTTTAACTGTCAGTACTTCATCTTAATGAGAAAGACAGAGCTGGATGCTTTACTGAAATTGTCTCCATGTTTCTTGTGATTGTAAGTGTTTTGTGACTCTTCCTCACTGTACCATGGGTTGGTCTACAATGTGTAATTGTGATATTTCCTGGTCATACTTGCCCATTACAGTGTCAAAAGGTGATCCAGATCAGGTCAGGCGTTTTGTCAGTTCTTATCTCGACACACACTGTTTGCAAATGTTGTTAGCAGATAAACAAAATATTCTTGAAAAACGGATCCTTTAGAAATAGAGAGAACCTACAATATTAGAAAACAGAAGACTCGGTTTTATTGAGTCTGTTGATAAGAACTAATTGAAAGTGCAACATCTCTCACGCTCCTTAGTATCAGCTTAAGCAGTGTTCTGTTTTCTGCCTGAATCCAATAACAAAGTCGCCACTAACAAGGAAACAGGTTAACAAGGACCTGTTTTGATCTGCTGTAAATTACCTGCACATTTCCCACGTGACAATTTGGTTCTGCTAAGCAAGCAACTTTATAGCTGCTAGAATTTAGCACAGTAATGAAATTCTGTTGAATCTCAGTTTTAGTTGTATCATTTGTGCAATCACCATTGAAGAAATACTCTGCTTTAATTTTAACATGTGACGTCTGCTGCCTCCTTCCTGTATCTAAAATAAAACAAAAATGACAATAAGCAATGCTTATTAGATACCCTGTACAGTAAGAGATATTAAAAAAAGCTTAATTTCCTCATATGATGGTTCAAACCAGCTGGTCTTAGTTTTGGAAAGGTTTCAGTGGAAGCTGTGTAAATGACCTTTAAGTTGAC
Source organism: Loripinus fragilis (assembly GCA_964019695.1). Classification (NCBI taxonomy): domain Eukaryota; kingdom Metazoa; phylum Mollusca; class Bivalvia; order Lucinida; family Lucinidae; genus Loripinus; species Loripinus fragilis. The sequence continues at coordinate 70,306,648 of OZ026521.1, forward strand.
AATATGTACTATTTTTAAGATAAACTGTACATGTTAACTTTTTGCAAGACAAACTGTACAGAAAATATCACACATGAAAGTTCTGTGAATATATTAAACAGATGATTTACTGAATATTGATAATCCTTGTTTAAAACAAATGGAAATTCAAACATATCAAAAAAAAAATCAGATAATAAAGCAAATTCGTTTGATACTAAAGCCTCCATTTTCGATTTGAAATTGTCCAGAAATAATGGCATAGTTTCATCGATACTTGAAGATAAACAAGATGATTTAAATTTTTATATAGTCAATTTACCATTCCTGGAAGGAGATGTTCTACCTTTCTCCTTCTTATTGCGTAATACTATAAATTTCACAGCTAATTCGTTTTGCAAGATTATTTTCAAATATATGTAATTTCAACAACGAAGCCCAATTTCTGAGTGCTACTGTATATGCATGTTGCAGGTGCATGGTTATTGATATTGTAAACTTTGCACAGCATTTTCTAAATACCACAGACACTAAGAGATGATTCTTAAATACAATGTTGGATTAAAACTGTCTGCAGCAAAGCATTTCAAAGCCAGTGTTTCATGTCGGTTTAGTTTATAAAATCAAAAGTATTATTGAAATAGTCAAGAAGATTATCAAGCTCAGCTTAAAAAACAGACCATCAAGAAATAAAAAAGAGTTACTTTCTGCATGCCTGGTTATAAACCTTATCTAGCAGAATTCAAATGTATGAGAGACAAACTATTTAGTAAAAAGGATTCTTCAGAATTATAGACAACTTTCCTAATTGAAAATCAGCTGATTCAAGGTATTCAATATGTTAATAAGAAATAATAAAATGTGAAACAACCCTCTTGCACCCACGAACAGGTTTATTCTGCTTTCTACTGAAACCCACCATTTTTAAAGAAACACATAAAAAATATTAACACTTTATCAAAATAGTTCAATCAACTGCATGTAACACAAGAAGAGCTGCTACCTCTTGATGATCTGTAAAAATGGATCTTTTAAAAATCAAGAAACTGCATAATAAAACACAAACATCAGACTCAATTTCATTGAGTGTGTTCATGAGACATAACAAAAAGTGCAATAAATCTCATGCCCCAAGCGCTGGCTTTATTGGTAGTCTGCTTTCTGCCAGAACCAACTGTTCCTTAAGTACAATAACATAAAAACGAATACTTTTGAGAATACTGATTATGGCATAACGACATCTGTTGCACCCCCAAATAATCTGGAAAAAATATTTTTAAGAAAGGTTCAAATGATTATTGCAAACGGCTAGCATACCTTTCTCTTTGTACATATGCTAGTCTATGTAAATAGACTAGTAAATATATAGCTCAGCGTACCTATCAGCCTAGTCTGACTGTTGTGTAGTTTTTATGCAATAAGAATAAGAAGTGAGGCATTAGCTGGCTATACATTGTATGCTGGCTATACATTGTATGCTGGTGAGGCATTAGCTGGCTATTCATTGTATGCTATGGCATCTTCTATACATGTGCAAAGAATAATAATGTGTGTATTTGGTCTATATATGAAAACTTACATTGTTTAACACAGTTGAAGGGGTCAATATGTGGGCTCCATGTTCCTGACTTCTGACACACTGTTAACTTTTTCCAGTCAGTAAAACTGTCATAATTATTTTGACATTGGTACTGACATAGTTCACCTCCAAGCCAGTTGTCACATGCTAATGCTCCATTCTTAGGCGGCTTCAACTGAACACACGTGTTTGTGACTGAAATGCAAAAATAGCATAATTACAAATGAGCCACCTGCTATGGGTAAAATCAACAAAGTACCATGTTTGACTAGTAAATATATAAATCAGTGTACCTATCAGCCTAGTCTGATTGTTGTGTAGTTAGTTTTTATGTAAGAGGAATAAGAAGTCACAATGTTATAGGTCGGACAGGGATTTTTTCATCAGACTGGAGAACCGAGTTTTCTTGTCCTAATGATAACTTGTCCCAAGGACCACTTTGCCCTAGGTTAGGATGTCCAACCCTAGCGTATCATGTCCACAGGGAAAAGATACAACAAGGTAAAGTGTTTCCACCTTACATACAGCTTAATGTATGGCATTAGGACTAAATGGAACCTTGCAGCGTTTCAATTTTAGATTTCTTTTAGAAAAAAAACCCCTCCAGCTTGGTGGTGTTGATAGGGGAGCAGGTGGTAATTTACCCTCATTCAACTCCTGAGATTGGCTCTGAAAAAGAATCCAGATTATATTTTAAGCAGTTGAATTATGTGAATAAAATATATTAGCACTTTGAGTAAGGACACTCTACCCCAGGTTACAGAGTATCCATCCAAGCTTACGTTTAAATTCTACGCTTTTATGAGTGCAATTACATGATCAAATCCAGGCTTACTCTTGCAAGTATTACTGATCTTATTCCAAGTTTATCTTATAACAAGAAGAGCAAATTGACAAAATAAGCCTCAGGTTCTGGAGTAAATTGTGTGATTGTTGGGGGAGGGGGCAGTTTTCCACAGGGTAAAGTGTTCCCTTACTGACTTGCTAGATCAATTGATCTCATTCATTTTTTTGCTTTCTACAAGTATAGTAAATAGACAAAACAAGCCTCTGGCTTCTTGTGCATCTTGAGTTGACGGGGAGGAAGCAGTTTAATCAGAAATAAAAAGGACATATTCTTTCTTTTATAAACGAGAAAAGAAATCATAACGAGAAAATCAGAAAATAAATTTAAACAACCAAATGATAATGGTATTTTAAACCACAATACAGAATAGGAATTTAAACTATAGATGGTGTTTGTTCAACATAATTCCTGTATATCATTAGCTGAAAAAGTATTGTTTAAACGACTTATTTTCTCATATGATTTATTGTTTTAAGTTATTTGCTGTTTTTGGTTTGTTTAAATTTCCATTCTTTTCTTTTGTTCTCTTGCTTTAGTTTTCATTCTGATTTGTTGTCTTTATTCCTATTCTGTTTACTATTTTAAAGTTATATTCTTAAGTTATCGTTTCAATTTTTTCAAATTTCCTCGTTATAATTTCTTTTCTTGTATATATAAGAAAGAAAATGTCCCTTTTGGGATTCAGTAATAACGCAAAAAGTAGGTCAGAGAGCTGAATAATTGTGGTCAAATTCTGTCAAACTTACTGTCAGCGTTATGCTTGCGCAAAAATATGACATCAGGGAAGCAACTTATTGCAAAAAATACCGTTAAGGTCCAGAGATCTGGCCTCGAGGTTATAAAACTTTTTTCATGATCAACTCAACTGAGCACAAAGTTTCAACTACTCATAATAGCTAAAATACTGACAAATAAAGAAGCTTCGTACTCTAAGTCTCTCATGTATTGTATCTTTCATGCTAATTGTTGGCATTTTAAAAATAGTAAGTGAGTATGATCAGCAAATACCACAATCACAAACCGCAGACAAACCGGTTGACATTTATGAGCATGATAAATTTTATGCTCAGTTGAGTTTAGCATGTAAAAAAATTATTACCTGAGGCAAGAATTTACTGTATCAAAAATGGCTACATACAGGTAGATACAACTATGGATATACATGTAACTAATTCATATTAATTGAAAAAAGAAGATAAAACCATTCTAAGAGTTACCCTTGTATTAGCTGAGGTGCTCCTCTTTTTTCCATGTGTACGATTATATATTTTACTCTTGATGCCATTGGCTAGTCTGTGAAATTACCTGGTATATTCAGTTGTTTTTATGTGAACTGTTTGCTGACACGTGTTCATTTTAAGGTTTTGTTTGTTTAGTAAAGATACGATAAAGTTGGAAACAGTGAAAGGTAAGCATATCAATTAGAGCTGCAACATGTGATTTCTAACAACAATGTGGCATTTGGACAACATCCTCATAAGCTTAGAATCTCCTAATGATGTTTAGTTTGAACTTTATTTCACTTTTGTATAACAACATGTGTACATATAATACAATGAGTTCACATACAGATCATTTTGAAATACAAATGATGTAAGGTTGTAGCTTAACAGTTATTAATATTTAAGCGACTAGCAAAGGTTCTGATCAGACTGCACATATGCGCAGGCTGATCTAAGCCTTTGCTGGTCGCACATACCACATTGTTAGAACTTTCATGCCGCGGCTCATTTATACTTGTATAAAGCTCATAAGGTGATGGTACTCTTGTTGTTGATTCATTGTTTATTGTTGCTCCCATGGTTTGTTGGGGTTCTGTGTTTTGTCCTTATTTTGTTATACAGTGCCTAGTGTCCTCTAGTTTTTTGCAATCATTTTGATTGGGAAGAGAGAGTCGGTTGCTTTACTCTAATTTTCATTCTGATGTCATATGACTGTAAGTATTTTGTGACTCTTCCTCATGGTGATGTGGGTTTTTTCAGCAATGTGCGTGAATGAGGTATTTCCTTATCATACTCACTTACTTTTTCAACATAAAGATGCAGATTGCAAAACAACAGTAATAAGTGATTTTATGAGTATGCTCCACTACCAAAATTTAGTTTTAAGCTTTGATATATACAACACATCTACAATGAAGTCATGGACCTTTACTTAAATTCATTCAAACCAACTGTAATGAATTGTCGAGAGTGGTATATTGGACTCCAAAAAATAACTTAATAGACTGGGCTGGTGGGCATCCCAGTCTGCATCCTTGTTGATAACACATAAAGTGCATATGGTCTTATATTTCCAACCACACTTTATCCATATTTTCTGCAGTTTTGGGGGTGAGGGGTGGTCTCCACTTATGCTGTAATACCCACGTCTTTTATTATTATTTTCTTGGATTTTTCTAAGTCAGCTTATGAAAAGGGTGATCAATTTATAACCTGATAGCTGAAATTCTTGTTTTTTATTCACCTTATTTTAATTTGTTAGTCAATACCCGAAATGGAAGCTTCTGATAATTTGTATGCTGCTAGAAATCAACTGAAAATGCTTTTTAATAGTTTTAATATGCTGAACGACATAGGATATAGAATATGTTTATAATTGCTATTTAACTGCAAAATTGCAGAGTGGTTAAATGCAAAGAATGATCACACTTAATTAGTTCTAATTGCCAATTAGTTTATAGCTTTAAACACTATTGGAGGCTAGTGATCTCCTTGAGTAAAAAAAAGTACGTAGTACAGTATCATGTTTATATCCTTAAAACTAAAAAAGGACCAATACAATCATGTTCCACACCTGACCCAAGAGTGACAAAACACAACTAAACATCACACGCAAGAGAGCCAACAGGCCAGCCCCTTCCCAGCAGGTGACCACAAGGCTTCAATGAACAGACAGAACGGTATAACAAAAGAAGTGAGACATAAATAACAAAACGGATACACAAAAGAAGCACCGCCTTGGAAAGGTCAGTAAAAAATTCACTGGATGGCAAATCAGATTTGTTTTTTTTGGGATTTTCTAATTTTTAGCTGTTTGACAATACGGTTGCAATCAATATTGTTAAATAATAGAGCCTATTTAAGATAATATTGGTACACCAAAATTGTGATTCTTTGCATGTGCTTGACACAACGTTTTGCATTTGTCAATTAATCTATCTTTAAATTTAAAACAGTTTAAATCAATATAATTTATTCTCTACCTTGTCTGTTTGATACACCATTGTTAAGTTAGCAGAACAGCAGCAGCAGTAACTTCACATACATGTTTAATACCTATTAAGGACTGGAATTTATACCATTGGGATAGAGTGTAGTACCGAAAGTTATCTAGCACATTAAGGGCTAGTTTATCAAATCTACTTACTATTACAAAATGATCTTTGTCTACCCCAGCTCCAAGCACCAAGAAGACCACCATTTGTCTCATCACATTTCACATCTGTTTTCCCAACAATTACTTTTCCTGGATCACATGATATATTACATATGGATCCTGTTCTGTAGCCAAAGGGGCAGCTTATTTGCATGTATGGTGTAGGGTATAATCTTGGACATCTTGAATCTAAAAAATATCTACTACTTTATAGCATACCTATGTCTTAAAGATTGTTTTATATTCAAGTCACTATATTCACATTGCATTTATACGTGTGTTGTTGTAGCTTGCTATTCCAATAGTATGTGATGGTTTTGTGGTTAGTATTTGTCCTGTGATGTATACTATAAAGGTACATATTTGTATGCACATCACAATTGATGTGCCTACTAGAATTTATTAAGATGTTGAAAATAAGTCTTCTAACATACATTTATGGGTATATTCCAATTTTACATGTATTAGTCGCTATTATTGTACATTCATGAAAATAGTCATACATACATATGTGGTACTTTGTTTAGATTAAAAATCACAGACTATGTTCATCAAACAATAATACTAGCTTGATGTTTACATTTTTCATCACTTTAATATTTCTTGGCTCAAAATATTGCTGTAACTCAGGATTTGCTTTTGTGATATGAGTCTCGACGCGAGAAAAACCTGTCTTCGTGGGTTTGCGAACAACAAACACGCAGATCAGCCTGCACATCCGCGCATCAGATCAGCGCTTTTCTTATTCACTTATTGAACAGCATTATATCTAGACTAACTACTAGCGAACTTTCAATTTTCTAGCTAGTCTCTGTAGCTGAGCAGCTGGTTTTCTAACGTTGCAGCCCATATGTTTCTTTATTTCATTTCATGTCTTGTTTTAATTTGATTTTTTTCTATTTTTTTTATGTGTAGGTCTCTATTTGATTGCGTCCTAGTGTCATAATTGCAACAGTTGGATTATGTTTAAACCCCATGTGTCATGCGCAGCTGTCCGTTCTAAGACGGTAGTTCTGTTGTCTTTGATTCATTGTTTATTGCTGTTCCCATTGTTTGTGATGGTGGGGGTTTGTTCCTTGTTTTGTATGACAAAACATAGTATCTGTTTAGTTGTTTTGTAATTATTTTCCAGAGGAAGAGACAGATCTGATTGCGAAACTTTAAGTTTGCTCTTGCTGTCGTGTAGCTGTTATTTTTATATGTGTCTTTTTGTGGTGCCTTGAGTTAGCGTCTGGTCTATGAATGCGGTAATTCCTGGTCATTTTAACTTATTGAATTACAGTGAGCATCAAACTGTCTAAAGCGAGACTGATTTATCTTATACTCTTAAACTTGATGTTGTGACGGCTTTCCCTGACTATGAAATAATGAAAAAAAGAACTCCAATGGCAAGCCCCTAACTATTTTGTGTTATTTTATTATGATTCTAGACCCTTACGATAATACAATTATACTCAATACTTATGGTTTCGAGAAACAAACATTTCATACAACATTGTAATGGCGTTGCTTTATAGGCGTTATGCCCAATCATGATAGTGTAAAAAAGTATAGGAAGACCACCATTTGTCTCGTCACATTTCACATCAGTCTTTCCAACAATCACTTTTCCTGGATCACATGATACACAGAGTATGGATATATCTTACCTCTAATAATGACCTTGAACACACAATCTCTGGCATGATTTCCCTCTGCATCTTCCGCACTATAAGTTATGGTATATGTTCCAGCTGATTGATAGCTGCCAAGTTTGACTGATTTGGGGGATTGAATGGCTGTAATCGGTTGCCCACTGTTGTCGGTCAAGGTTGGCTCCTTCCATATCAGTTTACCTTTTGGGTTTCCCACATCTGTTCCCCTGATGATGACACTAGGGCATGTTTCAAATGTAGGGGCCTCTATATCTGTAGAAATAGTTAAATGGTAGCACATTTTTAAATTTCTACACACACTTATACAATTTTTATGCCACATCATTTGTATTATATGCAGAGAGATATAATAAAATCAACTATGCTGTCGCTATATAAACACAAATTGCAGCACCGAGACAACCCCATTATTTATTTATAAATACAAGCGGAAAATTGTCACAATGGTAAACAACAATGTATGCTGTAGCAAAATGATAATTCAAGCTGCTGTTATTGAAACTGCTCTGTACGCCAGGATAAGTGTATTCGCTGAAGGCTTTGCTGCATATTGAAATTGAATAAAACCAGGAAACACAACAATCACACACTCCAAACACTCATTGGCACCAAAATGCACGCACGCGCTCGCGCACACACAAAAAATAATACAATTTGCAAGGATACGATTCCTCTTTCACCAAGCGAGGCGATTGCCAGGCACACAGTCTTCAGTTCCCAGGTGAGGTAATTGCCATGTTGTACTACATTTTTATGTGATAATTATAACATGTGAACCCTCTGTACATAGAACATCCCAAATTTATCACATCAAATCAAAGTAGGGCATATAGGGTTAATATCAAATCTGCTATCAGGTTAAAAGGAACATTAAACCTTTAACCCCACAGTGAGAAAAGTTGATATGGTGCATTCGCACAGTCCCAGTGCATTTGTTATTTGAAAGATTGAAGCGTTAATATTAACGAAAGTTGACTAACTAAAGGTCATTAAATGCCATACCTTTACATCTTGGCTCTCCATGTTTTCTCCATGTCTTGTCATTCTGACACACCGCCGTTTTGCTGACGTGCGGCGGCATATCATATCCTACTTTACAGTTGAATGAACAGATGCTTCTGAAGAAATTGTCATTCGTGCATGAAGGGCTGGCTCCTACGATGGCTGGTAAAACTGGGCACGTTAATGCTATAATAAGCAGAATAAAATAGCTATTTTAATTTGCAGTGAATACTAGAACTGCTTTCAATGAGCGCGATAAGGACAAGTATACGATTTTACTGATGCTTTTCTCTCATGCAGATGTGATAGTCCATTATATATTCATGTCCAATAAAACGTCTCGCTTTTCAGATTCACGTAGTTGGTGCTTATCAAAATCTTTGAAAATGTGTTATTTATATTATGATTGATGTGTTTGCGCCAAAAATTCAATTCCAGTGATTCCGTTACATGTGTAACACATGACGTAATGTCAGCCTCCAAATTGCGTTTATCACATTTTGGGCTTATACAAACGACCCAGAATATCGGTTATACGTTTTCTATTGGCAATAAATCCATTGTCATTTCGCCACAACTTTGACAGTTGTGACGCAACACCTAACAACTACACTAACGCGAACCACGTCATCGTGTACGCTTAAAAATAACGTGGTCCGACAAACTCAACGTAAAATGTTTAATTGTGTTTTCTACAGGCATTACATTCTTAACAATGCTAATTTCCGTCATACAGTCCAACACACATGCAAACGGTCACCACAATCTTCTACAAAAGATGTTACATCATTGACGTCAGTTTTGAACGCGCGTCGCCAGCCATTATTCGCAACGCTGGCATTTTAAATCTTCTGAAATCATATGTTCATCTGTTGGTGCGAGATTAATACAGATACTCTTAGTTTTGTGTATACGAGCTTGTAGAGAATGATGTTTATCAAAAACGTTGATACCTACGCTCCTTCTATGCACGAGCAAGAAAGCTTCTTGTTACAACCTTGTCATAATTTTGCATCAGTCAATGAAGGACTCAGTGAATGTCTCGGTTTAACGTGCTAGTCAAAATAACGCTAGTGACGTCAAATCGTGCCGTTCTAGCCAATTTTTAAGCAAGTTGACTATTTCAGGCTGTCAATTTAGAGATATTTTGCAATTTATGCACAGAAAAATGCGAGAATAGTGCTTTTGAAAATACATTCGGTGTACCTGTAAAGGAAGAACAATGAAAACGACCGTGATGACACATAAGTTCTGAGCTGATGAGACAGCTCTTTGTGAGTAGAATTATTTAAGCAAGTAGAGATTTTCCTGTACAAGAGAAATCAGTTCATAGATGAATCTAAAGCGTATGGGTTTTCATACGTAAATACCTTTGGGCATAAAGTTAACCCTGTCTTAAGCGGCCACTCAAAAATAAACAAAACAAAGATCTAAATGACGAATGGTAGCTTTATGAAGGTCGATAGTATTGCAGAATGCTCCCCTGCAAAACTTTTGACCTGCATTAAGCGATATTTGGGTTTGAAAACCAATTTTGGTGTTATTGAGACGACCGTTAGAGACAGGTTTTAATGTAGTTGTCAAATGATTCTAATTATGAGGTTTGCGTGCTTTTTTAAATGTGGGTTTTAACTTGGCAATACTTAAACCTGTTAAATGAGTCCCTATTTATCTTTTGAATGACGTTACACTAGGAATTACCACTTTGCCAAGACGTTGCGCGCGGCTATGACGTCGTGACGATTTTATAACGTTAAAAACTTACAAGCTGACGTCAATTTGAAGACAACTGATATTTCAATGTTTTAGGTACATTTTAAGTAGGACTTTGGTTGGAATCAGGTAAAATACAATAACAGTCACAATTTATTTTCATTGCAACATTTGTCACATCTCTTCGGGAGATCTTTAGCGCCCGATTTTTAACAGCTGACTGTTCCCAGCAAATTCTTTACTATCACACTGGTAAATGTAAAAGCACCGGAAGTTACTACAACGAACTGGTGCAGGCTAAATTCCAAAATTGGAGTTGGCGTAAATGGCGTAAAAGGTAAACAAAATCTATACATTGTACATGTTGACTTTATAATTTCATAATAAGCTTGCATTTATTTTATTTGTGATGACACCGGCCGCATAGACTGTTGGTAACCTTGCAGTTTATGGCTCTGCTGTGCAATTGGTGATATAATTCATGGTTTGGCCCACAAATCCTACACAGGTCTTGAGTTTAACTGTGACAGGTATTTTTTTTATCAATTGAGACTGCCTTAATTGTGGAAAATCTGCATGTATAAGCGCACACGCTAGACATCCACTGTACTCAAACAGCGCAACTATCGTGGGTTGGTTGCAGTCGACGAGGACACAATCTAGTCTTTCTGGTTGTTAAAAAAGTAACTTTTTTGTCAAATGTTACAATAGACAACATTTTTCGCTGATTATTGTCACTTATTCAGTAATATATCTGCTCAACAATATATAGTGGATCTTTCATGAGTGTTCATGTTATATTGAATTTATTAAACAAGTTGGAGAAAAGAGATAAAATGCGAGGCTTGTCGAGCATTTTATCTCTTTTTTTCGCTACGAGTTAAATAATTTCAATAATACAAGAGCACGAATGTTAGATTCTATTTATCATATGACATTAAGCTAACTTTGAAATCTCATTTCTGTCGTAAAACGTTAACATTTTATCAATATGTAGGCAACGTTGTTATGGACGTCATAACGTTTCCGTCAATCTATAAACCACCATTTTTGGAAACGATGTTTACATCCGTTTCCAATGGTATCATATATGCAAATTACACAGAAAATCCCCATACCATCGAACCCCGTTCAACATTGCTACCCAGTCCGCATCTCTAGACCGTTACAGCCTGTGTAAGTCACCGGGAACCAAAGGACCTTATTGCAACAACCCTTGTCCTGCTGCTAGACAAATCAATATTGCTATTTTATTAGTCTTGTTGCGGTTTCAGGCCTGAAATGTAAACCCAGTGGTCAGAAAAACGTGGTTGAGCTAGCAAACTTGATAATTGAAAGATTAAATATGATTGAAACAGAATTATAAGCTTGTTTGTATATCATACGGAGAGGGTCACAACGGGGTACCTTAAAAATCAGTATTTTGTTGTTGAAATTACGCTTTAATCAGTTTAATTTCAGAAAAAAATCAGTGATAAAAATCATTTTGTAATGCTGAATGTGCTAGCTGGTAAAAATGAGTTTTATGAAGACGCTAATAGGTTAAAATTTGGGACAGATTCGCAAATCAGTAAACCCCATTGGATGTCTCAAACGAGCGTCAGAAAAACAATGCCCTAGCATGAGAAAACCTGCTCTTGTACGACGATAAAACGTTTGCAATATCTATGGTGCAGCCAGATATTGCAGTTAAAAGCACAATATCTTGCAATCGTTTTTTTTTCATTATATTTTTCTTTGCTTTTAAACATTACGAGACGGACAATAAACGCAGCCCTGCCTTTTGTCATAACCGTGAAGAAGACACGTTTTCTTGTGGGTTGCTCATGTTTTCCCGCCCTTATGAACCTGATCACCACTAAAATAGTTCTAAAAATATAGTGCGCTAGGTATTTAGTTTTTATGGACAGAATGATAGCAGTGGCGTTTGAAATTAAGTCAATTGCATGAAGAGACACTCTCGATAGATAGAAACGAATAATAATAATAAAAAATACACCTTGACTTTCGTTTCGTTTCGCGCAATAATATCATCATCGAGTAGATTTACACAAGTATTAGCTTTTCAAAAAAGCTGGCGGTTGTTTAGCCATATCATTGTATGCGTTCTTGCACACTGCATGCTTCCATTTTGAGCTTCTCGAGCATATCCATGTACATTTGTTCTAAGCTCTGATTATTAACGTTTGAACTGTAATTTTTTACCATTAAACACCACACCGGGTAGGCGGCAATCGAAAACTCCAATACTATCGAGGAACGTAGATAAAACAATAGAAACAGTGTTTTCGATTGCCATTTGTCGCCCCACTGGCGACAAATTGCAATCGGAAATGCTGTTTCTATCGATTTTTGATCCGCATTCGTCGATTGCTGATTACGTTTTCGATTGCCGCCTACCCACTGTGAACACATTCTTCCAGCGAGTATGTTGCTTGATCTTAAGCACCGGCATGGTATGTTATGGTAATGTATCTAGCATGAACGTTATTTGACAACATTGGACAGCCCGTTTTTCTAAAGCTGATGCCAGAAATCAAGGCCTATAGTCCTGCCGCAATAATAAGAAACGCGAAAATTTGGAATATCATTTTATTACTTGCATTTTTCCAAACATTAAGCTCAAATCTGGATATAGAATATCCTGCAGTGTCAGGAGAAAATTGTTAGAAGAATCTACTATCACTGCCCTGACCCCTAATCTCTTGGGAATTTCGACATTTTTAGGCTTTCTGAACAGCGGGGGGAATTTAAACGGTGCAACAGCCATGTGATGGCCTATATATTTGTACTTAAATTTCTACAGGTAAGTGCCAAAAGCATCACACATTTTAAAATCGTGATTGCTTTGTACATGCCAGTTTTATTAAGCACTGCCATTCTGTTGATAGGATCGATTCAATCAGCGTAGACACAGATCCAACCAGTTTGATCTGGATGAAGACTGTTTGCTTTGTTTTTTAGGACATTTTCTGCTAAAACAGCGTGATGTGGCTGTTATGAACAGTTTTATAAAACAACTTTTACAGTGGTAAACCAACTACATATGTAATTTTATAGTCAACCATTCATTTTCTGTTATTAGTTATTTGAGCTGTTTACATACATTCTTTCAATGGTAACACTCAAGACAAGTGTCAAATAAGAGGAATAAAATGCCCAAATTCTACCATCAGAATTATTAGAGCAAAATTAGCCAGAACACCAGGCAATATTTTTGTCGAAATAAAAGCTTGTAATGATTCATGATTATTGAATGCTCATTGACAACGCACATCTAAAGTCATTTATTTGCGATTCTAATTTATGCAGCAGTACTTTACATGTACGATACATTTTATGCCATACTGAACAAAAGTGAAAACGCTACACTACAATATTTTTATATTTTGTGAGAAAGTATTGGACGAAAGTATTAACTAAAGCTTAATAATGCTTTCCAGACATCCAGCAAGCGATTCGTCGAAACTTCACCAATTTATCTCTTGATGTCTGAGTTACGTTCCTTTTTATGTTTAAAGCTTTTTACTGAATTTTACAATTGCGCATGCGCAAAAAGATTGTTATGTTTATCAGAATTCGTCATACTTGTGTTGCATTAATACATAAGAAAACTGTATCATCACTTGAAACAAGCTCAGAAATCAATTTCGAATTTATCAAACTTTTAAAAAAAGTATAATGTCTCCATTTGACAAAAAAGGAATATTTTAAAAATACCTTGTAACCTTCGATTGATCACGATTTTTGATAACTTTCTTTCTTCTGCCTAATCAAGTAGACCTATCAGCACATTGCTCCTACCATTTCTCGACCAGTAATGTGCTCAGACTAAGATGCAACAACACATTGATTTTCCTATGGAGATTTCAGTGATAAGGTTTCAAACTTGGCCACTTTGATGAAAACCCCGCTTTCTAAGATTGCTTTTCTAAACGATCAAAACACATTTCTGGTTGTCACATGTCTAAGACTACCGTTTCGTTCAGTCGGATCTGGTTGGCAGTTGATTTCTGAAGGCCTAAGCTGTGAGATTTCTGTTCAAATTTGTAGCCTGAAAAATTGGACGCCTGTCACATATAAATTACTTTTGACAAAATCCGTAAACCTTTTACATAGGTTAACCATGTCTTTGAAATTTCAGATACACTTTCATTTGCTTTACTGGCTTGCATCATTTTGCATATAAATGACAACTAATTCAGGTGTAACTTTCTCACTTTTGTTCAGTATATAACCTACATGGCGATCACTGACCTGAAACGCCATCGCATGATTTAGTCAACCGTTGCATATTATTGATAAACTGGGTCAGTTTATGTCTATTCTACCAACAGTTATACTCCCCCGTTGAAAAGAACCAAACATATGCCAAAATTCCATCTAATTACAGAAAAACACAGCAAAAACATCAGGTTGAAAATTTTGTCAAAAAATACTGCAGCTTTTTCTACCCGCATATCGAAAAGTTTAAGAGAAAATAACGTGAAAGGATGCACTGAAAGTCGATTTTTCGTGTTTCTTATTAATGCGGCAGTACTTTAGTCTTATATACATAATGAAAGACTGACACCATGAATAGTTGACTAAAAGTCGCGGTAATCACTGAATCTCAACTCGGACCAGGGTCCGAGGTCTCAACAAATTTGTTTTCCACTAAAATATTGCAGAATCATATACCTCATCATGTTTTGAGGTGTCACTAGACGCTCCAGGAATGGAAAATGAACCATTGCATGTAAAAACCTGTCCGTCGGGATTGGCTTTACTGAAGACTTGAAAACTTGGATTATCATACGCATGCGCGGATCCAGAGGGGTATGGGGGGCCCGGACCACCTGGAAAATCATAAATTCTATAGGTTTCTATAGAAATTAGCATTTGGACCCCACACCCCTGGAAAAATTTGGACCCCCTCCCCTGGAAAATGATAGACCCCCCCCCCCCTGGAACCTTAAAACATTATAGTTTTCCTTAAAATAAACTTATGGACCCCTCTGTAAAATTGTAAAAAGCTGATGCCTATGAAAACGTAATCAGAGTGTGTTTTTTTTCTGTCAGTTGAGCCTGGACCCCCCTACCCTCCCCATGACAACAATTCCTGGATCCGCGCATGATACTACCGTAAAGTCAACAGTGTTAGATGCACATGCTCATCTTTGCCTACTAGCGTCTAATGCTCTTCACGTCGTTAAGAAAAAAGTGAATTTCCGTTGCGATTTTTCGGTTTTGTGACGGTGTACCGAGGCCTTTTATGCACCCACTGGAAATTTAAAAAAGGAGTTCTGGCTGTCGCCCGCCATTTGATAAAATTGTGGGGCATTGAAAGTTTGAATTTTTAAAGTGAATTTCCGAGATCCATAACAATTTACATGACACGTTTGCGAATGTCTCTTCATGCCAGATAGCTCATGGGCGGATCCAGAGGGAGACAGACCCCCACCCCCTGAAAAATAGGGTTTTTTAGCATACTGGTCCGGTTCCCTTTAAAATCACAAAGCTACCAAGCCAGCATTAGATGTTGGGCCACCAGTGGCACGCCAGTGAAACGCCATTTATATGGTGTTTCACTGGCGGGCCAATGATGACCCGCATATAGTGGTGTTTGGATCCTCTCTCCCATCATCAACTAAAAAAAAGTTAGCAAAGTTGGACCCCTTTCTGGATCCGCGCATGCAGCTGGGCAATTATGTTGTATGTGCAAAGTCCGCTTTTTTGCGCCAAATGTCACCACGTGCTACCCAACTCTTAAAACAGCACGTGGCATGAAAGCGGCGGCTTTGATCTTCATGACTATGTACCTTTGTCTGGGGCTGATATTATTAGCAGACAGGTTTGACCCAGACCAGGCCCGACAAAATGCTTAATGTTTGTATTCATAACATAGGCGCTGATAAGAATGTGCGGTACCCAGGCTGATCTGCGACTTTGTTGGTCTCATACAACAAAGTCGGCGTAAAGCTTCTACAGACGTGCGGTAAAGATTTTTGCAAATTCTGATATGTATGTCACCGCGGAGAATCTTGAGGTCTTTACTGTATCCATTAAGATGGATGGTATAAAGACCTTCCAATTTTTCTGTGTAAAAAATTGAATGGAAGGAAAATCCATCCATATTGGAAGACTTTTCCTTCCAAAAAAGAAAATAAAGCGAATTCTCATCTCAAGGTCTTTCCTGTTTTCAAATTCACAGCCACCTAGTGAGGCTATTAACCTAAATTAATGAACGTGCCTTCATCAACATTCCTTCTATGCTCGCAGTTAAGCCTTAAGGCGCTGACGATTTTCCGTAGATGCGCAGGCTCGTCTGAGCCTTCGCTGCTCGCATATGCGATAGGTACAATAAGCTCATGAACTGGCTTATTTCATGGAAATACCATTCATCAAGACCTAGAATCATGATACAGTCAAATTATACTCGGTATGTGCATCTGTGCGTACACTATCTCGGTAATTATGAACTCCCAGGACCTTCCGTATGTAGTTTCATGAGGACAGCAAGACACGCCACGATCGGCTCAACAATTTGTTAGAATCTTCTATTTGTTTGAACCATTACTACATTTATTGAGTTATTTACGCTCAGAAAACCGAAATTGATATTCAACTATATAAAACAAAACGTACGTAGATATCGAGCAAGCTGAGTCTTCATCCACTTTCATCCAAACTTTATGTTAGTGAGCAGTGGGACCCTGATGAGATTGCGCAAACGCAAATGCTCTCCTGGGCCTTGTCATAAGTACCAGCAGGCTATTTACGAAATATTCTGGTACCAATTTATATGAGGCACCGCGCAAGTTGATTTCGTGTCGGGTCCGAGCTGCACAACCACAGAAATGCTTTCCGTGTCGCACGCGGCTTGGGTGTCCGATTATAAAAGATATATGACACAGAAGTATTATTCTAAGGGCACTTTTTGTAATGACCGTACAGAATATATCTCCGACGCATCGGCGACATAGGGCGTGTAAATTAGCCTTCGCTCGATTTTCAGAAAACAAATTTTAATGTTATTAACATGCGACGTCAATGCTGGATTTACGTTAGCGACCGAAGTCGTTAGATTGACAAACGAAAAGGTCTGTTTGGTGTAAGCACGCGAAAGTTAACAGAAACATATCGTTGACAGCCACGCTGATTAAAAACAAGCACCAATGAAGGAAAAAAAACGTTGTGTACGAACTAATAAAATTGCATTATCAGAAAAATGACCAGTGTACGAACTAATACATGGCATTTAACGAACTATTCGAGTGTACGAACTAATACAAGATTTAGCGTATTATAAAATCCAACTAACTAGGATTCCTTGGTCTAATATATTAAGATAGATTACCAGCAAGGATGAAATAGAAAATGACCTGGTGACTAGCCTTGACAGGGACTCTTATGATTGGTCTTTGATGTGCTGATGGTACTTTAACAAGCAGAAATAGGGTCTCTTATTCCATTCGTTCTGATTTGTTCTATGTATTTTATAGAGGGTCTTACACAAGTTATCATTTCATAACAAGGTGGTAGAATGGGGCATTTTATTTTCTGCTGAAGGTTTCTGAGAGATGGCTCCTTTATTGTTGGCCAGTTGGCAGGATTAAATTTACTTGTCAAACTTTGTTGAGGGATGGGGCCAGGAAGTCTATTTTCTTTGCTCTCCTCTGTGGGAGGAGTCTGACTAGACTGAAATAATGTTGACTAAATACTTAAAGCTTAAGTCAATCAGTTTAGACAGCCTTAAGTTAGTTTAAAAAAATGATTTGAAATGGACACAAATGGAAGATTCTCTCATCACATGAACTATTGCGAAATTAACACCTCCAAAGCTGGTTTATTTCAAAGAAAATTTACTTTGTTATATACATAACTTCTTTGTATCGAAATTATGCAACCTGTGGTAATAACATTATTTTTTCATTTGATGTTACTGTTATTCAGTAGAATATATCATGTCAAAAAAGGGAGCGTAGTGGCTCAGTGGTAGAGTGCTTGACTCGAGACCGAGGGTTCAAGATTCGCCAACGTCACTGCGTCGTGGTCCTCGAGCAAGACACATTTATCCTAGCTTAATACTGGTTCATCCCAGGAAGACCCGTCTCTGTTTAACTGAAATATTGTTGATGGGACGTAAAGAACCAAATCAAACAAACAAATCATGTAAAAAAAATAATGTCATAGCCAGAAGTTATATAACCCTCTGATGACAAGAAACACAATTTGAATAAAAGTAAGCAAGGGTGCAAAGATCAGGAATCAATACAATCAAGTACCACACCTGACCCAGGATACCAATGGGAAAGTGACAAACTCACAGTAAGACACCACAAACGAGAGCCAAGAGGTCAGCCCTTTCCCAGCAGGTGACCACAAAGCACATATAAACAGACGCGCACAAAGACATAGCAAACACAAAACAGAACAAAAACAAAAAAGATCCACAAAAGAAGTACCGCCTTGGAACGGTCAGTAAAATATTTTACTGGAGGGCTTAAACCGGTTTAACGGCACCAACCTCATCCTTAATTCAGATGTGGATCAAGACACATAGATATTTGGTTTGCATGAAAGACCCCTAACTTATAAATGCATCATCTCCTAAAACGTATAAATCAAGATATAACAAGGAGATAAAGCAACGATAAGGACTCAACAGTAAATAAAACTGAATACCGCAGCAAAAGAAATCCAACAGGTAAACCCTGGTGGGCCCGACAACCAGCCAAAGCATCAGGCCCCTACCATCTCATCAATAGATAAGTCTTTAAGTCGGAACCATCATAGAGTCTCTTTGACTCTAAACACTCTTAAACACTCTTTGAAGTAAAGCAATAACTTTTAAAAATTTCTCATGAAATGATCACTTCTGTAACAGCCACAATGTATGACATGATGTTGTATACTGAATAACAGTAATGTCATATGATAGTTAAATTTATGTATAGATTGTATGAATGTTTCTAGTCATTACATCACATGTAGGTCTGAAATAATGTATAGTCAATGTGTCTTTGCATATAGTTCTGAAGTAGATAATTTCACCCATCAAGCGTCACATCGTTGCGTCCTAAGATAACCATTGGTAGCACATGGATTAGAATTTTTCCCAGCAAAGTGTATGTTCATTATAGATAAGTATATTGTGCATATGCCAAGTAAAGCAAATGTGTGAAAATGCTTTATTCACATTTGCACAAACTTGATATTAAACTCTATGCAATAATCTTTTGTGCAAGATCTACTAACAGTACTGCCATACGATAGTTGAGTTTATGCATAGATTATATACACGTTTCTAGTCATTTTATGTAGGTCTGAGGTAAAGAATGTATTGTCTTTGTGTCATTGCATATAGTTTTGAAGTCCAGAATAATTTCATCCACCGAGAGTCACAGCCTTGTGTCCTAAAATATACTTTGGTAGCACAATGAGTTATTTTTTTCAATCAGAGTGCATGTTTGTTAAAGATATGTATATGCAGTGGCTCAGTGGTAGAGTGCTTTACTCGAGACGGAGCAGCCCAGACTCGAGCCTCACCAGCGTCACTGCATTGTGTCCTGCGCAAGACATATTTATCCTAGCTTAGTGCTGGTTTCAACCCAGGAAGACCTGTCCCTTTATAACTGAAAGATTGTTGATGGGACGTAGAGAATCAAATCAAACAAAAAAACAAACAGTATATTTTGCAGAAGCATGTAAAAATGCTTCATTCGATATTATGTGTGATCTGTAAGGAGTCTAAATAGTAGCTAAAACCAGATATTAAATTGTTTAAAAATTTTGCCAACAAATTGCTTGCAAATTTGCAATTTGCTGTTGCTTGTGCCTTTGCTATTTGAGCATACTCTGTGCCATTATGAAAAAAACTCAACCTGGTGGTTGTAAGAATATGTAAGACTCGAGTGCCCATATGCAAATTACAAATGCTGATTTGGGTAGATTTCAAGGAATTAGGTGACATGAGATTTCCTGTGACCCGCAAAGGTTCGGGCCAAGTCTGATCAGAGCCTTTGTGCTAGTAGCCAATACCACAACTGGTCCTGACAGCAAACTCCATTTAACTGCCATTCCTTGTAGCAAAGTTGCATATTTAGAATAGAAGCTTAAAAGTGGATCAAGTGTGATGTTTTTCAATTATCATCGATTATTACCAAAAACACAATCGACGAAGTTTTTGATTGATCATCGATTATAATTGGTGATTATAATAATAATTATTGATCATCGATACAACACTTAAGTCTACACTTATCAAAATGCCACATTTTTGGAAATCACATGTCATGGCTCATTTTTTGCTCTTTTTTTATTTTTAAGTGTTTTTTTTTTTTTTTTAATTTTTATTGTCAATGTTCTTAATGAAACCTAAGTTTACCATCTATAAATCTTCTTTTTATATCTATAGTATATGCCAGATATACTCAGATAATATTGCCAAAGAGCTACATGCATCAGGGGGGGGGGGGGTGCTATTTTGGCCCACATATGGGCTAAAAACCGCTTTTCACCAATTTGTTCTTATTGGTTTATTAGAACAATAGACCAAGTTTAAAAGTAAAACTTTGAAATTGACGTTTACCTTTGCTATGGTTACCAAAAACCGACATCAAAATGGGCTAAAAATGGAAAAGTGAACATTTTGGAACAAATTTGAGACATTTGACAGAGAAATTAACGTAAACTCAAACAAGATATTTTACCAGGTGATAAGAATTATCAGAACACATAACATATTAAAAGCTTTTTAGGTATGTAGCTATGCTGCTATCTAATAATCCCTGACAAAGTTGGAGGGATATAGTTTTGGCGTTTCCGTCCGTCGCATTTTTGTCCGTCCACATCTCAGAACTACTGGTCAGATTTGATACATATTTGGTAAACAATAAGTATCAAGTACTCTGATATCCTAAAAGTTTCGTTAAAATCGACCCTTAACACTTTAGTTATTACTCTTGTTGTAGTATAGGCAATTATAATGCAAGTCTATGTTAGCAAAATGTTAACGGGTTGCTCCTCTGAACAAAATGTTATCAAGAGCTAGGCAAAACGAAATGACTATAAACCACATTTCCAATAAAAGGCTGTGTCATAGCAATAAGTTGTCACCATGTTTGCTACTTAAGGGCTATAAGCTGCTGAGATATGAGTTATTTTGTAGGTTTATCCCCTTAATTTTCAAGTATTTTTCTCAGAATGCACATGGTGTCATCAATATTCATGAATATTATAATATGAACAAAATGTTATCAAGAGCTAGGCAAAACGAAATGGCTATAAACCACATTTCCTTAACCATTGCTTCCTGTTTGCAATAATTCATCACATTACCCTTATAATAGGGCAACAATGAACCGAAATGGAAAATCAAAAATAGAAATCTAATCTTCTTAACCAGTGATCCAAACTCTTAAAATAATTTCAGTGATGTATTCGGTATAATGCCCTCTGCTAAATATCGGCAAAAGGTTTGATCCCACATAACAAAATGGCCACCAGAGCTAAAAAGTGAAATATGTTTTAAAGACATACCAGCCCATGTTTGAAATGATAAGATTGATATTTTGTCGCATGCCCCTTCAAAATTCTGTTATGCTAAAACTAAAAACTAAAAATAGAAATCATATCAAACTTTTCCTTCATCATTGGTCAGAAAAATATACAATATACAAATTCAAATGTTCCTAAAATATCGTCTACAAAAATGCACTCCGCTTAGCCTACATGAACTAAAATCACAAGACATCGTTTCCATCAGTACTCTCAGTGCTTTGATATTGCATGGCGTTATTTCACTCTCAGACGCGATGTCATATGATAATTAGTCTATACAGCGCCTGAGTCTGTATGCAAAAAGGTGAGTTTTTCCTTAAAAAGAGGATAAAGACATTTTGCGAAAAGCTTAAAATATGAGGGCAGAGCATTTTGGAAGTTATTTAAGCTTTCCAAACCTTTCGAAAAGTTTCTTTATCATGAGTTCTGATCCAGTGATTAGGTCGTCGATTGCAACATACTGATTTTATTTAGATCCCCAATGACTGATTTAATCACCTTGACTACTCATTTTGCATACGAGGACTGTTCAAATATGAATGCAAGTAGCTTCATAACTTTGTTTACATATAAGCTACAACAAAATGGTAAACATTTCTATAAAGGACAATACGTCACCTTCAAACTGGCACGTGACTAAAAGAAAAATATAGTATACTTATCGAGCTATAGCCCTTTGAACGAGGGTCACGTTAGTATACTAACAAACTCAATGCTTCGAACTTATACCAATGATATAGAGGAGCGTATAATTCTTCGATAAACCGGTGAAAATTCTTGAAATTTTAAAGGAAGTATCCCCATATTCTTATATAATAATTCTGTGAAAGGTGCGAAAATCTGACATGCTTTTGTTAAATTACAACGAATAGTTTTCACTAAGTCTCCTTATGTTTGCAAATAAATGGTAAACAAAACACAACCTTTCAGTTTTCAGTTAAACTTATCTCTAACAAAATGCACGAAGCAACATTTAAACTAGCTTTATCTCAAAGCCAATATGTTGATCGCTCACACTGAGTTGTTGCTACAAATTATTGATGGATAGTGGGTAGTTTTTAAACGCTGAAAAGCATTTTTGTTAAGTCAAAAATGCCTTAAGTGAGGGGGTTTTAGAATTTATACTTAATTTTTTTGTCATATTATTGCGGCTTTATTCTAAATTTGAACGTAAACTTTAAGTTTGACCACTATAGGCATTATTTACAATATAATTACTCATCTGGTCTTGAGGACTAGCCAGATTGATTATATTTTTATTAATGTAAACATGTCATTAAGAGGCAGAAACATGCTTGAAAAATGATATAAAATGCGATTACTCAGTAAAAAAAAGAACGCCATGTTTTGAAAACTCTCTTATGACATATTAAGCATGTTTTCAGCAAAACGTAAAGAAAACGACACAGCGATGTTCATTATTACATCACCAGTAGATAACTCAAAATGACGTTTATCATAAAATTAATGACGTCACAAACGTGCCTGTTTACTCGAGATTGAAACAGGGTTGTATAGATTTTATCCTGCAAGCAACTTTTGGATTGTTACTTAAACTTGAATCTAAAATTTGGTGCCAATTTATCTAAAATTTACGAAGATATGACACAATATCCGCACATGTACCAAAACGTGCATTGCAATTTGCTTTAGAAAAACTTCAGTATACCAAAATAGCCTTTATATAAGGGTTTGTAACTCGAGAAATATAGTGAGTGTTTCTTTATTTTTGGTGCCATTTTAAAGGCGACAAATAGTTCTTTCCAGAAAAGTATGACATTTTGTCGTAGCATACATGTGAAGAAAGATATAAAGCTACTTGCATTCATATTTGAACAGCCCTCGTATAGCTACAAAATGATGAAATATGCAACTCCTTAAATAATCAATAGAAATATGCATAACTTTCTTTTCCTTTACTTATTCGTTTTCTTCACTATGTGATGCCATTAAATCATTGCTAATGACTGACTTAGCGCACTCATTAGTATGTAATCACATTTTGGAAACATAAGTTCCTAATGGCTAGCCAAAAACGGGCTGTTGCCTAGCTATTTTCGACTCTTAAGGCTCCAATTAAGCCAGAATGGTCAATAGTACCTCAGTTATAATTCAAAATAAAAACAAAAAACATCTTGAAAATTATTATTTGTAAAGAATTTGCTCATAGATTGGATCACAGTTTCAAAAATAGTGTAATTTGTGCCCTGGTCGACTGCAACCAATCCGCGGTGCCTGCGGTGTTCGAATAAAGTGGTTCTCTAGCATGAGTGCAGCTGTTAAATAACACCCAATAAATGAATACCACTCGTTTTTCTGAGTCTTCGCTTGGTGCACACTCATTGTGTTGCTTTTGTAGTACCATGGCTCAGTCATATCAGTGAACATGGGGCTTGGTATTATTGGATTAATAAAGAAACGAAAACAGAAAGACAAAGGTGATAGAACCAGGAGCTTCTCATTGTGAAGCAAGCTCCATAGCAGCGTTACGTAAGTAAAGTTCTTGTTTTATCACACATGATATTCAGCGTTTGACTATCACCCGCCGCTTTGGAACTCAATCCATAGCATTCTTAGGGACTTGTAAAACTAAACCAACAAAGCGCCCAGGCACATTTTGATCGGTGATCTGGGTTTGTCAAGCCTCTTACAATATTGACGGTTTGTTTCATAGAATTGCGACGCTTTTTTGAAAACAAACAGCCACATCCAAAGGCCGCTAAGTTTTACAATCAATGAAAGTGCCCTCGCTGACTAAATGTAACTAACTACATGTACCTAATACATTAAGTTCACGTTCATGTAAATGTTTTTTTTTCTAAAGTTCACCCAGCGTGTCACAATATTGCAAACGGTATAAAACCAGGAAGTAACTCAAAAACGACTGATTAGCATGCTGCGGAGTGCTCAAAAGCTGTATGTTGGGGCGTAAAGTGATCTTTGTGAGATGTATAAAGGACCATTGACGGTTTGGGCCTTATACGCTTATTTTTCTGTTTCCCAGAACGCTGCTTTTGAGCTTCTGATGTGATGCATGTAGCATCAGCGTAATAGGTGAATCGAATGGCAAGAGCCAGCTAGCAAAATATTTCAAAATTCCTATGCACTCGACGGATGTGGCGGGTAGAAAGGGGAGGGGGTTCGAAATTTCATGACAATGAAAAGTGATTCCTGCACTTTTTCTTGATTTATTTGGTAGGCATGGTGATATCTATTGCACATATCATATGCAGAGTATTAACGAGTCACGATAATTGATGAAACTGTTTTAAAAAGAAAATAGATTTTGTAATAAAATGATTTTTGGAAGATAATTTAGAAGTAACCTGTACATTTTTACTACATGTACCGTAAATAATACAAAACTGAAAGCTCAACAAAAGACATAAATACTTTTGAAGGAATGAAAGTGTCCCATTTAGCATTGGAACGTAAAACTGATTAGGACGTTTGCAAAAGACTGTGTCATTCAATAATACTGAGCTCTTTTCCTATGAAAAAATGCGTCAACCTTGCTAATTCTACTTTTAATCTGTATGTACTTTATATTCAACTTACACAGAATACAAAGCAATTTAGGATGTTGGTTCTAGAGAACTTCATTACTGTCGTTCATTTCTTATTCGGTAGAAATGGCATTTTATGGGCTTAAGCCCTGGGTTTTTGGGCTGCTGAACATCTTTCCCCCCTTGTGCCAGCAAGCCACTTCCATCCAATGTGTAAAATATGGTAACACATATACAGGCAAAAGCTTTTGCTGGCACACATGGGGGGGGATTGATACTTTAAAAAATGTTTTTTGATTTCTATATATTTTAATGTAAAACTGATTGTTCTACCCAAAATTTTACATCTTTGAAGCATTTAATATGGAAAATGGATTTCACTGTCATAAAGTACTCAGGCAGGGTAGCTTCAAGGTAAAGAAAGGGACGATTAACAGACTTTTTTTACTGAAAACCATAGGCATTTACCCATAGCAAGTGTCAATGATCCGTGTTCATATGGCAATATGGCCAAAAAGTTCCGTCCCCTTGATGGAAGAGCCCATTTTTGTTTATACAGGAATTTATTCATGCAAGTAAGAGATTTTGAAAGCAGCGTCCCCATAAGAAGCAAAATCACAACAGATAAACGGCCTTTTTGATACATTGTATAACTGAAAGATCGTATAGCGTTCACATCTTTCAATTACGTTATAGCATTTCTCCTTAACTAGTCTCTCTCTCTCACACACACACATGACTTACGTTTACACTTTGGTGGATAGCTTGACCACATCTTTTGTTCAGTACATGTAACATGTGAAGCACCTTCTAACTCAAATCCTTCATAACAGCCAAATCGACAAAATGTCGACAGAACATAGCCTGTGCTTGGGTGGCAGATATAGTAACCATTAGCAACTCTATCCAACTTCGGACATCGTATCACTACAAAAATAAAGGTGCCAGCATACAGTACATATAAGATTTTAATACTTATCCTGTATCGAGCATCAAATGCTCAGGCGAGCCTGCCTATCCACGCAGTCTCGCAAGAGCCTTCGCTGCTTGTAAGCACATTACATAGTTTGAAAATTAATGAGAGTGAGCATCTAGTAACACTTACAAATTATCAGCTTTGGGCGTTAAAAGAGGCTTTATCGCCTGTCAAGCATCGAAGGCTCAGACTGCTTGCTAACACTTAGTATGAAAATAGATGAAGGTCAAGTTCAAAATCTCTAAGATTCTCCAGCTTTTGCGCTTAAGTTAAATTTTGAGCTTGTATGATACATGTTACGTACCAAATAATAATGGACTATCCCAATTCTGGGCATCGTCGCGAGAAAACCTGTCTTCAGAGTTTATGACAAAGCAAGACTCAAGCCAGTAACTACAGCTGCAGAGACTAGCTAGAAAATTTGAAATTCGTTTGTAGCAAGTTTAGATATGTTACTTTCCAAACAGAGAATAGCTAAGGCGCTGATAGCAAATACATGTATCGACGACAGGATTTCTTGTGTCAGAGCCCATTTAATATCGACCATTTTTATTTCTTAAACGATAATGACCCCTCCTTACATATGCGTTGGTCAATATGGCATGCACTTGACGTTTTGATATATACTATACACAATAAGTTTAGCAATTTCTTATGTTTCGCATCTTTTTTGTGCTCATTTTTGTTCAGTGTCGATCAATTTCAATTGCAATGACGAGAACAGGATCTTAGGCAAATAAAACCACGAAATTTCAGACGCCATAATTTAAATAGGCATTTGGGGAGAGCAAGACTTGCAGAAGGGGTCAGTAAGCAAAAATCACATCCGTAGTAAGTTATGTTAAAATGATAAGCATGTGATTTTTCGTTTGGTGGTCTTTTATCTTCCTCATGCATCATACGCCTATAAAAACTATTGTTTATGTGACAGATGTGATTAGAGATTTCATGCTGAAAAAAATCAGCTGCCATCAATGACGTCAAAACGTAGTTATCATTTGATTAAACTTCTAATGTAAATTGGCATTTCAATTCAACAGAGTATCAGTTTACAAAGATATCATAGGCTTACAATGTAACTCATCCTATGGTTGATTAAAACCTTAAGTTACTGAAAAATGGTGCGACGTTTTTGCGAGATAACGGGTGACGTAAGATTTTATCTTTCGGCTCGTGCACTATAGTAGAGAAGATGTTTCATTCAACAGTATTTGTCTGAATGTGTTGGAAGGCATCAAACAGTTTTACTTGTTAATGTGGTTCAAGAAAAACCGACTAGAAACACCGTTTAAAGGCAATAACGTCAAAGCATTAGTAAAACGTCGAATTGTGAAAACTTGGTCCTTTATTTCTCTTAGAAAGTTCCGAAAATTGCAGAATTTAAAGTATGCTTTTTTGGTTTTCAGTGACCAAACAATCGTTTGAAAATGATGTCGGCTTCCCTTAATGATCAGAATTACCCACGTTACCCGCTTGTCTTAAACTTAAACGTCACTTTAGCACGGCCGCTGCGTTTGGTAATTCTGTATTTTTTTAAATGGAAAATCTTGTCAGATGATCGGCGCTTGTATCTTCATAACAGCAAATGAAACTCGAGATCTGATGTGGATGGGCTCACCCATACAAAACAATTGCTAAATTTATTGTGCATAGTATAGTTGTATTGTTGTTGGGTATATATACATGTATATGTACGCAGCTTCTCAAACGTGTTTTAAGAATGACTTAAAGCTGCATACTCTGTAACTATGAACATTTTTCGAAAAAAAATATTTTCCTTTTAAATCATTTGTAAAAGTAGAATTAAGCTATGTTTTCACAATAAAAATGATCAGTACAGCTGAAAACTGCATGGAAAAGTGAATTATCTTATCAAATAGGTGTTTATTTCTCTTGTTGGTAATTATTTGCGTCCCTCCAATAATTCTAGACCGTTGAATTTTAACATAAATGCAGTTGTTTTGATAGTGATAACTTATTAAGATTTACGAAAATGGTAAAATGTTTACCTGAATTTGAGTATTTTTACTGTGATCTTGAAAAATAAAAACATTATTTTTAAAATTAGAAGATCAAAAGTTACAGACTATGCAGCTTTAATTACAGATTTGCGATAATTAAGTGTGTCTTTATCGTAGGTTGGTCCATTAGTATTTCAACAATGAAACTATAATTGAGCAGCGACATGTGATTTCCGACAATATGGCATTTTGACATGAGCCTTCTTTCAAGCTTAAAAACTCCCAATAATGGTTGGTCAGTAGCTTAATATTCATAAAATATTCAAGTGACTAGCAAAAGCTCCGATCAGACTTCACGTATGCGCAGGCTGGTCTGAGCTTTTGCTGGTCACACATACCACATTGTTGGAAATCTCATGTTGTGGCTCAAATTACATTGTTTTCAGGCGAAGACCGAAAGTTGATGCCAGTTGATGATTCTCCTCATACATTCATAATTTCATTTAGTGCAACCAGGCCATAAATCTTTCAGTGTGCGCCTATAGGAGCGTGTGCTCTTATTATGACAAAACTTTGAAATATGAAAACAGACAATGACTTTCCTTTACCTGTTATTGTTATTTTTACTGTGCAAGTGGCACTGTTACCGGAATTATCCTTCGCAGTATATTTTATGTAATAAGGTGATCGTTCTTCTGAAAAGCTGTAATGTGGTCCGCTTCCATGGCGGACTGGCCTGAAAAAGATTTTAAGCTGTTTCATGTTTCAATGGCATCGTTTTCCATATAAAAGCAAATAAATCTATAATTAAGAAAGTACAAATCCATACCATGCCATAAGAAGAACCAAATGATTAGTAAGTAAGTAAGTAAGTAAGTAAGTAAGTAAGTAAGTAAGTAAGTAAGTAAGTATACTGAGGGAATAAAGTTTAGCAATTATTTGTAATGGGGTTTCCCATAGGCGATCTCTGAAGCATTAGATCTTTTTAATTCGCAGGTTCGGAAACATGTCAGTTGTTTGAAAATGACCTAATGGATACC
This sequence comes from Loripinus fragilis, assembly GCA_964019695.1. Lineage (NCBI taxonomy): Eukaryota > Metazoa > Mollusca > Bivalvia > Lucinida > Lucinidae > Loripinus > Loripinus fragilis. Next base: position 70,335,828 of record OZ026521.1, read on the forward strand.
CGCAAGTGGACAAAAGAAACAAAAAGCCGACTTCATAGTGAAGATTTGATCTGCCGAGCATTTTAATTTCAAAAGTTATTCAATTGAAAGGGAGGTAATTTGGAAAATACGATTTTCAACTAAAAATTGTACAAAAAGGGTGAGCATAAAATTCAGTTTTAAACCGTTTTTCACTTTCTTGCTTTTGGATCTAAACATTTGACAGATCAAATGAAAATTTTAGTCAAAAACTATTCGCACTATTGCCAGATAAGCAGTTTTAGCAAGGGGGGATATAATCAGACTTAACCTTATGTGAAATGTCAATCTGGTAATGTCATCGTACTCGGTAACGTTTGTCAACACAAATTTTTGAAACTTTGATATTAAAAGTCATATTTCTTCTAAACTGTGAATCCCCAAAGTATATTGCTAAACTATTTTCCCCTCGGTATATGTGTCGTTTATATTAGTCTCACCAGTGTATATACAGTAAAACTTATCTTACACATACAAACACATAATTATCTATACAGCTGCCATTCTAAAAGAATTGTGAGAGACAGTAAGAATTTAAGTTCTTTAGATAATTACAATTCTAAAACTATTTCTAAAGCATGTGTATGAGCCCTGATATGTCAAAATAGCAATTATAGTAAAACTAAACTGAGCAAAAAAAGAAACGTCCCATACATAGTCCCTCAAATTGTAACCCAAAACATACATTCAAACAGTTATATGCATGTTATATTGCTTGGCAGACATCAGACAGCGATTTACACTAAGTGATTTTTATGTTTCTTCATTCATGGCAGAATAAGTGAACAGCGACTGAAAATGTAACAAACAGACAAAAACATGCAACGCGCATGGGCAACGACATCAATTTTTTCTTTTTTCTTAATCTACGGACAGTCATCAATCTAAAACGGTATGAACAGTGTTCCATTTGATTCACAGTTTGAGGAAATTAAGGGTCAAACATTTAATCTTTTGAAATTATCTCTCTTGCAATTAAACATGCAGCAATTTTACCTTAATTTTAATTATCTGCAAATTTCGACAATTTTTCAATTTGAACTGAAGGGTACATTTCGTCCAACTTCAGACGATGCTTATCCGCTAATTGGTTTAACCAAAGTGAACTTTTGTCAACATTACATCACTTTACTTTCTCTAAGGGATCTTCAGTGCATTCCGAGAAAGCATTCTTAAATGGACTAAAGTGCAATGTTGCAAGTCACGGCATAGCGAGACTTTTTGCATTTGAAACGATTATTATATGTCTTTGTGACAAACAGTGTCTGATAAGTGATTTGGGAATAACTAGAGAATTATGTCTAGTCATAATTGAAGCAAACTTCAGGCAAATAAAGGGCATCTCGAACTTTCTAAATTTAAACTTGTCTAGAAGCTTTACTTTTGAAAATTTGTTGTGATGTTCATTTTTGATGCTTTAAATACATTTCTGCAATATAAAAGAAAAATGGCAAAATTTTATAAATGCCTAGAGAAAACAAGCATTGAAGTCACATGGAACGTTTCTTCTTTTGCTTAAATATATAAAGGTGACAATTTTAAATTGCACATGAATCAGTATCAGTCCTCACTAGTGGCAAATTGTACAGTCCCCTAATATACGAGGGGGGTTCAATATGTAATAAACACCCATTCCTAACTCCATCCACAATCGCTGGGGATTTTATGCTATATGCCAAACGAAAGATCAAAGCGTGGCCGTTATAATGGTGTATGAAACATTATTTTATCTTTCCAAATTTAATAAGTTACAGACTTTTTAAAAAGCACACTAATATACACTGCATATATTTTCCTCCGAATTGTAAAGACGCATTTAACAAAGGTAGAAAGGCATGCTGTATTTTCTAAAACAAACATTTAACATGCATGATTCATATATCCATAGTTTTTTACTCATTTCACCTTAATCTGCTATAACGATCCAAGCTTTTTACCGCTGCCGTGTTTTCGTACAAACGGTTTTATTACGTTACCGCTCTTACGTTGACGTCGTTTAAAGCAATGGACGTAACACTAAAATACGCACGTTTCTTGAAAATCAGAAATATGGCTTTGTACCAGAAAATAACAATGTTGATTGTATGGAAGTTTCAATACACACAGTGCATAGGCAGCAGACCTGTTAAACTGAAACCAATATCCAAGGGTATCTCATCTGAGTAATATACCATTTTCGTTTCCTATAAATTTATCGTCAGAAATTAGCCAGCCAGATTATGTACATGTAAATACGTGTAACAATGTCCAAATAATGCATCTGAATGCAAACATCGATGAAACGCGGTATTTTGTCTGATCCATTTCAGTGTAAGCAAGTGATGGCATTCTTTTAAGTGATTTTCTTATTTCAAATGACATATTTGGGGATACATTATGAGTAAGATAAGGTATGGAAATTTCGAAATCGGCTGTATTACTTGCAAATGAACATCAAATGGCCAGAAGAAATGTAACAAATGATTTTCGTATACATTTTCGCTATGTAATCGTTCTCGCAAAAACAACTATGTCATTGGAATGCCAGAGAATGTAGCATCAAGGAGGGTTTTAACCAAAACGGCAGCCTCAGTATTTCATAGAATATAAAGCAATATCAAAGATTTTTGCAGTTATAAATCACCAATATATGGATACTTACCACACGAAGAAGCAGACTGAAAACATCCCTCGTTCATGTATTTATCTGCTTTTGAAAACATTGTTTTATTTCATATCACAGTGTATTTCAGCAGCCTATCTTGAAAGTGGCTTGTGTAAATTAGAGAGGAAGCTGGACAACTGCAATTTTACATTTATTTAGCCAAGAAACAGACCTTTTAATGAAAGTAATTATGAAGTGTGTAAATATAAAACTTTGGGATATACTGAGCTGTTTTCATTATATATTGAACGCCCCTCGTACATACACATCATATACACAAACGCACAAATACATATATAAAGCAAACGGGTGTGCAGTTCTATGAACACGTGTATCTGTGCTGGTGGGTAGTATACTCACACACGCCAAGCCCAAAACACAGCCTCTGCATTATTGTATATATTTAGTAAAATCAAAGCAGTGTATGGGTGTCAAAGGGTTTTGGCGAAAATGATCAAGTCTTCATAATGGAGAGCGTTGTTTCCTATCTCGCGTCCAAAACACATGTTGTGAACACTAAAAAACCGGCTCGTGAGATGGGTCGTTTGAGTATCCAAAACAATTGATAAAACTAAAGCACCAAAATATATGTACAATATTACACTTAAAAGTTTGCCCATCGGGGGACCTTGGCTGGTAAAGTTGATTTTAAGTCGATATTAATTTTCAATGGTTTCTAGGCTCAAGCATCAACCTCAGTATCATGACACTCAACCTTATTCTAAAATATGTATCATGGGTACTCAGATGACACCTTCCCAGTGTGCTCCCACAGCACATATCTAAACCAATGCAAGGGACAACATCCATTTTCTGTGCTAACTTTTCTTGTCTGACGATAAAAATCACATGTTGTGGGTACTCAAAGGAACCGTCTCAATGGGACGATTCCCACGAGCTCACAAAACACATGTCTAAACTATTGTATGAAAAAACATCCAATATCAGTCATTGCAACAAATACCACATGTTGTGGGTAATCAAAGGAACCGTCTCGATCAGATGATTCCCTTGAGCTCCCAAAACACATGTCGAAACCAAACTTGATCACTAGGTCCGCGTTGAAATTGAGGGAACACACTTTAAATTAAAGCCGTGCTAGATCAATCGGAAAACTTCGGCTCAATTCGAGAATCAAACCTTGGCTGTTTGTTAGGGGAAGTAACTTTCGTATATATAAAAAGCTGCATTTTATTAGCCGGGACTGGCGTTAGGAAAAATACCACTGTAGCATGTAGTTTCAGACATTAAAATCCATTATATTGATTACCAGAAAACATTTATCAAAAGAATAAATGAAGTTTCTGTTGTTGTTTTTTCAATAAGATATCACTTAAGTAATATTTTATTGAAAAACATAAAATTCATTTATAGCAATGTTTATATCCGTTTGTTTCGCTGCAATCACACTGTTATTGCGTTGGCATGGTTTCTGTGATGTAAGCGTCACGTTAAAAAGTAGACTCTCGATGTACATCCGAGGTCTGGTTCTACGGATTTGGCCAAAACAGTTCCGATTGTTACCAGATGGGTATTAGGTCTGTTTTAATTTGGGCTAGAAACCCCTCACTCGACATGTATTATATAACTTTTGGGTATCTGTAAATGCGAAATTAAGACTGGTCTACCTTAGATAAACATGTAGTTAAAAGCTTAAAATGAGGAGAGATTTTGATAAAAAGTTCAACTGTATCATTTTGTCCTATAACACCTCAGTACAGCCAAAACATATTACTTAAAGTAAGAAAGGTGGCAAAGATTTGGAATCGATACACTCAAGTACCACACCTGACCCAGGATACCACATGGGAAAGTGACAAAAACACAATTAAACATCACAAACGAGATTTAACCCTTAAAACGCCAGCAAAAATGTCAGTTAATTGGTTAACATAAGCATAGAGGCAACAATGTGGACCCAATAGCAGACTGCTCGAAGGAGCAGTCTGACCTGTTTCTACATTGTTTGTCAAAGAGGCTTCAAAATAATTCTACAGACGACAAGTTGTTAATAAATATGAGTTCAGTGTATCTATGGTCACGATTCTCATGAAGGATGGGCACGTTTGCGCGGCGCAAAAAACTTATCATTTTTTATCAAAAATGACCAAAGACATATGAATATTAAATGACCTTTCACCACATCTTCGGAAATTATCGAATAAAGTGAATATCAAAATTGCCGCTTTTACAGTGACCCAAAAGCTTTATAATACAGCTCTGCAAACGTCCTCAATGGTGACAAGATTAAGGCCAGCTCATTTTAAAGCTGCATAGTCTGTAACTTTTGATCCTTTAATTTTTGAAATAATGTTTCTATTTTTCAAGAACACAGTAAAAAACTAAAATTCAGGTATTCATTTTACCAATTTCGTAAATCTTTACAAATTATCAGTATCAAAACAACAGCATTTATGTTAAAGCTTGACTGTCTATAATTATTGGAGGGACGCAAATAATTACCAACAAGAGAATATACACCTGTTTTTATAAGATAACTCACTTTTCCATGCAGTTTTCAGCTATAGTGAACAGATTTATTGTGAAAACTTTACTTAATTCTGCTTTTACAAATGATTTAAAAAGAAAAGAAATTTTTCAAAAAATGTTCATAGTTGCAGACTAAGTCTCTTTAAGAATATATAACGAGCTTGAAGTTGTGGCATCGCGTGGTTTATTGAATGACGACAAACGGTGATCGCGGGAGACGGATACAGATTTTTTATATCCTGTCCTCACACAAATATTATATTTTAACTCACCATTAAATACAGCGTTTTCACATTATATTAAAAAGGTCCCCAATATCCCGCCGATATGCGTCATAGCAAAATGATCGAGGTAGCTCATCTAACCCTTGCACCCGAAAGGTATACAGCTGGGTCTTGAATGGTTGCATAGGTAATTCAGTGCCGTATATGAAACCACTGTAAATCTGACTCGATCGACTTGCACAGCGCCAGAGCAGTCCATTTCTACGGAAGCCCAGTAAGAACATGTGAAATTATCATTTTTCTACAATATCATACATTTTATCAAAAAATATTGGGACTAAAAAATATCGGGTTAATATAATTTACCGACATCTGTGTAGACCCCAGAAGCAGTGGCGGTCATTTCAGAATACTGCTAATTGACTTTTAAAGCATGTAGAATAGGACACCCCGAATTCGAAATTAAATATTTAGGCTTCTTTGCGTCAAATGTCATTAAAACTGCATTTATTGTTCAGAAATATATTTGATAATTATTTATACATTGCTTAAAAGCAAATCTCATACGAATTTGCGTGCTTACTTATTTCATTTTATCCTCCCACTGAAGAGGTATGCATTGCATATTTTGTACATAAATAAATACATTTCAATTTGTATGCGTTTAAACACTGCATACAGTTAGACAGACGCTTGTGGCAAAATTTAAGATGATTTATTTTTTATTTTCTGCAAAAAACAACAAAAACAACAACAAAGAACTTAGCTAAAAGTAGACATTTGAAACCACGAAAATTTGATACCTAGTAATTTAGACCATGTCACCTGGCTTATCGTTAAATACTATGGGCAACTAAAGACAAAATTAACTCATAATTGAATTTTTTCAAGATTTAAAGGACATTTATCATCAATATTTCTACAGCGTCATTGTATGGACCAATGTTGTCGTTTTTCTGCTGAAATAGTTTCATTTAGCAGTGGCATAATTAACACTATGGAAAAAAACTCGTATAACTATTATCATTACCTTAAATCCCTATCTGTCTCCGTTTGAAATTAAGAATATAATCGCATACTATTTTTAAACAAGTAGCCCAAAGGGCAACGATCGCTCACCTGGGAGCCAGCATAATGTTTAGAGACACCATATTTTATGATGCTCAAAGGCAGGTAACTCTGAACTTGAAACAGTGATCAGGAATATATTCAAACACTCAAGATATTATGCCAATTCTGGTTATCTGCAAGTATTAAAAAGACATGAATAAAACTTGCAGAGGTAACCTGGTGAAACTATATTTTATAGATGCCGAAGGGCAGATAAGTGAGATCTGACCAAAATTCAGACTCATACATGCTTACATATATGTCCTGGCTACCTACAAGAACGAAGGAGATCAAATGAAAAACTAGAGCGGGCAGTCGATGGGGCGCCATCACAAATTTCAACGCTTAAGTTTTTGACTCCCCCAGTCCCACCCTGGGACATGAAAACACACACAAATTTTAGTATAAACATCTTTGATATTTGACCTTTTGATCTCAGCCCAAGGTCACCAGTTTGGCCCTAGGAGGAAAATGTTACTCGCATTCTGTTCTGCTTGTCATTCCCGTCGATTTGATATGCCACATGTCCATTTTTGTAAAAATGACCCCCTGGGCATCCCCAGTGCCATTAAGTCCCACCCCTGGGGGCATGACCCAAGCGACAGAATAAAAATCATGTCTGATATGTTGTGTATTAGTTTCATTTGTGAGAACATACACAAAGTTTGGTATAAAAATCTTTGAAATTGAGTTTGTAATTGAAATTAAATGATATTTGGCCTCTCAGAGATATTCATGTCTGAAAGTGTAAACAGACGCACGGACGGACGCACGGACGCCGGCTCGAGTCCCATCCTATAAGCTCACCGAGAGCCTTCGGCTCAGGTGAGCTAAAGAGCCTGACTATATTTGTGCTCAAATGGCTGCCGATACTAAACTCTTTTAAATGCATTTGATATTGTATTATTGTATAACGGCCTCTCATACCTGACCTCCAAATAAGATCGCGTAATAGATTTTTTTTGTTATTTCCCAACCAAAACATAGTGTGCCTAATTAAATGGATTCTCTTAATGAGTCGGTTCTTTTTTTTATTTCTACACTATGAAAGTTTGCTTTACTTGACCTATGCGGCACACAAATCTGGCCGCATTGCAATACAGTGATTTCAAATTAAGCGTTTTTTGACTACCACTATGCAAAAATCTCAGGTGCACACATTTTGTGTTTTTGCACGATACACGACTTCGGTTCCCCGACTATAGACTTTTCTCCAACCTTTACCCAGTTAAGATAGGCTGTCAGCCCATGTAAGAAACTTCTATTTTACATGACCACGTGACTGCTTTCTTACATAGGCAGAGTAAAATAATCCTTTTTTCCGAAAAAAAAGGTAATATATTGCTCCTAAATAACTCAAAGAACCTAGCACGGTTAAGCGTCAATAACTGACGTCATATGAAGTTAATGGCGTCACATAACGTGACGATAATGGCATGTGACGCAAATGGCACAGGGAGCCTAGCAGGAATTCATTTTGCATTCTGAACTTAACTAATGCTCCAATCATAACAAGGTGTAAACTATGTTTATACCCATTGTCATGCCCGAACAAAACGTCATGCCAGATAAAAGCACTTGTGAAGTCGGAAATAACGTAAATCCAAAGAGTAAAATGTTACATTTTCGCGGGTGTTTGGATTTTTTATGTTTCAACAAAAAACCTTCAAAAACTGGGAGAAAATCAAACCATTATGAGCCTGTCCACGAAGGGTAGAGGAATCTCACCCTGTGAGTCGGAATTTAACCAGGGACTCGGCAAGCCTCGTCCCCAGTTAAAATTCTGACCCCTCGGGTGAGATACCTAAATCCTACATGGGCACTCATGGTAAATTGTTGTTCTCTCAGATGGGTTAACACAGCTGGACCCCATCTGGCGATCAAGCATAAGACTTCTAGCCAGTCTGAATACGTTTGCGAACATACAATAAGCACCAGTAAGTATTATTGTTTGTGGCAGTGTTCCTTGGCTGTACCAGTTTTGGCCGGGTGGGTTTATGCTTTTTGTGGTTCTATGTCCAGGAACTCTCGAAGGCTCAATCGGCAGTGGTTCTGGTTTTAAAGCGTCTCAGAAGACGGGGCTTCGGCTTAAAGTCTCATCTGATAGACTAGGAGAAGCCGGGAATCGAACCTGCGACCCCTGGTTTACAAGACATAGGTTTACCCCCTACACCACGGCGGCTTCTTATTATATGAAGGCAAAATTAAGATCCCTATGTCCCCTCTACAATCACACACTTTAATAGTAAATATATACTAAAGGACTTTGAAAACGCATCACCCTGAATAAATCCTTTATTTCACAAACCCTGAGAATGTCAGCGAGATAATTATTATTGCATATCATAGTCTGACCATCTTGTAGTGTGTCCTAGAAATTTCATGGTTGTAAATTTACTTTAAGGTATTGAAAAAGTATCCGTTTTAAGACAGGGGTGGTCGGTTTTGAAGGACACCAATTCAGTTGCAATTTAACACGCGTTAGTTTTGATTCCTGACTCAACGAATTTGCGTCCTTTGCTTCTTTCACGATTGCACATTCATCATTGAAGGATTAGAAATGAATTGACAGTTTGGTATGCTCAAAATTACATCCCTTTAAAATTACCGACCTACCCCACCCACCCTGATTACTATAGTCTAGTAATAAAATTCAACGTCTTGGGCCTTTTAAAGTTTCGATTTCTTACGTCCGGTTTTATTGGGAGAGGCTAAGGGCATACACAAATGACAGATTATTCATAAATTACGTCTGTATCACGTGTCTTTTGTATTGTGCAAGTGACGTTAACGTTAATTTTTAAGACGTTCTCGATCACATTACAGCAGATCTCCTGCAACGATTTACTTCAAAACGTCTTCCCCACATGCTTGTCAGTGTATGTAAGCAATATCAGTATTGAAAGCGTGCATAAAGGTAACTAATGGAGATGTTTCTAAAAAGGGGCTATAAATTGATGTTCAAAGTTGACGTTTATTTTCGAAATTTTGAAGTTATCAATTACTTCTAATTAGAAAAAGTCTATAAAATCTTTTTGTAACTTGGCATCATATACGCCACAGCTTAAACATAAAAATAATCAAAAAGCTTCATTTATTTGTGCAGAAAGGTGCTAGATGCTGTATGTACGCATGTGACGTAATCAGCAGCGTCGCGTGATAGCGCAGTCAAATTAATGACTGATTCATACCAATTCTGGATTGCACATTAAAACCTGCGAGTAGCTTTTTAATCGCATATACGGTTTGCAAGAAAAGTGCAAAAATATAGTGATGCGTTTTCAAAGTCCTCTAGTATAGTATTATTTATACGTCAGTACAATCTTACATTCGTGTCCAATTGTTAATTGCTTTTGTTTGTTTGTTTGATTTGATTCTTTACGTCCACTCAACAATCTTTCAGTTATACGGGACGGGTCTTCCTGGGTTGAACCAGTACTAAGCTAGGATAAATGTGTCTTGCTCAAGGACCACAACGCAGTGACGCCGGTGAGGCTCGAACCCGCGGCCCTTCGGTCTCGAGTCAAGCAATCTACCACTGAGCCACTGCGCTCCCCCGTTAATTGCTTTAAACATGTTGGTAAAATTGATATGCACTATAAGGCCTCCTATTGTTTTCATATTGTTTGTTTAATTCAAAGATGATGTTGATATATGTTTACTTACGTAATATCGCCATCTCTGTCATCATGCGCTGTCGGTTCATTCCAGGTCACTACAGCGTACGTCTGATAAGGTTTCGCTGTAGCATATATAGGTGGCGGGCAGTTATAGATGGTAGGTTTTGTCCTATCTGTAAATTAATATGGAACAGGCTGTATTTTAAATACCATCCATGCGCTGGTCATCCATGCGCTGGTCCAAAATGGGACAGCGGATCTGGTGTCAAGTGTTATGCTCCAGTCACACACACACACACACATACGTACTCTTACGGAGAGTTTCGGATCAATCCGCAGTCGTCCGCAGAAAAATGAGGGCGGGGCCTAATTTCTTGATGCGTTTGCAAGACGCACATACCTTCAATTGCGGGTAGTAACGGATCATTGCGGATAAATGCGAATGTCAGCGGATCGATGCGTTCCAGTGAACCGACACAATGCGGACCGATACCAATAGATACGGATTACATACCTTTCATTACCTTCCCTTACCTTTAGATACGAGTAAATACGAATAGATACCTTTAGATGCGGACTGTTGTATATTCTTAGTGAATCTGATTGCAACCGCAGACTTTGCACCCTATCGTTCGTCCATCGTTTTTTAACATTATGCCTGGAAAGAAGAAGCAGAATGTCTCTAGAAGACACACTCTCAACGCCAAACATCTCAACAGGATGACAACTATTCTTACGCCTCAGACATAGTCAGCAAGAGGCAGCGGATAAAGACGCAGATGTCACATAATCTAAGAAGAGGCTATGCAAATAATATGAAACTCCATTTGTAGATTAAATAATATACAATGTACAAATAAGTTACACATACGTTGCTACATGGCGACCGTTTATGAGCAATATTAGGTAAGATTCTTGACAGTAGGGACCTTTATCTATACATGCAAATGCAAACTATTACATAATAAATAGAATAATGCATTTGCGATCCGAAATTATTTAATTAAATGAAAGCATCCTTGGCAGAGCCTAACATATTATCAATTTTCCTCATCTCATTTAATAAATGCAAATAATACATGAACAATCATGTAAAAAATCCCCATGCTTTAAATCTTAGAACATTCAGTCTTTTCTGCATACACTCCCCCCCCCCCCTCTATAGCCAGCATGCCAAGGCATTCTCAACACATCGTCTGGCACGAGAAAGACGATATTTGAAGACTCACTCTCCTGTTCCAGGGGCGCTGTAGCAATAACAATACGTATTTATCCGCATATGAAATCAGTCATTCGCAACTATCTGCAACACTCTGCGTGTAAAGGTAAAATACGACGAACGCGATAAGTAACAAAGAGTTACTTAAGGTAACGACCTGAATGAAACCGTAACAGTCCGCAACTTTTGGGTCGACTGCGGAATGATAGGTTTTGATACGTTTAGATGCGGATGAGATACGGATGCGATACGAATAATTACGTATTAATGCGTATTAAGGGTAACGTATCATTGCGTTGTTTTCATCCGCAGAACTTTTTTGATATTTTTCAAAATTTGGGCGCGGATGGAAAGGGCCTTGCGGTAAGTTGCGGATAAGATACGAACTGTTACGTTCTCTGCGGATGTGATACGTATCGTTACGGAATGAGCGGATAGTTGCGGACGGGCTTTACGTACCATCCGCAGAGTCCGTATGTGTGTGTGTGACTGGGGCATTACAGTTTAGCTTGCCGCCTAGGAGTGAGTATATCCCTGCAAGCCTTACCCCCACCCTAATTAACTTCAACCCAAGGAGACAAATTATCCATGTCGATTTATCTTGCCACACCTACCAAAACAGGAAGATTGTTTTAGGATATTCTGTAAGTTTTCCTTCTAAACTGCAACAATCAAATATCCTCCTTTAATCCCTTATTGAGAAAATAATGTCTGATATGCACTTTTTGGAAAAAAAAATTAAAGGGTTGGGGATTGGGTTCAGGGAGATTGATCCCCTGACCAAAACATATTGGCTCATTCCACTGAATTGAAACTATTTTAAGAGAAAGCTATATCATTAATAATCATACTTTTCAGACAATTTGAGCTTTTATGACTGTCCTGTGGTTTCAAATGCTTGTATACTGGGATTCGGGGGCAAGCTGTACAAGGCGATTTATTTTGCCCCCCACCCCCAAACTGCAAAACAAAAGTAAAATTGTGGATGCTCACTCCACTTATATCAAACAATATGAATGTGAAGATGTACCATTATAATAATAATTCAAGTCAAATTGAGACGTTGTTAGCCACATGGCTTCATATGCTTGGTTGCAGCGGTAGGGGAGGGGGTAAGCTGTCTATGGGCAGTTTATCTTGCCCCAACCTGCTTGACAAGAGTTAAATTTTGGATGTTCATTCAACTTATTTTGAACTTTATGAATGAGGAGATGTATTAATTATTAACATTATTCAAGTCACAAAGTAGTTTTATCTTTGTCGCACAGTCCCATACATTTGGCAGCAGGGGTGGTGGGGGAAGCTGTCCAGAGTAGTTTATCTTCCCATCACCCTGCACCTGCATAAATCGAGTTAAATTTTGGATGCTCATTCTGCTTATTTAAAACTATATGAAAGTGATTATGTACCAATAACAATCATAAACGTGTCAATTTTAGCTGCTTTCTTTGTCCCACGGTTGCATACACATGGTAGAAGGGGTGAGAAGAGCAAGACGTCCAAGGCAGTTTATCTTGCCCCACCCACTTGGGTATCAAAAGTCAAATTATTTTGCCAATTTCTACTTATTTTAACTATCTAAATAAGAAGATGTATCAATTTTGATCAGTATTCAAGTCAAATCCAGCTGTTTTCTTTGTCAAATTGTGTCATATGACTGCCTGCAGGAATGGGGGAGGGGATGGGAAACAAGCTGTCCAGGGTGATTATCTTGCCCACCACATGCATAGCAAAAGTTAAAGTTTGGATGCTGATTCCACAAAATTTAAAATATCTAAATTTGAAGATGTATTAATTATAATTATGATTCAAAGTAAGAAAAAGGCAAAGATCAGTAATTGATACAATCAAGTACCACAAATGACCTAGAACACCACATAGGAAAGTGACAAAAACACAGGAAAACATCCCTTATAAGAGGGCAAAGAGGTAAGCCCTTTCCCAGCAGGTGATAACACGTTTTGCAATGAACTGACAAGACAGCATAAAATACATGAAACATAAATAATTAAAAGGATTCATCGCCTCGGAACGTTCAGTTAAAAAATACTGGATTGCTTAAACTAGTTATATGGTACTAACCTCACCCTTATTTCTGACATCGATCAAGTCAAATATTTTATTAGATGTTTGGTTCAAATGAAAGATCCCTGAATAATCGATGTATCATCTCCTAACAAATACAAATCGAGAAATCAAATACATGTATAAGGAATCAACAGTATATACAACTGTATACCAGAGTAGAAGAAATCCAACAGTTAAACCCTTTTGGGCCCGACTACAGACACATTGTCAGGCCCCAACCCTCTCATATATTAATAATATGTTCTTAAAAGAGTATCCATTGGAAGCAAAGACTGCACCAAAGAACTGAAACTAGAGTGTGCATATTTCCCTGGCCAGACTAGCTAGTTTCTGCCATTTAGGCTTCATGAGTGACCCTCTAATAGTTTCAAAGTTCCACAATGAAACCCATGATCCCAAAGGGCAAGAAAATAAAATCTACACTATAGTGAAGGGCAGGGAGACGTTCTACCGCCGCCATACAGTCCAAGTCACCAGCTGTAGTAAAGTCTTTAAGTCAGAAACATCATAGAGTCTGAGGTCCGACCTGCCGTCGTGCAATTAAAGAGGAAATTAAAGTTGCCAACCGTGATTGGGTTGACAACCAAGCATGCAGTTTGTTACAATACATTAATGTTATAACAAATCTTCTAATAATAAGGAATTATTTTAATAAACTGCGCTGAAATATTATTAGAGCCAACAAATTTTTAATACATGCATATTAGAGCAAGCAATTCTCTTCACTTTATACTCAAGTCAAACTGAGCAGATTTCTCTTTTCTGGTGCATGGGGCTAAACTGTCCAGAGCCCAATAAGAAGGGGTATCAAAAATTAAATATTATTGCTAATTTTATTTTTGAATATCGAAATGTGAAGGTATTTCATTTATCATCATTATTCAAGGCGAATTCAGCTCTTTTCTTTGTCGCATGGTTTGATATGCCTGCTTGCAGAGATGGTGGTTCAAGCGTTCTAGGACAGCTTATCTTCCCTCTCCTAAAAGAAAGACGACACAATTCAAGAAATAATACAATCAAGTACCACACCTGACCCAGGATACCACATGGGAAAGTAACAAAATACAATAAACATCACCAACAAGAAAAATTAACATTTTGATGATTATTCCACTAACATGAATGTGAAGATGTATCAATTATAAACATAAAACAAAGCAAGAAAGAAGGCAAAAATCAGAAATCGATACAATCATACCTGGACCCGGACATCGTATGGGAAAGTAAAAAAACTCAAGAAAGCACCACAAACAAAGCACATGGAGTTTTTTTTTGCACTTTCCCATACACTTGGCCAAAGGAGTGGGGGAGGGCAAGCTATCCATAGTAGTTATCTTTGCCTCCCCCCATACACCTGAATAACAGCAATTAAATTTTGAATGTTCATTCTACTTCAAGCTATATGAATGTAAAGATGCACTGGTTATAATCATAAATCATTTTAAATTGCGCTGTTTTTTTGTCATAAGGTTGCATATGCTTAGCAGCAAGGGTGGGGAGGGCAAGCTGTCTAGGGCAGTTAACCTGCCCTCACTACGTTTTCTTTGTCGCATGGTTTCATAAGCTTTGTTGCAAGACAGGGGTAGTTAAACTTGCCACAAAAACCTGGGTATCAAACGTTTAATCATTTTGCTCATTCTAACTATCTGAATGAAAAAATGTATCAATTACAATCATATTTCAAGTCAATCAAATTCAGCTTTTTTCTTTGTCACATGGTTTTATATGCTTGCTTGCAAAGGGAGGGGGGGTCGGAGGTTCACCTGTCCAGGGCAGTTTATCTTGCCCTCAACCTGCATCATGAAAGTTAAATTTGAATGCTCATTCCACGCCTTTAAAAATATCTGAATGTAAAGCTATATTGATTACACTCTTCATTCAAGTCAAATGGAGTTGCCTTAGTTGTCTAGCGGTTTCATACCCTTAGTTGCCGGGGTAGGGCAAGCTGTCGAGGTCAGTCTAACTTGCCCCCACATACCTGGGTATCAGAAGACAAATTGTTTGGTTATTCTGCCTATTTTAAACATCTCAATGTGAAGTTGTATCAATTATAATCTTTTTTTTATCATTTTCTTCTCCTGTCATATGACATACAGGGGGTCGGGGAGGGCCATCCGCCTGCATGCCTTACAAACTACAAATATGGTATTCTGATGGTTCCTTGATATGCTTGCTCACATCTTTCGTTCATCTTTCGTTCATCTATCATGCATTTTGAAAGCAATAACGAAACAGCTGTACACAACCACGAAGGTGCCTTTTTCATTGCATTTTAGTTTTCTGATAGATTTTGTGCTAGTTTGATAGTGAATCCTTGTAATGATTTGAAAAAAACTTTAAAATTAACACATTCAATTTAGCAAGATACTTCAGACTTATTGGTGTATTTGTTTGTTGGGTAAGATGTGTTAATTGGCACCCTCCTGCTTGTGTTCTAAAAGAAACATCATATAAGATACAATCAAAGAAATAGTGTATCTACCCTCTACATCCAGACAGATGATTAGAGTCAAGCATGCAGACCTAATTGCTCAAATTTCAATATAGGGTTCAGGGTCTGTATTGCATCTCATATTTAGGGTAAATACCACTAGTGTCTTGCATAAGATGACAAGCAGTCAAAGCGAAAAATGATACATTTAAAAATAATGAGGTAGCCTCTGTTGTCTAGCGGTTTCATACCCTTAATTGCCGGGGTAGGACAAGCTGTCGAGGTCAGTTCAACTGTGCCCCCACATACCTGGGTATCAGAAGATAAATTATTTGGTTATTCTACCTATTTTAAACAATCTAAATGTAAGTAAGTAAGTAAGTAAGTATTCTTTATTTAACGAGGGTGACCCAATTGGCAGGACCAATCTTCCTTGGGGCCCTCTTTAACAAGTTAACACAATTTATATACATTAATTAAATATAACAGAAACTCGAAACATGTAGGCATGAAGCAATGTGAAATAAAAAAATAATATTGATGAGCCATGACAAAGAAAATGGTACATTCGTCCTCTTTTGAAACCTGCAATCAAACGGTCTTTACTTAAAGATCTAGATTCATACTATCCAGATGTATGTCATATGTGAGTTAATCGCAAGGCCCAGGAGAGATTGTGACAATACCATCCTGCCTGGTCCCTCGCAACAGCTCACAAAAACAAAATTCGATAAGTACCATGTTCACATGGCTGGCTGATCTCTTTGGCTCGTTTCAGCAAGTTAAAACAATATATACAACATAATGATGCAGAGAGAGAGAGAGAGAGAGAGAGAGAGAGAGAGAGAGAGAGAGAGAGAGAGAGAGCAAAAACATCTATACAATACATAATGACCATATGACGATAACGGCTTATAAATTCATTTCTAAACAATAATTGCAAAATCTATATCACTTACATTTAGTGTAATGCTACGTTACATTTTTAGCCATTCAGTGCATAACCTTACAAAAGTTTCTAGTGATGATGCCACTTTGATGTTAGTTGGAAGACTATTCCAGACTACCACACCTGAATATGAAAAGCTCCCTTTGTATAAGTTGCATTTTGCTTGTGGTAATAGGTAATTTTTATGTGCTACTGACCGTAAATTAGATGCTGTTTTGTCAAGGTTTATATCTCTCATTTGAAACAATTCATGTAAATAAACTGGTGCTAAATTATTGTAAACTTTGTACATTAATTTGGCTTTATTTAGAAAAAATATTTGATCAAAAGACAATATATTTAATTGTTCCAATGCCTCTTGAATGTCCGAGTAATCTTGAGCAAGAATTAATTTACAAGCACGTCTTTGTAATTTAGATATTTTATTGATGTTTCCACTTGAAGTGTTGCTCCAAACAGTATTGCAGTAATCCAAATGTGGTTTAACATAGGCATTGTAAAACATGAGACGGTGCTCTACTGACAAATATGATCTTATTTTGCTTAGTAACCATAAATATGATGAGATTTTTTTTGAAACATGTTGGAAATGATTATTCCACATTAGATTGTCATCCACGTGTACTCCCAATATCTTCTCACTAGGCGTCATTTTTATATCTATATCACTATACCTTAAAGATAGGCCAGGGTTTTGCAAGGTGAGCCTTTTTTGCCTGCTAGTTATTAACATCACTTTAGTCTTATCTGTATTTAAAACCATGCCGTTCTGTTGGCACCAAATATGAAGCAAATTCAGCGCACGCTGCAAATTTGTTTCCAATTGAAATACATCAGACTGAAAGTCATAGAAAGTAGTATCATCAGCATATAAGTCAACAACGACAGACTTTTGGAGTGCTAGCGGCAAGTCGTTTATAAAGATTAAAAATAGTAAAGGGCCTAAAATGGAGCCTTGGGGAACGCCACATGTGATACTTGCTGGTTTTGAAATAGTGTTATTCAAAGAAACGCATTGAGTTCTGCTGGATAAGTATGATTTAAACCATGATAGACATGTTTCGTTACATTTATAACATTTCAATTTATTTAACAGAATTTTATGATCAACAAGATCAAATGCTTTTCTGAAATCGACCATCACACAACCAGTAAGTTTTCCATCGTTAACAGCTTTTAACCAAGAATCAATCATACGGACAATAGCAGATTCAGTTGAATGATTAGATTGAAAACCACTTTGTGACTGATGAAGCAAATCATATTCATTTAAGTATTCTGAAAATTTATTTTCAACCCATTTTTCTATTAACTTTGAAACTGTAGGGAGAATAGAAATAGGCCGATAGTTATTTTTGTCATCTTTAGCACCAGATTTGAAAAGGGGCTTTATTGTAGCTTCCTTCCATGAGCAAGGAAATTCACCAGTAATTAAGCTTTTATTTACTATATACAGCAGACTCGGGGCCAAAACATTAGCTGACAGTTTTAGAATTCTAGGACCAATGTTATCTAAGCCCGTTGATTTATTTACATTTAAATTTGATAAAAATGTTCGTATAAAAGACAGGTTTGTCAATGGAATGAGAAATTCAGTGGTATTTGGAACTTTTGATTGGATGAAATTGATTAGTAATTCGTTGTCTGACAACGTTATGGGTTCTTTCAAATTTGAGGCAACGGTAACAAAGTAGTGATTAAATAACTCTGATAAATCCGATTCATTTGTTATTAATTGTTCCCCTATTTTGATGTTTATATTTGATTCACAAGAATTATCTTTACGATTTGCTCCAAGTTCCTTAAATATTTTCCATATAGTTTTAGGGTCGGACCTACCTTCTTCTATCTTCGACTGATACGTATTCTTTTTTGCCATCTCAATGTGTTTTGAAACTTTATTACGTAGATATCTATAATCATCCATATTTCCATTTATTTTGCACTTATTCCTTTCCTTCATAAGGTCCATTATCTCAGGGGTTAACCAATCAGGCTGATATTTTTTCTTTATCCTGTGGTGTCTTATAGGAGCATGCCTATCAAGTACTTCTAAAAGGAGTGCATTCCAACTTGAGACAATATCATCTAAATTATCAAACTGTTCAATTATTTCCCATGGGACAGAATATAAGTCATTAAGGAATCTGTTTTCTTCAAAGTTCCTAAAAGATCTGTAAGTAATAATTTGATGACTAATTTTACTGATATTGGATTGAGACTTTCGATTACAGAAAACTCCATAGTGATCACTTAAACATAAGCGTTCTACATGCACACGCTGGATATTTTCTTCAGTGTTTGTATATATGTGATCAATGAGAGTTTGAGATGTATTTGTGACCCTAGTAGGCTCATTAACTAGTTGAGTGAGACCTAATGAGGTTGTAAAATTACCCCATTCTCTCTCAGTATCTATATTTAATAAATCTTTGTTAAAATCTCCAAGTAAATTAAATTCTTTATCTTCATTTAACAAACTATCAACGAATTCTTCAAATCTGTCGTTAAATTCTACTCTTGAGTCTGGTGGTCTATACATGTTACCAACTAAAAAAGGTTTGCTCTTAGCAGGAGAAATTTCTAAGCAGAGACATGATATATTTTGAGTTTCTAAATCTTCCCTGCGTTTGGCGTTAATACCATTTTTGACATATACAAGTAAACCTCCACCGCCATTTGAATCATTATCTTTTCTGAATGGTGTTTGAAATCCATCTATTTTAAATATGTCTGTTGTTTTGTGGCTTTTTAATTTTGTCTCACTTAACCCCAAAATATGCAAATTATTATTTTCTGGTAAGGTCAACAAAACTTTTAGTTCTGAAAATTTATTCAGATTTTCCCCACAAATACCCTGAATATTTAAATGGCCAATGTTTAAACCTCTACTACTCAAATTAAAACTATTAGTAATGGACTCTTTATGATTTGTAATCAAGGGTGCCTTATGTTTGCTTCTCTTTGAAGTGTTTGAGACCTTACGTACATTTTGTATTTCAGAGGCTGATGTTTGACTACTACCACTGCATGGTAATGAAGTATCAAATGCATTATTGTCATGTAAAGATACTAATAATTCTTGATTACTAGACTGTCCTAGCACTGAAGCTAAAAAACAACAATTACATTCAAAATTATTACAGTTACTACACAAATATTCAAAAATACTGAACTGATTCATATACATAGAAGACGTATTCATATACACAGAAGACGTATTTAGTCCACTGCCGGCTATTGTGCCGATTTCCTATTTGGAAAACCAACAATCAGCGTAATTATGTCCTGGCATCGCACAGCCATAACAGCCGCGATTTTCATTCCTAGGTCCATTAAATTTCCATCCTCTGTTAAGTTGCCCTGAACGTCCATTATAATTTCGGCTAAAATTATTCCTCGATCTCTCATTTCTTTTGTCCTGGAAATTGGAAACTTATATATCAATTATAATCTTTATTAAAATGAAATTTAGCTGTTTTCGTTGTCGCCCCAATCCATGCGACCAAGCATATGAAAGTCTGCAACACAGATAATCGCTCAATTGCTCTTGATGCGAGTTTATAATTGATACATCTTAACATTCAGATAGTTTGAAAAAAGTGAAATGCGCAAAAAAATTGTACCTTTTCTATGCAGGTGGTGGCAAGATAAACTGCCTTATACTACTTGCCCTCCACCCCTGCTGCCAAGTGTAAGAGACTGTGCAATAAGGAAAACAGCTCAATTTTACTGTTTTTTTTTTATATAATTGATACATCTTTACATTAGATAGTTTAAAATAAATGAAACGAGCATCCAAAATTTAAGTTTTTTTCATGTATGTTGGGGCAAGATTAACTGACCAGGAAAGACTAAACCCCTGCAACAATGTATATGAAGACCACGTGACAAAGAAAACTGTACAATTGGACTTGAAAAGAATGCGAGTATGATCAGGAATTACCACAATAACAAACTGCAAACCACCTGTAGCACTGTTAGGAAGAGTCATATGATATTTAAAAAAAACACGACATGCAAAGACAATGAAAGCAACTCAACCAGCTCCCTCTTTCTTGTCAAGATGATTGAAACATAATATAATGCAAACAGAAACAAAGACCAATCCAAAAACTCCACAAGCAATGGGAGGAACATAAAACAATTATACTACAACAACAGAGCCACCGCCTATCAGTGAGGAAATCTTTTATTTGATACATCTTCACATTCAGATAGTTTAAAATTTGTGGTATAAGCAAAGTAATTAAATTTAGATAGTTTGGAATAATTAGAATAAGCATCCAAAATTTTACTTTTGTATTTCTGAGGGGGTCTGGCGGGAAGAAAACTGCCCTTGACAGCTTGCCCCCATCCCTGAAACTGAGCATATAAAGTGATGCTACAAAGAAGACAGTTAACAGCCTTGCATTAAAATTACTGGTATAATTGAATCATTTTTTACATTCAGATAGTTTGAAATTAGCAAAATAATTATATTTTAATAGTTTGTAATAAGTGGAATGACCTGATTATTGAACCTTTGATTCCCAAGTGGGTGGGGGCAAGTTAAGCTGCCCTGGGCCCGGAATTACAATGCCTCCTTAGAGTTAAGGAAGACATAAGTTGAGTATTCACTTTTCAGGATGCGAAAAAAACGTTTAAAACTGATTAAAATAAAAAAAAAAGGTTTAATTTTTCTGAAGATTACACTGATATCTTTGACCACAAATACCATATCGATCCAGGCTATTTATTTAGCATTTAATATAGCATGTTGTAATATCAATACTTAACTTAAGTCTTGCTTAACTTTAAGGAGGCAAGTAATACTGGCCCTGGACAGTTTGCCCCAAACCATTGCAACCAAGAATATGGAACCTAGCGGCAAAGAAAACAGCTCAATTTGACTTGAATATGATTATGATTCATTCATCTTCAAATTCAGAAAGCATGAAATAAGTGGAATGAACAAAATAATTAAAATCAGATGTTCTGAACTAAGAGGAATGAGCATCCAAAATTTAACTTTTATCATGCCGGTAGAAGGCAAGATGAACTGCCCTGGACAGCTTGCCTTCCTCCATCCAAGCATATGAAAGCCTATAACAAGGAAAACAGCTCAATTTTACTTGAATTATGATTTATATATATTCACATTCAGATGGTTTGACATAAGTTGCATGAGCAAAATAATTTAAAACACAGGTACGTGAGGCATGTTTAGCTGCTCAGGTAAGCCTGTCCTGATACCTGCTGCCAAATGTATGACACTGTGTCTCAAAGAAAACACATTAATTTCACTTGAGTTATGTTTATAGCTGGTACATCTTGATATTCAGATAGTTTCAAAATAAATGAAATTAGCATCCACAATTTAAGATAAACTGACTTGGATAGATTGCCCACCACCCCTGCAACAAAGTGTATGAAAACATGCAATAAAGAAAACAACTCAATGGGACTTAACGGATGATCATAATTTATTAATATTGAAAATCAGATAGTTAAATATAAGAGGTACAGTTGTATGTGCAAAATAATTAAATTCAGATAATTTGAAAAAAGAGGAATATGCATCCAAAACTTGTAGGTGGGGAATAGATAAGCTGCCCTGGACAGCTTGCCCCCACGCTTGCAACCAAGCGTATGAAAACATGCGACAAAGAAAACAGATGATTTAAATTGCGGGCTGTCAAACTGCCCTGCATAGCCTGTCCTCTTCCCTGCTGCCAAGTGTATGAAACTGCGCCTCAAATAAAACAACTTAATTTTACTTGAAGTATGTCATAATTGATACATCTACACATCAGATAACGTGCAATAATTGGAATGAGCATCCAAATTCTAACTTTTGTTATGCAGGTGGACGACAAAGACGAACTTCCCCAGATAGCTTGCCCAAAACCCTTCATCCAAGCATATGAAAGCCTGTAACATAGTAAACAGACTTAAATTACGATAATAATTGATACGTTTGCACATTCAGATAGTTTGAAATAAATGGAATGAGCATTCAAAATTTAACTTTTGTTATGTAGGTTGGGGGCAAATTAAATTGCCATGGAAATCTTGCCCTCTACCCTGCCAACAAGCATATAAAAGTATACGACTAAGAAAACTGCTCAATTTGACATGAAATATGATTACAATCGATACGTTTTCAAATTTAGATAATTAAAAATAAGAGAAATGAGCAAAATAATTTAACTTTCAAAACCCAGGTGGGTGGGGCAAATTAAAATGAGCTTGATTACTTTCCTCATCCCTGCTGACAAGTGTATGAAACTGTTCCACAACGAAAACAACTTAACTCAGCTTAACTTGAATTATTTTTATAATGGATACATCTTCACTTTCAGATGGTTTGAAAAAATTGAATGTGCATCCAAAGTTTAATTTTTGTTATGCAGCTGGGGGCAAGATAAACTGCTCTGGACAGCTTGCCGCCACCCTTCATCCAAGCATATGAAAGTAAGAAAGATGGCAAAGACCAGGAATCGATAAATCAAGCACTACGCTTGATGCAGGACACCACATGGGAAAGCGACACAAACACAATAAAACATAACATACAAGAGAACCAAGAGGTCAGCATTTTCCCAGCAGGTGACCACATGGCTACGATGAACAGACAAGAAAACATGACACATACGAAACATAAATAACAAAAATGATCCACAAAAGACGCACTCCCTTGGAACAGTCAGTAAAATACTTTTACTGGAGGGCTTAAACTAGTTTCACAGCGTTAACCGCACCATTAGTTCAGATGTGGATCAATTGGTAAGCATAAAAGACCTCTAACTTAATCGTGAATTATCTCCTAGAACTTATAAATCATGATATAAAAAGTAGACAAAGCAAAGATAAGGACTCAACAGTACATAACACTGAATATCAGAGAAAAGAAATCCGGGAGGCCTGACAACATCCTGAGCATCAGGCCGAACAATGGAAGGTGATTGTACACGCAATCCCTGAGGAGCATTAAATGAAAGCCTTTGACAAAAAAACAACATCTCAATTGCACTTGCAATATGATTATAACTGATACAGCTTTACATTTAGAAAGTTTGAAATAAGTGGAATGATCTGTCAAATTTTAACTTCTTTTATGCAGGTTGGGGCAAGATAAACTAGCCTGGTCAGCTTGCCCCCAACCCATGCAACCAAAAGTATGAAACCATGCGACAAAGGAAAACAACTCAATCTGGCTTGAAATATGGATAAATTTTCATATTCAAATAGTTTGAAATAAGTGGGATGAGCATCTAAAATTTGACTTGTGTTGTACAGGTGTGTGTGTGTGTGTGGGGGGGGGGGAGATAATCTTCCCTAAACACTCTCCTTCTTCCCACCCATGACCCTTGAGAATCCATACATTAGCAGACCTTTGAGGCAGCAACATCAGCTTAGATGGTGTTAAGCGAAAAACCACTTAACATTTATATTTTTTATGATGTTAAATGATTTGTTGGATAGTTTTACCAATAATCAAATGAAACAGGTACTAAGCCCAGGCATCAATTTCTCATATGACTTATGTAGGGCCTGATATGTTACAGAAAAATAACAAACTTGCCTGGACAGGGGTGAAAATAATGAAGATGGGGTGCAAGATTTCTCAGCGGTGGGGCAAGCTGTCCAGAACGCAATATAAACTGGGACACCTGACTTGCTAGAAAATCACCAGTGTCTGTATTATTTCCTGGAAATACTCGAAATGACCCAATATAATCAAGAAGCAATTGGACCCTCTGGAGGTACACATAACTCTCTTTGAAATACTTTGACTGCTAAAAAAAACCCATTAATTTTAACTCTTTATATTTTGGATACCTGTTAAAAGGTACATAGACAAATAATGAAGACTCATTTAATAAAAATCTGTCTCAAGGGCACAACAGCCCTTTGAAAGGTCCAATTTTGACGAAAATAGGGTTTCCTTATGTTAAAACTTGAAGCAAACAGTGCATTCTAGCTAAATCTTATGTATTATATCATTGTGGAAGACTGAATAGTTGATAAGACTTTGGTGACTTTGACCTCATTTTCAAGGTCACTACGCTTTAAAATGAAGAAAAACCTTTGCTGTGCTATAGTAGATGGATTTACGTACACTAAACTGTTATGAAGGAAAAATAATGAATTAGAATTTGGTATCATTGATCTAATTGTAAGGACCTCTGACGGTTGGAATAGGAATCAGAGTGTATCGCTGCCTATAATTTAAAAAATAAAGTCAATCAAATGCTTCCATCTTCATATATAAAAAATAGTAAGTGAGTATGATCAGGAAATACCACAATCACAAACCGCAGACAACCCCATGGCACAGTGAGAAGAGCCACTCAACCATCACGAGACACAAGGAAGACAAATTAAGCAAAGCAACCAGCTCGCTGTTTTTCCCTATTTGATGACATTGCATTCGATTTCCTATTTCCATGTATATACTGCTTTTTGGGGGCTAAACTGGTCACTTTTTGTATTAAAAATATAGGAAATAAAAAAATATATTTTAAAACATACTAAAACAACAAGTCATTTTGCATGTAAATGCGTCATTGTATGTACATAATGTATGTGAATAGCTAGTTGGGACTCGGTGGGGTGGGGCTGGGGATGATATCCCACGGCCAAACAAAGTGAAATCAGGGCGAGCCCGAACATTAGTATTTGTTTTTTTTTGGTGTGATCTCTTGAAAAACACTAAATAAAAAATGTAGCCCTCTGAGAGTGGCAGCGTTAACGTGTAACATCACGTTATATACGTTATCCCCCAAATAGCATTGAACGTCCCTGATAATGTCTCAACCATGACATGTTCGCACATGTTTGCATGCTGACACACGTTTATGAACTTCTTATAACGCAGGTAATTATTTTTAGTTTTAATTTTATAAATGTCTTGAGTTGTTACCGTTGTATACGTTACTAAATGTTTTCTATGTTATTTCCAAATATGGGTATGGTATTTATAGACTATGCGTGTATTACATCTGTCACAGAATATAGTAAATTTATTAGGCTGCTACTTAAATGATTAAAAGTTCTTAATTGTGGTCGCTTACACTATTTTTCAGGCCCATGTTACGTATGCTACCCTTAAAATAGCATTTAACATTCAAGTAACTGTCTCTAACAAGCCCTGTTTATACTTATTTGCATGCTGGTACATGTTTATGTGATTATTTCAACAGGGTTTACCTATTTTAAGTATTCATTTTATAAATGCCTTGAGCTTTAACTGTTATGTGTCTTACCAAATGATACATAAGTTATTCTGAGTATCTGTATAGCAGTTGTTGACTCTACGTGTATAAAGTTTGTCAGAGAATTTAGAAAATGAATAAGGCTGAAATAAATTGAAGGTCCTTATTAATTAATGGTGATTTAAACTATTATTATAATGTGATCTATCAACCTTAAGTTTGCTGTTTGCTAACATAAACAGTAGATGCCATGCATTCAAATTGGAAGTTCTGAAAGACAGTGACTGTGAAACAGCTCAGTTCTAGTCAAGGTATATGGATATAATTCAGATGGTGTTGACACTGATTAGGGTTCCAAGGAAAACAACTTTGAATTGCATGTCAGCTCTATCTGTATGCCTTGTTCCCAATGTTCATTGCGAACGATCACAACAACCACGCACAATATGCACCTGTGTAACTGATTACACTCATAAATGTCTGATACACATCGCAGATGCAAAGGACATCTCGAGCAAAATGGGTTTAGTGTGTCGCAATCATTGGCTCTTTGCTTGAGAAATGCCTTTGTCATAACTATCAGGCAACCAATAAACCCCGTGCCAAGTCAAAGGAGGTATTATAGGCTTCAGCAGCTTGAACCACGCTTCGCACTACAGATGAAATGGTGTATTACTCATCACACCAGAGCTCAATATATTGAAACAACTATTTAATGCACTGAAATGAACAATTCAATCTGCTCAGATATGCAAAGTAAAACAAGTACTAGAGGCAGTTTCTGGCTTCACCAATCCTTTTAATTCTAGTTTCGAAGACAATAAACTGTACTTTTTGTTTAACACAAAATCCAGATATTTGGACGATATTTTAAACATTAATAATGTTTATTTTGACAATATGGTTAGTCAAATATACCTTACAGAGCTTCAGAGATACAACTTAATAAAGCCAATACCTCTGATACCGAAACCGCATTTTTAGACTTGCACTTGTCAATTTCTAATGATATTGTTTCTACCAAAAGTTATGATAAACGTGACGACTTTGAATTGAAATTGTCAATTTCTCAGTTTTAGATGGTGATACTCCTCGCTCTACACCCTATGGAGTCTCTATCTCTCAACTCATTCAATTTGCTAAAGCATCTAGCTATGTTGCTGACTTCAACACTCATAATAAATTGTTAACTCAGAAACTTCTTAAACAAGGCTATAGGTATCATAAACTTCGCAAAACTTTTTTTTAAATTTTATAGACGATACTATGGTTGGACTTAAATCTCTCTCTCGGGCCAAGGACTTTTAGAACCTGATTACTTTGGTGACTTGGTGTATAAATTAAAGAAGATTGTTGGCTCTAATAATTTTTCAGCGCAGTTCATTAAATTAATTTCCCATTATAAAAAGATTGGCCATTACATGAATGTATTGCAACAGACTACATGCTTGGTGGTCAACCCAATCAGGATTGGCAACTTTGCTTTCCTCCTTAATTGCACGTCGGTGGGTCCGACTTCAGTGTCTATGACTGTCCCAACTTAAAGACTTATCTATTGATGAGATGGTAGGGGCCTGATGCCTTTGCTGTTTGTCAGGCCCACAGGTGTTTACCTGTTGGATTTCTTTTGCTCATTTTTTTACTGTTGAGTCCTCATCTTTGCTTTATCTCCTTGTTAAGTATTGATTTATACGTTTTAGGAGATGATGCATTGATAAGTTAGGAGTCTTTCATGCAAATCAAATATCTATGTGTCTTGATCCACATCTGAATTAAGGGTGAGGTTGGCGCCACGAAACCGGTTTAAGCCCTCCAGTAAAATATTTTACTGACCTTTCCAAGGTGGTACTTCTTTTGTGGATCTTTCATGTTTTTCTGTCTTGTGCTTGCTATGCCTTTGTGCGCATCTGTTTATAGGTGCTTTGTGGTCACCTGCTGGGAAAGGAATGGCCTCTTGGCTCTCGTTTGTGGTGTCTAACTGTAAGTTTGTCACTTTTCCATTGACATACTGGGTCAGGTGTGGTACTTGATTGTATCGATTCCCGATCTTTGCACCCTTACTTACTTTCTGTGTTCCTGCTAAGCCTGGCATAGATAAGGATCTTATTGAGGCTGGTGCCATTGACAGGAAGGCTGTTGCAGACTTCATTGACTCACTTATAGTTGAAAAACTGTTATTCACAACCCCATAAACTGCTACAAGCTAAAAAAAGTTTTGAGGTTTGCGAGGTCAAGAAGGAATTGTCCAATTTACATAACGTAATCAGCCAGATGAGAGATTAATGGAGCGTCTTTGGTCAGCATGACCTTCTTTATATTGGACATAATGTTGACCTTGAGTTGACACTGCCATTCCTTCAGGGACCTGCAACATGGTCATCTTCAACTCCTGATAGAATTTCCATCAAAACTGACAAGTCCAAACTTCTGCATGGCTTGCAATCACACTTTGAACCAACATTTGATTGGTCATGTGATGCTGCAAATAACTTTGATGCTAATGCCATACTACAAAGCATTATATATTTTCCTGTCACCTTCAAGGATCTGATGGAACTAGTATTTAACAATGCAGGCACTAAAGGCAGGGCATGTTGATTTTGTCACTGGTACATATACTGTATACAATGTATAAGCCGCTGTCTATAAAGTCTTAAAACATTCTTGCAGAGGATAACCTGGGTGTTTTGTTCAACTAAAGTGTCAAAAAGTGCAACAAAAGTGTCAAAAAATTGTCCAGAATATAGGGAAAGAGATCTACAGTCATACACTGTTTAACAGATTGTGACACTACCAATGTACAAATGTGTTAGTACCACGGAAAGGTTGTTCCTATAAAAAATGATAGAGAACACGTTCCCACTAGTTCATCTACATTCTACACAGGGTAGGAAAACAAACAAAGAATTGCTCTAGGCACTCATCAGTGACATGAAGCCCTAATATGTGCTATTTATGTAAATGTGAATAAGCTGTGGTACGACATGTTTCTGAAAAAAGTACCATTACCATACACATTTACTGACTATTTCAAATGGCACGAGCTTACTTCCACCGTGCTTTTCTGTCCTTAAAATGTACATACAAAGATTAAACTATCAAGTCTATCCCATGAGGCTTTCCAGATATGAACAAAATGTGTGGAAAATAAATCAGAAGGAAATCGAATATCACTTGGTGGAGAAAAACTTGATTGTACCCTAACAAAAGAGCCACAGAACTATATTTCACGTTTTATTTGAGTGACCTTGTTCAAAACTCAACAACTCAAACCTTTTAAAAGATAGAAACATAATATTTGCAGTTTCCAAACGGTACATAAACATTGATGAACATTAATTCATCAATTAAAATGAATTGGCAAGCACATTCACATTAAAATAATATCAAACTAGTTTAGTTTCATAAATCGTTTATATAGGCAAAATGCAAAAAAAAAAATGTAACATGCGTAACACTTTGCGGTGCATATTTGTTTTCAAAGGTCCATATCTGTGATAAAAAATAGCTTATTTAGATGGTATAGCTAATTTGGAAATCTTACCTTATGGTTTGCACTTTTCAGAAGTCATGTCATTTACTAAAATTATCAAAGATAATGACGGGTAATATATGTAATTGGCTGTTACAAGGTAATGATACCATTACCAGAGTGCTAGCATATTACAAGATCCTTGCAAGATGAATCTGATAGAGGATTAATAAGCTGTATTGGAAAATTCTTTAAACCCTTGGATAATATACGAACAGTTGCTAGCTTGGCAAGAAACAGCTCTATAACTTCTACCTGATGGGGTTTCTTTGATCTCTTATATTACACATTGCAATGTATGTTACAAACTTTCAATGAGTATTATGTTAACTATATTTGATGTCTCTATAACAGAAAAGAGGTTTTATGGTAGTTTATGTTTTGAGTTACTTCCTCAGCAAACGAGCCAGAGTAAAAAGAAGTACACAGACCTGTGCCAGCATGCAAGTAAGTACAAGCAGGTCGTGTTGGAGACCTTATCTTGAACGATTAATGGTATTTGGAGAGTAACGTATGTAACCTTGGCTGTAAAATAGTGTAAGACACCATAATAAGGAACTTTAAATCAATTGAATAGCAGCCTTATAGATTTGCCTTATTCACTGGAGGGTGCAATACATGTATAGTCAATTACTGCAATACTGATACTTGAAAATAGCATATGAAACATTAAGTAACATATACAACTGCAAAAACTCAAGATATTTATAAAATAAATGCTAAGATTATGTAACTGTGTTATAAGAAGTTATTAAACCTGTGCCAGACTTAAAAAAGTGTAAATATACTTATCAGCAAAAGAAACGCATATTTTTCAAACTTGTTGCAACCTAAGTAAATGGCTCAATAGTGTATTTTTATTTGATTGAAATTATTTGACAAGGCCAAATCATTTGCCCCTGATCATTTTTTTCGACACTACAAACATAATTTATTTTGGGGGGCAAAATTACTTAAAACAATAACAACGGTGCCAACCATTGTGAAATTCATTATTCGAACCCGATTTTTCTGTGTGATACTGAATGTAAGAAAATGGAAAACGGTATAAAACATTAGAAACCACTAATAAAGGAGATTTAGTGCATTTGCCAAAAAACTTTTGTTTTTCATGTTTATGCACCGATTTTTAAAATCATCAATACTCTGGCTAGCTTTGGCGTGTGGTAAGTTTTGGATAATAGGAAGTAAAAAATGACTCAACAGAACGGTTTAAAGCGATTTTCTGGACTTAAATATGCATGTGCATTAAACACTTCCAGCTTGTTTCTCCACAACTTAATGCGTAAGTATGGACCAATTGTGAAGAATACTTAACTTTCTAAACTCTGGACGTAAATTGCATATCATGATTAAGAAGCAGTGTAAATATCATTGAATTTGATGAAGTGGTAATATGGATACAGCGTTTGTAAATTTGTTTCAAAACCATGCTTTTCTTAGTATGCCAGGAGTAATGTCCCATTAACAACACTTAATGCTAGATTTTTCCAACATCTCATGCAAGCTGCCTTAAATTTCATCTGTATAAAGGTAGATTTCACACTGAATAACAACAAATCCAAATAAACGGCGAAAATCATTAGTTTTCGTGGCGTTTTACTCAAAAGGACGAAGTAGAGCTATGCGCGTGAAATCGCGACTAAAATAAACTCAGGACATCGTCTGAGATAATCTCGACTCTGCTTGATAAGGTAATCACATTTTTTTCAGCTAGAAAGCAATGTTCAGATGTCAAATAAACCAGGTGACTTTTGCATTTGACCCAATCTACCTTCATGCGTGAGTCGCGTATAAGTGAGTCAACATTTTTCAATGGTTTTGATTGAAAACACACATCATGCATTGGCGATGAATTTCAAACAGTATACTTGTTATTACAGATCTTATTTCATACAAAATTATGCCAGTAATAAAATATGCGTTTTTATTGCTGTTAAGTATATGTCATGTTGGAGATATTATCAGGAAAATTTAATGTTATTCTGAGGGTAACGTACGTAACATGATGTTACACGCCAACGCTGCCACTCTCAGAGGGCTTACATATTGCATTTTGTGACTTATATAATGTTGTATCTTGAAATTATAGTGTACAGAATTCCCTCTGGGGGAGGGGGTCTATAGCCAGCGCAATGCCTAGAGAATTACATTTGACATTTTGTGTGATATGGGGCTACCATGTTCAACATCTAATAACTCAAAAAGTTTATCCGATAGAAACGTAATATTGCAGTTTTAAAATGCTAAATAAAAATACATTAATATAATATCAAATTAATGAACATAAACTGGTTTCAATAAAATTTAAGACAGAATAAAGTGATTAATTTATCATTTAAAAGGGGGTTCAATAAAAAAATATAACATACACTAAATCGGGTGTGACTATATTTGCTTTCAAATGTCATTATCTGTGGCCCAGTAATAGCTCACTTAGAAGATATAACCAATTTGGAAATCTTACCTTATCTTTTGCACTTTTCTGAAGTCTTAAAAAGAATGTTAATTATCAAATATTTTGTAGGGTAACGTATGTAACAGGCTGCTACAGCTTAAAGCTGCCATTGACAGAGGGCTAACATGTTGCAAAATCCTTGCAAGAAATTTTGCTTCAAGAAAAATATGATGTACAAAATTCCCCCTAGTTCGAGGTAAACCAGCCAGTGGCCTATTCTTACAATTTTAAAAACGAACCTCGCGGAGGACCGGAACGACCGCCAAAAGTGTTGCATGCCGTAAATAGACTGAACACGCAAACAACGCCACGAGCTATCCCACTAAAGAAATGGACCAGACCGCTTAAGAACCCTCTTTTAATTCGTTTATGATGAGTAGTGGATGTCCTTCTCTGGTGTGCTTGGCGTAAGTCTTTATCTGCAACAGAAAGAACAGAAATTGACAAGTTAGCGAGATTGCCTACACTGTACGTTAAGGTTGGTTAACTTGCGAACGTTTACACAGATAAACATATGGAGCGCAGTCGTTTACTTGGATAAGCGCTAGAAAGGGAATCGAAATTCGAGACCAATCGCCGATGGAGTATCGAGTGTTGTGTTCTTGAGCATGACACTTTATCTTAAGCTATTTCTGGCTCAATTCTGGAAGACCCAGGAAATAGTCCTGGCATGACTGAAATTTGATAACTGGGACGTAAATTATCTTAAAGAACGAAGACTATCAGGGAATACCCAGATGAAATGCCGCAAGGGGCGTTCTCTACAAAGTTTAACCCTTTGTATGCCAGACACTTCTAAATGTAATTTTCGCTGAAAAGACCATTTCACATTATATGAGATGAAATAATTAGTCTGAGGGCTAGCCAGCTGCATTGGGTTTTCTTATACAATCGGTCTGGTAGAAAAGTTTCTTTTGTACCAGGTGATTATATAACTATACAGAAGTCAAATGAGGGTGGATGCCAGAAATAAAAGTGGTGCAGATTTTAAGGCGACATTTCGTTACCCTACCCACTGAAAATGTATGGTAATATATATGTTTAAATATATATGGGAGTATATTGACTTCTCGTGAATTTATATGAAAGCTAAACACGAATAAAGGATAGAGTTTTATCAAAAAAAGAAGTTAAACTACATTTGATGCATTGGTGTAACCACACCCACCCATTTTTCATGTATTTTTGTTTTGTATTTAGGACAAATAATACCATTTTAAAAGACTTTTGTGTTTCAGATACATCGATTATGCTGAGAAAAAATTACTGACAGTTGCAACAGATACCCACATTGTATACCATTTAGATCTAGCTTACCCAATACCCCACCCACTATGAGATGCAGGTTCCTCTATGCGAAAATAGTTTCTTTATACATTGCTTGTTCCATGGTTGAAACATATACATGTAATTAGTCCCAGATTACTCAATCTGGAAAAATAGGGTCTGCATGTGACACTCTCAGGTAAAGTTTGTTTGGTTCAAATTTGAACATTTGACCATTTAGAAATAGGCTTAACTGTAATCTGCTCTTATAAGCTCACCTGGGCCGAAGGCTCATGGGTGACCAAATTGTATACCACTCTAGCGTCTTTCCGTCTGTTGTCCGTCTGTCTGTCTATCAACATTTTCAAACATCTTCTCCTTTGAAACCACTGGGCAAATTAAACTCGAATTTCATATAGAGCTACTAAGGATGCAGGAACGAAAGTTTGTTCAAATGGTCTTGGTCACATAACCAAGATGGCTGTCATGCCCATATATGCTAAAACTCGATATGTTAACCTAATGAGACGATGACTATAAATATGTTTAAAAGGTCAAGGTTGACCTCTGACCTTTTAGCCATGTCGCTCATATTGGAGTCCCATCAATATATTAAAACATAGTTTTCTCAGAAAAAAATTACTACAATTGACCTGAATTTTCAAATGAAGACTTCTTATGACAAGATAGCCAAAAAGCTGTACAAATTGTTTTGGTCACATGGCCAAGATGGCCAACATGCCCGTATATGGTAAAAACCCTTTAAAATCTTCTTCTCCAGAACCAGAAGGCCGATGACCTTGGGACTTGGTATGTAGCATTGGGGTTATAGGTTCTACCAAGTTTGTTCAAATGATGATCCTAGGTTGACCTTGATCTACTTAACACAAAGGGCAAATTTGCTTCCTTATGAATGTAAATTGGAAAAAAATGTAAAGTTGAATTTTATAATCCTGTTGAATCCAAAGTAATAATTTTCATTGGATATGTTTAACCTACGAGGGTCAGTCAAAAATAACTGAGCCCTACCTCATAACATTTTAGTTTGGTATTGTAGACATCAAATGCGATTATTTTCTATAAGTATCATATGTCATCGATGTTTTGACCTTGAAGAATTATCCTAGTGAAGCATCTATTATGGTTGCTAGGCAACTGAAGGTGGTCAGTCAGAGCGATGCGTAATGAGACAATGGCTATTAATAAGTTTCAAAGGTCAAGGTTGACATTTGATCTTTCAACCAAGGTCTCCGTTATTGGAGTCCTATCAAAATAATAAAACAGTTTTCTCAGACACCACTAAGTCAATTCAAATTTCATATGGAGACTCTAAAGGTTGAGTGGAGTAAATTTTTAACAAATTTCAATGGTTACATGACCATGATGACTGCCATGATCAAAAAGGTAAAAACCTTTTAAATATATCTTTCTCTGGAACCAAAAGACCAATGGCCTTGGGACTTGGTATGTAGCATTGGGGATGTGGGCCCTTCCAGGTTTGCACAAATGATGAATCTGGATTGACCTTGACCTTTTTTTTACGGCAAGGCCCAATTTGATTCCGAATGCATTCATAATGGAAAAATCTTAATCTGTTCATTTTTTTATAACTGTTTAAGCGGAAATCATAATGCTTGTAAGAAATGTTAAACCTAATGAGAATGCACCAAAGATCAATCTGACCTTGACCTGTCATCCAAGCCACTCATTTTGGACTGCCACATATGTTTCTAAGAAATCACTGGATTGTTTGAAGTCAAATTTTTACATAATATATTTGTTTGAGGTCAATTGACAAAAACACCACTATGCCCATCTATGGTAAAACAAAATATGTTTGAATAACTAGAATTGTTTTTCAACGCAAAAACAGATGTCTCCCCTTTTAGGAACAAAAATGCATTTAGTTATGTCACAAGAGAATAATTTGAAAATATACACGCAAGAACTATAGTTCTTATGCATGACACATTGTCTGAATGTGCTTTACAAATATATGGAGTTCGTTAAAATAACTTTGAAGGTTATCAAGTTATAGAGCGGACACGATTTTGTGACGGCCAGACCAACGAACAGAGGCAAGGGAATAATATACATGCAAGAGTTATGGTTCTTGTGCGTGACACGTCGTCTGAATGTGCTTTACAAATGTATGACGTTTCGTTGAAATACCTCTAAGGGTTATCAAGTTATAGAGCGGACAGGAAATAGCATTGCAAATGATCAAAGGAAAATAGCCCAAAAATCCAAAGCAGACTTATGGCCCTTGTGCATGTCACATTGTCTTATTGTGTTCTAGACGTGTATGAAGTTTCAACCAAATAGCTTTTACAGTGTTCAACTTACAGAGCGGACAAAAAAATTGGATTTAGATATGTTACAAGGGGAATAATTTG
The DNA here is from genome assembly GCA_964019695.1 of Loripinus fragilis. Lineage (NCBI taxonomy): Eukaryota > Metazoa > Mollusca > Bivalvia > Lucinida > Lucinidae > Loripinus > Loripinus fragilis. The sequence continues at coordinate 70,371,473 of OZ026521.1, forward strand.
AAAAATAAACTTGCAAAAGTTATGGTTCTTTTGCATGACACGTCATCAAGTCATAAAGAGGACACAAAATAGCATTGCAAATGTTCAAAGGGAAATCACTTCAAAAATATCCAAAGCAGAGTTATGGTTCTTGTGCAAGACAGGTTGTATGAATGTGCTTTACAAATGTATGAAGTTTCGTTTAAATATCTCTAACTGTTATCAAGTTATAGAGCGGACACGAAATAGCATCGGAAATGATCAAAAGGAAATAACTCCAACATATCCACAGCAGAGTTCTTGTTCTTGTGCTTGACACGTCGTCTGAATGTGTTTTACAAGTGTATGAAGTTTCGTTGAAATGTCTCTAACGGTTTTCAAGTTATAAAGCGGACACGATTTTGTGACGGACAGACGGACCAACGCAAGGGGAAAACAATATGTCTCCCGACACTTCCAGGGGGAGACATAATAAGACTTAGTTGACCCTGATCTATTTTTACATCATTAAGGAGATCAGGTGAGCGCTTCAGGACCTTCAGGCCCTCTAGTTTTTCTATTAGGATGATAGAATAATTAAGCATTTAATGTCGTTGCCAGTAATGCATTTTGTACAAAGAAGTTAACTATTTTACAAGGGATTATACATGAAATATACATCAATTACATTATATATATATAAACTTATTACCAACTATAAGTACATGTATGTCACAAAACCAATACTGTGTCTATCTGACCACAAAAATAATACATGGAAACACGTAGAGCGTATACTTTATAGTATTGGGCCTTAGGTTGGTGGAATAGACCTCGTACCGCATGGACAATTTTGTACACTATGGCTTTCTACAACTGCTCTTTATATGCCTTAAAATGACAGACATTAGCTCTCCTTTATTTGCAGTGATCGCGTGTAAATGATGGGTAATGTATGTTACTATTAAAATGCATTAAATGATACCATGTAACATTATAGAGTATTCTTATTCACATTTTTACCCTGTGATCGACTGATTATTTACTTGTTTTCATGCAAGGGAATATTATAAGATAGAAATATATGTATGTACTTCTAATCTGTATGTTACATATGTATATTTACTGTTACAAACGTTACCTTTGAGGGTCATGATATATGTTAATATGTTATACTCATTGACTATACTTCATCAAATTTCATACGTAATCAATCTTCCAATTGTTATGACTAGAAATTAGAGAGTTCTTCTTAATTTCGTTTTGATATACAATAGATAAAGCTTGATTGAGTGAAAGTGGCTCAGAATATGCAAATGTGATTATACAATTTACTATGAATGTATGAGATTTTGAAGGTTAATCCAATTAAACCATACTGGTTTCTCCTCTTTAAATTGAAATAAGATATTTCTCTCTCAAAACATTTATCTATTACGCCATCGTTAAAAATCAAACTGATAAAAGTAACTAAACCAAAGACAAAAATAAATAAAAATGCTACCCTGAGATAATCCAAACATCCGTTATATGGTTAATAAATAGTTCTTATTCACAATCATATGATGCTATGGGTTTTCCTTATAGTAAGTACATGCTTTTGATATAGTGTAGAAGAATAATTCACACATTTTACATCCTTCCCATGATGGCAGCAGACGGGCATTTTGGAATTTCGTTGTGATATAAAATGCCCACTCGTCAACAACAAACGTCTTACATGCCAATATCCTCTACAAAAACGTTTTAAAAGTTTGTTTCTTTTAGTTGATGCTATCTATCCCTGTTAAAAGTTTTCAGTCATGATGAGACGGTTTCCTGGGTTAAACCAGTACAAAGTATATGATAAACCTATCCACAATGTATGTTTGGGTATGAGTAATGGTACATGTAGGTATGAGTAAGGTAGACTTCGAGTAGATAGCCTAAATCTACCCTAGTTACATCAATTCTGACCTTTTTTTTAATATATCTATTCTTAAACAGCTGGACGAAACTCAACCAAATTTGAAGAGTGACTTGCTTTTACTAGTGCCCGTTTATTTGCCCCTCCCCATCCCACTAGAGGCCCTGGGATAGGGTTAAAAGTATCACTAGCGTGGTGATATGCGATGGTGTACATCGATTGTGCCATTCTAGTTCCTTTAAGGGTTGTCCAAAAGACATGCATATATGGTAAGAACGTCTAAAATATTGATAGGACTGTTAAATAATCATTGAAATGCATGGAGCTTTTAAATTTATCAAAACGCAATAGAAAATATTTATCATAATTTCATGCAATAGTCATATAATGTTGAGTGTTATGTATGTTACATTTTCACATTAAGGGAATTTAATATCATTCGAATAGAGTTTTAAACCATGCTTTAAAATTACCTTTAAGATAGAGATGTCATAAGGGAGCAATCCAGCTTATACATTGTGATTTTTTAATATCTACATTTTTCGATTTGCGTTATGCGTTGTAGTTATGCGTTAAGATCTAAAACATCTGAATCAAAAGTTTGATAAAACAGCAATTTTATAAAGCTAATGTGTATTTTTCTTATATCTTTATAATGTTTTGATCAGTTTGTTATAAAATATTTTAGAAAGTAAGAATCTTACTACTGGAACTACTGGAAACAAAGACCACTAAATTAAATGTCCTCGTGCTGTGTATGTAATTAAAATATGTTCAAATGGCTAATATTGAGACACATTTTAACTTATTCTGCCTTCAGTATTTGGGAATTTCGCAGACCTCATGTTACATTTGTAATCTTGCTACATTTCATAGCAAACCATCATGTTTTAGTATGTTAAAGTGGCCTTTCTCATATGCAGTGTTTTACATCGGGCTTCCATGATTAAAGTTAATTAACTGACACATTATATAAAATAGAATAATATCAGTATCAGTATGTTGAATGCAAATCAATTTTCTTGTATAGGTAAATACAAGTATGGACCAATTTTGAATTGATAAAGCTTATAGAATTTCGGAGGAACTATGTTCGACTTAGATGCCCATGTTGCTGGGTTTAATGTAAGAATGTAACGTGCATAACTCAATAGAGGGTTCAAAAGAACTTTAAAAGGAATACGCTGCAATATGTGATGATTCTGAAGTAAACCAAGTAATCTTTATTTCAGAATCAGTGAGATAGATATATGAAGAAGTATATTTATGTTTATCAATTGTAAAAATAAAATGTCTACTAAGTAAAAGGGGTGGGTGCTTTGTATGCATCCTACCCATGTATAGAAAATATGGCAAGTTTTATATATATTTCGAAAAGGCAGTATCTGGTGCTATCTGGATTAATTTTTGGTGTCAAAAATACAATGTATAAATTAAAACTTAGTAATTTTATAAGAACATGCATTAATACATTATCCATAATGGCACACTCTAGTGAACAGTACCACGAAATACGCCATCATTTTTATACCAGATCATCAAAAATATGAGAACAAAACAATTATTCCTGGCTTATGGGATACTAAAATGTTAGTTTATCCCACAAAACTGGCTATAGCAGGAGATATGTCAGAATTCAGCTGAACTGAGACTGGAAAAACATCTTAAATAGGGCTCTTTTTCAACTGGACCTTTACCTAAACGCACCGATTGCTTCCTAAGACGAAATCTATCTTCAGAGAGTGAATATTCAGCATTTCTTGTTGAAATTATAATCTACGTCCTCCCATTATATAATATGTGCCGCGATGCTAGAAAACCTGCCTTTGGGGTTTACGAACAACGCAGGTGCAGACCAGCCTGCGCACCTTCAGAGTCTCATCGGCGCCCTTGTTATTAGCTCTTAGGAAAGTATCGCATCTAAAACTTGCAACAGGTGAAATTTAATTTTCTAGCCTGTCTTTGTAGCCGAGGAAAATTGTTCGAGTCTCGATTTGTGGAAAGCCCGGTAGACAGGTTTTCTCCTGTCAATGCCCACTTAATAGTATGGTCCACCCTGATTTGAAGTCATATGCCGCTAATTTTCATGCGCATCATTCCCGCGTCAGGAAACAGGTAAAGTTGTCGGCACAAGTAAGTAGTTCCGTTTTTTTAATTTAAACTTTCTTGTATTAATGCGCTGTACATATTTGACAAGGCTAATATAACATATTTTCGCCCAACTTGGCCAATACAAACGCAGTGAATAGTTAACGTATATGATGCAGTGCACAAAATATCAACAGGACGGTATGTGTGCAAAACAAAATTTTGGGTCAGCCTGTATCAGATGGTATAAAGGTCGACAGGTTGACAGGTGGTAAGCTTGGCATGTAAATATGTTCACTCTTTAGGTCAATTAGAGATGTTGGGTGGACTTTCGGATGAATAACTGGTCAACAGGTTAACAGGTTAACAGGTCGACAGGTTAACAGATTGACGGTTGACAGGTCGACAGGTCGACAAATAAAAAAATGTTAACTAGGTAAATTAGAGATGTAATGTGGATTAGCTGATGGTGTACTGGTAGACATGTCGACAGGTTGACAGGTCGAAAGGTTTACAGGTCGACAGATTCACTGTTTATGTAAATTAGAGATGTTTTGTGGACTAAAGGATGGTGTACTGGTAGACATGTCGTCAGGTTGACAGGTCGACAGGAGATTAAAGTCAATATATATATATATATCAAGATATCGCAAACGTATAAACAAGTTGGATATTTTAGAGCTGTTGCTTAGTCCACCCACCATCTATAGTTTATCTTATTTACTAAACTTGAAGGAGCAAAATAATGAGATCCCCATTTTTTGTAAGCGTTCATGTCTAATTTTGTAAATGCTTGTTGTTTGGCAGTTTTATTACACACTCTGAACACTATTACCTTTAAACTATGTCGTCTGCTAGTCCATTTTATATATAGTGTGTGTGTTATTTCAAATAGACTGCAAGTCCTTTGGAAACTATTGTATCTGTAATTTTTGGGTGACAGAGCTGACTGATTGCAAAAATGAAACTAATTGTGAAACATCCTTTTTTAAGTGTATAAAAGGAAAATAACTTTGGTGCTGACGCTATGTTTGGTTGTTATTACATGACGTTGTGGTGACGTACTTTTGTTGACGTTGTCGTGCATGACTGTTTTAGCGGTAAAACGTTTGATGACAAGACGTCAGGGTAACATGAACCAATTGGTGTATTTATAACATTTTCATATATGTGTAATTTTTTTGGACTTGTCAACCTGTCGACATGTCAACCTGTCGACCTGTCCATCTATAAGACAACCACTTTTTAACCAAATCACTAAGTGTGCATACACGGGGACTATTTGGGTCTTATATTTAACTTGACCCAAGTTGTCTGGGTCCTGTCTTTCGACCATTTACAGATTCGGATCAATACAGCTTTCAGAGACTCTTATGTCATATTGATTTTCCCACTTTTTCTTGACAAAATAAAGTAATTAAAGTGTGCGAAATATCTATTGTCCTTTTATCAGAACTGGTCGTCTCAGTACCAAAGACAGATAAATGTAACTCAGACGAAATCAAACGATGTACAAAATTACCCTGGTTACAAATATGAAAGTGGCCGAGTTTCTTCTATTTCTACGGTTATCTAAAACAGCGCACGGCCTGACCTCGTGGCCTGGTGATTAGCTTGTCTGGCTACAAAGCCAGAGAACCTGGATCGATTCCCGGGTATGCACATATTTTCAGTGTGTGTTTTTCTTTCTTTTTGTAGCATTTTGATGTTAAATTGCTTCATATTAGTAAAATGGCATCTTCAAAACGACTAGAATAGTAATTCCTGAACTTTTTATATTGATTTATACATGAAACCTATGGGTTGGGTTTACATTTAGCCCTCCTGAAAGAGAATTAGTTCGGTGACCCCAGATTTTTATCCTTTTTTTTCTGAAAAGTATTATTATTAAACTAATAGTCTATGAAATAAGACTTAATTCTTAAGATCTTCAACATCAGATTTTTTTTTATATACGATTTATTCTAAAAAAAAATTCCAATTTTCGACGAACTACCAAAATATATCATACAGTATCTTGTCAAATCTTGGCATAATAAATAAATTTTCACAATTTCTAAAAGGTCTGAGGTCATGGGCAATAATTTAAGTAAATAGAAAGAAGCTGGCTGAAGACTTCAACAATTTTAGCTCGATATTTAGGACTAGTAGTATTCTTTCATCCGCTTAGAAAATTGGTCAAATGCTGAAAACTTACAGATGAGATTATGAATAAATAAGCACGGTGACATATCCTTTTTAATTCATAAATGGATACATGTAGCCCATGCATAAACAAAGTGTATGCAAAGTATTGAAATATTTCAACATGGGAAGTATTTAGTAGCATATGTCCTTAAGGGGACGCTGCTTTCAAAAGCTTTTACTTGTATAAAAATTTCTTGTATAAACAAAAATGGCCATTTTGTCAAGTAAATGGATACCATTTGCTATATTGATGTATGAAAAATTTATACATTTCGCACAGATCACTTTGCGCCCCAGCATACTTTTTTTGAGTAGTCAGTAGCGTGCTTATCAGTAATGTTTGGTTACTTCCTGGTTTGATTCCGTTTGCATCACAGTGACACACTAGGTAAACTTTAGAGAAAAACATTTAAATGAACATGAACTTCAGTTATCCGACTAAAATATATAAATGTATTTTCGTCCAAATGTACGAAATTCCTATACTTGCTTATAACTCTTTCATGGCAAGAATAAAAATAATGTAAAGAATACCAGAAATACATACAATATACAATATACTTGCATATGTTGCAGTTAGATAACTGTAGTTTTTGCTTTTGTTAACATTTTTATTTAAAATTCCCCCAGTATGCCACAATATTGCAAACGGAATAAACCCAGGAAGTGACTCAAAATGACTGATAAGCATGCTGCCGAGTGCTAAAAAGCTTATTTAGTGATGATGTATAAATAATTAAATACACTAATATAATAAGAAGTATTGATCTCCTTGATAAAATAGCAATTTTTGTTTCTACAGGAAAATTGTCATACAAGTAAGAGCTTTTTGAAAGCTGTGTCCTCTAAACGTTCTCATTTGTTTAAAGGGGGATTAGATAAAAAAAGATAAAAACGATCGTCAGTGGCAGAAATACCAAACAAACACACAGTGTGTGTGTGTGGTGTTATTTTTGCTTAGTCCAACAGTTTTGACCAAAGTCAGACTTCTCAATGAGGAGAATGCCAAATATGTGCTACAATTGTATACTAGAAACCACTAACCCAGTGAACTATACGTTTTGGTGACGAAGACGTTTTTTGTTAGTTTTGGTACCAAAGACGTCTGAGATACGTGTTTCAGGCGTTTATCATTAAAACTGACGTCTGCACACTACGCGGAGACATTCAAACGAAAATTGTGTAACTTTTTTTTCTGAACATTTGTTGGTCATGGGTATATGAACAGTTGCAAATAACATATTAGAATTTCTTTTTGTGTCAAAAAGTAAGACGCCTATAACACGTAGTGAAGACGCTGTCGTTGGGTTTTCAGTCTGTAAAAATGTACACGTGAGAAAAACTTGCTGGAAACTAAAAGTTATAAAGGTGGTATCATGATGTTTGACGCCTATAAATCGTAGTCACGACGTTGTCGTGGGGTTTTCGGTCTGGACACGAGAGAATAACTTGCTGGAAATGTACAGTGCCTATAAAACGTAGCCACGATGTTGTAATGGGGTTTTAAGTCTGGGCACGTGAGAACCTGCTGGAATCTAAACGTTAAAAAGTTGGTAGCATACTGTACGACGCCTATAAAAGGTAATCAAGACGTTGTCGTTGTGATTTTATCTCCGACACGTGTGAAAAACTTCCTGAAGTCTAAAATTTAAGGGTGGTATCATAATGTATGACGCCATTAAGACGTAGTTAAGACGTTGTCATTGGGTATTCAGTATTGACACGTGAGAAAAACTTGCTGGAAACAAAAAGTAAAAAAAAAAAAATAGGTATCTTAAGGTAAGACGCCTATTAAACGTAGTCAAGACGTTGTCGTTGGGTTTTCAGTCTGGCAGGTGAGGAAAATTTGCTGAAAACTAATGATGGTAATCCCAAAACAATGACGTTACAAAACGGTCTCATGACAGGGTTTCGTTTGGTCTTCACACATTTTAAAAACTAAATGCAAACGTCTTCAATTTGGAACGCTTTTGGTGTGGTCAGTGGACACGTCTTGTATAAAAACGCCTCTGTCACGTTTAGGAATCACTTTTTTTAAAACGAGTTCACTGCAGATTATTACCTCTTTTAATGCAGTTTTAAACACAGTTTACAAACCAAACAAAGACGTCATTGTTTTGGGAATACCATCATGTCTTATTGACGTTCAGGATACGTATATCGAAAGCCAATAACAACTTTTAATACGTTTTCCTTACAGATATGCAATGATCCGCTGCAGTTTTTCACACGTCTTTGGTATGGGGTTAACAACACGTCTTGAACACGGAACAAAACGTTTCAAAAAGGTGTTCATGCAGGGTTTTATTTAGTCTTCTGCAAGTTTTGAAGACGAGATTTAAAGGTTCTGGACGTTTTCATAATGTAACGCTTAAAAAGGGGGTGACGATCAAGTCTTAAATGTGTTTTACCTGGGAACGCCATCGTCACGTTCAAATGGCGTCGAATGGTTCACTGGGAAACAGGTACATGATGCTGCATTTCATCAGGGTCTGTACTGTTTGTTAAGATTAAAACAATCTTCAGGGACAGGAGTACATCATAATTTAGAAAATTCTATCTGTTACCACTTAAAGTACACAAAAGGCAGTCCCATCATTATTGGATTAATATGTATGGGAAATCGATCAGATAAATACAAATGATAAAAATACAACTGCAGAAATCATAACAGACGACTTTCGTAAGAAACGGCACTTTTTATCGCCTGACCCTCGTCTGCCCATGCCTGTGTTTATATTGAATACAATTTTGACCCAGATCAGAGTGCTCATAAGGGTTCATAGTGTTTGCTTTCATGGTAAATTCTTAACAAAAGTGCATTTTATAGTATGCGGCAGATGTAATAAGCAGATGACATTTTCAAGACAAAATTAGTTGCAGAATAAGTGTTAACTCTTGAAACGCCTGCAAATAGCATCTGTTTAAGTGATCTGCTGCATTTATTTGCTTAATTTTACTGACTAATCTCAGGAAGAGGCGAACAGTGTGGAACCGAATCAAATTGTTCTGTGGGAGTCGTCTGATCTCGGTCTACACTGTTTTTTTTTCAGAGGGGCTTCTAAATACTTCAGCAGATGCCATACCAACAGATGACAAAACAACATTTGTTGTGATGACTTACATATCGTTAAACTTGTGTCTTCCCAAGTACCGCCCTTACAAATGATGTACTGAAAGTTGTCGCTCGTTGAAATTAGGCATGTTGTGTTTTCTGCTCTAGCATTAACATCGCTACCGGCGTCAAGGTCAAAGGGATTATGACACTCTATGTAGTCATGGCCTTGAAGCTCCTCCACTGGGCACTCCTACATCGATAGAAATATAAGAAATTAATAAATGAGCCGCGACATATGATTTCCAACAATGTGGCATTTTGACAAGTGTAGACTCAGACGAGTTTGCGCAGCCTCCTTTAAAGCTTAGAAACTCCAAATGATGTTCGGTCAGTAGCTTAACAGTCGTAGAATATTCAATCGACAAGCAAAGGCTCTGATCAGACTGCGCGTATGCGCAGGCTGATCTGAGACTTTGCTGGTCGCACATACCACATTGTTGGAAATTCCATGTCACGGCTCAAATCTTACATTCATTGTGAAGCCGCTTGTTCTTGTATAAGATGGCCAACATGATTTGCATTTAAGAAATGAATTCTATATTGGTAGGTTCGTGGAATTATGAATTAGTCGGTTCTCTTGCAAAGTAAGCGAATCCGAAGGGCTTCACGTTAACTTTGTAAGAGACCCGAATTATTCATGATTCCATGAACCTTCCAAAAATTGAATTTATTACTTATGTTTATATTTTATTATAAATAACTAATAGATAGAAATTATTTTTTAAATAAGGCGATAAAACAATTTTGTATTTAATATTTAGTCATATTAACGGTTTTGTTGGAGTGTAAAACGGAAAAGCGGAACAGCGGAACAGCCACTGTGAACACGGACAGCAAATGGAGTAAACAAGGAGCTTGTTTTGCACGTGCGACTCAGGTGTGGCTCGATGTCAATCACAACACCAGTGTCACATCTGGCGAATGAATTCGATGTTCGAAGCTAATTGCACGGACAATTTAGCTTGGCAGCGCTCAATCAAATTTTGTGTCATTCATGAGGCTATGAACGGTTGCAAAAATCTAAAGATACATTAAAGGCTTGCTTTGAAAATGTAAATATAGAGTGATAATGGTATGCGGTGACTTTCTCTGACCACACATTTTAAATGCCAAGAATAGTTAATATATATTACATGTATATTAAATAAAATTCATTTCCATTTCAAATGGCATTGAGTATCGATCTAAAAGCACATATATATCCTCAATGGATGCTCAAATGATCTAAATATAAAAAATCAAACCTCAGATACAGATGCCTTAATATGACATAGAATTGATGCCTAAATATTGCGGACACATCATGAAACCCGCTACCTGCTATTGAATTGTAACAAAGTTAAACGGTAGTCAGAGATTTTGACTCACTTGTAAATGTGCGAAATGAAATTGCTGGCAACTTCAATCAAGATCTTATCTCAGGCAATACACAAACAAATCTAAATTAATCCCACACATTGTTTGTACACCCCGTAAACAACATTTTACATTAATCTAGAGAACTAACATGATGGAAAGTAACACCATTCACAGACTTTGAGGACGTATTACATAGACATAAATGGACGACGTCTTACCATTCATTTTGAAGACATATTCTGCAAATTTTAAAGCAAGCTCAATAGTTAATGATCGAAAAAAATAAACTACAACTGCAACCAAGCAATTTTTAAAAGCAGCTGAAATGCATCTGTGGTTGTAGCCGTTAGGCTATACATGCACACGGTTTTTGACTTGAGATTAGGGGCAATGTAAATTTACAAAAAATAAATTAAAAAAGAAATGTTATCGAATCTAAGATCGTTTATATTATTATCTTTCAATGCATAATAACTCTCTCAATAAACTACACTATTTTAATCTGAAGATAATATTTAAAACCAATCAAGGATCATGTAACTCAATTTCATTATAATAGAATATGATTGTCTCAACTTAGATTTTATACTTATAGCAACGCATAATGGAAATTATATCAACATTCACCAAGTTATACAGCAGATATGGTGAAAATACAATTTTCCAATACAGGCCAAATACAATGTATACTCGAAAAATAACAAAATTAAGATGTCATTATCTCAATTTTTTTCATATTTATGTCTTTCAATATCTTAAAATAAATTCTGTTCACCTCATCTTAAATAAAGTTCTACAGCAGATAATGGTGAAAATGCAACTTTCCAATGCGGGTCAAATATACTCGAAAGATAACAAAATTAAAATGTCAATATCTCAATTTTATCCAATTAATGTATACGATATTTAAGAATAAATACCATTCATTTGTTTTGAATATATAGTCATATAAACATTGGTCAAGGGCCATAACTCTGTTGTTATTATTCGAAAAAGCAACAACAACAAATAATTATGCTAACTCGTTTGTATTATAATATTTAAAACAATTTTCCCATCTGTTTTGAAGCTAAAGCAATGTGATTATAATTTAAAACAAGGTTTATTTGCCGAAATGCATCCCAGATATCAACTCATATTCAAGTTGTTAAGACAATCTTTCAAGAAGAAAAGACTCCAGTGAGAGAGAGGTTAAATCAATTGCTGGCGGACGACGGACAGACAGACGGGCAGACATCGAAACATATGGAGGTTATAACATTATACCACATCAGTTATTGGTGACGGTATATTCACACGATATAATAACTCTCCAAACCTTTTGCACTCAGACAGGCCAAAACTCAATAGGGCTTAACATAAATACGTTTAAAAGTTAATACTTACCGTGGATAGTTTGGACGCAGAAGCACTTCCTAGCAGAGCAATAAAAACCAACAGGCACATGTACTGCATCCTAACGAACGAAAACCCAAAGCTAGACTTCAAACGTCATATTAGATAGGAAAGAAATGTTTTAGCTATATAAATATATATAGATAACAACTCGACGCACAGCAGTTAAAACGATTGTAAATTTGAGTGACATAATTGATTTTTTTTATCAAACTGAAAAGAAGAAACAACATATGCGCAGGGCAAAATAATCATTCAAGTTTCGCTGTTGGTGTAACGGAGTTGGCGGTTGTCGTTTGAAATTGGCGTATTTCAGTTTGTTTTTAGGTTCGTCTCCCCTAAACCCAAGATGCCATTTGGACAATGATATGTGGCTATAAACATATACAACTTATGCAAAGGGTGTCTTGGGTCTAGGGGGAGGGTGGAAGCGACCGTACAATCCAAAGAAGACATCACACATCTCATAAAAATAGACCACTTTGCAAGATGGTCGTTTTATTATACATCAACTGTATAAGTATATAAACTCTATCGTAATAGGACGTAGTTGAGCTGTCTTTTTTCATACACGTTATTTAAATAGCAAGCGGAGATAATGATCCAAAAAAATATCCATAAAAAAGAAGTAGGGTTATAACATGCATTGAGGGGAAAACCATTTAAATATACGGACTAGGGTACAAGGGTGCATAGACGGCTGGTCTTTACGTATGTGTTGAATGTGCCTGGTGTATCCAGTCCTTATTTCAACAAAATAAAACTTATAACTCATTTAGGGAAATCGCCCGCCTTATCGCTAGAAATCCTTGATTCTGTAAAAAGGCAGAATCTTTAAAATGCACAAAGTGAGTTTAGGACATAAATGAGTGTTTTATTGACCTAAAGTATACAGTCAGAACATGCAAGGTTTATTACACTTCAAGCTACAAAGTGTCTTGTTCTCCTCGCCCCTAGGAAATTTCGTAAACATAACCTATCTTGAAAAACAAATTTAGTAACTACTAAAATACTCATCTTTAACACGTGCTCTGATATTAGTAACATATGTTCTAAAGGCATTATGCAAACTTTATTAAATAGTAACATATGTAACAAGCTGTTGCACGCAAACACCTCGATGCAGCTAGCATTGCACTTTAATATAAGATATATTCAACAAATTCCAAAAGGGTTTGGGATGGAGAAGGGCCTTACTCAGATTACAGACAAAATATCGTGTGATAATTATACTGGACGTGATGCGATGGAAAAAAATGCCACAGAAACATACACAATGATATACATTCTACGTGTATATGATTATGACTGACATACGGATTAGCTTAGAATGTTTTCATTTAACAGGAACATGTTCTACATTGTTGTGCTTAAATGTGAACTATTATTTACTATATCCCTCTATCTATATCTTCGCATTAACCATAAAAAAGAACTATTTAAAAAGGTTAATTCATAACAAATGTTACAAGAGTTGCATGGCTTGATAATCAAGATAAAGGCTCATTATACTATGTACTTTCTTTAAAACGTGTGAATAGGTTCAATTTTACGTGAAAACCCGTTTATAATAGGACGTCTAGGAGTGAAATAACGCCACGCATTAAAGTTGATAAACCAAAAGTAGTTTACAGATTCGCGGATAACGTTACATTTGTGTGTACATGTATGAAATGACGCCAATAACAACGTTGCATACATAATGTCTATTTCGCCTGAAATGAGATCTCGATGTAATCTTAATCAGGTTAATATCATCTAACATTTGTGCTCAGGTAGTATTGACTTCCGGATTCCTAATATTTGCCTCCTTTCTTACTTTTATTAAACTCGTTTTAAAAAAGAGATAAAATGCTCAACAAGCATCGCGTTTTATCTCTTTCCCCAACTCATCAAATAAATCTAATAAAACATGAGCACTCATGTAATATCCTCTATTTATTACATACTAAATACATTATTCTTTTTCACTTATTGTGCCATGAAATATCCGTTACATCCTGTTATAAGTGCTCTGATTTTGTTGTCAAACCTGCATATCTACTATTCTTGATCATATTAGCAAGATAATGCGAAATATGTAAAATTATTTAGCAGCAACATTTTTATTTCTTTTTTACTTAAGTAGTACCACTCAAATATGCTCCCTTATATTCTGCGCATGGTTGTTTAATACTAGTATAAGACAGTATATTGAAGATAATAAAAAAAGTTTTATTTTTCCAATAATCCAAATGATTATCTTAGTGAAACAATATCATAAACATAGTGAACAATGCACAGATCAGTTGTAAAAGTAAATGATATCAGTCACAATTACAATTTTATATTGATATTTTGCTATAATTAACAAACATAGCGCCATAGAAAGCCGTAATTTTGTTCTGAAAGCTGCCGTGTGAACCTAAGGCACCCATTAAGCAGGCTATATGAGTAATTAAATAAAAATGCAAGCTAAAATGGCTTTATTTTGTAGCTCAAACTTTTATTAATTTTTTTTATTTGATATGGCAACATACATATTAAAGGCTGTTACAGGCTAACTAATACACCGGTGCATATAGCGCAAACACACCTTATTCAGCGCAGCTTGGATAGCTCTTCAAGAAAGGATATGTCTGCAAATTACTGAGGGTTGGGGGAGCAAAACCATATCCAGCCATCAGTCTATAACGCACGTAGGTAAATATGAGTTGATTGTGAAGTTATATCATTAAGAATTTAACAAAAACAAAAACAAATTGTTGATGGGACGTAAAGAATAAAATCAAACAAAATAAAGACACTGAAGTACTAAACTCTCACAATGTTATGATTTATATCACAACCCATTGCCGCCTTTTCAAAGTGTGCTTCTGTTCCACTTTTACCGTTGGTGAATTGCACGCCCAAAAGAGAAAAAAATGTGGTTGCGCTATATTCAGTATGTACGTTCGTCAATCCGCTATCATTCGTTCGTCTGTCCCCATCACTGTCACTCGGAAACGACTTGGAACGCATTTTCCTAAACAGATGAACTCTCATAGGATCAAGAAATTTTGCTTACAAAACCTTAATTGTCTTTAATGTTAAACAATATTTATTTTTTCTCTTTCTTCAATAACAATATAATACAAAAGCTGGTGATCAACTGGATCTGAAAACAAGCATGTATGGTTATACAAATCATTTTTGTTTAAGGCTATGTCGAGGCAAAACATAGAAACAGGTACACTTAACAGTGTTAAGAATACTGCAGGACCCTTGGATCCGCACTATATTCACCATGTGAGTCAACCCGTCCACCACTCTGTCTGTCCACCCATCCTTCCGTTATCAGTTAGTGAAATTGTTCATTTGGCATTATATGCATGTCAATATTCCGAACCGCTGGCATGAAAAGTATTACGGAAGGAGATAAAGATCAGGAATCTCTATACTAAAGTATCGCACCTGACCCAAGACACCGTATGGGAAAGTGACAAAAACACAAGAAAACATCACATACAAGGCAACCAAGAGGCACCCTTTGCCCAAAAGATGACTCAAGGCTGCAAGAAACAGACATGGCAGTATGGCAAAGGCAAACACACATATCAAACAAGATCCTTAAAGAAGAACCGCATTGGAACGGTCAGTAAGAAAATGATTAGAAGGCTTTGACTAGTTTTATGGTACTAGCCCCACTCTTAGAAATTACACCAAGTACTGTACATCAAAGCATAGATCAAACATAAAAAATCACAAAACCATGGGTGAATAAACAAGAGCAGAACCTCCACCTTAGAATGGAAAGCAGCCGAAGCCATCGTGGGATGGGGGCTTTTTAGATTAGTTAACTGGTTAACGCTTCTCTCAAAATTCCTTTTCGCCATAAGGTCGCTTTCTATGTTTTGCCTAGACATGGTTTTGCCTTATTCATCTCTTCCGTTCATAAACAGATATTAAAGTAATACAAACAACACGAACTATTTGGTTAAATGTTGTCTTTAACTGTCAAAGTTTAGACTTGCAATATCCTTGTTCTATTCACCCTATATTATATTTTGTGTCCACATCTCTTGCACCCATTGTTTTTGGGCATTGCATTTATGGCGTAGTGCTTGGTCTCTCTTCTAGTTTGGTACATAGCCAAATAAACATTATAGGAGCCGCGTATTTGCCAACTTCCCAGTTAACATCTTAAAGGCGACCTTCATCCAGGCCCGACAAAGTATGCTGGCTGAGTGTAGTCCTGCTTGAGTGTGAAAAAACGTTAGTTTACCCGTGTTGTATGTCATCATTGATTAAGCTAGCGAACCACTGTATTCGAACAGCGCAGTCATCGAGGGTTAGTTGCAGTCGGCGAGTGCAAAAATATATTACTTTTGTTTAAATACAGTCAATTCTATGAGCAAGTTCTTTACACGATGTTGTTTTCATTTGGAGCATTTAAATTCTAAAACAAGCCAAGTACAAATGAGTGCTCTTTTTTAAGCCACGTGTTAAGATGCGATCATATCATGGATAATACGAATAAGTAAAAGAATATAACTTTTTGGCATATGATTGTTTATTGTTTGCTATGCTATAAGCCATTTTGTAGCTGTATGCAAATTTGAGTTGTCAATTGTACTAGTAGTCGAGGGTCTAAATATAATCAACATGTATTCAGTCGAAGACCCTACTTGTATTCAGTCGAAGACCCTACTTCTTGGTCAGAACACCCAATATACAGTGCTACATGTATGCGTACAGTATGAAAAGCTTGAATGAATTTCAAAATGCTCTACCCTTAGATTTTGAACTTTTGCGCATTAAAGTATTTCATTGTATCGAAAGTAAGAACAAACAGAACAAAAACAAAAATGTCGTGTTTTTTTCTTGGGGGGGGGGGGTTGGGGGTTCGCTTTTTTGAGATAACTCAGGAGCTGTATCGACCATCACTTATCTCACATAAATCTTGTTAAGCAGATACACAGCTAGATATATAAGCTAACAATATTTTCAAAAGTAAAATGTTTACAAAAAATACCGTTTTTACAGCCAGGCATACTTAAATTATATGTTGGTACCCTCTTTGATTGTAATCAACCCGCGGTGAGTGTGCTGTTCGATCACAGTGGCTCTGTATCGTGTAAATTGACCATTGATCTTCGTTATGATATTTCAGGTAATTTTGACTACCTTTCGACTGATTGTATGTGACACATTCAGATAGATATAGTCACAAACTTTGACTGGGGACTTAAGAATCGAATAAAACAAACCCAATTATTATAATTATCCGATTGCTGGTCAATGGGTCCTTAGTTCCTTGTAGGTTCAGCCCCGTACTTTTGTTGAGGTTGATCATGAAGTATTTTCTGTGGCCACTCTGCGCCTTCCGCTGATTCAAAAAGGGTCGTCATCAGTTGCAAGTGAAAGTATTGCACGAAGGTGAACCGCTATGATTAAACTTGCCTGGGGAAATGTGTGATAAGATTAACAACCGTTTCAACACGACCGTCGCTGATAACAACGAAATAATCAAGGAACTTTCAAGAAAAGTAATCTTTTTCAGAAATGATATATTGATTTGTCGTTGATTGCCTTGACAGGCTTGCTTCTTCTACCAAGTACTTCTTTGATCTCTGACATATTATTGGCTGGCAGTCTAGTTTTCAATAAACGGAGTAAATAACTTTCAGTGGTTGAATAATATGTAGTTGACTTGATGTTTACAATACTGCGAAATGTGCGTTTGATCTGCTTTAGTCTTATCAATTGTTTGACAAGAACCCTTTTACAGGATAAAAACTGCGCTTTTTAAATAGCTGTCAAAAAGACAAATGTCATATCAGAAATGTGATTGTCGCCACAGCTTTTACCACTGTAGGTAAAACAAACATTAAACAATTTTCAGATGTCAAAATCTAAGATCACCTAGTATGTTATCGATTTTCAATCAGGAAGTCTTCTTGGTTTTAGACATTTAAAAAACTAATACAGTTTGACTTAAGATTAGAAATCGCAGTTGATTGGAAACTTGCCATAATATTGTCCTGGTAAACTAAAGGGTTAATACTTCAGTTAAACGTTTCATGCAG
The DNA here is from genome assembly GCA_964019695.1 of Loripinus fragilis. Lineage (NCBI taxonomy): Eukaryota > Metazoa > Mollusca > Bivalvia > Lucinida > Lucinidae > Loripinus > Loripinus fragilis. The sequence continues at coordinate 70,389,531 of OZ026521.1, forward strand.
CACAAAATACAATGATGAATCATGTTAATATCAGGATGTGTCTACCTGAGAATGGTGGTGTTGCGGGTTCGAGCCTCAGAGACGGAACTGTCTTTATGTCATTGAGCAAGACGGGTTACTCCATGCTCAGTACTGGTTCAATCCAGGGCGACTCGCTCAAACATAACTTAAATATTATTGACTGGGGAGTCAAATAAAACAAAAGAAAAACAACAAAAAATATGTCCTTACACTCTACAAACCAACACTTTTGAATGTTTGTATGTTTATTTGTTTGTTTGTTTTGTTGCTTTACGTTCCAAGTCAACAGCTATGGTCATTGCGGGACGGTCAGTTCACCTAACCACACTTTTTCCTGGGCAAGCTTGAACAAGCAGTTAACCAGTACTTCGTGCACATACTTTCGCTTGTAACTGACAACAACCCTTCTTGAATGATTCGGCGGAAGGGATGAGAAAGACCGTAGAAATTATTTCATGATCAATCTCCACGAAAGTATGGGACCGGACTCGCAACCCCTGGATCTGCAGTCAGACTCGCATCTGTTGCCAGACACGTTACCGACTGCTTTATGCGGCCCGGTATTTGTATGTTTAAGTTTATGCTATATGTCCCCCTTTTTAGTCATTTTGAGACTGTTCCCTGAAAGTATAGGATAAGTTTTCCCAAAAAGCATGCTCAATTGACCTGTGGAATACAATCATTTTATTTGGAATTAAAGTCGGCCTCCTCCTGCCATTGGTCCCCAACTTTAAAAACATAATACAAAGAGCAACGAGGAGCAAGTTCCTTACATAAAACTCTAGTTATTAGTAGCTAAATAACTAGTTTTTTTTATGTTTACACATTGATTTTTGGCGATAACTTTTTTATTTTCAATCTTAGCAAAATGTGATCGCCATGAAAGTTTTACAGGAGAATTAACGCCAAAAGGTCCCAAGTTTTTGGCACAATCAGATTTTTGTGTACATAGATGAAGAATTTGCGATAAACGGAATTTAGTCAAATGTCTAAGTCTTTTATTTACGGGTAAATTTCGTAGAGACGTGATTGAAAGGGTTCGTCTCAAAAGAACATTCACAAGCGGTGAACTAACCGTCATTCAGCGGCTGTGCATAGCATAATCCTGCTGTTTGCAAACTCATAAAGTGCAGAATCTAATTTGAGCGTGATCACTTGTAGGAGCAGAAGCTACATGTATGATTACGCATGACGTGCTATTTTTCTCTTATGCACGTGTTCCAAAACGGGCGGTTTCGAGATGACGCCAGTAGCTAAACGCACGAGCGAACCTGGCGCGATTTCCAATATATTTGAACAAGCCACCCATCGCTTTAGTTAGTGAATTAGGGCGGCGCAATGAAGTTTTTTGACTGACATATTTATCTTAGATTATTTGAGCTTTGATGAAAAATCTCAACGATAGCATCTATGCGCAGGGTTAACTGCAGCATCTTGGATTATGGAACCATATGGAAAATTGGCGCTAGTTTTTCTCTACGACTTTCATTTCGAACACAGTTTGTTAAAATTAGCAATAAAAAAGTTATCGCCGAAAATCAATGTAAAAAACATCAAAAATAGAGTGTTTTTACCAATATCGAACAAATTCATGTCGTCCTCTCGTTACAAAATGTATCACAACACATCTCTCTCCTGTGCTATATTTTCTGAAATCTTCGGAACTACTTTAAACAAATGTGTAGAGTGACTTGCTTACACAACACGCATTTATTTGTCCCTATCATGCTGTATGTGGTATTGCACCATCAATTGTTCGATGCTAGTTACTTTTAAATTTGGCTAAAAGACATACTTGTATAGTGAGAATATTTAGAATGCTGATAGACTCTTTAATTATTATTGAAATTTGTTCAGCTTTTAAGTTTATCAAAGTCAATTGCGATAGAATATATATAACCGATTTCATGCAATAGTCATATAACGTTGGGTGCCATGTTTGTTACATTTTTCATATTTAGGAAACTATCGTTTTTAAGTGTATGTATGTATGTATGTATGTATGTATGTATGTATGTATGTATGTATGTATGTATGTATGTATGTATGTATGTATGTATGTATGTATGTATGTATGTATGTATGTATGTATGTGCGTGCATTGGTCACGAATAATATTTTTGCAAAGAGTTAATATTGAGACATATCTTCGCTGATTATGACTTAAGTATTTTGCGAATTCTTAGACCTGGTATACATGTAGTTACAATATTTGTTATGTTTGTTACGTTTAAAACATAATTTTAAGATAAAGTATGGACCCTCTTATTACTTATTAATCTTACATAAATGGGAGTTACTATTTCAGACTTAGGTGTTCATTTTGTTTACTGTGAACATGTAACGTTTATGGAACTGAAACGTATGCTACAATATTAGATAATCCTACAGCAAACCAAGGAGTTTTAATTCCGAAATCAGTGATATATATGTGTGCATTTGTTGATAATTGTAAAACGCTGCCTATTTAATATTAAAGGGAGAGTAGTTTATATGCAAACGATCAATGTTCAGGATACAAGGCAATTTTAAATTTCCGTTGTAAAGAACAGAGTCTGATGCTCTCGGGATTTTTAGGGGTCAAGATATGAGTGTATATGGTTAAACATTACAGATTTTATGAAGTGTGCATTTGAAATGCATTTTCCATATTTGGACATTTTATGTGAACAATATAACGAAGTATGCAATCAATAAATACAAAACCATCAAATATATGAGAACAGAACATTTTTCCGTGCATATGGAATACTACAACGATAGTTTATGCCATGAAACTGACTAAAGCTGAGTACGTTAAATAATTGCTGACCCGAAATATAGGTCATCAAAAAATATTGTTAAGCTTTAGTGACAATAATAGCACAGTTTGGGATAGGTATGTTCATTATCTCGTAGAAAAGTCTACACCTTACATCGGCCCGCAATAAATTCTCTGGCGGGCCAAAGACCCCACACTTAACGGTATTTCGATCATCAGGCTCTCCCCTCATCAACTAATAAAACATCGGAGGTCAGAATAGAACCCCTCTGACAAAACTTTCTGGTTACATAAAAAAAACTAGAAGATATCTGTGATGAAACAGAGGAAATGACTCGTAGGCCTCACAGAGATAGAGCTAAAGAAAATCACTAGTTTGACCAAAGAGTGCTTAAATGCAAACTTAAAATTTGTATGTTTTACAACAGCAGACTCTTGCTACAATATTTGACCAATAAAAAAATAAAATCGTGGTTGATATCTGTTTGAAGACAACGTTTTAATATTGCAACGCTTTTTCTTTTATTAAATACCATTCAAACATGCACAAAATAGAGGTTGGAAATTGGGTCCGATATATATCTATACAAGTAGCAAAGGCTCTAATGAAACAACAAAGATCAGAAACCAATCTAAAAAGGAAACATGCAGTTAGAATATAATATTAGAAAGAAAACGAGATCTTCATTTGTTTAAGTCCTTATTTGTTAAGAGTCATTTTTCATTTTTCATTTCAAAAGAAATCACCTTTCAAAAGATGACACAAATATAAATACCGTCCCTAATCCCCATATTTCCATCTATATACTTATTTCAGGTTTTGGCGCATTAAAAGAATTTTGTTATTGCTGGTGTAAACGAGAGCATGTTGAATATAATGCCTTAAATAGTTGGAAATTAAATATTTTTTTAAAATAATGGATGGTAGAATTTCATTTTATTGCAATAATTTAGATCTTCTACCCCATAAATCTAAATTTACTTTTAGTAATGTGAAGGAAGGGGTCCAGGAATTCCATAAGAGGTGTGTTTTGGCACCCACAGATAAGGCTGCAAAAAATGATGTAATCGTTTGAAAAGTGTACTACATATGAGCATAACAGGCTTGATGAGACGTCTGTCGTTGATAAGCATTGATGTCATATGGCGGCTAATATGTTCTTAAAGGGTATCCTTCTGAAGCAAAGACTGCACCAAAGAACTGCAAACAGAGTGTGCATATTTTCTGGGCCAGACTAGCTAGTTTCTGCCATTTAGGCCTTATCAGTGACCCTCTAATAGTTTCAAAGTTCCACAATGAACCCCATGATCCCAAAGGACAAGAAAATAAAATCTACTCTATAGTGAAGGGCGGGGAGACGTTCTACCGCCGCCACATAGTCCCAGTCACCAGCTGTATTGAAGTCAAATATGTTCTTAAAGGGTATCCTTCGGAAGCAAAGACTGCACCAAAGAACTGAAACCAGAGTGAGCATATTTTCTGGGCCAGACTAGCTAGTCTCTGCCATTTAGGCCTGATCAGTGACCCTCTAATAGTTTCAAAGTTCCACAATGAAACACATGATCCCAAAGGACAAGAAAATAAAATCTAGACTATAGTGAAGGGCGGGGAGACGCTCTACTGCCGCAACAGTCCGAGTCACCAGCTGTATTGAAGTCAAATATGTTCTTATAAGGGTATCCTTCGGAAGCAAAGACTGCACCAAAGAACTGAAACCAGAGTGTGCATATTTTCTGGGCCAGACTAGCAAGTTTCTGCCATTTAGGCTTGATCAGTGACCCTCTAATACTTTCAAAGTTACACAATGAAACCCACGATCCCAAAGGACAAGAAAATAAAATCTAAATTATAGTGAAGGGCAGGATGACGTTCTACCGCCGCCACACAGTCCCAGTCACCATCTGTAGTAAAGTCAAATATGTTCTTAAAAGGGCATCCTTTGATAGCAAAGATTGCACCAAAGATTTGAAACCAAAGTGTGCATATTTTCTGGGCCAGACTAGCTAGTTTCTGCCATTTAGGCATCGTCATTGACCCTCTAATAGTTTCAAAGTTCCACAATGAAACCCATGATCTCAAAGGACAAGAAAATAAAATCGAAACTATAGTGAAGGACAAGGAGACGTTCGACCGCCGCGACACAGTCCCAGTCACCAGCTGTAGTGAAGTTAAATATGTTCTTAAAAGGGCATCCTTCGGAAGCAAAGACTGCACCAAAGAACTGAAACCAGAGTGTGCATATTTTCTGGGCCAGACTAGCTAGTTTCTGCCATTTAGGCTTCATCAGTGAACCTCTAATAGTTTCAAAGTTCCACAATGAAACCCATGATCCCAAAGGACAAGAAAATAAAATCTACTCTATAGTGAAGGGCGGGGAGACGTTCTACCGCCGCCACACAGTCCCAGCCACCAGCTGTATTGAAGTCAAATATGTTCTTAAAAGGGTATCCTTCAGAAGCAAAGACTGCACCAAAGACTTGAAACCAGAGTGACTATATTTTCTGGGCCAGACTTGCTAGTTTCTGCCATTTAGGCCTTATCAGTGACCCTCTAATAGTTTCAAAGTTCCACAATGAAACCCATGATCCCAAAGGACAAGAAAATAAAATCTACACTATAGTGAAGGGCAGGGAGACGTCTACCGCCGCCACACAGTCCTAGTCACCAGCTGTAGTGAAGTCAAATATGTTCTTAAATGGGTATCCTTTGGAAGCAAAGACTGCACCAAAGGACAGAAAACAGAGTGTGCATATTTTCTGGGCCAGACTAGCTAGTCTCTGCCATTTAGGCCTGATCAGTGACCCTCTAATAGTTTCAAAGTTCCACAATGAAACACATGATCCCAAAGGACAAGAAAATAAAATCTAGACTATAGTGAAGGGCGGGGAGACGTTCTACTGCCGCCACACAGTCCGAGTCACCAGCTGTATTGAAGTCAAATATGTTCTTAAAAGGGTATCCTTCGGAAGCAAAGACTGCACCAAAGAACTGAAACCAGAGTGTGCATATTTTCGCGGCCAGACTAGCAAGTTTCTGCCATTTAGGCTTGATCAGTGACCCTCTAATACTTTCAAAGTTACACAATGAAACCCACGATCCCAAAGGACAAGAAAATAAAATCTAAATTATAGTGAAGGGCAGGATGACGTTCTACCGCCGCCACACAGTCCCAGTCACCATCTGTAGTAAAGTCAAATATGTTCTTAAAAGGGCATCCTTTGATAGCAAAGATTGCACCAAAGATTTGAAACCAAAGTGTGCATATTTTCTGGGCCAGACTAGCTAGTTTCTGCCATTTAGGCATCGTCATTGACCCTCTAATAGTTTCAAAGTTCCACAATGAAACCCATGATCTCAAAGGACAAGAAAATAAAATCGAAACTATAATGAAGGACAAGGAGACGTTCGACCGCCGCGACACAGTCCCAGTCACCAGCTGTAGTGAAGTTAAATATGTTCTTAAAAGGGCATCCTTCGGAAGCAAAGACTGCACCAAAGAACTGAAACCAGAGTGTGCATATTTTCTGGGCCAGACTAGCTAGTTTCTGCCATTTAGGCTTCATCTTTGAACCTCTAATAGTTTCAAAGTTCCACAATGAAACCCATGATCCCAAAGGACAAGAAAATAAAATCTACTCTATAGTGAAGGGCGGGGAGACGTTCTACCGCCGCCACACAGTCCCAGCCACCAGCTGTATTGAAGTCAAATATGTTCTTAAAAGGGTATCCTTCAGAAGAAAAGACTGCACCAAAGACTTGAAACCAGAGTGACTATATTTTCTGGGCCAGACTAGCTAGTTTCTGCCATTTAGGCCTTATCAGTGACCCTCTAATAGTTTCAAAGTTCCACAATGAAACCCATGATCCCAAAGGACAAGAAAATAAAATCTACACTATAGTGAAGGGCAGGGAGACGTCTACCGCCGCCACACAGTCCTAGTCACCAGCTGTAGTGAAGTCAAATATGTTCTTAAATGGGTATCCTTTGGAAGCAAAGACTGCACCAAAGAACTGAAAACAGAGTGTGCATATTTTCTGGGTCAGACTAGCTAGTTTCTACCATTTAGGCTTCATCAGTGGACCCCTAATAGTTTCAAAGTTCCACAATGAAACCCGCGATCCCAAAGGACATGAAAACAAAATCTACACTATAGTGAAGGGCTGGGAGACGTTCTACCGCCGTCACACAGTCCCAGTCACCAGCTGTAGTGAAGTCAGATATGTTCGTAAAAGGGTATCCTTCTGAAGCAAAGACTGCGACAAAGAACTGAAAGTTTGGTTTGTTTGTTGATGAGGATTATAGCAAGCTTCATACGTTATACTGTTTACATAAACTTTATAAACGACCCTATAAGTCGCGTTTTATCGCTATTTCTTGTTCATGTACTACTACAAAGTTGTCTATACTTTTGACTTCTTGCCTCACTGCGATTAAAAACCATTTTATCAAACATTGTACAACAGCTTATAAAAGGAATGTTAAAATATATTTAGGTCTATTAAAAATTAATATGAGATTCTGAATGAATTAAAATCTTAAGTTTTTCCAGCATCTAGTTTGTCTACATATGATTTCTCTACTCTCTTCACTACGTTGCCTCATAATCTAATCAGAGAAAAACTAACTGAATTAATTGAAAAAACCTTTAACAGAGAGGACTCACTTTATTTGGCTTGTAATGAGAACGGTGCCATGTTTATTCTTGAACAACCTAAACAATATAAGTTGTAGTCATGTCAGAAAATGTGAGATACTCTCCATTATCTTATGGACAATATATTTATAAGATTTGGCTCGAAATTGTATAGACAAATTGTAGGTATTCCAATAGGTACTGATTGTGCTCCTCTGGTTGTAGATTTGTTTTTGTTTGTTACATTTATGAGAGAGACTTCGCGTTGTCTCTGTCAGACAATAGTCAAACTGATATTATTGAAGCTTTTAACTCCATCTCCAGATATTAAGACGACTTACTTAATATTGATAAATTAAATCCTTATTTTGAATATATGGTAGGTCAGGTATATCTCACCAAACTTCAGTTAAATAAAGCGAATTCCGCTGATACAGAAGCCCCGTTGTTGGACTTGGACTTGTCCATAACGAATGGCATAGTTTCATCTAAGTTTTATGATAGATGGGAAGATTTTTATTTTGAAATTTCTCATTATTTGATGGAGATGTTCCTCGCTCCCCTTCTTATGGTGTATATATTTCTCAAGGTAAGTAAGGGTGCAAAGATCAGGAATCGACACAATCAAGTACCACACCTGACCCTCTGTATACCAATGGGAAAGTGACTTTTGGTTTGAGAGAGTGTAATCTAATGTTGATGACTTCAACAACAGAAACCTATTTATGACTGCTAAGTTATTATTATAAGATTATAGATAACATAAATTCAGAAAAGCATTTTCTAGATTCTACCACAGACACTCAAAGTTAATTGTTAATACAATATTGGTTTAAAAACTTTCTGCAACAGGGCATATCCGAACCTATGGTGATTTAGTTTATATATTCAGAAGAATCTTTAGAAAAATTAATTTTAGTGATCAGTTTAAAAAGATTATCAAACGTTATAAAAAAGTTGGATATAACTTAGATATCATGCGACAGTCGGCATGCCTGGTTGTAAACCCAATCACAGTTTAAAGCTATGGTTTCCTCTTTAATTGCACGACAGTGGGTCAGGCCTCAGACTCAATGATGGCTCTGACGTAAAGCTTTAATTGGTGGGTTTGTGCATGATTTGAGCTGTAGCTGGGCTTACCTTGGCTCAACTGGAGTTTTTTTAGTTCTGTCTATCTGTGAGTCGAGAACCCTTTTCTCTGTTTCATCACAGTTCGTTAATTTGATTATATTGTTATACCCGCTTTTTTCTTTAGAAAAAGAGGGTATATTAATTTCGTACCAAAGTCGGTCCGTCGTCCGTCTGTCAGTCCGTACATCCGTGCGTTTGTGCGTCCGTGGGGATGTGCGTCCGTCATGTTTCTTGTAAATGTATCTCCTCCTAAACAGTTAGAGGTAGCAACTTCAAACTTTGTTGGTGAATAGGTCACATAATGTAGAGGATACTGGGCAACATTTCGTGTGACATTGACCCCTTGACCCCAAGGTCAAGGTCAAATAACGTATTTTCTTGTAAATGTATCTCCTCCTAAACGGTTAGACGTAGCAACTTCAAACTTTATAGCTGAAAAGGTCACATAATGTAAAGGGTAATGGGCAACATTTTGTGTGACCTTGACCCCAAGGTCAAGGTCAAAGGTCAAATATTGAATTTTCTTTTAAATGCATCTCCTCCTAAACCTTTTGACGTAGCAACTTCAAACTTTGTAGCTGAATAGGTCACATAATGTAGAGGGTACTGGGCAACATTTCGTGTGACCTTGACCCCAAGGTCAAGGTCTAAGGTCAAATATTGTATTTTCTTGTTAATGCATCTCCTCCTAAACCTTTTGACGTAGCATCCTCAAACTTTGTAGCTGAATAGGTCACATGATGTTGAGGGTACTAAGCAACATTTTGTGTGACCTTGACCCCAAGGTCAAGGTCGAAGATCAAATAATGTATTTTCTTGTAAATGTATCTCCTCCTAAACGGTTGGACGTAGCAACTTCAAACTTTGCAGCTGGATAGGTTACATGATATAGAGGGTACTGGCAAAGGTCAAAGGTCAAATATTGAATTTTCATGTAAATGCTACTCCTCCTATAGATTTTGACGTAGTAACTTCAAACTCTGTAGTTACATGATGTCATGGGCAATGTCACTGGGCAATTTCATGTGACCTTGACCTATAGGTCAAGATCATTTAATGTATTTTCTTGAAAATGCCTCTTCTCCTCAACCGTGGGATGTAGCAATATCAAACTTTGCTGGTCCATAGGTCATATGATATCGAAGGTACTGGGCAACCTTTCGTGTGACCTTGACCTTGGGATCAAGGTCAGATAATGTATTCTCTTGTTAATGCATCTTCTCCTTAACCATGGGATGCAGCAACTTCAAACTTTGCTGGTTCACAAGTCTCATGATGCCGAGGGTACTGGGCGTATTTTGTGTGACCTAGACCCCCTTGACCTTGGGGTCAAGGTCAAAAGTGTATTTTTTGGTAATGCATTTTCTTAACCATTGGTCGTAGCAACTTCCAACTTTGCAAGGACATAGGTCACATTATGTAGAGGGCAATGCTTCATGTGACCTTGACCTTGGATAAAGGTCAAATCAAATATTTCTTGTAAATGCATTTCCTCATAAAAATAGTAGTGAGTATGATCAGGAAATACCACAATCACAAACTGCAGACAACCCCGTGGCACCGTGAGGAAGAGCCGCTCAACCATCACGAGACACCAGGAAGACAAACTAAGCAAAGCAATCAGCTCTCTCTTCGCCATCAAGATGATTGCAATACTAAAATGGACATAAATTAACGTACAACAAAACATAGAACAATTACAGACTCCCACAATGGGAGCAACAATAAACAGAAAGTCAATAACAACAGAACCACCGCCTTAGAACGGACAGCAGCCTAAGCCACCGGGGGGGGGGGGCTTAAATGCGTTTTACTGGTACCAAATCTTCGCCCTAGATTCTGCTGTTGTTGAAGTACAAAAAATGTTCAGCTCGCATGGAGGCCATCAAACTAATGCAATGTATCATCATGGAGAAACACTCTAATCAAATCACTACACCATGATGAAACAAAGAAAAGGGCTCATGACTCACAGATAGTCAGAGCTAAAGAAAACCTCAAGTTGAGCCACGGTGGATCCAGCTACAGATAAGCATCAGGCACCAACCCTCCAATTAAAGCTTTACGTCAGAGCCATCATAGAGTCTGAGGCCTGACCCACCGTCGTGTAATTTAAGAGGAAACCATAGCTATAAACCGTGATTGGGTTTAAAACTAGGCATGCAGACTGTCGCATGATATCTAAGTTATATCCCACCCTTATATAACGTTTTACTATCTTTTTGAATTGATCACTAAAATTAGGTTTTCCAACAATTCGTTTGAATTTATAGACTAAATCACTTAAATATAGGTTCTGATATGCCTTGTTGCAGAAGAGTTTTTAACCCAATGTTGTATTTAACAATTAACTCTGAGTGTCTGTGTTAGAATTTAGAAAATGCTTTTCGAATTTTATGATATCTATAACCTTGTTTTAATAATTTAGCGGTTAAAAATAAGTTTTGTTGTTGAAGTCATCAACATTAGAACACACTCTAGCAAAACGAATACGCTGAGAAATATACACACCATAGGAAGGAGAGCGAGGAACATCTCCATCAAGAAATGGTAAATTTACTATTTCAAAATTAAAATCATCCCGTTTATCATAAATTTTAGAAGAGACTATGCCATTGGACCGTTGGACATAGCAGCTTCAAACTTTGCAGGTGCATAGGTTATATGATGTAGAGGATACGCAGCAACGTTTCGTGTTTTTCCTTAATCTATATCAATAGTGAAATAAATAATGTACTTTCTTGTAAATGCATCTCCTCCTAAACCGTTGGACGTAGCAACTTCAAACTTTGCAGATGCTTTGGTTAGATCAAAAGCGGGTATTTGCGATGGTATACCATCAACTGAAGTCTAGTTTCTCTTTGATGATACATTGCAATAGCTAAAGATCCTCTATGCGAGCTTAACATTTTTAAGCTTCAGCAGAACAACAGCAGAATCTAGGGCAAAAATTTGGTACCTGTAAAATGCATTTTATAAAGCCTTCCAGTGGCTTTGGCTGCTGTCCGTTCTAAGGCAGTGGATTCCTTGTTGTTTGTTATGCTCATTGTTCCTCTATGTTTTATTTTGCTTTACTTTGTGTCTATTCTAGCTTTGCAATCATCGCGATGGGGAAGAGAGAGCAGATTGATTTGCTTTGTTTGTCTTCCTAATGGCTTGTGATTGTTGCGTGGCTCTTCCTCGCGATACCACAATTATTTTATCTGCAGTTTGTGATAGTGGTATTTACTGATCATACTCACTAAATAATTTTTTTGTAGATTTTGCTTAACACATATTTACAGATGGCAGATTATTGCCTGCTTTGAATTATAACAGGATCCAATTTTTGTGGGTGCACGTAGATTATACTTCTATCATCGCCATAGCAACAATTTGTTCAATTATAACAAACAAATGATGTGATTTGCTTTCAGCTTGCTTTCCTTTAAGCACATGCAACGTTGTAATTGCCAGATAGATCCTATTGTTTGGTTATAAAGTGTTTATTGTTGCTCCCATAGTTTGTAGGGCTTTTGTGTCAGTACCTTGTTTTGCTATATAGTCAATTCCAGTTTTGCTTTGCTTTTATTGTCTTCTTAGTGTCATGTGGATGTTTAATTTCTTTGTCACTTCCTCACAGTGCGTTGGCTGGTTTGCACTTTGTGATTGTGGCATTCCCTCACTTGCTTTTTGAATATAGAAATGAAGTTATAACAATAAATTTCCCAAATATAGCACCTAAATCCATATTAACTTAGCGTCCTTTTTAGGCAAGAGGCAAACAGTGCAGACCCAGATCAGACAATGCAAACGCGGTGTCTGATCAGGGTCTCCCCTGTTTGCTTACATAATGTTCCATTTAAATCTATAAAGTAACCAGTTTTCTCAAATTTTCCCTTGAAATGAGTAAAGACGGGTCAATGATCAGGGTTTGATACAATCGAGTGCCACACCTGACTGGGAACGCCATATGATAAAGGTTACAAATCACAAGAAAACACAACAACAAGAGAGCCAAGATGCCAGCTCTTTCCCAGCAGATAACCACAAGGATGCAAGGAAACGACAAGACGACATAATACAGAATATCGTGAGACATAAATAACAAAAAGGATCCTCAAAAGAAGTATCGCCTTGGAACGGTAAGTAAAAAGATACTTGATGGCTTAAACATGTTTAACGATACCAACATCACCCTTATTTTTGATTTGGATCAAAAAACATAGATTTTTATAAAGAAGTGAATGCATCATTTTGTCAAATTATCTTTTAAAAAGGGGTGTAAAGGTAGGCAATTATCATGGCACATCACATATGACCCTGACACTACAGGGTGTCCGAAATAACACTTTAAAAATGCAATAACTTCTTCACTGATAAAGCAATGAATATATTTTACCACAGCATAATTGGGAGATAATTGGTTATCAAATGGCCACCTGTTTTACTGGATTGCGTTTTAACAGGAAGTGACGCCATTTAACAGGAAGTGATGTCATAACTGAAAAATGATGTCATTTTCTGTGTGTCTGGTTTGCTTAAAGTCAAAAGATGGACAGCAATAAAGTAGAAACAGTGTCTAAAAGATCTCAAGTTTATATATTGATAAAACAGTCTGAAAAAGAATGGGAAGACTATGTGTTTAGTGACAAATCATCATTGTATTTGTTTTATGCACAGAATTGAATAAAAATGACATTATTTGGGGAAGCCAGTAAGATAAAGTTCCTGTTGCCAAAACGGTTAAAAAGAGCACGTATGTAAATATCTGGGGGCATTGTCAGCAAGTGGACTTCTCAGCAATTCATATAATGCCCCAAGGACAAATTAAAACATCATACAATTATCTATACAGTTTATTTTCAAACATTTAATATAGATGTGTGATATGAATGCCATAAATACTCAAACACTGTCACTCTTTCAGCAAAAACATAATTAGAAACTACATTATAATATATGTATGTATAGTAGTTTAAAGAACATTTCTTTATAAAACTTGTAAAACCCAAACTTAACAGTATAACTTAACACGCGTCCTCAAAGTACTCTCATAGATCCAGATAAGACGACTTCATGCGCATACAAATGTGATCTTTTTTCTTATCAATCGGCAGTGCGTGTTTTGGGGTGCTCAAAAGAACCGTCTCGTGGAGACGGTTCTTTTGGGTACCCAAAACATATGTTTTGGTTGAGAAATACGAAGTCATGTTTAAGTGCGCATTCTTATCTTAAGGCCTGATAATCTAATATACTGTATTTATCAGTTCGACGTACAGTAAATGTACTGTGCTATATTATTAGTGCGACCTAAAGCAAATGTACAGCACCACATTGTGTGCCTACAAATGCGATTATTTTCTTATACCGTCAGAAGAAACATGCTTACAAGAACCGTCTCATTGCGACGATTCTTTTGGGTACCCAAAACGGATGTTTTGGTTGAGAAATATGAAAAATAGTTTTTAAGTATGCACTATTATCTGGAGGTCTGACACTCCAATATACCATACTTACTAGTGCGACGCACAGCGAATGTACAACACTATAATTATGGGCGGAGAACTATGATTAAGTACGCTCTATTTTCTGGAGGTCTGACACTCTCAAATATTATATACTAATTAGTGCGATGTACAACAATTGCACTGCACTATATATTAACGCACTAAGCGTACATTTTCAAATAACATGTATCTTATTTTAATTTAACTACATAACGTTTACGTCATAAACGTAACGTTAATAACGGCAACGTTGTAACTATGCAACGGCCACCATTTTGAATAGTTCCTAATGATCTGTAAACATTGAAACTGGTAGAACAGAAGAAAATAAAGTTATATTATTGTGAAATCGGACTTTTTTATTTTACATATAGTAGTTGGTATAGAATTTGTTCTTGGTTTCTTTCTTGAACCAGCCAAGATTGAAGAAAAGTAATTAAAAGTTTAATTGCCTTTTCACTTGTTTTCAAATTGGAGCAGTTCGTCCTTAAGATAAAGCGTACAGTGGGCATGTGCATAATATCTCGCCTTCAACGCACGTGCCTAGCTAGTAAGTGGTGGTTCTAGAAGCCTCCAGATAAACAAAATTTTTGGGCATAAATCAATAACATTTTCTTAATCATCACTTTAAATGTTTACTTTGGTGCTCAAAAGAATCGTTTAATTGCTATGGGCCTTTTCAAAACACATATTCTTAAAATCAATATCAACTTTAGTTTATTTTGCCCCCTTGCATGTTTCATTTGGACTTTGTGGTTGCATTTTGACGCCTTATGACTAATTGATTAGAACTAAATATTAATTAAACACATTTAACATGTTTAATTTATCACTCACCAATAGACAGAAAAGGTATATACTGTATATATTAACAGGTTAATGTTACTTTTGGTGTTAAGTATATTTACATTTATTATAATAATATCTATTTATAATTTAGTAAACAAAACAATTTTTATCTAATATGAAATCAAATTAGCGGAAAACGATAAAGCCAAACGCGGACAGCATGAAGCAAACAAGTCCATTGTTTTGCACGTGCGAATCAGGTGTTGCTCATTGTCAATCGAAATATCAGTGTCACTTCTGGCGATTTTTTTTCAATTCTGAAGCAAATAGCACGAGAAAGTGAGCTTGGCAGCTGTCAATCATATTCATGTATTTCATGAAAAATCTAAAAATTCATTACAAGCTTGCTTTAAAAAATGTAAACATACACGTAGATAATCAATTGTATTGGTGATTTTAGATCTAATAATTGCAAACTTGTAACGATTAACATATGATATCAACATTGTCTGCGGAGCAGAGTGGCAGGTAGTCTTCACACAACTGGTTAAACTGAGACTTTTTCAGTGTCTCTATGTAGTAGCTCTTAAGAACATTTAGTTCTGTAACATTGTAGCAGTCCTTTAACGTTGGTACTGTAGCTGAGATAGTCCTAGGTGGCGTCATCAACACTGAAATAGATGTAGCATAATTCTATATATCATTAGTGCATTAAGTAAGTTCAGTATGTTCCGTGTAGGTTAAATGAATTAAGGACAGCTTGGCCCAAAACCAACTCCGCCCATGCCAACTCAGCCCACATAAAACTTTACCCAAGACAACTCGGCTCAAATGCCGTGATGCTCTGGTATTTCGAACAAGGTTATCTGATGCAGGGTTAGCTACAAGGTCATATCGAACCTTATACATCATCACAACTTGGCCCATATATTTTTTGAAGTACAGACGACTTGCGTGCGCATGTATGATTCCACCTGTATGTCTGTACATCTATCTCTATATCTTCAGATATGACTTTACCCCCGTGGGGGACGTCATATGAGTATTCCAGAAATTACGAAGTGCTGAGGGAGTTAGTTGAAACAAATTGATAGAAAAGGTGGTGAGATGAGTTTGTACAGCGCGAGAAGGAGTGTTAGTGTAGAAAAAAGATAAAACCAGAAGTTGGTATTTTAGGGGGACACATGAATTACCCAGCAGACAGCACCTCTAAACTGTGCCAGGGTGGAAAGGGTCGGTATGTTGGCAGAGAAGGTGTTCCAATGGATAATAGTTCTGGAAAAAATGTGAACCTGTGATAGTCTTTGAGAGTCTGGATCCGTCTGTATGCCAAAGAGTGTATGTGTCGTGATGCTCTGGTATTTCAAACAAGGTAATCTGATGCAGGGATAGCTACATGGTCACATATGACCTTATACATTATCACAAGTTGGCTTTCAACGCGACGCTGGTCTAAGGGGCGCCAGTTTAGGTCCCTCAGCATAGCAGTGACACTAGAGGTGTATCTGTAATCTCTTGCAGCCCACCTTGCAGCCCTTTTTTGGACTGTTTCCACTTGATTTATATATACGCGGGAGGAGACTGGGATTTTTTCTGAGTTAATTCCATTGATTACTACTGCCTGTTTTTGATTATCCCGTAAGTCCTTTATCTATTTTAGAGTATCTCCTCTGACGCCATAATGGTGAAGTTTTAGGAGGAGTTTTTCATGAGCAACTTTATCAAAAGCTGTACATGTATGCCTATCCGTCTGTCTGTGCATGAACATTCATGTGTCTGTATGTATGTATGTATGTATGTATGTATGTATGTATGTATGCCTGTATGTCTGTCTGTATGTATGGGTCCATCTGTCCATATGTCTGTCCATCGATCCATCCATTCATCGTAAATTTTTCATTGATTTATAAAGAAGATAAGCATGTTTGGACGAAGTGTCAATTGATGCACACTTTAAATCATCTTAATATTATTTGCGTAATTATGTTGATCACTGGCAACAGCCTTATTGAATCGCAAAGGCGTGAAAATTAGTATATTTGATCATGCGGCATAACTTTGTCGGATGAGTGCATTTTTGTTCTGACAGAAGCATGCTAAATTCCATTAAATTCTTCCTTTTGTTTTTCAAATTGTTTCATTTGCCAAAAAGAGACTGCAAGCTCTTTTACATCATTTTTTTCTCAAATATAATTGTTTTTGGGGAGGGTCCTCTAATATGTAATTTTGCGAGTGACCAGGACACACCATCAATATAACGGAAGAAAAAAAACAGCTTAAACGTCAATAATAAGGAATCGAGGTATGCTTTACTATCGTTCAAACAGCATGCACCACACAAAATACGACTGGCAGCGTAGCTTTGAACGAGATTATGCGATAATTATTGCCTATGTACAGTCCCTTCAGAGCCTTCGCTGCTATCAAATATAGAGTATGGAACTAGATATATGCTCGGATAAAGGATAAAGGTTTCTGCTGAGCCGCAAGATTCATTTTGTGATTTGTCCTTGGTTGCTACGTTGATTATGAGGTCGTGCGAAATGTGGCTGCTTATCGAATCGGCGAGAAGCAATTAATCAGACAAGACTGAGCTTACGCACAGTCTCTGCAGAGCCTTTGCTGCTACGAAACATAGGATTTATGCTTCTAGCCTCGCACCATTTTTCATATTTAAATATGTACTTTGGCAAACAGTAAAGACCCAGAAGAAATGCCGCATGGTGCGTCATTTCATGAGGGTCCACACTGCTTGCTAGTACCCAGACGGTTTCCTGTTTGCTCATATGTCAGCAAAGAGCAAGCGAGAATATAAAAAGGTAATTGATACATCCTTTATTTATAAAGACTACATTTATACACAATTAGATGTTACGATCAAGATAAGAGTGGGTAATGTTGAATCATGTTTCTTGACTCCAAACCACAACCGTATGCTGTGGGTACTATAAAGAACCGTCTCGTAAAGCTACATGAATGTTTAAATACGGGAAAACAAGGGTATACGAGCAAGGGAACAAAAATCACAGAAGAGACACAACAGTAGTTGGGCCGTACCAGCTGAAAAGTCCAGCTGGCACCGCAAAACTACTAAGGATACTTGATTCTTAGGCGAATCTTCCAGGTATTGATAAAACACACTTACTTTAATCCCTCTAAAATGTGGCATGAGTTGTCTAATTTTAAAACTTAAATTGGGCCAAGTTGTCTTGGGCTGAGTTTTGAATTTTGGGCCGAGTTGGCATGGGCTGATATTTATGTGGGCCGAGTTGGCATAGGCCGAGTTGGTTTTGGTCCAAGTTGTTCTGCACCTGGTTAAATTAGCCTGACAATTGTCAATGTATGGCAGAACATGTCTTTATAGTTCTTATCGTATCAGTGGGCAAACATATCTCAGAAAAGCATGTGCAAAACCCCAGTCTCGCCAGAACTTCTGCTCGCATGCACAAAGTATGTACTATAAAACATGTGTAAAACAACCACTCAAAAATAGACACAACACAGAGTTAACGGCAGAAGGTCAAAAGCATTGCAGAGTGCTCCCATTGGAACATTCTGCATTTCA
Source organism: Loripinus fragilis (assembly GCA_964019695.1). Taxonomy (NCBI): domain Eukaryota; kingdom Metazoa; phylum Mollusca; class Bivalvia; order Lucinida; family Lucinidae; genus Loripinus; species Loripinus fragilis. Next base: position 70,407,922 of record OZ026521.1, read on the forward strand.
TTAGACCTGCATTAAGCGATGATTGGTCTTAAAAACAATTTTTGGTATTTTTGAAAGTGGTCACTTTACACAGGTTTTACTGTATGTCAATAAAATGCCAATGGGAATAAGGCTAATATATCCAGTGCTTGTGCTAATAAGTAACTTGGCTGTCAGTGTAATACTTACGTAAACTCCTTTGGATACAAAACAGTAAATAAAGAGTACTAGTAATTAAATGTATAGATTCATCCAACATGACACAACTATGGGTATGAAATAAACGTTTGGCTCAATTGGGTTGACGATACATTGAATTTCAACTTTTATCAAATTGTTTTGACATATAATGAATCTATCATCTTACCATTTCAGAATAATTATCACTAAGTTGTTACACTTTCGTCAGTCACATACATTGTCTATACACTTGAATTGAGGGGTCATAAGTTTTCCAAATATTGTTGTATGTATTTATATATTCATGAGTTATATCTGTTTACACAAATTAAATATACCAGATACATATGATTGGCTACAGGCATTTAATCTTGGGCGTCACAGTATGCCAAAGTACCCATTTATGGGTTTCTTTTATAAAATGAACAATATGAAGTGCTTGGGTTGTATTTTCTCTAGCTAGGTACTTGTCCAAACAGCATGACAAACATTTCCACTGTAAAAACTGCGATAATTGCCGACATGATTGCATTGCTTCTTGCGTTCTTGCATGCCCACGTGAACGTATGTGTGTGCTTAGTAGTTTTGCATATTAAATATTATACATTAATAGTTACCATCAGCTATGCATTCTTGCAACATGGAAGGTGGGAGCCATTGTCCTGAAGAACCACAGTTGTACCAGTTGTTTGAAGAGAAGCCGAGAGGATAGGTAAAGCCATCAAGACAAGTGAAGATACAAACACGAGCATATTCTGTCCTCCAACCATTACATAGCACAGCTCCGTGTTTTGGTGCCTTGACCACAGGACATGGGTGTGCTGAAATAAAAGACATACATCAGCTATGGGCAAAGGTTCTTCCAACCCTATACACTTTTAATATCTTGATAAGTCCGGATAAGCAGCCGTTTTGCATGTAAAATTGCATTTGTGATGGAGTTTAGGTACAATAATACACACTTATTCTGTCTTGATATAGTAGCTGGCTTTTACATCGACGTGGTAGCGTCTTTGCTTGTAGATCTAGCGACCTTAATTAGAATCTCGGCTGAGGTAGGTTTAAGTATTTTCCCTTTATGTCACATTTTCCCACTTTTTGGTTTGACTGTGGTTTAGGTACTCAAGGGTCGTGTACGCGAATAGCTAAAGCTCTACCGAGGCTCTCTGAGCTTTCGCTGCTCACACATGCGATAATTACATGTACCATAATTGCCTTAGTTGTGTGCGTGTGCATTTATTTTTTTTATTTTTAATTCATCTTAGCAAATGGTTGCAATCAGGGGTAGACGCTGCACTCAGTGAAACCTGATCTAGGTCTGCATTTTTGCCTTTTCTGCTTCAATAGGAGACCAAGATGATGTTTTTTTTAGCTTCGCATGTTTAAGTACAACTTACATAAATCTTACTTACGCCTAACACTAATTGTGAATACACATTCTGTACTGAGACCATTGGCTGGTTTAGCGGCTGAATAGCTGACAGTAAAGTCTCCCCACGGGAAATTGTAGGAATCGCTTTGGTAGTTTGATGTGATGGTCAAATGTGTTCCCATTGGATCGGTGAAAGTTGGAATAGTCCAACTCTGATTCGTCATAATGGTGCTAACAAAAACACTTCTGTTGCTAGAGCAACCAGACAGCACTGGAGGTTGTATGTCTGAAATGTAAGAATGCATAATACTTTAAATTTGGATATTTTCGCGAGGGTTTTATTTTTGCAAAAGTTTTTGGGGAAATAAAACCCTAGGGAAATGGCGAGATTACTCTCGTTTACTGATATAATGGGTCTCGTAGCGACAAAACCTGTCTCAGGGGTTTCCGGCAAACCGAGTCTCCTCAGCTACAGAGACTAGGTAGAAAATTAAAATGTCGCCTGTAGCAAGTTTTACATATGATAATTTCGAAAGCACAAATAACAAAGGCGCTAGTCAGACTGCGTGGATGCGCAGGCTGGTTAGCACCTGTGTTGTTCGCAAACCCCCAAAGACAGGTTTTCTCGCGTTGAGGCCCAATTATGTAAATCATGCCCTAGTCAAAAATTATTAACGTGACATTTGGCTTTTTGGCGAGAATTCATTAATTGATCCTTAATTTTGGAATATTGCAAACATGTTGTATGCTATGTTTTGCTTGTGGCAATCTCCATTAAAGTTTTAATATGTTTGGAAGATCAAGTCTAACTAAACACCAAGCAACTGAAATAGACAGAAAATTAGAATAAAATTGAGTGATATTGAAATAAAAACTTGAAAAACGATCATGTTCATGTGAATTGTTTTGACAATGTTGAGCCTTGAGAAATCTGTGAACGTTGTGAATAGTTAAGTATTGTGTTGGTGTTGATGTTATATACTTTAAATAGAAATACAACATAAGGAATTGTTTTACAACGTCCGTCATGGCCAAATAAAGCCAACATTAAGTAAGCATAGTAGTTTTTTTTGGAATATTTTACAAAGTTTAGCAAGCAAAAATATTGAGACATGAGACCTTTGTATTCCTTAACATACATCAAATTACATAAAACCATTCTTTAACACCCTTGCGCATATACTCTTCAAGAGAATAATAACGTGGCAAATATTTCTTATAACGCTATTTGCATACATAAAATTCTCGTGAAAACTTCTGAATTTACAGTAGTATACGTGATTGTCCTAAATTGAATTTGGTGCAGGGTAGTGAAAAGCAAGACTATCATAGGATTGGTGAATTAAGGTCGTAGCAGGTGTCATTGTTCCGCGTCGAGGTGGTTCAAGCAATATTTTATTCAGATAATTAGCATGTAGACAGATATAAATTTTCAATGTCAATATATTCTTGATCTGACAGTAAACTTTAAGCTTATAAATGTCATCTCCGGCATCATTATCTGTCACGTGGAGTTGGTAGAACATCGATGTAGTGTTGGTGATGTGGTGTTGCTATTTTTCATAACCTGATCCGCCAGGAATATTGTGTTCTGGTAATAAACTTAAGCTAGTGTTAATTAAACCGATTCTGCCTTTTTTCCAAATATTGTTTTCTAAATTATCCGTTTTTCCAGACTATTTACGGTTCTCTTACAAAAATCCTGAAAACGTTTTGTATCAAAGTTGTTTCGTGTACTATTTTAGTGTAGAAAATGCACAACTATTTTTCAATTGAGTAAAGATGTTCATTTATTGACAAAATATGGGATACTACTTAAGCATCATTTCAATGTGATATACGTAAACACAAAGGATCTTACATAAGCATTGGCGTAGTTCCCATTACGCAGTTACGCACGTGCGTAATAAAATAGTATCATCAAAGGCAGTCATCTAATGTGGTAAATCATATTTTCCATACCATAAGGCACTGCTCTTAAAGGCTCTGGTCACAAATTCTTTGCTTTAAGAGAAGTTCCCATTTGGAAAGGGACGCAATTGAAGAGAATCACTGCTTGATACAGTAGTCTCCCTCTGATGTGCGTAACATTTTCAGCGTTCTGGCCACGCCATTGATAAGTGTTTATGTTTTATTGAATTTATTAACAAAGTTTGCAAGGGCAGAGAGTTAAATATGATTATTTTCTTTAACTTGCGAGTGAAACATTCGGCTATACGCACATTGTATAAAGTGATCCTATTCACATTTCGAGTAGTATATATTCCTGAAATAACTTGCCTGTTTCGCAATTCTTCCCAGTCCATCCACTATTGCATGTACAAGTATAAAAGCCTAGTCTGTTAGTACAAGTTGCTCCATTTTGGCATGGACCACTGTCGCAGGATCGGGCATCTATTGTAGAAAAAACGGATTTTAACATGTTTAATGCGTATAAAATAATCGTTACAGTGTTGAGGATATTTTTATTGAATGTATTAAACGAGCTGAGGTAAAGAGATAAAATGCGATGCTTGCCGAGCATTTTATCTCTTTTTTTCGCAACGAGTTTAATAAATTCAATAATACAGGAGCATGAATGTTAGGTACTATTTATTATGTCTTTAAGATTATTTTTGAAATCTATTTTCTCGTGAATATCAGAAATTGTAGCCTTTTGCAAATGTGTTCGTTGGTCTCAAAATCGACATTTTGAGTAGTTTTTTATTACAAGGAGAACAAATTACGAACCATGTACCTAGAAGTGGTTATTTAATATAAAAAATGAGATAACATGAATGCTCATGCACCATTTTAATTCATTGAACTAGTTGAAGATAAGAGATAAACTGCTATGTTTTAAGCTTTAATCTTTGCAACGGGTTTGGTATATTCAATATCGTAAGGGTGTTATTTATTTAATGACACTAAAACTACATTGAATTCCCACTTGTTGGCGTGAAAACGCTAAGATTTTGCTATAGGATATAGACTGTCCTAAATGTAAACCACCAGTGGCTTAGCGATTTGAATATATGGCGTCATATCACATTGAAAAGAAGCGATGTCGAATGTTAAATAAAATATATGACATTAATTTTATTAAGTGAAGTGGAATAACGTTTATTTCATGATTGGGTTACCCAGGAATAGAATATTCATTTTTTTTTGTTTCACGAGATGAAATCAATTTCATATTCATTCTCCCAAAATATAAATTTTCTTTTATCATGTATACAGGTGTTAAGCATAATGAACTTTGCACGTTTTACGCCATACATGATTACACAAGACTTTATATTCAACTGGATACACGAGATCAGCTGAAGTAAGGAAAATGTTCTTTTATCGAAGCCCGACAATGTTATAGTCGACATATTCCTTACCGGAGATCCAATTATGAAAATAAATTCCCACACTTTGTGTTTCTGTACAGTTATAGAAAAGTAAAAAGGCTCAAGGAAGTCCATGGAGAAAGCAGAAGTTATCCAATTCCATTAGTGGAAAAAGTTATAAATATTTCACATTTGAAACTACAACCTGCGAAATGAACATTTTTTGCTATATGACTGGATAGAATCCTGTCTCCTGATTGGCCCAATTTGTCTTCGGTCTCCTGAAAACTGGTCTAAACTGGCCTAGAAGGTGATATTGGGTAAAAACCAGCTCAAACTAGTTTCCAGAAGTTAATATTTGGCACTTCTGCAATATCACCCTCTAGAGAGCTAAAATAGTATGAGAAGTATGAAACTAGCGTTGGCTGTATGAAATTGACATGATTTGCTGTTTCACATCCCCAACAGGTAAATTAAAGACTTTAATGAACTTAAACAACAATTTTGTTTAGTTGCTTCATTTTCTTTGTTTGAATAACCAAAATGTAGAAAGTTTTTTTATGATTAAATTATACATTCCACATTCAGAGAATTTATATACATTTCAAAATACAAAATGCATACTACACTAAAATAGTTAAATAACAGTTGCTAAAACTCGTGAGAAAGTCCTTAGGTTGAATATGACTTCAACAACAAAAGTGAAAGTATGACATTTTCATTCATAGTTAAAAAGTCATATAACAAAACAATTATTGACTTCAATTTCGGTAGACATGAGGATTTGTCTACTTTAAGTGATATTCACCTTGGTCTTGCGGCCTCGGTAAATATAGTTTTTTCGGGTAGATAAACTCTTATGTCTACCGAAATTGAAGTTAATTATTGTAAAGTATTACTACAATATGCCGTGGTTTGGTCTGTAGTCGGTGATGGTAGCATTTCCTCACTTAGTCTATGTAAATAATAATGTTTTGTATTCAGCAACTAAAAATGTGACAAACGGAAGAGTGGTACAATAGTCACATGTAATTATGGCAATTATGGTTAACTAACTTACAAAGACAGGTGGGACTCCTTCCGTCCCAATATCCATAAGCGGAACAGTTTCTGGAGCTCTCTGAGGGATCTGTCATATTGAATCCAGCATTGCAGATGTAAGTCACGTGATGACCATAGTCATAATTGCTCCCGGTCACTGTACCGTTCCGTATTGATGGTGGATTACCACATCTTACACCTAGATATAAATATTAAACTTCAGTTTTAATAATAACAATGCTGAGCAGTCAGTTTGTGCTATTTGGGTAAATGGCATTATGAGAAACATTTCCGTGAAATAATTTGTATCTGGACCAGTGCTTTAGGAGGGGATGTCTATTTATGATATTTCTTATCTACAGCTCTGGTAGCCATTTTCTTTGGCGGAGAAGGACCATTTGTGCAATTATGGTAGAGGACAGTATGAGAAACATTTTTGTAAAATAAGTTTTGAATTTGGATCAGTTCTTCAGAAGATGGCATTTGAAACATTTTCAAATTATAGCTCTGACAGCCCTTCTGTCGAGTTGGACAATTTTGGTATCCATTATAATACATTGCATTAGTTAGATGGCCTCCATGCGAGCTGAACATTTCTTGTACTTCAACAACAGCAGAATCTAGGGCGAAGATTTGGTACCAGTTAAATGCGTTTAAGCCCCCCAGTGGCTTAGGCTGCTGTCCGTTCTAAGGCGGTGGTTCTGTTGTTGTTGACTTTTTGTGTATTGTTACTCCCATTGTGGGAGTCTGTAATTGTTCTATGTTTTGTTGTACGTTACTTTATGTCCATTCGAGTATTGCAATCATCTTGATGGGGAAGAGAGAGCTGGTTGTTTTGCTTAATTTGTCTTCATGGTGTCTCGTGATGGTTGAGCGGCTCTTCTTCGCGGTGCCACGGGGTTGTCTGCGGTTTGTGATTGTAGTATTTCCTGATCATACTCACTTACTATTTTTGAACCTTAGAAGGAACATTTGTGTGAAATTAATTTTAATTTGGCCCAGTGGCTAAGTAGGAAATGTGGTTTGAAGAAAAAAGTTTACTGACGACTCACAACGCACGACAAACGCATACAAAAGTTTATTCTGAATCTTTGGTTCACGTGAGCTAAAAAAAAAACTCTATCATAATAATAGATATTATAATATGATCTATAGATGAACATCTTCTCGTCGCATGTTTTGCCGGACGTGACATTGCATAGCACACGGCACGAGGAAATATTGCATGGCTTATGGGAAGTTACGTCAGAACGTCAAGTAATTTCGCATGCTCCATCCGTAACGTCAATGGTTTAAGTGGTCCAAAATGCCAGGAAATGCATAGCATACGTTTATTATATAATAAAACAATTGTTGACTTATGTTTCTGTAGACATGGAGTGTTATAGAACAGTAAACTTAATCATATCAATTGCTAAATACAATGAAATGGTCATATGATGTGATACTTAGTTGATAATATTGCTCTTAAATGAACCGTAACTGGTGGGTGGGTATATTTTTGGGTGAAATTTTCAGAAAATTTAGTTAATTTTCCTCTTATTTATGTAATAAAATTCTAACGCCTCAATCTCAGTTGCTGCATTTCACTAAAATACATTCATATACTGTATTTTAAACAAATGCACAAGTTGATGTTACTTAAATTATGTATAGTGTTTCCATGGCAAAGCTATATTCCAGCGTGAACGCATGACGTTATTTCACATTCTTCGGTTGCTAAGCAACAATAATCTATACTTTGCATGGTCTTTTATAATGCATATTCTGACGCAGGACAGCTCATTGCGTGCATGTGCCAAATTTCACTAGTGTACGTTAGCCTACGTAAGAGATATGAATCAACTCTCAGTTATTTTTGACTGACCCTCGTAATTTATTAAAACCCCTTATCCAACCAGCATTTTAAATGCTGAAAATGATTATGCATTTCACGTTAGGTGCATATTTTGAATTGCACTTCAGACAATTTTATCATGGAAGCATACTCTATGGGCCCTGATTAGACTGTTTCCATCAGCAAATTGAACTGGGTCCATATTGAGTCACACTGAGTGATGGCATATTACAGACATAACCTGAAGACAAATATTGAAATAAAACAAACAGCTAATAATAAGTCTGGAAATTGTTGAAACGTCGCAAGGCGACTGCACGATCATCGTGCAATCGCCTTGGGGTTACCGCAGGATGACCGTCCGATGTCCGCACGATTTTATGGGCCCTGCAAAGGCATCGTGCGGCGAACTTGCGGGCTCCTTACGACTATCGTAAGAGTCTACGATCATTTTTGGGCCAAGATGACAATCTAAAACCCTGCGTTGTCCTCACGATCACCGTGCGGTGCCCGTACGTGGATCGTACGATGTCACTGCGATGTGTCTACGGGCTACGGGCTTACGATTTTTTCGAACTTGTCATTGTGTGGAGTTAAACAAAATCGTAGAGGCCACGATGCCCGTAAATCCGTACGATGATCGCAAGGTCTCCCTGCGGTGGCCGCACGGAAACGGTGATTTGGACATCGTACGGGCATCGTATACTCGTCGTAAGGCAAATGTAACCAAGGCATCAATAACACTCCATGTCCACCTTAACACAAGTCAATAATTGTAAAATAACAGCTAAATTATTCCTTTGTATGTACATGTATGTACCAACAAAATACATGTAGAACTTCTTTCTTTGAAGATTGTTTTACTCTTAGCCAGCAGTGCAGACCCTGATGAAATGATTTTGCAACCTTTCATCTGGGGCTTCATTGTTTGCAAAAGTACCCATTTAAAGATGTCCAAATGGTTATTTAGCTAAAACAGAGCTAATCAAACTTTGAACAAAATAAATCGTTTCTTGCTTAATTTACTAGGTGCAAATATGCGATGATAAAATATGCTTTATGATATGGCCAAGGAAAAGAAGACATCATGATAATTTATAATGATGCGTGCAGTTCATGTAGATAAACGTTTCATTACTGTAAGCTATTGCTAAACGCAAATCTGTGCGTGTGTTTTCATGTACATTCGAACAGCTAGATTAAAAAGCGCTATAGATAGATTGAGCCTTAGTTGCTATCCAGTCAGTTGTTTCATACACAAAGTATAGAAGTGAAGGTCCCAAGTCCACACATTCAATGTTAAAACGAAAAAAAGGAGAGTTAGGCTCAGCGCGCTTGCCCAAGTGCTCAGGCTCGTCCTGAACGTTGCTGCTCGCATGCATAAAGTATAGATACATTATACATGTTGATAAAGATTTAGACAAAATTCAGATCTCTGGCCCAGAATAGTCGCTTAAAAGACCAAACCTGAGGTTAAGAGTAGTCGCAGTGTTGGGTCCTTAGCAAGACATAAATTATGTTTATTGCTTAAGGGGATATATCTTTCAAAAGCTTTTACTTGCATGAAATTATTCCTGTTTAAACAAAAATTGTTTTTATCAGGGAGACGGATACCTATGGCCACATTATTCTATGAACAAGTTATGCATCTCACATAGATCACTTTACGCCCCAACATACAGCTTTTGAGCAATCGGCAGCATGCTTATCAGTCTTTGTCGAGTTACTCCCTGGTTTGATACCGTTTAAAATGTTGTAACACGCTGGCTGTGAGAACTTTAGAGAAAACCATTTGCATGAACATGAACTACAATTATCTGACTGCAATATTTAGAAGTATTTTGACCCAAATATCACGTATTTCTGGTATTATTTACAATTTTTTTAATTTGACCTTAAAAAATTCATAAGCAAAAATTGAAAATATATATTTTTTACCAGGCATTTGTACATTTCGGACGAAAATACTTCTAAATATTGTAGTCGGATAATTGTAGTTCATGTTCATACAATTGTTTTTTGAAGTTCATCCAGCGTGTCACAAGATTGTAAACGGTATCAAACCAGGAAGTTATTCTAACAAGAAATGTCACGGTCACGTGACGAATGCCCCCAAAGGAATTAGTCTAGCATAAGACACATTTGAGGAAATTTAGCTGTTATGTAGGAGATATGCTCCAGACACGAAAAACCTAGAAATGAGTCCAGAAGTAAGTGTTAAGGTCAAAGTGACCCAAAATGGTATGCATCCACACACCAAATTTGTGATTTTTACCTTCAATAATATAAGGGATATGCTCAGTACACGATTATTCTAAAAACTAGGTCAGAGGCCAAGGTTACAGAGACCCATAAATGGTACACGACACTCCATCATCCCAAGAATCATCCACACACCAAATTTGGGATTCCTATCTCAAATAATATAAAAAATATGCTCCGGACACAATAATTCTTAAAACTAGGTCAGATGTCAAGGTCACAGTGACCCGAAAATAGTATGTGACACTCCTCTATCCCAAGATGCATATACACACCAAATTTGATATTCCTACCTCAAAGAATATAAGAGATATGCTCCGGACACAATAATTCTAAAAACTAGGTCAGTGGTCAAGGTCACAGTGACCCGAAAATGGAACTCAACACTCCATCATCCTAAGATGCATTCACACACCAAATTTGAGATTCCTACCTCGATTAATATAAGAAATATACTCCGGACACGATAATTATAAAAACTAGGTCAAGGTCACAGTGACCCGAAGATAAAACGTGACAGTCCACCATACCAGGATGCATCCACAAACCGAATTTGGAATTCCTACCTCAAAGAATATGAGAGATATGCTCTGGACACAATAATTCTTAAAAATAGGTCAGAGGTCAAGGTCACAGTGACATGAAAATGGTATGTGGCACTCTGTCATCCCAATATGCATTTATAAACCAAATTTGGAATTCCTATCTCAAAGAATATTGGAGATATGCACAAGACTCAATGCAGTCTCTAGAAACTAGGTCAGAGGGCAAGTTCAAAGTCACAGCGACCCAATTATGGTACGCGACACTTCGTCGTCCCAAGATACATCCACACACCAAATTTGAGTTTCCTACCTCAAATAATATAAGATATATGCTCCGGACACGACTATTCTAAAAACTAGGTCAGAGGTCAAGGTCAAGGTCACATTGACCCGAAAATGGTACGCGAGACTCCGCCATCCAAGATGCATCCATACACCAAATTTGGAATTCCTACCCCAAAGAATATAGGAGATTTGCACCGGACACGTAGCGGGACGGACGGACTGACGGACGGACGGACGGACAGTGCGATTACTATATGCCTCCAAAAGATCCTTTGGGGGCATAAAAAGACTGATAAGCATGCTGCGGATTTCTCAAAAGCTGTATATATATATGTTGGGGCGTAAAGTGATCTAAGTGAGATGTTTAAGTTATTCATACAACAATGTGGCCAAAGGTATCCGTCTCCTTGACAAAAAGCAATTCTTGTTTATACAGGAAAATTTGCACGCAAGTAAGAGCTTTTGAAAGATATATCCCCTTAACTGCTTAACCCAAGAAAACGCCCTGACGCGACAGACAAAAATTGATAAGAACGTAAACCAACAACTGAAATAAAACATAAATAACTTCGACAGGTAGGCAATTTTTATAATTAGAACATTAACTTCTGAGAGTCCACTATATTTTTGAATTGGCCTAAATAGGAGATATTTGGACCAATGCATATGATTTTGATATCTACAGCCTTGTAAATGCCCATACTGACGTACACAGCAAAACTAAAGGTCTAAGTTTACTTCTGATTCTTTATTCAATCTCGGAGCAGCGAACGCTCCTGTGAGTCTGCGTTTCAACAGAGTCGAATGAATATTTTCGGATGGACCCTTAAAATAAAGTGGACTTATATTTTCAAATTGCCGGTGCACCTACATATTTAGGGGTGCGGGTGGAATCCTAAATAGGGATGGACCCCTAAATAAAGGTGGACCCCATTTTAGTGGTGTATCTGCAAATATGCAGGTGGACCCTGCAATAGGGGTCCACCGCTATTTTAGAGGTCCACCCGCATTTTGGGGGTGTATCTGCATTTTTTGGGTCCACATGTAATACATGAACTTTCGGTGTCAACAATGCGATAAAGTTCAAAATCACGTACTGATGCCTACAACTTCGTGGGATTATTAATGAAAACATCCTTACTCTCTTCACAGCAAGATCCTATCTTTCCAACGGCACAGCTACAGTATCCGTAATAACTGGAATATGTGTGAAATGTTCCACCATTGAAGCATTGAGTGTTGCAAGCTTGCCTCTCCCACCCCATGTCAGGTGACGCACATGATTCAAAGCCTTCACAGTTCGGTGTATCATGACCCCAGACTTTCCTGTCGCGGTCCTGTGTTCCCCCGCCACACGTGGCTGTGCATGCAGACCACGCGGCCCAGTGATCCCATCGACAACCACATTCGCTCCATTTTGATGAAATCGGTGCTTTTACTCCAACAATTTGTAGCAGGAGAAAAATGACATATAGTGATGCCATTATTCGTACAAATAGTATAATTGGTTAAGCTTAAACATGTTGCATGATCGCTATACAAACGCATAGACTCTACCAAAGATAACGAATAGCCAATCACTCACGCACAATGATTGTTCAAACAAATGCCGCTATCAGTGTGATTTAGTTCTTTACCTTTACGCCGAAATCTTAATGTCAGTTATGGATAAACTGTAATCTATGGCTTTGCAACAGGTATAGATTTTTTCTAAATAATTACACTTAAAATATCTATTTATTATTAAAATCACCATCAGCAAACTTCAACAGTTTAGCCGGTCGTCTGTTTGTTATTAAAGCGAGTATGCATTGCGCGGGATGACTCCAAGTGCCACCCTGATCAACGGTAAAATCATTGGAAACCTAGGGTAGTTATTGAGAAAAAATAGTCAACCATTCCTATTTCCTCAATAATACACTTGTTTAGGTGCTCAATTAAGGATTGAAATTCGAGCCGTGACATGCGATTTCCAACAATGTGGCGTTTTGACAAGTGTAGACTCAGACGAGCCTGTGCAGCCTCCTTTTAAGCTTAGGAACTCCAAATGGTGTTCAGCAGTAGCTTAACAGTCCAAGAATATTCAAGCGACTAGCAAAGACTCTGATCAGACTGCGCATGGCAGACCTGAGACTTTGCTGGTCGCACATACCACATAGTTTGAGGCCTAATGTCGCGGCTCATTTAAGCTTGCACTGTATGAATAAAAACATTAGCTTTTTAATGTCTCTGAAAAACTTAAGGGATTTTAATATCTGTGTAGAGTTCACAGACATTAAAATAACTAAAGTGTCTGTCAAACTACGACGTATAGCATGGTAACGTATACCGACGTAAATGTATGAGCAATTCAGCAAGTGCGTTGGTGTACGCCTGTAAGTTTGCGATATGTTTTAAACAGGTTACGAACATATGCTACAAAATGATGGTATACGTTGTCATACGGCGAAGGTGTCCCGAAATTGTGTGCATGTATAAAAATATTCAGCGCATGCCGACGTATTGCTTATATGTCAGACATACGTTAGATGTACCCAACGTATAAGTTATGCATACGTTAACGTACGTTACATGTAAAAGTTCAGCATAAGTAAGACGATCGTTGTGCATAAGTTTCTTTTAAGTCAATAATGCTAGTGATACGCTGGGCATACAATGTTATACGCTAGTACAAGTATAAATCCGCCTTTATATTATAACGAATTTGCTCAGCGTTCGTTCTACCTTTGGAGATATTTTGACATTCGTTGGCACACGTCTGTGTGCGCTGAAGGTCGTTAGCTAAACGGTGATTAACGGTTTAAGGTCGTTTTCAGGTCGTTGAAGAATGTTTCTGAACGTTGTTGTTCGCACAGTGCGTCGACGTTTGCCAACGAACTGTAAATACGCAGAGGGTTCGTTCACTAAACGCAATGCGAACAGTTTTTGCGTAGGCAGAACATTAACGGCTCGTTACCTGGTTACTGAACGCAATTCGAACGGTTTGTTCGTTTGCAGTGTGGCAACGGTTCGTTGGCTCAACAACCAAATTGTGGTCGTTTGCACGCTTCAAGAATTCCTTAGCTGTTATACTTACAAAAACTCCACAAAGACTGGTTTTCGAATGCAATGATTTGAAATTGAAACATAAATCACAAGTTAGCAGTATATTAACTTGTTAAATCTGGGACATACTTTCGCAGTAGTTACCCTCTTGGACATTTAGTGGCCGAATGGTCACTGGCGGTCCCCATTAGGTTGTATCCTTTGATAAAGTACATATCTACTGAGTGATAATACGGTTCAGAAATAATTAAAAATTAGAAAAGACACACTGGAACACTTTAAGTCATTTAACTATTTCTCTTTTTTTCTCAGCAGCCGTGGGTCAAAAATAATTAAAAATTAAAAAAGACACACTGCGTAAGAAAAAGAGAAAAAAAAATTTAAATAACTAAGTGTTCCAGTGTGTCTTTTTAAATTTTTAATAAAATTTGTACAAATGAGTAAAATGACCCCGTCTTTCCGACCATTTACGATTTCGGATCCAATACGGTTTTTAGATACTCTTTTGTCAGATGGATATTTCCGCATTTTCTTGACTATGAAAGTGACTGAAATGTGTCCGAAACATCTATTTACCCTTCATCAGAACTGATTGCCTCAGTTTCAAATACATATATATATATATATATATATATATATATATATATATATATATATATATATATATATATATATATATATATATATATATATATATATATATATATATATATATATATATATATATGTCAACGTTAGTAATCCCTAAGGGGGTTCTTCGTTGGATACAACACAAACGAACGATATCTTGAATTGCAGACTTTAATATTGTACAAGTAAGGATGGATCCTGCAAATATATATATATATATATATATAATATATTATTACAATGTCATGCCTTCATGAAAAGTATAGAACTTATCCAATCTAATGCTAGGGCGTAAGTGCCTTATAGAAGAGCAAACCTAAGCATCAACATACAAAAAATGGTACGGTTAGCATCTATTCTGCAAATATATATATATATAATATATTGTTACAATGTCATGCCTTCATGAAAAGTATAGAACTTATCCAATCTAATGCTAGGGCGTAAGTGCCTTATAGAAGGGCAAACCTAAGCATCAACATACAAAAGATGGTACGGTTAGCATCTATTCTGCAGCTTCCATATAAGATCAACCTAATAATCATATTACATATTACATTTAAATCTTCTAAATCTTGATAATAAGTACCTAGGTTTACAAATAATCTTACTAAATGGCCTATATCATGGAAAACAGAGTAGACCCTGATGAGATGCTGCATATGCAACATCTCACCTGGGTCTACACTGCATGCCAACATCACGGGACAAGAGAAATGAACAATAACAGAGCAGACTCCTATGAGATGCTGCTACTGCAACCTCCCATCTGAGTCCACACTTCATACTAATATCCAGGTTGAAGAGAAATGACACCATAATGGAGCAGACTCTAATGAGATGCTGCTACTGCAACCTCTCATTTGAGTCTACCCTGCACGCTAATGTAAATCCTTAGACCTAATTAAAGAATAGTCAGTACATACCTGCAAATATATATATATAATATATTATTACAATGTCATGCCTTCATGAAAAGTATAGAACTTATCCAATCTAATGCTAGGGCGTAAGTGCAACGAGGCATGCATTTGTGCTTGGTTGTTAGTGTAGTGCCCGCATATTACAAAGGATGCATTGGTGCATAGTACGAAGGACATGTTTGACTATTTAACGGTCAATGAATTAATCTTTTATGGCTGGCAGTTATGTATAAAAAGGTCCCTCGTATAGGGCGCATGAAAACCTCAGGTACTTTGGACATGATTAAAACCTAACTAGAAAAGCACCAATCCGGTGCCTAAGACATATATATATATATAGATTATTACACGGTGTTTTTGATTTCAGCCCTGATCTCATCTCGAGTAGACCGTATCAGACTGAGCCCTTCGGGTTCAGGCTGATACTGTCCGAGGGCTGAGCTCAAGGTTGGGATCAAAAACACCGTGTAATAATATTTTTATCATATACTTATGCATGTGAAAATACTTATGCGTGTGAAAACGCTGTGAAAAAAAATATATTTCTTTACTTTGAAGCACATTGTTTAACGATCACTAAATTTAGTGACTTTATCAGCCGCAACACACAAAGAGGCCTTGACTGATCATTTCGCTGATCCTTTTGTTCGCGAAAACGTTGCGCGCCTCTTTGACATTGTTGTGACGTCATGACGTTCGAAAGTTTGACGCTGACGCCATTTTGTATGGAGATACTCGGTGTAAAAATGGATATTTCAATGTTTTTTGCGGTTTCAGTACGATTTTGGTTGGAATCAGGTAGTATGTGCAAGAATAAGTTCACTTTCTTTATTTTTACATTTTTTGCAGATATTCCCTGTTTTTTTCTACAGGGCGAGATCAACTCCTGGGGAGGGCGGGACAGGAAAATATCAACCCCCGTATCAGCTCTCTACATGAGTTTTGGATCGCAGGGCAGGACAGCTCTACTTGAATTGGTTGATACGGCTGGGCCAAAAGTCTAGTATCAAGGGCAATACTAGTATATGTATGTGATAAATATAGATTATTACACGATGTTTTTGATCCCAGTCCTGATATCAGCCCGAGTAGACCCTATCAGCCTGAGCCAGAAGGGCGAGGGCTGATACTGTCCGTGGGCTGAGATCCGGGCTGGGATCAAAAACACCGTGCAATAATATTTTTATCATATACTTATACGTGTAAAAAAGCTGTGAAATAATATATTAATTTCTTTATTTTGAAGCACACTAATTAACACTCACTAAATTAATTGACTTTATCACATACTTATACTAGTATTGCCCTTGATACTAGACTTTTGGCCCAGCCGTATCAACCAATTCAAGTAGTCTTGAGTTGTTCAGCCCTGCGATCAAAAACTATACATATTAGTGCACATCAAGGTTGCAGACATGGCGGTAGTTCACCTGTCACTGTGTATGAAATTTTGAGACAATGCATATATTTCGTCTGGATACAAACCAGTCTATTGTTTATAATCAAATTTTTTTCAGTTATTTGATATTTTGTGAATGATTGGTTATCTAAAAAGTACCATTAACACAATAAATTGTTTTGAAAACATTAAACTGATAGAAGTTTCCGTTAATATCTAACAGGTCTGATATCTTTAATTCCTTTCTTAAACCAATTGTTATGTATAAATTTTGCCCTCTGTTTAAATTATTGTTGAACCAAAGTGGTGAGCAAAGAATTTATTTAATTGATTCCACTTTGCTTACGTTACAGAATTTTGCCCAAGAATTTAGACAGTCTTTTCAGAAATGGTTACTTAAGTTTTTACTTAGATCTATAGAGTATCCTGATCCGCAGCTACGAACGGACCTCTGCCCATCTTTCAGACGTTTCCCAAAACTTCCCTATGTATAAGATATCACTGGTATCCTTTTGAATAGGACGCGTGATGTATTAGAAACAAATGAAGGTTATAATTAGACAGGCAAATCCCTATGACAAAACAGAAGACGCTACCAAAGGGGGTAGGGGTTGCAAAATTTGACTTCACCAAAACATTTGGAAATCAATTATTTCACGTGTAAGGGTATTATAGCATCAATACTTGATTACAAATCACAGTGAAAGTATTTTAAAGTAAAAAAATCATGAGCATTTTAATGATAATTTTTGTTGTTGTTTTTCTATCTGATTTGTAAAGAAATATTTTGAAGTGCAACTGTAGTCCATATTCAACCTTGATTACAATGTATTTACCTGGTGCAATATTATGCAGCAATGTACTATAACCATTTATCCATGCGTAAAGGACACCTAGTCAATGGCCATGTAGTTTTTGTGTATTGGATAGATACAGTATATGTATGTGATAAATATAGATTATTACACGATGTTTTTAATCCCAGTCCTGATATCAGCCCGAGTAGACCCTATCAGCCTGAGCCAGAAGGGCGAGGGCTGATACTGTCCGAGGGCTGAGATCAGGGCTGGGATCAAAAACACCGTGCAATAATATTTTTATCATAAACTTATGCGTGTAAAAAAGCTGTGAAATAATATATTAATTTCTTTATTTTGAAGCACACTAATTAACACTCACTAAATTAATTGACTTTATCACATACTTATACTGGTATTGCCCTTGATACTAGACTTTTGGCCCAGCAATATCAACCAATTCAAGTAGTCTAGAGCTGTCCAGCCCTGCGATCCAAAACTATACATATTAGTGCACATCAAGGTTGCAGACATGGCGGTAGTTCACCTGTCACTGTGTATGAAATTTTGAGACAATGCATATATTTCGTCTGGATACAAACCAGCCTATTGTTTATAATCATATTTTTTTCAGTTATTTGATATTTTGTGAATGATTGGTTATCTAAAAAGTACCATTAACACAATACATTGTTTTGAGAACATCAAACTGATAGAAGTTTCCGTTAATATCTTTCAGGTCTGATATCTTTAATTCCTTTCTTAAACCAATTGTTATGTATAAATTTTGCCCTCTGTTGACATTATTGTTGAACCAAAGTGGTGAGCAAAGAATTTATTTAATTGATTCCACTTTGCTTACATTACAGAATTTTGCCAAAGAATTTAGACAGTCTTTTCAGATATGGTTACTTAAGTTTTTACTTAGATCTATAGAGTATCCTGATTCGCAGCTACGAAAGGACCTCTGCCTATTTTTCAGACGTTTCCCAAAACTTTCCTATGTATAAGATATCACTGGTATCCTTTTGAATAGAACGCGTGATGTATTAGGAACAAATGAAGGTTATAATTAGACAGGCAAATCCCTATGACAAAACAGAAGACGCTACCAAAGGGGGTAGGGGTTGCAAAATTTGACTTCACCAAAGCATTTAGAAATCAATTATTTCACGTGTAAGGGTATTATAGCATCAATACTTGATTACAAATCACAGTGAAAGTATTTTAAAGTAAAAAAATCATGAGCATTTTAATGATAATTTTTGTTGTTGTTTTTCTATCTGATTTGTTAAGAAATATTTTGAAGTGCAACTGTAGTCCATATTCAACCTTGATGACAATGTATTTACCTGGTGCAATATTATGCAGCAATGTACTATAGCCATTTATCCATGCGTAAAGGACACCTAGTCAATGGCCATGTAGTTCTTGTGTATTGGATAGATACAGTATATGTGCAAAATAATCTACCAACTGAATTTAGTAAAAGGGCAATTTCATAGTCTGAAGAAGAATATGCTAAAACGTTGCAATATTTCATGACTATGGGTTATGAAAAGGAAGCTTACTTGTACTAAGTATTTCATGATACTGGAAAAAAAGATTTTCAAGAGAGCACACCACAAATCCAAATTCTAATGTTTGGGCTCGCCTAGACGTCACATTTTGGGGTGTGGGATAGCATTCCCCCTGAGTCATAACTAGCTTTTCACATAGATCAAGTAAAATATTAGAACACACTTACGTGCAAAAGAATTAGTTGGGACTTGGGGGGGGGAATGATGTTTTAAAAATATTTTTTCTATTTCCTATATGTATAATACAAAAAGTGACCATTTTAGCCCCAAAATAAAGCCGTTCATTTATGGGAATAGGAAATCAAATGCAAAATCATAAAAAAGAGACCAACAGCGAAGTAATATATGAAGATGGAAGCATTTGATCGACTTTAATTTTTATCAAAATTATAGGCAGTGATACACTGTGATTCCAATCACCACCGTCAGATGTCCTTTATGAAAGTCTACCTTCGATAGAGAATACCATTCTACATTTTCAGAACTCTGAACAACTCTACGAATCCAAGATATTTTAGTGCATTTATAAATTCTTAAATATTTTCCATTCTTAGCCCGCCTGCTTTTATATTTTAAACGATGATAGTTCGATTAATTCTGTCTGGACCTCCACTTTACAGAAATTTATAAAATATTCTTTTTACGGTTTTTAAAAATCATCAGGGGGTTTTGGTAGTGCCAGTAACTGCAAGTGCTAGTGACTTTATGATTGTTATTCTGCCTATGAGGGTTATTTTCTCTTCGACCATTGCTGCAAGGTAACACCAGAAATTGTAAAAGGGCCCTGTGTCAAGTCTAATGTATAGTTATGACATCGTTTTGTTGGGGAGTTACTAAGTGAACCTATCCATATCGCTTTTGTATTTTCAACATTAACTTTAGTCCTGACATTTCGTAAATTTTTTGTAAGACATCAAGTGTTTCTCTTAGTGAGTTTACGGATCCGTTTAAGAATAATTGAGTATCGTCCGCATATTAACTTATTCTATACTCCTTATTATCAATTATAATTCCACGGATATCATTGTTATTTCTTATCATTTTTCCTTGTAACTCTGCGAATAAGATAAAAATGTAAGGTGATATTTGGTCACCTCGTCTGCAACACCGTTTTAAATGGAAAAACTTGGATATAAATCCGTTCTGGATGATACATGATTCTGCTCCTTTTTGGAAGATACTTATCCATCATATAATCGAGTCTCGAAAATTATAATATTTTAATGTTTTTTTCTATAAATTTCCATGAGACAGTATCAAATGCTTTTTCGAAGTCAATTGATGAAATAAGTCCCTGTAGATTCCGATTTTTAGTTTCAAATAAAACATCATATAAATAAGACTATATTTTCTCTTCTGAGATAAACACTTTTGATTTTCGTAGATTAGTTCATCTTAAGTTGATTTGAGCTGATTTGATATGACAGCTGAAGCCATTTTGTATACTACATTTAACAGAGAAATTGGTCTCATTTTGTATACTACATTTAACAGAGAAATTGGACCTACATTTATTTGGGGTTACATATAAAGAACCTGTTCTATAGCCATAGTTTATAGATCTTAGAACAAACACTCCAATATCAATCCAAAAGAATTTAAAAAATTCAACTGTAAAGACATCCAGACCTGGACTTTTTTCTAATGTTTCATATTCTTAATGCCTTTGTTAATTCAACATATGCCATTTCTCCTTCAATTTTGTGCCTCAGCTTTTGAAAGCTTTGTGTCATTTTTCCCAATAATATTTTAATATTGGTGTATCGTCTTCTTCTTCATTTACATTCTCATATAGTTTTTCTAAAAATTGATTTTGGCAGTTTAATACGTCATTCGTTTTTGTATATTCAATGCCATCATTTACTATGACTTTGCTGGTATAATTCCTATTTTCCAGATTGAAAAAAATAATTTGTAGGTTTTTCGCTTAGGTCCATATATCTACATTTCGATCTTAACATTACCCCTTTTATTTTTCTAATTCCTCAAGTTAATTAATTGGTTTTGTTTTTGAACCAAATCGCCAACATTTTGATTATTTATATTTATACCATTTTCACATAACTCATTTTTAAGGAGTTTGATGTCTTCTTCTAGTGTTTTTCCTCTTTTAATCTTTGTTTCTTCTTTTCTGAACTGTGTTTAATTGTATTGCCCCTTATCATCATTAATAAAGTTTCTAGTAATAGTTGATCATTTATATTGAATTGAATTTCATTAGAAATGTTTCCATGGTTTAATTTGTTTTTATTACTGAAATATGTTTTCTTTACATCATCAGTTGTAATTTTTATAAGCGAACCATAGTCCATATTTTTCTTAAAGCCCTATGTCTTGCAAGCATTTTGCAACATAAAAGTCCTCTGACAATAGCAACGTTAAGCTGTAACAACCTGTTATATACGTTACCCTACAAAAATTTGATAATTCTTTTTAAGGCTTCAGAAAAGTGCAAAAGATAAGGTAAGATTTCCAAATTGGTTATATATTCTATCTAAGCTATTACTGGGCCACAGATATTGACGTTTGAAAACAAATATAGTCACCTCGATGTAGTGTATGTTACATTTTTCATTGGACCACATTTTAAATGATAAATGAATATAATATAGTTTGTCTTAAATTTTATTGAAACCAGTTTATGTTCATTAATTTAGTATTTTATTAAAGAATTTGAATTAACCTTTTCAAAACCGCAAGCAATGCGTTTCTATCTTATACTTTTTTTAGTTATTAGATGTTGAACATAGCAGCCCCATGTCACACAAACATTTCAAATGTAATTCTCTAGGCCTTGCTCTGGCTATAGTACCCCCTCACCCAGGGGGAATTTAGTACACTATGATTTCCAGATACTACATTATATACGCCACAAAATGAAATGCGTTAGCTCTCTGAGAGTGGCAGCGTTAGCGTGTAACATCATGTTACGTACTTTACCCGCAAAATGATATTATACAATTATTGACCTATGTTGAGGTAGACATGGAGTGTTATTGAACAGTAAACGTCACATTGACCGACGCGGAGCGGATGTCAATATGATTTAGTTTACTGTTCAATAACACTCCATGTCTACCGAAACATAAGTCAACAATTATTTTATTATATAATAATTGTATGTTATGCATTTCCGGCCATTAACGTTGGCGTTATAGATGGATCATGCAAAATTACTTGACGTTCTGACGTCACTTCCAGTAAGCCAGTCAATATTACCTCGTGCCGTGTGCTTTGCAACGTCACGTCCGGCAAGCCATGCAATGTGTAGTTTTATTGACTCGAGTGGATATGCATCTTTGCCAATCAGAAGATGTTTATTTATAGATTATATAATAATAAATTTTACTGATCATGTCTGCAACATGACATATTTACACTTTTTAAGTCTGGCACAGGTTTAAGAACTTCTTATAACACAGTTACATATTTTTTGCATTTATTTTATAAAAGTCTTGAGTTTTTGCTGTTGTATATGTTGCTTAGTGTTTCATATGTTATTTCCAAGTATCAGTATGGAAGTTATTGAATCTGCATATATTACAACTAAACGTTCAAGCTAAGGTCTTCAACACGATCTGCTTGTACTTTCTTGCACGCTGACACAGGTCTATGTACTTCTTCTTACTCTGGCATATTTGGTGAGGAAGTAACTCAAAACATAAACCACCATAAACACTCTTTTCTTTTATATAGACATCACGTATAGTCAACAAAATACCCATTGAAAGTTTGTAACACACAGTGCAATATGTGAATAACAACTTAAAAGATCAAAGAATACCCATCAGATAGAAGTTATAATACTGTTTCTTGCCAAGCTAGTAACTCTTTGTATATTATCCAAGGGTTTAAATAATTTTCCAATACAGCTCATTAATTCTCTACCAGATTCATCTTGCAAAGATTTTGCAATATGCTAGTACTCTGTTAATGGCACCATTATCTTGTAACAGCCAATTACATATATTACCCATCTACCTTTTTGATAATTTTAGTAAATGACATGACCTCTGAAAAGTGCAAACCATTAGATAAGATTTCCAAATTGACTATATCATCCAAGTTAGCTATTTTTGCATCACAGATGTGGACCTTTGAAAACAATTTTTCACCCCAAAGTGTTACGTATGTTATATTTTTTCATTTATTCCTATATAAATGATTTATGAAACTCATATAGTTTGATAATTTTTTTTAAAATGTGAATGCTTAAGGAATGCTTATGTACCTTTTGGAAACTACAAATATTGTGTTTCTATCTTTTATAAGGTTTATGTTGTTGAGTTTTGAACATGGTAACCCCATATCACACAAAAAGTAAAATATAATTATGTGGCTTTTTTGTTAGGGTACAATCAAGTTTTCTTTCACCCACAAGTACTCGATTTCCTTCCCATTTCTTTTCCACACATTTTATCCATATCTGGTAAGCCTCATTTGTTTACATAGGAAATACTTGATAGTTCGATCTTTGCATTACATCTTAAATAGAGAAAAGCAGGATGGAAAAAAGCTCATGTTCATGCCATGAAATAGTCAGTATTTGTGTATGACTTTGGAAATTTATTCAGAAACATGTCATACTGCACCTAATTCACATTTACATAAATAGCACATGTTAGGGCTTCTTGTCACCGATGAGTGCCTAGAGCAATTCTTTGTTTGTTTTCCCACCCTGCTTAGAATGTAGATGAACTAGTGGGGAGAGGCTCGCTATCAGTTTGATAGGTACAACCTTTCCATGGTACTAACATTGGCACATAGGTAGTTCCACAATCTGTTAAACAGTGTATGACTGTAGATCTCTTCCCCCATATTCTGACCAATGTTGTTGACATTCAGAAAGAGCCCATTGTGTTGAACAAAGCATCCAGTTTTCCTCTGCGATAATATTTGTAAGACTTAATAGACTGCTGCTTTTTATACATTGTATTTATGTATTAGTGACACAACCAACATGCCCTGCCTTTCGTGCCTGGTTGCATACTGGTTCCATCAGACCCTTGAAGGTGACAGGAAAAGCTATTATGCTCTGTAGTATGGCATTACCATCAGAGGTGTTTGCAGCACTACATGGCGAATCTAATGTTGGTTCAATGTGTGATTGAAAGCCTTGCAGAAGTTTGGACTTGTCAATTTCGGTAGAAATTATGTCTCCCCCTTTAGGGTCGGGAGACATATTGTTTTTCCCCGGGCGTCCGTCTGTCTGTCCGTCTGTCTGTCCGTCTGTCTGTCTGTCTGTCTGTCTGTCACAAATCGTGTCCGCTCTATAACTTGAAAACCGCTAAAGCTATATTCACGAAACTTTATACAAATATCAATCAGCATGAGATGACGCACAAAGTGCAAGAATGGTAACCCTGCCTTTTATATTTTTTGAGTTATTTCCCTTTGAACTTTGTGCATCACAAAAACCGTGTCCGCTCTATAACTTGAAAACCGCTTAAGCTATATTCACGAAACTTTGTACAAATATCAATCAGCATGAGATGACGTGCAGAGTGCAAGAATGGTAACTCTGCTTTTTATACGTTTTGAGTTATTTCCCTTGGAACTTTGTGCATCACAAAAATCGAATCCACTCCGCTCTATAACTTGAAAACCGCTTAAGCTATTTTCACGAAACTTTATACAATTATCAATCAGCACTAGATGACGTGCAGAGTGCAAGAATGGTAACTCTGCCTTTTATACTTTTTGAGTTATTTTTCTTGGAACTTTGTGCATCACAAAAACCGTGTCCCCTCTATAACTTGAAAACCGCTTAAGCTATATTCACGAACCTTTATACATGTATCAACCAACATGCGTCGACTTGCAGAGTGCAAGAACAGTAACTCTGTCATTTGTACTCTTTGAGTTTTTTCCCTTGGAACTTTGTCAATCACAAAATACAATTATCTATGACTATTTTATACCAGGTTTATCTGTAGCTGGACCAACCGTGTCTCAATTTGAGGTTTTCTTTAGCTCTGATTATCTGTGAGTCATGAGCCCTTTTCTTTGTTTCATCATGGAGTGTTAATTTGATTAGAGTGTTTTCCATGATGATACATTGCATTAGTTAGATGGCCTACATGCGAGCTGAACATTTCTTGTACTTCAACAACAGCAGAATCTAGGGCGAAGATTTGGTACCAGTAAAATGCATTTAAGCCCCCAGTGGCTTAGGCTGCTGTCCGTTCTAAGGCGGTGGTTCTGTTGTTGTTGACTTTTTGTTTATTGTAACTCCCATTGTGGGAGTCTGTAATTGTTCTATGTTTTGTTGTACGTTACTTTATGTCCATTCTAGTATTGCAATCATCTTGATGGGGAAGAGAGAGCTGATTGTTTTGCTTAATTTGTCTTCCTGGTGTCTCGTGATGGTTGAGCGGCTCTTCCTCGCGGTGTCACGGGGTTGTCTGCAGTTTGTGATTGTGGTATTTCCTGATCATACTCACTTACTATTTTTGATTGTGCAATAGTTAACTACATTGACAGATATCTTTACTAGATACGAGCTGATTGTCTAAATGAGTGACTAGAATTGCCGTTCGAAATTGTATTTAATGTTTCTGTTTGAAATTATATTTAATGACTCATGCTTTTGACATCGAAAGGGGGGAGACATCTGTTTTTTTCGTAGAAAAACAATTCTAGTTCTATCGGGTGTTGACTGTTACCATGGTACAGGTCCCAGAAGTAACGACAGTGTCAACTCAAGGTCAACATTATGTCCAATAGAAAGCAGGTCATGCTGACCAAAAACGCTCCTTTAAGCTCTCATCTGGCTGATTATGTTTTGGAAATTGGACAATTTCTTCTTGACCTCGCAAGCCCCAAAACTGTATTAGCTTGTAGCATTTTATGGGGATGTGAAAGACAGATTTCCAACTAAAAGTGATTCAATAAAGTCTGAACCAGTCTTCCTGCCAATGCCATCAGCCTCAACAAGATCTTTAGCTATGTCAGGCTTTGCAGGAACACCGAAAGACAAAAAGCTCACTTCATTGTCTTCAAAACTAGAACTAAAAGGATTGGTGAAGCCAGAAACTGTCTCTAGTACTCGTTCTACTTTGCATCTGAGCAGATTGAATATTTGATTTCAGTGCATTGAAGAGTTGTTTCAATATATTGAGCTATGATGTGATGAGTAATACACCATTCCATCTGTAGTGCGAAGCGTAGTTCTTGCTGCTGAAGCCTAAAATACCTCCTTTGACTTGGCACAGGGTGTATTGTTTGCCTTATAGTTATGTCAAAAGCATTTCTCAAGCAAAGAACTAATGATTGTGATACACTAAACCCATTTTGTGCGAGAAGTTCTTTGCATCTGCGATGTTTATCAGACAAATCTATGAGTATAATCAGTTACACACGTACATATTGTGCGTTGTTGTTGTGATTGCATGCAATGAACATTGGGAACTAGGCATACATATAGAGCTGACATGCAATTTAAAGTTATTTTCCTAGCCCTAATCAGTGTTTACACCATCTGAATTATATACTTATACTTTGCCCAAAACTGAGCTGTTTCACAGTGACTGTCTTTCAGAACTTCTGTTTTGAATTCATGGTATATACTGTTCATGTGAGCAAACAGGTAAGGTTGATAGATCACATTTTAATGATAGTTTAAATTACCATTAATTAATAAGGGACTTCAATTTATTTCAGCTAATAAATTTTCTAAATTCTCTGACATACTTTATACATGTATAGTCAACAACTGCTATACATATACTAAGAATAACTTATGTATTATTTGGTAACACACATAACAGTTAAAGCTCAAAACATTTATTAAATGAATACTTAAAATAGGTGAACCTTGTTAAAAGAAGTTCATGAACCTGTGCCAGCATGCAAATAAGTACATACAGGGCTTGTTAGAGACATTACCTTGAATGTTTAATGCTATTTTGAGGATAGCATACGTAACATGGACCCTAAAAATAGTGTAAGCGACCATAATAAAGAACTTTAAATCATTTAACTAGCAGCCTTATAGATTTATTATATTATGTGACAGATCTAATAAACGTATAGTCATTAAATACCATACTGATACTCAGAAATAGCACAGGAAACACTAAGTAACGTGTGCAAAGGTAATAACACAAGATATTTATAAAATTAATACTAAAATAAGTAACTGTGTTATAAGAAGTTCATAAACCTGTGTCAACATGCACATAGTATACGAACATGTCATGGTTGACACATTATCAGGGACGTTTAAAGATTTTTCGGGGGGTAACGTATATAACGTGCTGTTACACATTAACGCTGCCACTCTCAGAGGGCTAATATCTTTTATTTTGTGTCTTATATAATGTAGTATCAGAAAATCATAATGTACAAAATTCCCCCTCAGGGGAGGGGGTATATAGCAAGCTTAAGACCTATTATCTTTTAAAAGCGTGTTATTAAACTTCCAATCCCCCCTCCCTCTTTCGCTACCAAGCAATTTTAATTTTAAAGTTATCCTCGAATGATCTGTTCTATACCCTGGCATAATTTTGGTGTCAGTTACAAATTGAAACATGTTTTCTCTTATAAGTTAAAATCTAACCTGGCTTGTTTTATCACAGGGTTAAGCCTGCACCATGTATGTTTTCTACTATCTTCATTACTAACTCGCCACACGTCTTATAAATTTTCTTCTTCAACATAATCTAAAATGACTTATCTTGCTTTTGGGTTATTAATGTGTAAATAATTATTACAGTCCAGGTCTGGATCTAAAACAAAGTTCAAAAACTAAGGCGGTGGTTCTGCTGTTGTTGACTTGTTGTTATTTGTTACTCCGACTGTGGGATTCTGTAATTGTTCTATGTTTTTTTGTACGTTACGTTATGTCCCTTCTTGTTTTGCAATCATCTTGATGGAGAAGAGAGCTGGTTGCTTTGCTTAGTTTGTCTTCCTGGTGTCTCATGATTGTTGTGTGGCTCTTCCTCGCAGTGCAATGGGTTTGTCTGCAGTTTGTGATTGTGGTATTTCCTGATCATACTCACTTACTATTTTCCAATCACCACACATAATAACCTGGTCGTTTTCAAACTTGGAGACTTTTTGTTTAATGCTGGTATGAAAATTATGGTTATCTTGATTGGGACCATATAAATTTACCAATGTAATTCGTTTCCCTTGTATATTGACATCTAGTATAATGCAGTTACCGTTTTTGTTGGTTTTGACTCTCTCTACCTTATATTCAAAATTATAACTCATTAATATCATGACCCCCGAGTACTATTTGTAAAGGAACTAAAACACGTCATATGCCCATTCAGATTTTATAAAAGGTTCTTGTTGTGCATTTATATGTACGTCTTGCAGACATATTATATTACCTCATTTTCCGGTATACATGTTATATAGATGTGGGGGATAGCAATATTTATATAACTAAATCAAGAAATTGTCATAATGCCAAATTCAACTTCCCTGCTTTCTTATTTGTTCATTGCAGCCTTGTGGTCACCTGCTGGGAAAAGGCTAGCCTCTTGGCTTTCTTGTATGTGATGTTTTCTTGTGTTTTGTCGCTCTCCCATGTGGTGTCCTGGGTCAGGTGTGGTACTTGATTGCATAGATTCCTGATCTTTTTCTTCTTACTTGCTTTACACAACCCAGACTTAAACAAGGTTATCTGTATCATAAACTTCGCAAAACTTTTTTTCTAAATTCTACCGTCAATACTATGATTTCATATCTAATTTCAATGCCCGACTTAAATCTCTATTGTGCCAGGGACTTTCGGGACCAGAATTTTATGGCGACGTAGTGCATAAATTAAAGAAAATTGTTGGCAGTAATAATTTTCAGCGCAGTTTTAAAACAAATAATGGCTCATATTATATACCTAGCATTAATTTCCTATTGTTTTGCAGTGAGATAGTTTTCATATCTTGAGGAGTGAAATATCTCACTAGTGATGATATCAGATTTTTTCATATCATCACTGCTCAGTGTTGATATTTTTTGTCGGAACTACTTTTTTCAATACAGATAGGCACAAAACAATCAGACTCACCATCAGATATTGATCCATCCTGGTCTAGTTTAGAGGAATTTGGGAGTTTTGAAGATTTTACGGCATTCTACATAAAAATTGACAATGCTGATCCGATGTTATTATACCCAGATCAGACACCAGCCAAATATTTACATCTGAGCTGTATTTTTCTCCCTGTCATCTGGTCATGGCGCTTGCGGCTTGTCGGATTCTCTGATCTCTTCTCACTTCACTCCTCACAAAATCATCCTCATTTTGTGTGACAAACACATTTCAGTCAATTTCTCGGGCTATTGCCGTCTGGTCTGGAAAGCAACAGACTAGCGAATGGCTAAAAAACAACTGAAATGGATCTCCCGCTGTTCAATCCTCAAATGTTTCTGTTTTTGTCAAGCGTCAGGCTTTAAGAGTGCTTTCCCTTGGCTATAAGTTACGCATTACGTTGTAAGGGAAACAACCCAAATTTATAAAACAATGATTTCGCTAGACAGTTACATTTCTTTTGCTTCTACTAATTTAAGGGAGGCAATATAAAAAACATTAGAGACAAAGCTTGAGTGGCAAAGCCGAAATATTTCAGCTACGTGTGACATGTAGGCGGGGCCAAGCAACTTCCATGCCATTGGATAACTACGCACCGGGCGGGGGTGAGGGGGATGGGTTTTTGTGTGTTTTTTTCTTCTCTTTCTTTTTTCATTGAAAACATCATTGGAATGTTATATAATATACAGAATAGTAAACTGAGTTTCCGTGATATGAAAATTATGTCACTCAGGAATGGTGGTGATTTTGGTAAACAACTCGTCCTGCTGACTCGTTGTTTACCGAATCACCACCATTCCTTCGTGACATAATTTTCATATCACGGAAACACAGTTAACTATTCTCTATATAATGAGCAGATTGGTAATAAAATTATTGTATTGCAACAAATTGCATGCTAGACGCTGGTGGATCTGACCTCAGACCCTATGACGGTTCCTACTTCAAAACTTTTTTTATAGATGAAGTTAGAGTCTGATATTGTGTCTGTGGTCAGGACCACCGGGGTTAAACTGTTGGGTTTCTTTTACTCTGGTGTTTAGTTGTACGTACTGTTGAGTCCTTATCTTTGTTTTATTTCCTTTTTATATCTCGATTTGTATGTACTAGGAGATGATACAAGGATAAGTAAGAAATCGTTCGTGCAGACCAAACATCTGTTTGTCTTGATCTACATCAAAATTAAGGGTGAGGTTGGTACCGTCAAACGTGTACTGTCTTGTCGGTCTCTTGCAGTATTGTGGTCACCTGCTGGGAAAGGCTGCTTTCTTGGCTTTCTTGTATCTTATGTTTTCTTGTGTTTTGACACTTTCTCATGTGGTATACTGGGTCAGGTGTGGTACTTGATTATATCGATTATCGATCTTTGCCTTCTTCTTTACTTTAACATGTATACTATGTTTACAAACAATGCATAATGACAATATATTCGCATACATGAGCCATTATCCAAGAGTGGGCGGGGTATTGGATAAGGAAGACCAAAGCATAATACACTGCAGTTATCTGATATAAGTTCTCATTTATAAATTTTTCATGAAGCTAAAACTGGTATTAAGAGTAAGGAAGAAGGCAAATATCAATAATTACAAGTAACGCGGCGACATATGATGAATTTGATATAAAACGGGAGAGTCTTATGCCTTACCAGATCAAAAAATGAAAATATATTATGCACTACTGTAGGTCTTATTCTCCAAGGAAAGTATAATTCATTTTATTGTTATATGCTCTGACTAAACTATTTTTCAGATGGACATCCTAAGATACTCCTCTTGTTTTATGGTCCTGCTACTCACTATTGCAAATGGACATGGACATGTCATGAAAGATTTGGTAGGTTGCAGTTCTACATATCTTATTAAAGCAGCACATAAGATTTGCATCGGCGAACAACGATGGCTCAAAAGAAGCTATGCACCCATGCCTTCGTTATATATACGTATGCCTCTCAGCGCAACCGAATCCTATGTTATCATTTAACTCCTATGATAAGAGAATGCAGTCACGAGTGCAGTGGCTAAATTTGTAGAGTATTAGACTGAGGACCGAATGGTTGCTGGTTCGTTAGTCACCGCCAGAGGAATCATTCCGGAAGACAATTTGTCCTTTTTCGAAGTACTGGTTCAACTCAGGAATACCGAAAATCGCGTCGACATGGCTGTACAGTTGGTTACTAGGGCGTAAAGCATCAAAGCAAACAAACAAAAGAACCCCAATCCAGTCAAATGTTTGAGAAATGATTCCCTCCCTCTCGTTTTTTTATTAGGGAAAATATACTGAGGCATGCTTAGAGTGTTGATTCTAACGAAATTCTGTTTTAGCTTTTAGTGACATTAAATGATTTGTCTGTTGTGGCTTAGTAGTCTTAGTTGTGTCTATAGTAGTGAAGCACTGTAGTGATAGCGCCTAGCAAAATTTTTGTTGGATATAGACGAACAGTGCAGACCCCGGTCAGATGCCACAAGACGCGGCATCTGATCAGGGTCTACGCTGTATACTTACAAAAAGTTTTATTTACTTAAAACGGAAATAGGCTGATTCAAGTGAGACGACTTGGAAATTCTATTCGGCTTAAATGGGTAACATGTAATCATATGACGTCGCAGCTGGAAGTAAAATAAGGCCATGCAATAAAATTGATAAACCATTAGTGGTTTACAGATTATCGGGAAGCGTTATGCAATGACGTCCATCACAAGTAATGTAAGGCAAGACCTTAATGCCATATGATAAAAGGAATCTAACATCGTCCTCCTGTATTTTTAATTTATCAAACTCGTTGCTTTTTGTTTGTCTGTTTGGAGCTTGACGCATCAACCCTTGTGGGTCATTAGCGTCAGACGGTATTAAACTAAACATGATTTCGATGGAAAAAGTAGAAATTTATAAGATATAATGAAAGGAATGATGATGATGAGTTTTTATAATGATAATTAGTTGCAATATGATTGTTGACAGGAGAGACCATGTACAATATCTGACAGTTTCAAAGAGCTATTCAGATAACTGTACATGTTCTCCAACTGAACAGATTACAACATTAAAGAATCTGTATTACGGTCTGATACAAATGTAAAACAAAACATAATTTTAAATATAGGAATTAGATTTGTTAAAAAGATTTATTTGTCTTAAAAATGTCACAATACTATCAATATGTAATCTTGAAATAATTCTTTCATGTTATCAACATGGAAGCAATTATTTCTTACTTGTGAAAAGTCGCCACATTCCAAAAGGAAGTGACGTACAGTGAATGGTGCGTTGCAACCAACACATTGTGGCTGCTCTTCACCTTGTAGTAAGTATGAACGAGTGACTCTTGTATGACCTAAACGGAGTCGAGCTAAAACGACTTCTTCTTTTCTAATGTTTCGAATAACTGATTGATATTCACCAATAGTTGGTTTTATGTTAAGAACTTTATTTTCAATGCTGTTATTCAATGAAGTTTGCAATTCTTCCAAGATATATTTATTGATAGATGGCTTAGAATTAGAAAATGGAATCTTAAAAGAAGTTGGTTCTAATGAAAGCGATGTTTTTGCTTGCTGGTCTTAGCTACCATCTCATTCCCAAGAATGCCTACATGACCAGGAATCCAACAGAGAACAATTTCTTTTTACGCTTAAGGCTCGTGACATTTTTCTAAAAGTTTCTGAATCTGTGGATTCTTCAAACTGTTATGGTTCATAGCTTTCAATACAGAAAGCGAGTCAGTCAAACTCGTTGCGAAAAAGTGATAAAATGCTCGGCAAGCCTCGCATTATATCTCTTTCTCCCCCCTCGTTTAATAAATTCAACAAAGCATGAGCATTCATATAAGATCTTCTAGGTATTTATGTTTTAATTTTTCTTCAAGATAACAAGTATTACAAATGGACATGAAACAGACACGTGTGGTATTGACGATGCCGGTAACAACATAACCTGCTCAACTCTGGATGGAGACTTGTTGATTTTGAAGGAAGGCGATCGAATACCTCCTCTCTCCATGTGCTATGGGACGGGTGCATATAGGGATGAAAATAGCTTCCTCTGTCTTGCGAATGGCGTGCGAATCGAGGATTCATTTGCTTTGAGAAAAAGTATGGGTATATGATAAACATGTTTTTTTGTTTGCAAAAGGGATACGTGTATTTGTGGCCCCATCTGATGCAAAGAAATAAGTTTAAAATTTTATTTCACTAATTAATTCTAGAGTTATAAAGTCTGATGACAACAATTGCTATGCATTATAAGTGTATGTAATCAGATACGGTTTAAGATACCACCTTCGAATCGAACCTTTTAAGGACATTTTATTTGGGTATGCAGATGTTGCTGACAAAAATAGTATTGAGAGCACTCCACTAAGTATAAACATTGTAACAGAGGATATACTTACATGCAATGTTAACAAATTGTATAAGATTTTGGTGATATGATAACGATGCATTTCTTATAACCATGTAGGCTATGAGCTACTAAGGGTTTTGCCCCCCCCTCCCCAGGGGGAATTTTGTAGACTATGTTTTTTTAAAGCTTATCATCTAACAAGCTTTTTGAAATATGTTAGCCCTCTGGCGGCTGGGGCGTTTGGGTGATACAGCGTGTTAATTACGTTACCCCTCACTTTTTACAAAACAAAATTATGTAATTAAGGCTGTTAAGGTAGTGCTTGAACAATTCAAACTTGCTAAATAGTCATGTAATATACAATAACAGTTAATTCCATGCAGATATTGATGTGTGTCAAAGTTATTTAGGCCCATTATGGTGTCATTTACGTTACATTTTCAACTAAACCCTATAAAAATCATTAAAATTTTGTTAAATAGTTCCATTTGATATTTTTTCAATAAATGTTTTAGATTCAAATAACATGTTTCTAAAAGACAATTTACTGACCATTTGAAAACTGCACACATCTTGCTTCTATCACAAAAACTCTAAGAGTTATAAGCTGTTGAATATGACAACCCTGAAGAAAATGTTATGTAAGGTAAGAATCTATTCATTTTAAAATACAGCATGCAATCCTATCTGTATGCTTTTAAACAACATATATGAGCATTCTCTTGATAAGCAAGACTGAAAGGGGATATTAAACATTGCTTCTGGGGTAAAATATAACTTTGATGTTCGATTGCCTATATGTTATGTATGTAACATTAACTTCAGGGCATTCTAGTTATTGTTTTATACCCTAAATGATACACCATAGGGTATTTTAATCTATTGCAAAACTTTTTGTGTATGTTTAATAGATATAGAGATAATAATTTGTTTGAAATGGAATTTATCAGCTCGTATTAAGAGACTTTATCAAATGGTCAAAGCATATTTGCTTTTGTGAAATAATATATTTTTGATTTAAAAAAAATATTTTTACCAATTTGGAAAATTTATAGCTTTTAAACTTCATTAGCAAAGAATATTAGAACTCTCAAGTGATAGCTGAATAAAAAAAATATTCCCACTTTTTGTCAAAACTGTTAAAGTAACGTATATAACCATATTAAATAATATCATAAGGTACTATGTGTGTCCAAAATGATGTCAAAGACAGTATAAATTGAGTCTGAAATGGTAATATAGGGTTGATTTAGATTTCGTAATACTTATATGAAGACTTTTGGTACTAAATTTAATTCAATTACCTATTTAACAGCATCCAAGTAATGTTAGTGCAACCAATTAACTGTTGTTCATATTATACGAACAAAGCAACACGATACAGGCTAGTATTCCTTGTATTTGTATGCTCATCTATAGTAAAAAAACTTCTTTTTAACTAAATGTTGTGTTGGAGGTGGTTGCATACAAAAGTGTGCTAACAATCCAGGTAGAATGAAGCATATATAAGTTGGTACAATAAAATTTGATATGAGTTACATTAGATACTGTGCATTGTGAGTGAATGTAATCAGAAACTGTTTAAAGAATTTGTCTTCAAATAAAATTTTATACTGATTATCTTATTTGCATATGCAGATGGTGACACATTTCTTTATTTTTAGCTTTTAAATAGACTTTGTTATCTTCAGCATGTCTTTCACTGTTTAATGAATAAAAATGTTAATGAAATCAACATAGTATTTCTGATAATTTGCAATTTAAACTCTATATAAATGACTAAAAGATTAACAAAGAACAAATACTTCCATGAAAATAGGAAAAAAATAGTGTTAATGATGGGCTTTGACGTGACAATGATCACATTTGATAGAATCATATCCTCAGAATCAGACCAGTTGTTACTTACGCTATCAATTTAAATTTATCAGCCAGAATAAAAGCAGAACAAATTTGACCAGCTGACATTCAAGTTTATGTAAAATAGATTTAACAATGTTCTTTTAGCATGTGGGATGGAAAAGTAAAACATATAAAACAGTGCTGTCATGAGATCTTACTTAGTTTTATAAATTAATGTCAAGACGGCTGATGCTAATTTCCACTGTACATAATGTGGCATGACCAAATAATTGCAGGAATCCTCAATAGAAAAAGCTTTATATGAATATTTAACTAATAGAATGAGTTGTAAAGACACCTGAGATTGGAATCATGACACATATAAAAAAAAGTCAACTGTTCTGACAAAATTAGTATTGAGAGGCCACACTAGTCACTATCAACACTGTTACCATGATAAACTTACATTCAATGTTAACAAAGTATATATGATTTTGTTGATAAGTATCTATGCATTTCTGATTTCCATGGGTCTTTTTCCTCAATTATCTTCAAAAGAAATCATATTTCATTTACAATGAAGAAGATATCATAAATATCAGATTTATTGCAGTGTTTTTATTGTCATATGAGTTACATGTGTATATGATATAGTATACCAAATATTGAAACTATATCTCAGATTTGTTCTTTGACAATAGCAAAAGTATTAAAATTATTGCACTTAGATGGAAACAATAATTGCTGATATTATTTAATGTAATATGTAAATTGCTTAAATGAAGATTTGACAAACATGTGAGATTTTGGTACGTATTACATATTGGCAAAAGCCAGCATTAATTGTCCATGCTGCCGCAGTGGAGCTAGCTGTCTTAATTCTGGTCTACATCTATAATTAGAATATGCAGGCAGCAAAGGCTATGGTGAGTCTACACATTAACACAGGCTAACATGAGCCTTCGTTTCATGAAACTGTGATAAGTACCAAAATAAAATGTGCTTGCTCATTTCATTTATTTTTTTGTGTTACTAATTATAATCTATTTAGCTTGATTTGAATTATGCAAATGATTAGAAGGATGTAATTTTTGTAACCATGATCATATTTTCATTTGGCATGCTAAATACGAATAAAACAAAATTTCACTGTTAGACTAAGTATACGTGACAGAAATAAATCAGAGCAAAATTGCCAATGAATTATTTCAGTCCATTAATTTAGTCATGTCTACAATACAATACTCACAATGCAAGGGAGCTTTCTATGTATTATCCCTTTTAAATATATTACTAACAAAGAACCTTTAGAACAAAACTTAAGCTGTCATGTTTCATTACTTCACAAAATTGTATGACCAGATGAAACAGATGACAAGTGTTATATTCTCCTAAAATATTTGTGTTATGCATGAGATAAAGTGTATACTTGACATGCTTTAGATATAGAGGGATTCATTGCCATAGAGGATATAACCATAGGATTGGCATGGTGGGTGCCATATATGCGTCAGAAATCACTGTGATTTAAAAAAAATTGAAGTTTTTGTTCAAATGATAAACACCGGTTTTAATTCTTCATTTCTTGATTTTGATCATGCTTAAAATGGCTTACAATTTTAGAAATTGTAAGGTAGCTTTCCTTGATTGTTATCATTATAGTTGTTGTGATCAATAGCTGATATGCAATATATGTCTTTTGTTGGCTTACATAATGGTCAATAGGTCTTATTAAACTCCTACATGCTTAATATCATGTTTCATCTAAATTGAACTGTAGACAGTGAGGAAAATGTCTTGCATATACAATGTATTATTTCATGTATAAAAATAAACATATATAAGCGTAAGACAGTTAAGTGATATTAATTAAGCATTTAAAAACATAATTTGATCGTTGAATTAAGCATTTTCTGTAAGTGATTTTTACATATATTCGATAAAACACTCTTAACTGAAATGGCATTTTATGTGCTTTGAGTTCAAGTTTTTTTTCCTTTTCATCACCCATACTTTTGTTAGAGTTTAATCCCACTTAAATTTTATGTTAAAAGGGCAATATTTATCGTTTCTCTCATTTAATTGAGCCCTCAAATGGCAATTATCTATATCCTCTAGCAGTTTAAACTCATACTTGTATGATACTAATATTGCACTAAAATAATGCATTTAAATAGATGTAGCGTATGTAACAGCAATCAAAGATGCCTTAATGCGTTAAACTTATACTGCTAGTCATTTAATTTCAATTACAAGATAATACTGATATGTAAGAATAAGAAACAGTTTGATATATATACTATAGTATTTCCTATTATTTTAAGTTCACGTATTCAACTCTGCTTTTGCAGGGTCATGCCCCAGCTCATAAAGGGGTAACAAGCATTATTTTGTGGCTTATGTAATGTGGTTTTAGAAAAATATAGTGTATAAAACTCCCCCTCAGATAGCTGTTTTCTGCATTTAATTACGTGATTTTAAGGCCATAACTATGTCAATAAATAGGATTATTGTATAGGTTTGTATTTGTACAAGAGGATTGGAAGCTATTATAGAGTAACGTAGTTAACAAGGCTGTAATACAGTAACGCCTCATCTGCCAGAGGGCTAAAATGTGTCATTTTGCTTCATATATAGTGTAGTTTAAGAAAATCATAGTGTACAAAATTTCCCCTGGGGGAGGGGGGTCTATAAGCAGCTCACGGTCTACTGGGTCTTTTTATGCCCCCGCTATTCGTAGAATGCGGAAGGGCATTAAGCGTTGCCCATGTCCGTCCGTCCGTCCGTCCGTGCGTCCTTCCGTTCGTCCATCGTTTAGGTAGGTACTTTGTGAGCGCAACTCCTCCTACAATTTTTTCCCAATCCTTTTGAAACTTTACAGGTGATTTGTCAAGGACTGAAGATGTGCATGACATTTGGATATAACCCTCAGATTAATTTTTGTCACTTTTTTCACAGTTTGAACTTAGTCAATTTTGGGCTCAACTACTACTGAAGCTTATGGCCATTAGGTACCTTGTGAGCGCAACTCCTCCTACAATTTTATCCCAATCCTTTTGAAACTTTACTGTTGTTTTTGTCAAGGACTGAAGATGTGCATGACATTTGGATCTAACCCTCAGATCAATTTTTGTTACTTTTTTCACAGTTTGAACTTAGTCATTTTTGGGCTAAATTACTACAGAAGCTTATGGACATTAGGTACCTAGTGAGCGCAACTCCTCCTACAATTTTATCCCAATCCTTTTGAAACTTTACTGGTGTTTTTGTCAAGGACTGAAGATGTGCATGACATTTGGATATAACCCTCAGATCATTTTTTGTCACTTTTTTCACAGTTTGAACTTAGTCATTTTTGGGTTTAATTACTACAGAAGCTTATGGACATTAGATACCTTGTGAGCACAAATCCTCCTACAATTTAACTAAATCCTTTTTAAACTTTACAGTTGTTTTGTCAAGAACGGAATATATGCTTTACAACTACTACTGAAGCTTATGGCCATAAGGTACCTTGTGAGCGCAACTCCTCCTACAATTTTATCCCCATCCTTTTGAAACTTTACTGTTGTTTTTGTCAAGGACTGAAGATGTGCATGACATTTGGATATAACCCTCAGATTAATTTTTGTCACTTTTTTCACAGTTTGAACTTAGTCATTTTTGGGCTAAATTACTACAGAAGCTTATGGACTTTATTTGAAATAAAAACAATAGGCGGGGGCATCCGTGTCCCATGGACACTTTTTCTAGTTATACAACCATCTCTGAAACCGAACAAATTTATCTCACATTATCATAATGACGTCGCGTATAAGAGTGAAATAACGCCATGCAATGAAACCGATGGACCACTAGTGGTTTATAGATTTTTTGAAAACATTGTGACGTCCATAACAATGTTGCGTACATATATAATGACAAACTATAGCGTTTTTAGGACAGAAATGAGATTTCAGAGTATGATAAATAGAATCTAAAAGTCATGCTCTTGTATTATTGAATTTATTTCACTCGTTGTGAATAAGTGATAAAACGCTCGGCAAGCCTCGCAATTTATCTCTTTCATCAACTCGTTTAATAAACCTAAAAAAAGATGAGCACTCATGTAAGATCCTTTATCAGTTACCTCTCATATTAACTTCATTGTTGCACGTTGCCTGATAACTGTTGTCTATCTCAAAAAATGTGCCTTTATCAGGTCATGATGACGTTGCACTTTTTGAATGACGTCGCCAATGACACTGAATCGACACAACAATACAAAATACTACTACTAAAATCGTTAGTTTGAAGAGTGAAACAATGGGTAAATTGATAAATAGAATACCAGGTTCGCGTCTTTTGATATCAAGTTTACCCCTCTCA
Organism: Loripinus fragilis; assembly: GCA_964019695.1. Classification (NCBI taxonomy): domain Eukaryota; kingdom Metazoa; phylum Mollusca; class Bivalvia; order Lucinida; family Lucinidae; genus Loripinus; species Loripinus fragilis. The sequence goes on from OZ026521.1 coordinate 70,447,707, forward strand.
GCTTTGAGAACGGATGTTGAATCGCTCGGCTAGCCTCGTGATGTCAAAAAACGTTCTCAAAGGCTTGCCTGGTAAACTTGATATTACAAGACACTCACTTAGTATTCTCTATTTATTTGAAAGGGATATCATAAAGTTCATTTGTTGAAACTCTATTGTCATTTACGGTACATGTGTGTATAATATGGTATACCGAAAATAGTAAGTGAGTATGATCAGGAAATACCACAATCACAAACTGCAGACAAACCTATGGCACACGAGGAAGAGCAACACAGCAATCACGAGATACCATAAAGACAAACTAAGCAAAGCAACCTGGGCTCTCTCTTCCCATCAAGATGATAACAAAACTAGAATGGGCACAAAGTTACGCACAACAACAAAAGAATCCCACAATGGTAGCAACAATCAACAACGAGTCGACAACAACAGAAACACCGCCTTAGAACGGACAGTAGCCTGAGCCACTGAGGGGCTTAAATGAATTTCACTGGTAACAAATCTTTGCCCTTTATTCTGCTGCTATTGAAGCACAAAAATGTTAAGCTCGAGTGGAGGCTTCCTAACTATTGCAATGTGTCATCATGGAGAAACAATCTAATCAAATTAACACAATATGATGATGCAAAGAAAAGTGCTCACGACTCACAGATAGTTGAGCCTCCGCGTGCTTAGCTACAGATAAGATTTAGGCACCAACCCACCCATTCAAGCTTTACGTCAGAGCCATCATTGAGTCTGAGGCCTGCCTGACCCATCTTCGTGCATTTAAAGAGGAAACCATAGCTATAAACCGCGAATGTGTTTAAAACCAGGCATACAGACTGTCACATGATATCCAAGTTATATTCAAACTTTTTACAAAATGTATAACGTTTGATAATCTTTTTGAATTGATCACTAAACTTAGGTTTACCGACAATTATTTTGAATTTGTTAACTAAATTACCATAAAAAATAGGTTCTGGTATGCTCTGTTGCAGAAGAGTTTTTAACCCAATGTTAAATTTAACAATTAACAAAATACGCTTCGAATTTTCTGATATCTATAACCTTGTTTTGATAACATAACAGTCAAAAATAGGTTTCTGTTGTTGAAGTCATTAACATTAGAAAACACTCTTGCCAGACGAATAAGCTGCGACAAATATAAACCATATGAAGGGGAGCGAGTAATGTCTCCATTGAGAAAAGGAAAATTTACTATTTCAAAATTAAAATCATCACGTTTATCATAAATCTTAGAGATGAAACTATGCCATTCGATATAGACAAATTAAAGTCATAAAACTGGGCTTCAGTATCAGAAGAATTCGCCGTATTTAACCAAAGGTCAGTCGGAGGTATATCTGACCTACCATTTGTTCAAAATGAGGATTATCCAATATATAGTAAGTCATCTAATTATCTGGAGGTGGAGTTAAAAGCATCAATGATATCAGTTTGATCATTGTCTGAGAGAGACAGCATGAAGTCTCTCTCATAACAAAATAAAATCAAATCTACAACAAGAGGAGCACAGTAAGTACCCATTGGAATACCTGAAATTTGTCTATATAATTTTGAGCCAAATCTTATAAATATATTGTCGAAAAGATAATGGAGAGCATCACACATTTTCTGAAATCAGCACAACTTTAATCGTTTAGGTTGTTCAGAAGTAAAGAAAATGCCTAATTCGAAATACAAGACAAATAAAGTGAGCCCCCTCTGTTTAATGATTGTTCAATTAATTCCGTTAGGTTTTCTTTGGTTAGATCATACAGCATGTAGTATAGAGAGTAAAGAAATCATATGTAGGCAAAATAGATGCTAGAACACCTTTTGATTTCAATTTATAAAGAATTTACCTGATTTGTCAATTTTTATAGACCAATATATTTCTTTTACCATTCCTTTCATAAACTGTTGTACAATATCTTATAACTTAGTTTTTAAACGCAGTGAGGCAAAACGTCAAACGTATAGACGACTCAGTAGAAGTATATGAACAAGAATTAGCAATAAACGTTACTTATAGACTCGTTTATGAGGTTTGTGTTACCAGTATTATGTAGGCAGGTTGGTAGGATCTCATCAACAAACACACCAAACTTAGCTGCCATATGGCATTGTCTATCAACGACAGACGTCTCATCAAGTCTGTTATGCTCATATGTTTCAGCAGTACTAAGTTCTTGAAGCCTTATATCAGATTTGCGTTTGATGGTAGAAAACGTATGAAAATTGTTGTTTTATGATGAAACTCTTATTACTGTTCTCATTTATTGCAATTTAGAAAGCGCTCAAATGAAGATTTGACCAGCACGTGAAACATTGGTACTTATCTAATATTGGCAAATACCTCCATTAATTGCTCATGCTGATGCAGTGGGGCTAGCCATATTAATTCTGGGTCCGACTATTCATTTATGAGTACTTAAACTCAATTAACTGTACTGGCTTATGTGAGTTATTCTTTGCTACTAGTTATAAACAATAAACTAGTTAGCTTGATTTGAAATATCCAAAGGATTAATAGGATGTAACTTTATATCAATGATCAGGTTCCCATTTGGCATGCTTATAGTAGAGCAAACATACGACAAACAATCGCTTAGTTAAGGCAAACCCCCTCCCTATCTATAAAATAAAAAAATAATTGTATGAACGACACCGCAAGATCACTGTTGGTAAACAGTGGAACAAGCTCCAAAATGAGGTATCGGTATATTGTTCTAACTGCACATTAAGGAACTTTCGAGATCGCTACAATTACAAAAAGGTATAAACAAAGATAGGTTTCAGTGACTTCATTGAAAATAAAAAATCGAAGTTTTAAGCGACAGATGGTTAATTATCGCGATGTTGTTTCGAGTACTTGTGTGTGGCCCAAAAATAAGGCTGAAATTGAAATAGTTTCCAAATGAATATCATAACCGATTCAAATACGAATGTGTTTTTCCCCAGCTTGTCAACAAAGACACATCTGCGCATAATTTATCGTTTTACACGAAAAATACAGGCCTGGTACACTAGTCCTGGTTGAACAAGCACTCTGTATCACCTATCAGGTCAAACACAATGATTAGAATTATTTAAACAAACACTTTCTAACCTAAAAATAATTGATAAGCTGTTATAAACTGCCAACCTAGTACATATATTTGATGAGATAATATCAAGTACCACTGCAAGCAAATATGAAAACATGATTGTAGAGAAACAATTTCATTTTTACCTTTAAACTCATCCACGAGATGTAAGTCAAAATGTAAATCCATAAGAGCAATCATTCTTACAATCAAGACAAAACACTATGGCCCTGGTATATATCCATACTTAAGGCTCTCAAAGATATAAAAATATGAAGATCACAAAGTTTCACTGATAAAATTTTCTCATGGGAGATAACTCAAAACAAAAGATATCTATCACTTTTAAAAGACACACCATCTTGATTTGCTATATAATCATACCAAATAATATTAATTTAGTATTTGAAAGCGAATGCAAGTAATTGAGGGTTTAAAATATATTCAAACTAAATATTATTAAAATGTCTCAAAAGGTATAAGATTTATGGAGCGCTTTAAAATTCATTCAAGAGAGATAATTTAAACAGGGAGCAAACTCTCAAAGAGCATTAGAGTGATGGAACACACAAGCGTTCCCCTTTAAAGTTCATGTAAGGCAAATAATTCAATTATGTAACAAAGGAGATCAATCTTAACTGCACATGACACACCATATTGCCCCGATATATTCGCCTGACATGTATCATCAAAATATTTCAAAGTGTTTAAGAGTTATGGAGCACACATGGTTTCCACTTTAAATTCTTTCAATGGAGATAATTAAAACAGGCAACAAAGGAGAGCAACCATGCCTGCACTACCACATTGTCTAGATCTGATATGTATGCCTACCAATCATCATCAATATATCTCAAAGGGTTTAAGAGTCATTGGACTCACAAGCTTTCTCCTGTCAAGTTTGTTCAAGAGGGATAATTCAAAAGGATATCTAGGGGAAGCAATCATTCTTGTACGTGACACACCGTCTTTACCTGATATGCACGCATATCAAGCATCATTAAAGTACATCATAGGGTATAAGAATTATTGTGCGCACACGCTTTCCCATATAAAGTGCATTCAAGGGAGATAACTCAAAAGGGTAGCACGGGAGAGCAACCATTTTTTTGCCTGCGAAAAACACCGTCTCCACCTGATATATGTACACTTAATATCATCAAAATATCTCAAAGGGAATAATTGTTATTTAGCGCACACGCTTTCCCCTATAGTTCATTAAAGGGAGAAACCTCAAAAGGCCAGCAAGGGAGACCAACCATTCTTGCACGCGACACACCGTATTGACCAGATATTCACACATTTGTACTTTAGTAACTGGATTTGATGGGTCGAATCAAGTCGAGTGGCTGCGCCAGGAACGATTAGGTCACACGAGACGAAGTCGAGTGTGATCCGGTCGTTCACGGTGCAGCCACGAGACGTGATCCGACGTAACTAAAGTAATTAAGTTTTAATTATTTTCCTTCATAACAACAACAACTACAAACACATCAGTTTTAGCAATTGATACAGTGTGACGTGACGTTGCGATGCTGTTACGGTACCAAATAACGTCCTGCCAAATGTTTGATGATGTCACATTGTGTAAGGATGTTACGACAGAGGTGGAAATGCATTATCGTAAAATAAAGCCTAATCGCCCAAATGTCAGATAGAGTTGTGATTTTAGTGATTCATAATGCTATCGCTCAGATTGTGATTCAGATTAAGAGTTCGTCGTTAAGTAAAACATATGTAGGATGGTGATACAAAAAGTAGCGTGATACAAGATTTTGTTTTTTTGAGTCGGAAAAAGGGTTTTATCAGGTGTATTTCATTGCAGGTGAATAACAAATATGCACACTAGATATTATCAAAATATCTCAAAGGTGTTAAAGTTTTGAGCGCACAAACTACGGATGGACGCACGGACAGACGGACGGACGCCAGGCTGATCGCTATATCCCCCAAAAAGGTTCAGTCGGGGGATTAAAAATGTCGTGCATATAAAAAAGCATTTTAGATGGAATCAGCATGCATCATGTACTGTGATATCATATCAAGTATTGCACACAATAACAGAAGGAACAAGTGACCCTGGATCGCTCATCTGAGTTTTGTTTAAAACTTCTTGTCTACGAGACCTGTTTCATGTTATATGAACAGATTTGAATTTCACTTCTTGCGATTGCATATAAATAAAACAAAAATATTTTACTTTTTCATTCATAGCGGACGTGTCCCTGGTAGTGCGAAATAGGCAAGATGACAGTTTAAAGCAAAGCTATAGCACGGAGACCCTAAATACATCCCCATAGCTAAAACGGGTGTATCTTCTAGGAAAATACGTATTTAAGTTTGAGATTTTCTTTTAAGATTAGGGGAACACTCAGTCTATTATTCAAATGAGAAACAGACTATGTGTGCCTATTTTTGCTTGGCAGCTGAGCTAAATAAGTTATTCCATATAAGTTCCCAAATGACTATCTCATGTATAAAATGTGTCTTAGAAGAATGTTTAAAAACAAATTTTCGTAACTCATAGCCGACTCAATTTCTTAGATATTTCAAGTATCTATCGCCGATAAAACTGATCATCAAATATTGTATTTGAGTATTTTGCATATAGTTTAGAGTTGCTACGGAAACTGTAAACTCTAAAATTTGATGTTAAAGTTGCTCCCAAAAAGTAAATACCCAGCTGGAATGCTTTATTTATTAACAGAACATACTTTAATTATTTATTTACAATCTATAAAAGGTTCCAAGAGAAAAACTTTATATCTTTTAGAGAAAATTGTTCGAAAAAGATTTAGTTCATTTCGTTTCAGACAGCATTTTTAAACGCTTAAAATTAGACTACTCATCTTCAGAGACTGTTTAAAACCAGATATTCTTTTTAGAACTGTTGTCTTGATATCTGCGTATTACTGGAGATCATACTTACCCATGGAATATAATGAGAAAATAATGAGTAACGGCATTTTAAAATTTGTTGAAATAAACACGAAACACCTCTTGTATATGTATCTATTGAAAACTGTTCACGCTCCTGGTGATCCCTCTGTGGGGTCTATTTTTGTCCACATGGCCATAGTTTGAGCAAATTTAAATATAGTTTACTGGGTGATGCTACATACCAAATATCAAGGCTCTAGACCTAGTTATTTCAGCTCTGTTCTCCAAGATGGGGCCATTTTGACTACAGAACCACAATTATAGCTAATTTTCTGACAAGAATACTTTTATAATAATATGACACATCAATGGAGCAAATTCTGGCAAATTATAAGTAGCTTAGTTTAGGCGGAACTCACCCCCTCCAGGAAAATAGGATTGTGATATATCAATGGAAAGCTTTTTTAACTGTACATTATGAAACAACTAAAATTAGTTTTCAAAGCAGAGACAGTGACTCTTTATTTGGCTTTAGAGAAAGGCACCCTCGTTCAAGGACATGCAGCATCTACAATAAGCAAACGTTTGCTGCTGGATGATTAACTGTAAATAAATAATAATAATTAAAAAACCCAGAAAGGTCGTATATTTAACCAAATAACATTTGCATTAAACTTTTAGATCCGTATTAATGTATATGAATGTTGCATCTGCAGAATTGGATTTATCATTTTTGAAATCATTATCTATTACAATGCTTTTTAATTTATTGTCTTACTTTTACACAGATTGCAAGTGCATATGATTTGAAAGCATTTTAAATCAAGTGTGGTCGTACATGTATATCCATCAAATTATTAAAAAAATGGTAGATTTTGCCTTTTGATATTAACAGTAGCATGGAGTTTGTGTACCACCCAATCATTGTCCTCCAAAATCTACTTCTTGTATAAGTAACTTTGGTCGTGCTCGCCATTTAACCCTATGCCTCAAAGTTCATATTCGACGTAGCAATTGCCTAAGATGTGTAGATGACAAGGACTGTTTCAGATTACCAATATGACCTTGGAGACAAAGGCCAATGTCAAATTAGCTCAAAATCTTTAATACGACTCTTAACCTGAACTCTTCTTTCATTTTTGATAGAGGGTGTTCATATATGGCGAATGATTGTTTATGGCGTGTGGATTACAATATAGGTTCCTGATCACCTCTGTAATATTTGTGTCAAATATCAAGATCGAATATACTTATAATCAGTTTATGGCTTGTTACTCAAACACTTCTTTCATTTTTGACCGAGGGTTTATATTCTTAGCAAAATGTTTGCTTAGGAAGCAAATGTTAATTTGAATCTGTCTTACAAGTGTATATTTATAATTCTGGTTGTATGGCTTGTAAAGCAAATCATTCTTACATATTTTGTTGTAAGTGGTTCATATAATGTACATTGATTGCCTAAGAAGTGTATATGTAAAGAATGTTTTTTACACTTTGATTGAAAGCTCAAGGTCAAAATATTTAAAGATTTAAGTTATACACCCTCAAAGTGGTACTACTCTCTAATGTGTTTATGACTCTTCCTAGGTGCTATATAGAGCAGACTAGAGGCTTATCATATTAATGAGGAGCTTATGGACTCCCTATATGGAGTAATAAAGGGATCACTTGAAGGGTTCAGGTATTTTCTCATAAATTTTTTATATTTATCTTAATAATCCATACAGAAGAAAAGTCCCCTCTTGGTCCCCCTTAGTCCGCCGAGATAATGAAATGCAAGTGCAAATAAACAGGAAACAATCTATCTATTATCAGTTAATTTATTGTTGACCCCTCATAAAACACAATATAGGCCTTTAAAATCTGTCAATATGGCTTGTAACGAGTACAGCTTTCGATGATTAAAGTTTCATATCTTGGACACTGGCTGTCTGTGGCCTTTAGATGACAGCATAGGTTTTGGATTGTTGATATGACCTTGATGACACAGGCCAAGGTAAAACAAAAGAGTAAAACATGAGACTTCAAACAAGGAGGTATGTGCAGCCAGCAAAGGCTCAGACCAGCCTGCGCATATGCGCAGTCTGATCAGAGCCTTTGCAAGTCGCTTGAATATTTTATGACTAATAACCTACTGACAAAACAACATTTGGAGTTCTAAGCTTAAAATGAGGCTGCACAGGATCGTATGAGTCTACAGTTGTCAAACATTGTTGGGAGTCACATGTCGCGGCTCAAAATCAGACTGTGATTATTTAACGTAAGTGCGGATACAGTACTTGCGATGTGCTCCTACCCCATTGATTGACCTCACTCAACTAGTGTTTTGTCATTGAGTGTGATTTTTCTTTGTTCTTCATGTTTTACCTCATCTGAGCCAGAAGCTTAATGTGAGCTATTGTGATAGCCGGAAGTCCGTCGTCTATCGCAACAATTGCTTCAAAGAAAATCTCCTCCTAAACTACTAGATGGATTTAACCAAACTAGAAATTAATAGTTACTTTGTTTCCCCTAATCCATATTTGTGCAAACTTGTAAGCTTAAAATGCAGATTAATATGCTAAATTCTCTTTTAGAAAAGATCTTTCTGATTATTTGCGTCAAACAACTTCTTCGGTTATTGGAAATTACGAAAACAATGCCAACAATATATTTCATTTCAAATATAAGTCCCACAAAACTGCATTTCCCCTTAAAACCATTTTTTTAGATTTGACAAACAGTACAAATGCTAGGCATTTTTTTATTTTGTATTTACTTTAGTTGTCCCGTTTAGTTTTTTTCCACAGCTGCAATAACCATGCATAGCTGGTTAAAATTGATATCATGAGAATATTCAAATGCTCTTGCGTTTTAGAAAATACCATTTCGCAAAATGCTTAAATTTCAGATGTATATTCTTTCATGCAATGATTGCTGATTGAATATGTGACTAATACAAGTTAAGATCAAAAATAGAATAATATAAAAATAAATTTAGTTTAGTTCTGTGCTTACTCACAATATCAAAATTTTCACCATGGAAACTGCGAATTTCAAAAAATAATTTAGCCGATTTTGCTTAAAGTTGGACAAAAGTGATTCTGATGGTTGCCATGGTAACGGAAGTTACGATCAAAATGAACCATGGTTTTCTTAGTTTTGGGTGGTAACAATCAGTCTATGAAAGTTTCGTCCTATTCGGAGAAGGGTCATGGAAAGGTCGTAAGGGAATGGTTTGGTGCTCTCAGAGAAGTGATGTTAAGTCGTCTGCTGCATACATTTGCTAAAATTATTGGCTGATGTTAGTGCAGAGGCAAACATTGTCGACACAGATCAGACTGCTCTAGGGCAGTCTGGTTTGGGTCTACTTGTTTGACCAAATGGCTTCTTTAAACTTTTCAGCAGATGTCAAAAGCAGGCGACTTTTGTTATGACTGACGCTTTTAAAAGTGTTTACCGCCATTTCATTGTACGTTTTGTTATTTTCAGCAACCAGACACAAACGATTTCTGGCCATATTCACAGCCGTTGTATCTGTTATAGGACTAGTTTCAGACGTCATTTGTATGTTCGTATGTAAAGACGGTAAGCATCACACTAATCTTTTACATGCTGCTTGGACAGTTTTGCTTTTTTTCAGAGAAACTCTTTCCGAAATATCAAAAGAGTGCCAAATAGTTTGGGTAGGCGGGCGTTTTGCGGGTCTAAACTGTTTGCAAAGATTATCAGCAGACGAGAGCTACAGTTTGATAGCAAAGTAAGAAAGGTGGCAAAGATCAGGAATCGATACAATCAAGTACCACACCTGACCCAGGATACCACATGGGAAAATGACCAAAACACAATTAAACATCACAAACGAGAGCCAAATAAATGGTCAGCCCTTTCCCAGCAGGTGACCACAAGGCAGCAATGAATAGACGCGAAAGCATGTCAAACACAAGACATACATAACACAAATGACCCACAAAAGAAGTACCGCCTTGGAACGGCCAATAATTTTTTTTACTGGAGGACTTAAACCAGTTTCACGGCGTTAAACCCACCCTTAGTTCAGATGTGGATCAAGACACATAGATGATTGGTTTGCATGAAAGACCCCTAACTTATCCGTGCATCATCTTACAGAACATATAAATCAAGATATAAAAAGGAGATAAAGCAAAGATAAGACTCAACAGTACATAAAACTGAATACCAGAGCAAAAGAAATCCAACAGGTAAAGCTCGATGGGCCTGTGTTAGCCAAAGCATCAGGCTCCTACCATCTCATCAATAGATAAGTGTTTTAAGTAAGAAAAAGGACAAAGATCAGGAATCGATACAATCAAGTAACACAACTGACCCAGGATACCAATGGGAAAGGAAAAAAATCTCACAATAAGACAACACAAATAAGAGCCAAGAGGTCAGCTCTTTCCCAGCAGGTGACCATAAGGCAACAATAAACAGACGCGCACAAAACTATAACAAACACATGACAGAAATAACGTGAATGATCCACAAAAGAAGTACCGCCTTGGAAAATCGGAACCGTCATAGAGTCTGAAGTCCGACCTACTGGCTTGCAATTAAAGAGGAAAGCAAAGTTGTCAACTGTGATTGGGTTGACCGCCAACATGCAGTCTGTTGCAATACATTAATATTATAGCCAAACTTTTTATAATGAGAAATTATTTTAATAAACTGCGCTGAAAAATTATTAGAACCAACACTCTTCTTCAATTTATACACCAAGTCATCATAGAACTCAGGTTCAGAAAGTAGATTTAAGTCCAACTTGGAATTTAGATATTAAATCATAGTGTTGGCGATAAACTTTAGAAAAGGCTTTGCGAAGTTTATGGTAGTGATAGCCTTGTTTAGAAGTTTCAGAGTTAACGATTTATTGCGAGTGATGAAGTCAGCAACATGGCTAGATGCTTAAGCAAAACATATGAGTTGAGAGATATATATATTCCAAAGAACGTAGAGCGAAGAACATCACCATCTAGAAATAGGGAGTTGACAATTTCAAAATCAAAATCGTCACGCTTATCATATTTTGGTAGCAACGATATCCTTAGAAATTGACAAATGCAAGTCTAAAAACGCGGCTTCGGTATCAGAGGTATTAGCTTTATTAAGTTGGAGCTCTAAAGGGTATATTTGACTTACCATATTGTCAAAATAAACAATTATTAATGTTTAAAATATCATCAAAATATCTGGATGTAGCGTTAAAAGCGTCATAATATTAGCCTGCTTATCATCAGAAAGAGACATTACAAAGTCCCTCTCATAACAAAACAAGAATAAATCGGCAACCACGGGAGCACAATTAGCGCCCACGAGAATCCCAACTACTTGTCTATACAACTTGATGCCAAATCAAATAAAAATATTATCAAACAAAAAGGTCAGCGCATCACATACATTTTGACAAGACCATGCATAATATTTTCTAGGCTTTTCAGGCCTTGATTACTTCTACAGGTACTATTGCATAATATTTGGAAAACTAGAGTTTCAATCCACTTTATTCGCTCAAACACAATATTTTTTTAGAAGTTGCATCATAATTGTACCGTAAATGAAATTAAACTACAAACACCATAAAGAAATGCCTCTGGTGTCCTGCGATCTGAAGTCAAGCACTACCACAGTGCTCCCTACTTTCATGCTTTATTCATTTGTTACTAGTGAGCTCCTCAGTCGATTTAGCAGACTGATTTTAAACAATATATTTATTTTTCAACTGTTGTCAGCGCATTCTTGAAAATATCAGAAAGAGCACACAAATTTTCCGTTGCATAGTTTTAAAGACAAATGCAAGACGCGGATAAACATTTACCTTCTATTATGGCATTTTCTACGTACATGTACATGTATAAGGTTGGTGTAGAACATTTATTAAATAAGCTGGAAAACACATTCTGCCCTTAAAATTCAAAATCATGGTTATCTAAAATCATAATACCACGGAAAAAAGTTCAAATCAGTTAAAAACTAATATTTTACTGGTATGTGGTGCATGTTTACATGCCAGAACTGTATCACATACCTATCTCATCGTCCCGCGCTGTAAAACACACAACAAAGCCCACAAAAACACGGACGCTCAAACGAAAGCCGATATGGAGTATGTAATAATTACATGTATAGTGGGTTGTCCGCCTGTCCGTGGAGATAATCCACGTGCGCTTTTATAACTATCTTATACCAATTACATCATTTTAGACCTTGCACACCACGAGCTATTTTTGTGCTAAAGTTGGTAAGGGTAGTATATTTATGTCTATGTCTTCCTTCCGATTATATGCAACACTGAAAAATACAAAATAATACCTCTTGTCCTGAGGACTTTGAGTTTACGAGATTTGACTAGTACATGAATATGTCCTAGCGACCTTACTAGATTTGCAATCAAAAGAGCTGATTGTTTTACTTCATTTGTGTGGCATTAGGTGTTCCTTGTCTCGTAGCTCGGTCTGTGAAGCATGTGAATGATAGTGGTATTAGTTAGTCATACCAACTTGCTCTTTTTCTCTCTGTTTTCTTATATTATCACATCGTAAATTAAATACATGACACATTTGCAAGTGTTGAGCTACAGTTAAAACGGAAGCTATATACATTTATACCACCTATACCAACTTTAGCACAAACTATCTCATGATGTGCAAGGTCTATGCTGAGGAAGGTGGTATAACTAGTTATACCATGTTTGTCCACCTGTAGTTAAGATTATCCACTCTCTAAATCTCGTGGATTACCTCACGTACATGCGAACAACCATTGGTATAACTATTACATATTAACAACGGAAAAAGTGCCGTCTAATGGGTGTGCCAACAAAAATTGGCTGACTTTATACCTGCCTGACTCTCTCTCCCTCTCTATCTCATTTTTTTCTGGAACTTCTAATTCCATCTGTACAGTTTGTTGAATTATGCAGATCGACCACCTCCCCATCAACCACCAAAACTTCTCTGTGCCACACCAACAAGTCCTCAACCAGTTGTAGCTGGGCGAGGGGAGGACACTGCGGTAGTCAACTGGGCCCAGCCAACAGCCACGGATATGGATGGTACCAGAGTCAGGTATATGGCCCTTCCTTGCGTATTTTAGATCAGAAAACTAACGCACACAAGCATTTAATACAAAACACCCAAGCAGCACAATAACTGTTCATATTTCTTTCTGAAAAGAGTAAGTGAGAATGAACAGGAGAATCCACAATCATACACTGTATACAATCCCACAGTACCTTGACGAAGTTACACAATATACTGACAGTCACATGATAACAAAAGACAATTAAAGTGTAGCAACCAGGCAAGAAGACTAGAAATAACATCAAGCACTGCACAAAAACGAGGTAAAACATATCCACACAAACAAAACAGAGGGAGTAACAATAAAACGGATTAACAACAGCAGAACAACTGTCAAAGAACGGAGAGCAAAGCCACAGGCGTGACTTTAAAGTAATTAAACCAGGTAAATTTTCGCCCCCCCCCCTCCCTATTCGGATGTTGTCTAATACAAAATTTATCCAGCTCTCGTGGATGCTTACAAACTTACACAATAAATCACCACAATGAAACAATCAAATCAATTAGCATGCTGTGATGCAATAAAGAAAAGTCTCTCAATTCACAGACGACCATAGCTTAGGGAAGAACAGTAAAGTCAAGATGGGCCTAGCCAAACATCAGGCACTGACAAACAAATGAGAAAGAAATAAACCAGGATCGTCACCAGGGTCGTCATTGAGTCGAAAGGGGAAACCATAGCTATAAACCGTGATTGGGGTTATAACCAGGCATGCAGACTATCGCATAGCATTTATACTAATAGTATCCTACTATCTTATAATAAAACAACCTCTTAATGTTTGTAACGCGGAATCCTAATGCATTTTTCGTCGAGGATGTTTGTATTTGTCACAATAATCATTTGTGATGTGCAGATGACAACGATGTTTCCAGATCACCGACATGACCTTGGTGTCAAATCTCAATGTCAAATCTGCTTGAAAATCTGTCTTATGGCTGATGTCGTGAACTACTCTTTCATGTTTTTTTCAGGCCGAGGGTTTTCATTTTTAACCAAATGATTGCTTTAGGTATGTCAATGGTAACATAGGTTTTAGATTACTGCTTTGACTTTAGGGTCATCGGTCAAGGTCAAATTTACTTAAAATATGTCTTAAAGATCGTGTTAGGCAATCTCCTGTTTCAGTTTTTGACTGAGGGTGTTTATATTATACACAATGATTCCTTATGGTGTGAACATGACAACGATTTCAGATCACTACGGCAAAGGATAAGATCAAATTTCGTCTTGTAATGCAAACTCCTAATTCAGTTTTGGACAGAGTGTGTTCATAGTTGTCATAACAAGCTATAGTTAGTAATTTACAACAAACATTTCAGATCATCGATATGACCTTTGAGTCAAAGGTCAAGGTCTAATATACATATTTGCAGAAACGGTTCTTTCGTTTAACCCTTTATTTTGAACAACTTGATTAGTTTTACGTTTAAAGCGATATATTCACTTTATTTAGAGGATCTTACTTGAGTGCTCATGTTTTATTGAATTTATTAAACGAGTTTGGGAAAAGAGATATCTTTTTCGCAACGAGGTTAACAAATTCAATAATACAAGAGCACGAATGTTAGATTCTATTTATCATATGACATTAAGATTTCTTTGAAATTCATTTCTGGCGTAAAAAAAGTTATAGTTTTGTTATTATATGAACGCAAAGTTGTTATGGACGTCATACCGTCTCCAGAACATCTGTAAACCACTAGTTGTTTATCGATATTATTGCATGGCATTATTTCACTCACAGACGCAACGTCATATGATAAGATCTTTATACCACCTTAAACACATTTAGCATGAAATATCTCGTAATGTGCAAGGTCTACACTTATATAGGTGGTATGTAATTGTTATATCATGTTTGTCCGCCTGTACGTAAGATAATCAACTCGCTAAAGCTCGTGGATTACCTCTACTTACGGACGGACAAGCTATTGTATTACTATTACTTAACTTCTCTTTAAACGTGACCTGATTTTTGTTCATTATGGGTTTCAGCATACAACATCAACCAAGTAGTTACCATTCTGGCCAGCGGTTCTCAGCAGGAAACTACGCTATATCATTTCTAGCTGTGGATTCCGCATCAGCATCTGCTTCGTGTGTCATGGAGTTTGAAGTAAAAGGTAATTTTGTACAAAACAGTAAACTATATGCCATAAACCATTCCAGCACATACCAGCCATCCTGGAAAACGCCATTTAAATGATATTTTGCATGCAGGTCAATAGTGGTAAGCTTTTGTACGCTTATTACTGAGTATATATCACGTTTAACAACCAGGTGCTATGCACGCACAGTCAGTAGCTATGGTAGTTGGTAATCTTACCTTTATCATATTTTGAACTAATAAGATTAATTTAACACTGGTTAGACCACACTTTTTGCAAGATACTAGCCTGTTTCTCCCTACAGAGATAAGATGTCATTTATTGACACCTCAATATATACAATAAGCTGTCTTCTTAACAAATAAACTCTTTGCCTATACGGGTACTTTAGCAAATAGTGAAGACGGAAATGAAATGCCCCATATTGCGATATTCCATCAAAGTCTCTACTGCTTACTACGTCAAAACGAATCTTCAGAAAAAGAAATAGACGATATAATTGGAAAGTCTGTCGTGTGACCAATCAATATACACAAAGACTATTATGAATTTAGTGCTTGTAGTTTTCTGAAAAAGAAAAGGTTAAGGGAAAGATTGACTTGGCAGCAAGAGTTCCAAAGGATGTTTCAGCCAAGCTCCCTCCCATAAGATGAATGGAACATTGTTGGCAGTGCATTTAACTTAAGCATCATCCAACAAAGTAACGTTACACTTACACGTAATAGCTTTTCACTGACATATAGTAGACCAACCAATGGTACCGTGAAGAAAAGACACAAAACGCTATGTTCCACATGACATCATGAAGTCAATTAAAGAAGAACCACCAGCGTTCACTTCCTTAGCGAGATGATTTCAAAACTAGAAATCAATCGCTACATGCTACACTACAAAACAAGACCAAATATAAAGCCCCTACAAAAATAGGACCACTAATAAACAATAAACCAACAGCAACAAAACAAATTGCTATAGAGCCGAAAACAACCTTAGCAACCTATGGGGGTTTTCATTAATTTTACTGGCCGAATCTTTGCCATAGATGCTGGTGTTGTCAAATCACAAACTTTGTTTAGCTTTCGTAGATGATTCCTATCTTATCCAATGTGCAACCTAAATCAATTAAACATGTAAGGAAACAAAGAAAATGACTCTCAACTCATATTCATTGGAAATACAAGAAACACTAAACGTGCTTTTTGCAAACAGGTGGTGAGGATAGGGAGATGGGCTTAAATACATTTTACATGACATTCCTTCCAACTATTTTTTTTATTGTTGTAAATATATACATATGAAAAGTAATCCCCCAAGTGCCTTATTGCAAATGGCCTTTATCCACCTTGAAAACGTAAGTGGGTATGAAACCCTCGTTGACTAATTAGCCCCTTTTCACCCATATTTTTCTGGAATGTGTTGTCTGCTTTTTACATGTTTTCATATGTGCAATATGCACTTCAGACTAGATTTTATGATAGAAGCAAACACTAAGGACCCTAATCAGAGTTTTGAATTGAAAACAGTTTGATCTGGATAGGTATTGTTTGCAATATAGGCTGCCTAAGAATATAAGCAGACAAGAGAGCGGGTCACAAAAGTCATGTCTAGCAGAACAATGTTCAGTAAATTGAGATTATTATGTGAATGACCCTTGAGATCAAGTTTACCATGCACAGCTTTGAGAACACGTGTTGACAGCACGGGGCTTGTCAAGCGTTTCAACAAGCGTTCTCAAAGCTGATCCTAATAAACTAGATATCAAAAGACGCGAACCTGGATTCTATTTATCAGTTTACAAGCTGATTCACCATTAAAACTAGCGATTATGAAGTTAATATCGACTTTCGACTTTTGTGTCGATTCAATGTCATTGACGAGGTCATTTAAAAATTTGCAACATCATGAAGACCTGATAAAGGCACATGCTTGAAATAGACAACGTTTGTCAGGCCAACATGTAACACTGCAATAATATGAGCAGTAACTGCTAAATTGGAATGTAAGTTTTCTTCAGTTGCTAACAAATTCACAATTATTACTTTCTCTAGTTATTCATTGTGGCCGTGCTCAACAGTCCCTGAATGGCATGCTGTCTTATGATGGTTACAGTTATGGGAAAACATGTACGGTAACATGTTTACATGGATATCATCTTAGGACTGGCGAGTCTCCAACTGTCACTTGTGAACGATATGGTGGCTGGTCCAGAAATCCACCTAACTGTGAACGTAAGTGTTTTATATTTCAATTTGATGACCAAATGTTGGACAAGAAAGTCAGTATTGCATGTTTGTCTGACTTTTGATCATAATTATGACGTCGCGTCTGGGAGAGTTATACAACAATGTATAAATCAACGAATGACTACTGAATTACGTTACTACTAAAAGACGCCATAACAACGCCTCTATAAATAGAATCTACCATTTGTGCTCCTGTATCATTCAAATTATAAAGGTTGGTCGTTTAAAAATTTAGTGAGTACTCATGTACATAAAAGATCCTCTATATATTTATTTTTTATTCCTGACATGTACTGTGTATCCACTTATGACATCACTAACTTTATAAACTTATGTCATGATTAATGCAATACCAAATAGTCAAAGAGAATGACCAAACGAATAGTTTATGTCGAACCATAAACTTATTTCTTTGAATCTTTAAATTTACTTTTATTCACATATACAATCTAACTGAGATATTTTCTCATTTGATTTAGGTTTAATCTTTTACCAGACAATGTTTTGCAAACATTTCTCAGGTGGCAAACGAGATACACCAGTAAGCATATAAGAATGGACAACCACTGGCTTGCTAACAAAACCGTGTTTCACTCGTGATTTGATAGCGGCCCGTTATTGTCATATGCTGCACTGGGATGTTATAACTCTATAAGCTTGCTTATTTATTTTACAGCCAATTCTTGCAAAACGGTTCCCAATATCAACAATGGTATAATCAATTGTCCAGAAAACAAACTAGTGTTTGGAAACATCTGCACAATTGAGTGTGAGGATGGTTACAAACTTGAAGGGCCATATTATATTTCATGTGATGAAAATGGAAACTGGGGACCAGCAGGAACTTGTAAAGGTAAGCAAATAAAATATTCCACTCACCCTTTTCCCTGATCAGATCAGTACATTTTAAATTTAAAGTAATATTTGGGTCAACCTTGTTTGTTTGATTTGATTCTTTACGTCCCATCAACAATCTTTCAGTTAAACAGGGACGGTTCTTCCTGGGTTGAACCAGAAATAAGCTAGGATAAATGTGTCTTGCTCTAGAACCACAATGCAGTGATGCCGGTGAGGCTCGAATCCGCGGCCCCTCGGTCTCGAGTCAAGCACTCTACCACTAAGCCACTGCGCTCCTCTTGGGTTAACCTGTATGAAATTAAGGCACTTATCGCACTATTGCTTTAAGTTACAGTTTAAAGTGCACATGCAGGTGTCCAGTATAACTTTAAATGAGTTTTTGTTCTAAGTCTAAACGACCCGATCTATTGTGTATATGAACAGTAATCATTCTGATGGAGCACGCTGGCTTGTCAAAAATAGTAAGTGAGTATGGTCAGGAAATACCATGACTATTCAAAGACTGACTATTCAAAGAAGCGATACATGAAGGTATCCTATTTTTGAAATATATAAACACAGTTTTATGTGTAATTTCCAGTTCTGTGCTTGTCATTATGTCATCTAGAAAAGCAAGTTATTAAATTAGTCTGAGCTACATGTAAGTATTGCAAAATCAGCAGGATAATACTGACAAACTTCCTGGTACATTGCACATTACACAGGGTACACAATGGCTAAACCTAGGGCCATGGAAGATTTGATGTCTACGGCAATAGATCGCTGCTTCGCACCAAGCATGCAATAGCTTTGATAAACATCTCAGAGTGTTTATCATTAATGCAAATGAGACAAGTGAATGACATTTTTCATTGATGTGTACTGATCAAACTAATATATTGAAACATTATTCTGGCATTTGTTCTCTTTTACAGGTATACTTGTGTAAAAAATTCTCATGAATTAAGGTTTATATATCAGGCCATAGATAAAAGTGTGTAATTGAAATTCCATGTACTTATTTCTCCTTGAAAACATATGCTATTGTTGCTCAAAAGAACCAGCTAAATGAAACGGTTCTTTTCTAGCCCAAAACTTCTATTAAAACCAACGTATAAGAAGATATACAAATTTTTACGGTGGTAAATTTCTTTATTGTTTGAGTTATGGCTTAACAATGTTTCAGTCATATCCGGAGTCCTCCTACAGACAAAGAGAGAGAGAGAGAGAGAGAGAGAGAGAGAGAGAAGAAGAAGAAAAATGAATTTGGATAAAGTCTAAAAGGCCCTGTCCTACCCAATTTTGCCTCAAGTGAAGCAAATTTCGTTTCATTAACGAGCCAACTATGACAGGGCAATTCATTTGAAAGCTAGAGCAGATTTCACTCCACCCTGCCACCCAAAATATATTTTTTATCTTAAATTATGGGTTAAATCAACGCAATAATAACGATAAAACATTGTCTTTTCAATGTATAAACGTACACCAGATTCATTGGGAAACGGTTAAAACTGTATGAAATCGCTCTCCATTTTTTATATCTCCCTCGAGACCTGGAAAGCATAGATGCCAGAAAACCATGTCTGATCCCTATAATATTGGTACTTTTTTTCAGACGCAGTTGCGCCAATGTTTAACATGAAAACATGTCCGGATAACCTTGTATTCAATATAGACAGTCCAAACAACACTGCACTTGTGAAGTGGACTATTCCTGAAGGATTGGATAATTCACTACAACCACCTATAATAAGAGAGATAAACGACTATACACCTAATTCCAGATTTGTTGCTGGAACATATCTCATACGGTATAGTATTGAGGACTCAGAAGGGAATGTTGGCCAATCATGTGTGTTTCAGCTTAGAGTACAAAGTAAGTATTATCCCTGAAGCTCAAAGATGGAAGTAATGAATCGTAAGCAATTACATATATGAACGGCCACAGCATTATAAACTTTTCATGCCCACCTCAAATAAGCTTGAAATTTATCCTACTCATAGATGTTAAATTCTAACAATTGTTGACATTTGAACATTCATTAGCATGTTTAAATACAGAGTACTATGAGCAGGAAAAAAATCGTTATAGACTTCGAGCTAAAAAAGGTCCTGCTCCCCCCCCCTAGGGAATTTTGCAGACATATCCTATCTTAAAGAAAATTTCAAGCCGCATCTTTTAAGAGATGTTTGCACTCTGTGCTCCGGGGCGTTAGTCTCTGACAGCCTGTTACATATGTTACTGTAACAAACTAAGGAAAAAATCAAAATGAAAGTTTGAGCTACAGAAAGAAGACATTAAACCGTCTAATTATTCAAATTTCTTATGTAGTTTGCAAGCTGGATGCCTAAGCTACATAAAAGCAGCATTTTAAACAAAATTACAGCCTTCAATGGTGTTATATGCGTTACATAGATTAAATTTCCCTTTGAAAGTTGAAATCGTGACTACCATCATTCATTTTACAGACGATTTGTGCATTTTTACAAGTATTTTTAATCTTAGTTTACTAAAGTACTCATTTGACTAATAGAAAAAACAAATTTTTCTTTTCTATCTCAAATACATTGTTTTATATGAGCAATTAAACAACCCTACCCCCAATTTTAAGTATCCAATTTTGGTATCTATTATTGAAGAAAAATATATGAAAATATTTGACACTTGTGGATATCTTACATTTTTGGCACTGTCTTGCTAATGCAATAAAGAATCATACATTTGCAAGTTTGACATCAGGATCAGAGCTCTTATTCAAGTATGTAACGTATGTTACATGGCATAATGAATGAGCTAGGAAATTTTCTTGGAAGTAAGAGATGATATTTCAGAAAAATACCGTTTTTCACATGTTTTCCTATTAATCTCTAGCCTCTGGTGCCTTAGTCTTAGTAATTATAGTCATTGCTGATAACAAGCCCTTGGAATTGTGTTACCTATGTTATATATAACCTTTGTAATCACATATTTCCTAATGCCCATAATATTAAAATATATAGACATATAGATAGAAAATAATAGTTCTTATTTAAATGACACAATTTAATAAATATTCCTATTAAATAAAATTATTCAAAAACAATCTTTATTCAAGTCACCCTCACAATGTCTATCATTGTGTCTGCTTCTATTGCAAAATAATCACCCATTTCATCACAACCAGTAGAATCATGGCATTGTATTAGGACTGCAAACTGAGTACAACCCTGTTCCTCTCCACCCCTTTGGCAATTGTGCAGACATATCCTACCTTAAAGAACAATTCAAGCTGCATCAAATAAGAGATGTTTGCACTCTATTAACTAGGGGGTTAGCCTGTAATGGTATGATACGTATGTTACCATATCAATTTAAGAATAAATGAATTGAAAGTCTGAGAAACAGAAAGAAGACATAAAACTATCTATTTAATTGAATTATTCATGTAGTTTGCATGCTGAATACCTTTGATACATAAGAAAAGATTTTTTAGCAAATATACAGCTTCCTATGGTGTTATACGTGTTTCATTAATTAAGATTACTTTTTAAAATTGGTAATTGTGACAAACATCACTTATAAGCATTTCGTGTGATCCTCCTCTTTAGCCATCAAAAGACTTAATTTTCTTTGTATGTGTGGCCAGTGCCAGCGTCAAACAACTTGACTCAGCCAAACTTGAATCCTATGCATTTCTTCAAAAGCAGAAACAGCATGTCAGTGTCATGGGATCAAACACCTGATTAAATATGGGTTTAATGCCATTTCACATATATGCATACAATGGAGTATGACACTGGTATATATCTCTTCCTGTGAAGTGACAAGAGCAATCTAACTGCAGCTGCCTCTGCATCCGTGCTAGTCAAATGATAACTTTGCTCTGATTTTGCAAAATCTATGTCTCTACCGTGTACCTCTAAGAATACTTTAAGATTTCTGACATTGGTCAAACAGAAATTTGATAGGCTGCTTTTTTGCATCATTTGCCATGGAACCTATCCAGTCTTTTGGTGCTTAAGTCCTCAGGTCTTAGATCAATAGTATTTTGCTGCGCCCAAAGAACTTTATAAGTTTTCTTTAGTTACAATGTTGACTCTTGATGGTTTTGGCAGACCGTCTGAAACAATTTCTGTTACACCTTGAAAGTAATCTGGTATAAGAGAAAGAATATGAAGCTGGACATTGCCATCAATTATGTTTGCAGTTGGTTGTTTTTTGATGTCAGTACATTGAAGCATGTCTTAAAATAATGTAAAACCTATGATTTCTCAGTTTTTGCAGCCATATCATTAGCTGTTGCATTCAAAAGAAGGAAAGTGGACTATAGGTAGAATGGGATAACCAGTAGTTCTATATTATGCTCTATGGAAGATTTATACAGAGTAAACAAGTTGATAGGGTGCCTTATTTCATGATCCCTTGAAAACACTGAAATTGAAAACACTTGCCTCTGACTGTGTAATCAAAAAGGATGTCACGACAATGGCCTTGCTCATTTATTATGACGAGTTATATATGTTACATCCTTTAATAAGCGCTCTTATCTTAGAAACTTAGTGAATCATTGAGTTGAAAGGGTCTAATTTGCGCTCTTATCATCCTGCATTTCATTGCTTTACCTGCTGTGATACATCTAGTTCGTTTATCTGAAGGGAAAGAGTTATCTCGGTTTCAGCACTTCAGAAGTACTAAGACTTCAAATAAGTTTTTGAAAGCTTGGGGAAAGATAATAAGTGCAGAGACATTATTAGATGAAAATATGTGGGTTGCATGTATGGAAAGGCTACATTTATAAAAGTTAACCAGCTAAGATATGATTTTTTATCACAGAAATATCAAGGTACATCAGTCCAGGTTCTCATTGCTCTTAATGGCATAGTTTTCCTCCTTGTAAAGCTTTAGTCTTTCTCCTACTTGCAGAGTATCACTTGAAACACATACTCAAAGAGCCAACTATTAGGAATTCATATCAGTTTCCGAATGTTCCAAGCCATAAATGGCAAAATTGGAAAGTTGATAATGGCTCATCAATTTTGAGTGGACTGGTGGTAAAATTGAATAACAGTAAATGATTGAAATATTGTGTGATGATTCTACTAGTTGCAAGGAGGCGTGTGATACCCGGTAATAATGATTACCACAGAAGTAGACAACGACAAACGTTTAACAAGAGTGTTAAATCGATGAGAAATTGTTTGGACCATTTCATTTATTGTATTTTCTTGTAAAAATGTAAAACTATCTTTTCTATTTGTGGCTCTATATTTAGCATTATATGCACAGTATTAGGAAATGTGTCAAAAAGGTCATTGATAACATCTGTAACACCAGTCAATGGGCTTGATAATCAGAAATGAATATAATTCCTAGTGTTTTGGCCCCAAAGACTTATAAGTACACATTAAGTGTCCTGATCTTTAACTTAATGACATCTTGTAGATATATGAGCAAGACAGACTAAGAAAATGAAAAATATCCACACGCTGTAATCACTTTCATGTGTTTTACTTAAACGGTAATAACAAAATTTGTTACTCTGTAAAACTGGGAGTAGGGCTGTGTATTAGCTCCTATAAGACAATATATTTAAGATAGAAAAGCAAACTTGGTTTTTCCTATTCATCAATTGAGTATATGTTTGTAAAATCTAATAAAACAGTTTGAAACCAAGTCATAGTAGTTGTTTAACTACATGACCATAGCCACAATTATAGCTTTTAAATTATAATTAGGTTCATGTAACGCACATAGCACCACAGTTAGCCGTATTAATGTTAAACAGCTTCCATATGTAGTAAAGACATCCAGTATAAAGACTGTAAGAATGTCAATTTTTTTTATTAGATAATTTTAATGTCTTCTTTTGGTAGCTCAAACATTCAAATTTCTTATTCTCAAATTGATATAGTAACATATGTAACAAGCTGTTACAGGCTAATGCCTCAACTTACAGAGTGCAAACATTTCTTATTAAATGCACCATGAATGGTTACATAATATGTAATTTGTCTGCAGAATTCCAAAGGGGATTAGGATGGAGCAGGCCCTTACTCAGCTTGATGTCAAAATACTGTTTGATGATTTTACTTATCACGCTAACATATGTAATGCTCTCTGATATTTAAAACTTGATGACAACTAGCAGATCTATAAGTCTTTATCATAGGAGCCAGTTTAAAATACCTAAACAATGTAAGATATCCAACAGCTTCGAGTTTTTTCACAATTTTAGCTCAAACTTTCAAACTACATTTCCTTTATTTGATATAGTAACGCATGTAACACGCTGTTTCAGACTAACGCCCCAACATAGAGAGTGCAAACATCCCTTATTTGATGCAGCTTGAGTTGTACTATAAGAAGGAGTATGTCTGCAAAATTCCCTCGAGGAGATTAAAACATTTTTAGGCATATCTTACGTAAAGACAATGAGCTTGCCCATTTATTACATCAGGTAACATATGTTACAGCCTCTGATATTAAAAGTTTTGCAACAAACTTGCAGATTTATGAGTCTTTTCATATAAGCAAATAAATCCCAAACAATGAAACACATAAATCAACTGCAAATATTTTTAACTATTTTTACTTTAGTTTTAATACCAACATTTCACCTTAAAACTGGGTAGGGGTAGGGTTGTTAAATTGCTTATTTCAGAAAAAATATTTAAGCTAGGGAAGCAAACTTTAATTTTTCTGTTAGCCAATTGCATAAGCTAGTCAGACATGGTTAAAAACATTTTGTAAAGCACACAGAGAGATTGTGAATGTAAATCATGTTAGCCACACTTGCAAATTTTAATGGGTTATCTAATTTATGTAACGCATATGACACCTTAGGAATCCGCAATTTTGTTCAAATAGCTGTCATACGTAGTTAAGATATCCAGTATGCAGATTATATGAATGATTTTTAAAAATAAATATTTTAATGTCTTTAATTTGTAGCCCAAACTTTCAATTTACTTTTTCTTAGTTTGATTAAGTAACGTATGCTACAGGCTCTTACAGACTAACGCCCCGGAGCACAGAGTGCAAACATCTCTTTAAAGACTCGGCTTTCAATTCTCTACAAGATAGGATATGTCTGCAAAATTCCCTAGGGGGGGGGGGAGCAAACCCATTCTCAGCCATCCGTCTATTATGTGTCAATGGCTTACTTTCTATGATCAGTTGAAAGGAGAACTTGCATCTGTGCCCACGCATGGATTTTCTTTAAACTTTGCATAATAATGACTCATTATATACAAACTATGAAAATGTATTTATTGAATTAGATAGTTAACAATAAGGCTTAGGAAGCAACCCTGACGTACTCCACCTTTGAGGTGGCACCTGTCTCTAATTTTCCATGTCCTAAATCTATACTTTTGTTTATTTCTATGATCTGTCATCTAGATTGAATCCAAAATACCATAGGCATTATATTAATACCAGGAAACCATTTGGATAAATTATGGTTTACGTTTCCTGAAGAAGTGATTATAAAATTTCAATATTTTTTTTTCAAAAATGTTCAAAACATTCAACATTAAATTTCAAAGATAGATATGTTCTAGTCTTTGTCAAGATATCATATTATCACAAAATCATGCCATATATATTCTTCTGATCTTAGCCAAATTTCAAGAAAATCCAAAACCGGTAACTTTGTCATTTCCTACTTCTTATGGGTATAGGCCAGTTTCAGCAAATTTAATTGTTTAGTTGAAATGAATCAATAACTCGACAGAAGGAGGTTGTTTTTAAATCTACTTCCACTTTTCTTAAAGAAATACATGTTTAGACAATTTCAAATGATTCACTGGCCGGAAATGCCAAAGGTCACGGCCCCATGTCATGGCACTATGGGGCCAAGACAATGTGTATCACTTCCTCAAGTCCTGCATGATATTGTTTAAGAATCATAATATCCTAACAATAAACGTGTGAAAACAAGAAGACCAAATATTTCCCTTACATCCCAACTGAACTAAGGTAACCACATTTTGGTACCGTGACCAGGATTAAATGTAACAGAGTCATATCAATAGAACAGTGTTCTACATGAATAAGTGAGGTCCAGAAACGAAACTGTATGCCTGGAATATACAGCCAGCCAAAGAATAAATATTGCCATTTGATGAAAATCAGCATCAGTTTTACTAAACAGAATAAACAGAGAAGATTTAAGCATTAATTTAGCTAAACCTTTGAAGCCAAGAGTTCTCTGTGACCAAAATGGTTAATTTTAACAAATTGGTCTGACAGGGGGTTATTCTTGTGAACCAGGTTTATTAATGAGGCTTACAATTATAAAACCATAGATATAAGGTTCTTCTCCTGTATGAACTATCTTGTCATAAGGTTTCTCTTCTGTATGAACTAAAATTGTTAATGTTACATATTAAGTGTAACAAAGGTTAGATGTACTTTTAACGTTCGAAACTAGATGTGGTAAGTCCGGTGTCACCATATTGTATATTTTTGGGTAATATTATTGTTTAAGCACTTCATTAAATAAGAATCATGGCACTTCATATCAAAGAATAATGTTTTTTTCTTCTTTTTCCAATCAGTAATAGGGAAAAACACTGAACATATCAACTTCTACCAATAAACGTACTAGCATGGTGATTCTATCTAAGCAAGTATTCAAGTATGTTTTACACTGAAGCATAATTATTGTTTTTTTTACATTTCGATGAATTAGGGCCATGTGTTTACATCAAGTTGAAAAAGTATGTTACCGGTCTTTGAATTTCATGAAATTCGGTCTACATATTTTTAACATATATGTAAAGTTTATATGTTGAAATGGTATCTTGACAAAGTCCGCAACGTGTAAAAATATTAATTCCAAATTTGACTGAATACAAAATAAACAGTTGAAAATTGGAGCACCATCTCATAAAAATGAATGCCCACCCGCTATGCTAATACATACAAAGCCATTTATAGTATCAACGAACTTATCAATGATATAGTCATTTAATAAAACATTTCTGCTCCCGTTATATGATATGTCAATTACTTTAGAAATGATTATAACTAGATACCCTAAGGTATTGTAGTGATATCATACATGACGTCATAAATTAGCAATGGAATTGCATAAAAACTCAAATGCACCATAAATATAAAAGTCATACCCCAGACAATTAATAAACATAATATTATCAAATTCCAAGCGTGGGCAGACTCCCATGTTAATTTCCCATACCATGCAAGAGCCCCTTTAATGGTCAGTTAATTTGAGCATGAACAAGTTTTATAACTTTGGAGCCAGGTTTGCATGCTCTTCAGTTCATTTGACAGCGCAGCGAGACCCATAGCCAAACGACATATTCAGCGCTCACGTTGCTCCCAGTTTTATGCCCTACTCATAGGCTTTTGTTTGGTTTGTTGCTTTACGTCCCAAGTCAACAGCTATGGTCATGACGGGACGGTCAATTCACATTTTACACTTTTTCCTGTGCAAGCTTGAACAAGCAGTTAACCAGTACTTATGCACATACTTTTGCTTGTAATTGACAGCAATGTTTTTTGAATGACTCAGCGGAAGGGAGGAGAATGACCGTCAACAGTATTTCATGATCAGGCGGGGATCAAACTCGCGACCCCTGGAAATGCAGTCAGACTCGCATCTGTTGCCAGACACATTACGGACTGCGCTACGCAGTCCCGTCTCATAGGCTTTAAGAAGGAGTTCTGTCTGGCTAATTTACTAAACCATAGGGGACAGTAGGTGTTTGAATTTGAAGTAATTGAACAACAGACTAAGTAACGCAACTCATGATCCGTTAAATGTCTTCTATGCAATGATGAAAGGACAAGTTTCTTGCCTGGAGGAGTAGTGAAGGGGTTATTGTTGTGTTTTGTTTGCTGCTTCTAAACTTTGAGTTGTAATGGTACACTTGTCTGCAGCAAGGCATATCAGAACCTGTAATGTATAGTGATTTAGTTTATAAATTTCAAAAGATTGTTTGAAAAGTTAGAAAGGTGACAGAGATCAGGAATCGATACAATCGAGTACCACACCTAACCCAGGATACCACATGGGAAAGTGACAAAAACACAATTAAACATCACTGACGAGACCCAATAGGTCAGTTGTTTCCCACCAGGTGACTACAACGCAGCAATGAACAGACGAGAGAGCATGACAAACACAAGGCATAAATACCACAAATGATTCATAAAAGAAGTACCGCCTTGGAACGGTCAGTACAAATATTTTACTGGAGGGCTTAAGGCCTAATTTTAATGAATAAGTTAAAAAGATAATTAAACGTTATAAAAAAGTGGACACGATATGGATATCATGCGACAGTCTACACGCTTGGTTGTGAACCCAGTCACGGTTTATAGCTATGGTTTTCTTTTAAATTGAACGACGATGGGCCAGACCTCAGACTCAATGACGGTTCTGACGCAAAGCTTTAGTCCGTTGGTTGGTCTCTGGTGCTTGTCTTTGGCTGAGCCTGACGTAGCTCAACTTTGGGTTTTCTTTAGCTCTGACCATCTATTAGTTATTGAGCCTTTTTTATTAGTTTCACCATAGTTTGTTATTTGCTTGATCAGATTGTTTCTCTGTGATGATGCGTTTGCATTAGTTAGAAGCCTCCAGGCAAGCTAAACATTTCTGTGCTTTAACAACATTGTTTGTGGGAGTTCTGTGTTTTGTCTTAGCTTTAGTATTCGTTACTTTGTGTACTTTCTAGTTTTTGCTATCAACTTGATGAGGAAGAGAGAGCTTGACGCTTTGCTTTGATTGTCTTCCAAATGTCGTGTGACATACTCACTTACCTTATTTTTTATCAGAAGACCGAATTTTATATTGATACCAACTTTCAATTTGTATATTCTGATTGAATATCATGATAATATATTACCATTTTGTAAGGAATGATAAATTCAAATTGTATATACATGTATATCTTTAAATATTTGGACACAAAATGGTATTGTTGTTTGCTGGGGCCACGCCGCGAGAAACCAATCTTTGGAGTCGACTGAGTAAGCTTCAAACCATTTTGACGTTCAGCTGCATACGTTGACATTTTGTGTGAAGCAAGTTTAGATATTATATTACTTCCAATAAGCTAGAGAAACAGGAAAATAAAAAGATCACAAGCAGTTTAAGTAGTAGAATTATTTTATCAAATGACGTCGCGTCTGGGAGTTATATGACGTTATGCAATAAAATTGATAAACCCATAGTGGTTTACAGATTTACGGGAAACGTTATGACGCCCATAACAACGTTGCGTGCATAATGGCAAAATTAAAAAGTTTATATATCATGAGTTTTCAAAGTAATCTGAATGTCATATGATAAATAGTATCTAACATCCGTAGTCTTGTATTATTGTATGTATTAAAATCGTTGCAAAAATCGATAAAATGCTTGGCAAGCCTCGCAATTGATATATTTTCCCCAACTCGTTTAAAAAATTCAATAAAACATGAAAATTCACGTGCCATCCTCTATAAATATGTTATCAGCTCTTTCTTGTTTGTAAAGTGCATTATCTGAACTGCATCTAGTGTAGAAGGACTCATCAAATAAATGATTACTAGGGTAAAGTTAGGTAACTTCGGAGATCATGTTAATTCAGACAGCAACTTTGTTTGTTTCATATTTTTATTTTGGAAAAATGCAAATTACCTAGACAAACAGTGAAAATCCTGGTAAGACGGCTCATAAGGAGCTGTCTCATATAGATTTTCACTGTTTGCAAACGTATGTCCTAATGTAACTGATGTCCGAAATTACCAAATTTTTCCCTAGTAGGCTAAGCAATTACGTTCTGTAAGTTTAAAGTTTCAATCAAGAAAGGCGGCACATGGCTTGTAATCTTTGCATCATTATTGTTTAGCATTAACAAGAATAACAGAGCTCGATATTGACGTCATCTCGTAATTAGTTTACAACACTGTTTTGCTTTTCTTTAAAACTAATTATTCACGTTATTTTACTAGGATTTTTGATTCAAGTTCAGTTTAATAATGTTTACAATTTGTTTTATCAAGCTATTTATTGTGAACCACCAAGCTTGGCTGTTGAAGGAGCAAGTCACATGGTTTATACCTGTCCAGAGCGTTACCGGTTTGGTGCGGAATGTACGCTATCCTGTAAATCTGGGTACCCTCTTGGCGGAATAAATAAAATACAATGTGCAAATATTGATGAAGAAGCTGATCCTCCCGTATTAGATTGGAGATGGCCAAAAGATGCGCTACATCCGTATTGCAAAGGTCTGTATTCTAGCCGGGAAATGTGATTTCCAACAATGTGGTATTTTGACAAGTGTTGGCTCTGATGAGCCTGTGCAGCCTTCTTAGAAACACCAAATGATGTTCAGTCAGTAGCTTAACACTCATAGAGTATTCAAACGACTAGAAATGGCTCTGATCAGATTGCGTGTATGCGCAGGTTGATCTGAGGCTTTGCTGGTCGTACATATTACATCGTGGAAAATTGATGTTGCCACTCATATATCCGGTTTAGCGATACGTTGTAAGAGATCAAAATTAATTATTTTTTCAACCATCACTTTACACTTATGCATGGGTGTTCAAAAGACTCGTCTCCATGAGTACCCACAGCATATGTTTTGATTGAGAAAGAATAAGACTTTCAATCAAATTATCTTATCTTGAGGCATGTGGGTAAAATACGCTTTGATTTTGAAGTCACAGTTTCGTGGTCATATGAAAGAACATTTTGTTTAAATACATTTTGTTCATTTTTGCAAGAGAATGATGTGGCAACTGTTACATCTGTTGACTTGTAATCGCATAATATTCTATTTACCCTTAATTCATGTTTTTAAGCTTTTTAAACGGTTTTCACGCTCGATTTACATGGATATAGAACGTGTCCTGGCTAAACAACAGACGCCTGGAATTTTTCTACGTTTTATGACAATTAAATGATTTAATTGGTGTAAATTTGGGATATACAGAGCAATTTCAAATGGGTTATTGCTATAATATAAATACTATTTTCCTGGGGTTCTGGTGGTATATTTGAGCAGTGGAGAGCGACTTGGTAGGCGTCGTGTAACGACGGCTACAGCCATTCGTTACATTACGCTGAGTACTTACGTCATCGTTGATTGGTAGTCATAGTTGTAGGATGAATGTCTTCACAGATCATATTCATCAAACCTAATTTACAAAAATGGTACGAATACGACCACATTTATAACTGCTAACGAGTATGAGGAATGGATGTGGCAAACAGAGGATTAAAAACATTCATATAACAAACGACTCACGTCGAGTTGTAGTTTGCAATATTTGATGAGCAAAATCTATGGAAGTATATATACTACGCAAAACACCATTCCATGTGAATTTAATGCTTGTTTTCTCTAGACATTTGTAAAAATTTCGCCATTTTTCTTTTCCAATTCAAAAAATGACCACATATATTGAAAGCATTTCAGTGAATTTCACAACAAAAGATTCAAAAGTAAAGCTTCCAGACAAGTGTAAACTTAGGAGGGGTCTAAATCTTAAAACGCGGTTTCAAGATGCCCTTTATTTGCCAGAAATTTGCTTCATTGACTAAACAAAACTCTCTTATTATTCTCAGATCACATATCAGGCACAGTTTGTCACAAAAATATTATAATCATGATTGTTTCAAATACAAACGTCTCTGAAAGCCTTGTTTTGGAACATTGCACTTTATTCCATTTAAGACATGCTTCCTTGGAATGCACTGAAGATCCCATAGAGATAGTAGAGTGATACACTAGTGGCAATATTTCTTTTTGGTTAAACCAATTAGCAGAAAAGCATCGTCTGAAGTTGGACAAATGATATCGTTTACTTAGAATTAAGAAATCCATCGACATGTGCAGATAGTTAAGACACAAACGAAACGTTATAATTTTTCTGTTTAATTTCAAGGGAGACACTTTTAAAAGAACAACATTTTGACCCTTAATTTCCTTAACTTTGAATTAAATGGCATACTGTTCATGCAGTTTTTGATTGTTGACCATTCACTTACTATAAACACATGAAAATCGATGTCGTTACACATGCACGTGGGACGTTTTTGTCTGTTTGATGCATTTCAGTCGCTGTTTGATAATTCTGCCATGAATGAGGGAACATGAAACTCACTTAATGTAAATGGCTGCCTGATGTCTGGGAAGCAATAGAAACGCATACTACTGTTCTAAGGTATCATTTTGGAGTTAAAATTTGAGGGACAATGTATGTGACCTTTCCTTTTTTTGCTCAGTATATAAAACATAATATGTTAACAACGAAAATCTGTCCAGTGGAATTCCACTTATTATGTATTGCGCTTTTCTTTGAAGTCTTGGAAATACTATTGATCAACTCTGTCGAGGACTGGCTCTCTCGTGCCCTTGACTAATTGTTAAGAACACACACACACACACACACATATGCAAGCACGCAAGCACGCAGTGGGAATGGAGAAATTTGCCCAAAAACATAAATGATGTCTCATAGAGGGTTGTTTTTATCTAAACAAACAGTGTAAGTCCTGAGTAATTACCGCCCTGTGCCGCGTTCAAGCTAGGTATGTTTGCTGTATCCAGAATGTAAAGGGTTAAGCAGTTGTCTATAATACACATGTGTTTATGATTATATTATAGAAAGCGTGTGCCCTGACCTAAGGTCTCCTGTTAATGGAGCGACAGCTTGTGATCTTTGGACATATGGAAGACAGTGCCAAATTCAATGTCAGAAAGATTTTGACTTTGCCTACCAATTTCCAGAGATGTATGTCTGTGGTACCAATACTGGTCTTTGGAAGCCAATGGATATTGTCCCTGATTGCACCAGTAGGTATTATATAGTACAATAAATTGAAACATGTACATGTATAATGAATTGTTTGGTGTCTTATCGTAATAATTAACCTATTCCTGAGATTGAATAAGAATCTATCATGAGTGTGAGGGTGGGATAGAAAAATCTGTCCTAATTATCACCGTTGGTCTTGCCAATTGATTGCAAACATTGATCGCGAGGGACATAATTTACCATCCTCACATAAATCATGGATTGTTTTCTTGCTCATGGTTAAATACCGCATTCGCATATTAAAAAAGGCTTTTAGAAGTACATGTATGCGCATGTAAAAAATGAGCTCATTGCTCATTTTTTATAAATAATTGTGTCAAGTAAAATAGATGTGACAGCAATATATAGTGGGACCGAACATCTTAAGCAGTATTAATGAAAAGGGCTACAATGTCAATACTTTAGAGCATTAAAATGCTTACATTATATATTTCATGTGTGTAGACGTGATATTAAATCGTGAATAGTGGCTTATCTCAAATATCCCTGTGCAATAAGTAAGTTTACTGATTTTTCTAACACATCATTGATGTGGAATTATTTTATGCATCGCTAGAGCCACTTTCAATGATCAGCTAATTAAATGTTTCTAAGATGAGGAGTAATGATTATATATTAAGAAATAAACTAATTTTCTTTTGTTGGTCCATACCAAAATGATAAAGTCCTATTGGAGATTTCTCACCTAATCGTACATTGATTTCTACATCGTAATCTGATATATAAGCTAGTTTCGTTGGGGGATATCTCAAGGTATAAAATATACTGACCGTTTAGAAAGAAAATTGTCGATTTGTATGGGTGAGCTAGTGGTATTTTGGTATTTTTTATACAAGGCTAGGTTTCCTTTAAATGAACCATGCTATGAGAAAAAAAAACATGTTTTAATTTTACGGTGTTGTTGTTTTTTGCACAAACGAAACGCAAAGTGAAGGCTGAACAGCTTGGTATTTTTCGCTGCCAACACATGTACATGTATAATATAATAATCCCTCTAGTGTCTATAACCTTGAATTAGATATTCTGACGCAAACAATATTTTGTTTATTTACAATTTACCTATACCGTATAGGTAAAATAGTAAATAAACGAAGCATTGTTTGCGACAGGTCATCTGAGTCAAGGTAGTATCTTGCATGCCCCCTTAGCATGGTAATTCAGGTTTGGTAGTGACGTAGCCCAAACTATCTCCCTCGTCATTAGCAAATCCGACATTGACACAAACTGCGCTTTATAAACACAGATGATGGATGGAACCCTGAAAAATGCATGAAGGGTTTGTACTATTTTGGGGCGATATGAAACAAAGGCGCTGATCAGCTATATGTTTCTGAAACTGATATCATGCTAAATGAAAGCCGAAGCTCACAACCAAAATCAGAATCAAACGTGTCTCCCATGAAGTTCAAATCGCTTACAAACTTAAATATACGAATTACATTCTAATGAGCAAAGACGCCGAACAAAATCAATATCACCAATACCTTTAGCGGAACAGTCACAAGCTTTAGTTGAAACCTTATAATTGTAAGTAGGTACTTTGTTACTATACACCGAGTTACGCAGATAACACCATAACGATAAAATAAATAGTCTTGACCTTACTTGAAAAAAAACTACAACAACAAAACGACATTTTTAGATTTCACTAGTCCAAATTCAACTATATACTCAGACAGGCGGGCGCCTGAACATACAGATTAAACAGTAAGCATCCAAGTGATGAATAGCATCCAAGTGATGAAAAAGGATTTTCTACACGCAGGTTAGTTTACTTTGAGATGACCCCCATTTTAAGTGGCGTAAACCTCAATGTACGGTGTATAAATGTGTATCAGAATAGGCAAGAAATCTCCATTATCATGAATCTTTGAGC
The DNA here is from genome assembly GCA_964019695.1 of Loripinus fragilis. Taxonomy (NCBI): domain Eukaryota; kingdom Metazoa; phylum Mollusca; class Bivalvia; order Lucinida; family Lucinidae; genus Loripinus; species Loripinus fragilis. Next base: position 70,482,632 of record OZ026521.1, read on the forward strand.
TGTCAGTAATCATTTATAATTTGTGCAAGTTAACAGTGCTACTTTAAACCAGTTATAAGTAGCTGCTTTAGAGACAATGGTCTAGATATACTCGGCCAAAAAAGAAGCGCCCCATACAATAATTAAAAAAATATTGTAAGTTAAATGAGAGTGGCATTTTATCTCCTGTCTATGTTTTGCCATTTAGCTTGCCACACCTTTTCCCCATTGTTTTATTAAGGCCAGTCAATCAAAACCAGTGTATTGACTGATTTTTCCATTTTTCTTTTTTTCACGTGCACACTCAGTTCAGATTTACATCTGTACTAGCTACTGAAATCTCTAGTCGAATATCTCAAACGTCTAAAACATTTAAAAACTTTTGAATTTAAGATTACACATTTCTAATTGACGGTGACAAAATTGGCACATGTGGATTGTGAACGTGCAATAGGAATGTTACAAGCTAACGTGACGCCATGATAGTAGTCAAACGATTTCTGTGCCATGTTAGGACGATTGGACGTCTTGAGAATCGTTTCCAAAAAATTGGGAGAACGTCACAACGTCTGCATCCGGGACATAGACGTGTGTCGACGTGACGTTAAGGTCGAGACATCCAGACGTCTCATTTGTGCAATCGATTTTATCTGGAGTCAGTCACAGCTAGGACATCCCAAGGAACTAATAGTCCGAAATCAGGACTCAAACTGTGAGAAATCGTTTCAAGAAATTGTTTAAGACCCCCACTTTCCAACGTTGACTGAGCTTAACTTTGGTGCAGTATTTACATCAAATCAAGGAGCCCCCGGTAGTACTAACGTCTTGATGAATTAAAATACTGGCAAAGATAATTCTCTAGCACCTTTTCGCTCCAATTTTTCCAATCACTGCACGTTTTTTTAATGAAATACATAACTGGTACAGTTAGCACCTTTCATAAATAGCGTCGTTTTTTTCCTAGTATATATACCAAAGGGAGTTAAGGTTTTAATTTTTATATTAACCGCATATGCTTTTTCTGCAGAAAAAGGATCAAATTTTAACTCATTTTGGTCAAATGTTTTCTTTGTATAGGAAAAATTTCTCCACGACAAGCCCATTTGATGTCAGACGTATACTACTATACAGGACAATGTAACAGCTCAAAGGCTAACCTACATGAAATTCAAACGAACTTCATAAAAGCTTTGAATTCATCAACGCTTAATGCAGTATGTCTTGGAGAGCCCTTTTGCAAGGCAGAGTTTGTGAATGTTAGCTGTGGAGCTATTACAACACGCCGTAGACGGGATACACATCACCATGACATTCAACAACGATTTGCTTATTCATATGCATATGTAGTACAGTTTGAGTTGATACTTGCTCTTAGTTCTAATGGTGTTAAATCAGACTTTGCTTCCAAAGCTGGCATGCTTCAACAAATGGCCAATGTTATTCAATCAGAAATGGATAATGGACACTTTGGCATGAATTCAAGTGATATGCACATAGAATTTGATTCATTTGGACCGGGTGCACCTTCCTTCAAATGTCCTATAGGGACAAAGACAAGATTACAGACAGGATCATGTGGTAAGTATCCTTTACCATATTATTTATAAAGGAGCTTACATGAGTGCTCATATATTTATTAGATTATATTTAACAAGTTGAGGAAGTGATAACACGCGCAGCTTACCAAGCATGATATCACTTTTTCACAACAAGTTGAATAAATTTAATAATATAATATCACGAATGTTAGATTCTTTTTATCATATGACGTGTCTTATTTTATATTCACGTTTTGGGTGTGAAAACATGCAAAATTCACGCAGCGTGGTTATGGGCATGTTTGAATGATGTTAATACGAGGCATGTTTTTTCCAGATGCAAAGTCATTTAATAAAGCCTTTTATGTACTTGTAACTTGAAACAAGTCACATATTTATAAAGAGCCTTATAATAAAATGCAACTTATGGCATTAACTTTTTATTGTTTTAAGCAGTTGCTATATGGTGGTTAAGGTTCTGTGAAAAAAATACCATTCATGCCTAGCATTGTATGTACATTTTTGAATCCAAATTTTAACAATATCCAGATATATTACATTTCAACAGTAAGTTTCAACAATATCAGAGTTTGAGCGTTGTCTTGTATAATAATACGCATTTAAAGTTTATCATGACACATGTGTACTGTTCTAAAATGCTTCTAAGTTTAAGTAAGCCAGGAACCAACATCTACCAACACCTAACACACTGTATACATTGTAAATCTATTTTACTCAGTGGGTAGTGAGGAACAGCATATTATACCATATACATGTGAGTTCAAAATCAATTGTTTTCAATTTATCTAAGTTCCTATGTTGCCTTACATAAATAGGATGGTGTACAAGTTTTTATATATACATAATATATTTGATTTTATCATTTTAGACGTAGGCTGCAGTAAGTATGTTGTCATTGGATCATAGTTTTATATTGTTACATGTACTATTGTAAGTGGAGAGTTTGTGTTTGAATATGGGTTTGTGATATAGTTCTTTGTTTCGTTTGTAAGAGGATTAGTCAAAATTAACTGAGAGCTGGTTGATATATTTTGAAGGGGTTGGCATATTTGACTGAGACTTAGTACATGTACGGAATGCACCTTCTCGCTTCATTGCATATAGCAGTAGACATCTTATCAAATGCATGGTGCTGCTGCTAGGCATCTGAAGACAGAATTTAGAGGTGTACCTTTGCACTGACATCATTTGGGATTAGGAAGTAACAAATGTAAAATCAATTTTAAATCTAAAGCAGCATATAAACGAACTTTTGTCTCGCCAGTTGTATCTAACAATGTGTAAGCAATGTTTTAAAGAAGTGTAACAGACAAATTTCAATGCATGAATACTTCTTTTGTCTAACAGTTAAAATCAATGGAAATTCTCTTTCCGACAAATGTTGACATTTTTTTGCTATGACAAGAGTTTGTTCCTGAGATTATTCAAGAAACATTTTACAGGTAATAAAGACAATCACTTATTTCAATAGTATAGTAATAGGATTTGATGCTTTTGGGATGATTTCTATCCTCAAATGAACCACTATATGGAGGAGGGGTAATTTTGGATGTAGAAATTTCCTAAAATTGGTTAAATTATCCTTTTATTTGTGGACTAAAATTCTCACGTTTCAATTAAATATGTTGCATTTAACAGCAATATATTCAAACAAGTAATTTACAACAAATACACAAGTTGATATAACTAAATTTTGTATGATGTATCAATGCCATCTCTTTATTAAAGCGTGGACGCATGTAATTTGATTACATTCTTAGGTTGCTTTGCAACAACAATATATATTTTGCATGATCATGTATTGAGCATATTCTGACGCAGGACAGTTCATAGAATTCGTTTGCTAAATTTGACACACGTGAGAGATATGTTTCAACTCATAATTATTTCTACTGACCCCCATTGTTTGGCTACTCGCTTAGAATAAAAGAGCGCTTAGGATAAAAGCATGGGTATTCATGCTCTCCTGAAGTCTCTTGATGGCTTGGTCTGTGATTGTGGCATTCCCTGATTTGCTTATATTTTGTCATACTAAAAAGAGTTCATATTTGACTTATGCATTTTTTACACTTACAATACCTACAAAAGTTTGCTTTTGGTTTAACTGTTAGTCTTTTGTGTGTTAAATATGTGATCCTGTTTGATTAATGTTGTTTTTGAGAATATCTGGAGTTTTGGCTCCGCTCGTAAGAGCTAAGCTTTATGTCAGTCTTTTTAGTGCATTCTTAATTAGTTTACATAGATAACGTTGTGTACACATGTGCACCAGAATAAACGTCAACAAACGTGTGTAAGTATCTTTGTGCTTGCAATTACAGACAAAGGTGTTGCTATTTACAGTTATATTTACATATTAAGGATTGGACACATCAACTGACACTTACCAGAGTCTCTTATGGAAATGTTTTACAGCTATCAGTGAAGATGAGGTCATTTATCAAGAAACTTCCAGTTCCTTTGCCATACTTTCCTTCGCACTTATTCAGTGAAAGGTTCTTATGGTGTCCTCAATCATTTCCAGTTCATATAAAGATAATTACGTAACCTGGGACACTGTTCAGGTTTGAACGTCAGACAAATTCATTGATTTGCTTTTGAAAGACAAATTAACCAGCAGTGGATAAAAACTTTAATTGGCAACATGGCTTACCATAATATAAGTTAAAATAAGAACCTTGTTAGATATTAATATTTTTCGTAACAACGTGTTTTATCAGCTTGCAAAATGCAATAAGTGTAACACTGATTTGGTCTGCTGTCATCTGACTCATCAATTGATATTATTAATTTTCCATGCATTGCGTTATTTCATACATGTATAATTTTATAACGCGTGATAAGGTTTATATATTTTATATTTGTTTTCTTAATATGTAATAGCTGGATGTCCTGTGGGAATGTTTATGTCAGAGGATACAAGTACATGTAAAGTATGTCCCTTTGGCACTTATCAGGGAACAATTAACAGTATTGGCTGTAAAGCTTGTCCCCAAGGAACAAACACAACTAATGAAAGATCAACGAATGCTAGCCAATGTAAAGGTAAGTAAAATAACAACTTATTTCAAAGATAAAAAAACTCCGTGTAAAAATCAAAGGTGATATCTAATGGATAGTACATAAAATGAATAGTTTGATGGATAATTATATAGTTTGTATAGTCAATTACATTCTGGCTAAAGTTGTGCGTTATCTATACGTGTAGCACATCATTCAGTACACCTTCTTTGCCCCTGTGTTTCATTATTTTACACATAAAACAAATTAAAATTAGGTGCATTACACAGCACACATAAAACAAGAGATTCCGACAAGCTAAGACATCCACCAAACCTTGTCAGACTCTTCACTATCAGCAATAAGCTACCAAAAGTACTTTGCGCCTCCATCAATGCACGTTTGGGACTTTGATATAAGTACAATACATTTCAGTTGCACAGAACGCCAATGGACCATGTATCATGGTTAATTTGAACTCCTTAAGCATAGAAAAACTAACCCTGTTAATTAAACAAACTTTAAACAGAGAGGGCTCACTTTATTTGGCTCAAACTTGTATAGACAAACTGTAGACATTTCATTGGGTACTAATTGTGCTTCTCTTGTTACAGAGTAGTTTTTGTTTTGTTATGAGCGAGATTTAATGTTATCTCTTACTGACAATAATCAAGCGAATTTTATTAAAGCTTCTAACTCTCTAACTCAATATATCTCGATAGTTTACTTAATATTGGTAATCCTTACTTCGAGCATATGGTAAATCATATATATCCTACCAAACTACAGCTAAATAAGGCGAATCCTTTAATACTGAAACCCTTTTTTGGACTTGGACTTGTTTATAACCAATGGCCTATGTTCATCTAACATTTATGATAACTGAGATAATTTTGATTTTGAAATAGTTAACTCTCCATTTCTTGATTGAGATGTTCCCACTCCCCTTTCTCAGCTATATAAATTGTGCAGCTTGATATTCGTTTTGTTAAGGCACGTTATAATGTAAGTGACTTCAACAACAGAAACCAATTTTTGATTGCTTTAAGATTTAAAAGTTATTTTTCTGTGTCTCACTGAGATATGAAATATTGGGAAAATTGTATCTAATTGGTGGGAAACTGACGCTTTGGTTGTTTGTCAACCCCACTGGGGTTTACCTGTTGGATTTCTTTTGCTCCGGTATTCAGTTTTATTTACTGTTGAGTCCTAATCTTTGCATTATCTCCTTATTATATCTTGATTTATATGTTCTGGAGACATTGCATTGAAAAGTCAGGGGGCTTACATGCAAACCAAATATCTGTGTGTTTTGACCCACATCTGAATAAAGGGTGAGGTTGGCGCCATGAAACCAGTATAAGCCCTCCAGTTAAATATTTTACTGACAGTTCCGAGGCGGTACTTCTTTTGTGGATGTTTAATGTCTTTTCTATCTTGTGTTTGCTATGCCTTTGTGCACGTATGTTTATATGTGTCTTGTGGTCACCTGCTGGGAAAGGGCTGGTCTCTTTGCTCTCGTTTGTGGTGTCTAACTGTGAGTTTGTAACTTTCCCATTGGTACCCTGGATCAGATGTGGTACTTGATTGTATCGATTTCTGACCTTTGCCCCCTTACTTCCTTTGCACGAAAACAGACGTATGTAATTTAAATGACATTTCATATCTCAGTGAAACGCAGAAAAGTAAGTTTCAATTCTTATAATTTCAATTTTTTCCGTTATTCTTTCTTCTAAGTATTTTTAATTATGTTTCCCTTAAATATGCGATACAGTAAATAACGCTTCGTGCATTAAAACTATGACGTGCGTACGTAGACGTCACGGCGTTAAAAAACTCAAGTGGCAGAGAGATCACATTAGATAGCTCACCAGCATGAATACTGATAATTCTAGCGTCGTATGTAAGTTAATATTTGCTTTTCCACTTGAATATATATGTGTAAGTGTAAAGTAAAGTGTAAATAGTTGCCAACTGTCCATTTGTCTACATAGAAGCATTGCACAGTATCACAAAAGAAGTTCTGCCATGGATATCTATGCCCCTCATAAATACAAATGGAAGCACATTGGAAAATGAAATGCATGTCAATACAATCAGATGACCATTCTTCACCAATCAGATTAACGGATCACAATAAATGTTATGACAATTTTAAGTATAAGTTATTAGAACAAGTTTATAAATATCATACAATTCATAAAACATTTTCTAAATACTACCACAGACGCTCAGAGTTTCTTTTTAATTATTTGTGGTTTTCTTTGCATATTGTTATGCCTGATTCTTGCAGCCATGTGGTCACCTAATGGGAAAGGGCTGACCGTTTGGCTTTCTTGATTGTGATGTTTGTCACTTCTCCTTTCAGTGTCCTGTGTCTGGTGTGGTATTTGATTGTATCGATTTCTTATCTTTGCCTTCTTCCTTACTTTGATATATTCAATGAATTTTCAGGTCTGATATGGTCTGTGCCATTAATCTTACAATATGGTACACTGTACAATTTATCTTACCAAATGTTGCATATTGGCAGCTTAAATATCATTTACACTGGTTCTGAAGCAGAATACGTTTTGATTCATGTTATACCCAACATCAATGCATCTGTTTAATATCCTTAAATGATAATTCGACGGTGGATATATACATTAGTCACAATTATTGACCTGATCTGTTTTACTGGGTTATTTGATATTGAAATGCAAAAAGATTAGTTTATGTAGAAAATCGATATGAAGGCAATATAGATGCTTGAGAAAAGCAAGAATATGAAAGGCATGACTTAATTTGTTATAATCATAACACTGAATAAAATGCTCATCACATTATCTGGGCCTCCATGCAAGAAACCCTGTCTTTGGGGTTTCCAACAAAGTGAGATTCAAATATGCCTGTCCAGTTACAGAGACTAGCTAGAAAATTGAAATTTCGCCTGTAGCAAGTTTAGATATGATACGTTTCTAAAAGCGAATAACAAAGGCGCTGTCAGTCTGTGCGGATGTACAGTTCGGTCTGTGCCTTTGTAGTTCACAAACCACCAAAGACAGGCTTTTTCATGTCTAGGCCCATCTAAGTATGTCAGTTATCATTTTAGCCGTAAAAGATTCCAATGAAATATTGAAATAATTTATCAATTTAATTATGGAAGACTTTTTTGGACCTCAATTTTTATTAAAGCTGCATAGTCTGTAACTTTTGATATTTTTCGATTTTTTTTTCATTTTCTTTTTTAATCATTTGTAAAAGTAGAATTCAGTTATGTTTTCACAATAAATCTATTCACTATAGCTGAAAACTGCACAGAAAAGTAAATTATCTTATAAACAGGTGTGTTTTTCTCTTGTTGATAATTATTTGCGTCCCTCCAATTATTATAGACAGTTAATGTTAACATAAATGCTCTGTTTTGATACTGATAATTTGTTAAGGTTTACGAAATTGGTAAAATGTTTACCTGAATTCTAGTTTTTTACTGTGTTCTTGAAAAATAGAAACATTAGCTCTAAAATTAAAAGATCAAACGTTACAGACTATGCAGCTTTAAGAATGTTCATATAGAGCAAAGTGATTGCCTATGAGCAGGCAAATTACATGGAGTGTTTCAAATCACCTTACAATCTCTGAGTAAAAGGTCAAGTTCACATATACTGAAAACCGGTCTTTTGTTTCATTTTTTGACTGAAGATGTTTCTATTTGCTGGGAATAATTGCCTATGGTGTCTTATATATTATACAACAAAATAATTCAGATTACCAAAATGTTGTTGGAGTACATGGGTAAGGTGGGATAAACTCCATATCTGTCTAGCAGCCCAAAATGTGAACCCCACTTTAATTTTTGTGAAGGATTTGCATATAGGGCACAATTATGATGGTAGTGTGTTTATTACAACAAATGATTTACATACATTTTGGAGTTAAGGCCTTGTTCTAAGTACATACATTGCATTTCACACAAAAACATGCCGCTTGATGTGTTAAATTTTGATAATGTTTCAGCTTATTGTGCTCCGGGCTCTTACTCTGACACTGGTCTAGCTCCTTGTATTAAATGCCCAGCGACTCATTATCAACCAATGGAAGGCCAGATATTGTGTTTGCATTGTGGGGCCCTCAAGAGAGCACTGGATGTAGGATCAACAGTTGCTACAGAATGCAAAGGTACAGTAACAAAATTTAATCTGACAAACATCTAAGCTAAATGTTTAGACAAATGTTAATGATTGTCTAGAAACTGTATTGTTTATGTAAAATAACCAATCTGTTCTGTTCTGGTCTGGTCTGTATTTGTTTTTGTTTATGAACAGGGACAATTGTTGTTGTATGTACGCCAGTCTAAATGTGTATGCAAATATCACACTTTGGCTGGTTGCATATGTAATATATACAATTTTCCAATGAATGACTGAAATGAGCCCTGTCACCAGAAACCTGGTATTGTTTGCAATCAACAAAAGGTTAGATGCACTCTAATTAGTGTCATTGTTTATTTGCTAGATAACATATTTTCCATTTTTATTACATTCAACAATGTAAGAATCTACTCTTCTAAAAAATCAGACGATATGTACAGGTGGTTTAAATACAACTGATACTAGTGCGCAGAAGGGCAAGTCTAGCCATATGTATGAAACAGATTGCAGTGAAAAATTTATTTTGAACTTTGTTTTTATTAGAAAATACCAAACTTTTGGTGGGAGATACATTATTAAACATTATGTTCCTGCTTTCTAGAAAATGACTGTTTTATATCTTTTTCTTGTCTAATCTTTTTCTAAAATACAATTTGATTTGCTATTCTGTGGAAAACCATATTTGTACGTTTTATTATATGACGTTGCATCTACAGGTGATAAAACGCCATGTATTATAATTGAGTTGGTCAGGGGAACTAGGTAAATTTAGTCCATTATTCATTATTTTGAGAAGAAATAGAAAAATGCAAGTTTAAAAAAAGCTCAAAAATACATGTATTAAGGACGTTTGTTTGCACAAATGAACGTGATTGTTGCATTAAGATTATACAATGATATCAATGCTTCTTAGTGATACACTTGATTATAGCCATTTTGTTTTGCAACAAGGGAATCCAAGTTTCAAAAAACTTAAAAACTGAATACAGAAAGATTAATATGGCAGTACACTAATGTTAGAATAATGCGTGACACCGTGCAGTTTGTTTATTGCTAGTGACAACAACAGCAAAATATCTGAACACAATATATGATTACCATACATTTCATAAATTTTCCTCACTTTCAATTACACAAAAAAGTATTATCTTTATATACTAGAGGACTTAAAAAACGCATCACCATATTTTTGCACGTTTCTTGCAAACCGTTTATTTGATTAAAAGTTACTCGCAGGTTTTAATGTGCAACCCAGAACTGGTATGAATCAGTCGTTATTTTGTGGATCTTTTATGTTTTTGTTCTGTCTTGTGTTTGCTATGTCTTTGTGCGCGTCTGTTTATATGTGCTTTGTGGTCAGCTGCTGGGAAAGGGCTGACCTCTTGGCTCTCAGTTGTGGTGTCTACTGTGAGTTTGTCACTTTCCCATTGGTATCCTGGGTCAGGTGTGGTACTTGATTGTATCGATTCCTGATCTTTGCACCCTTACTTACTTTGCACTTTCACGCAACGCTGCTGATGACCTCACATAAGTAAGTACAGAATCCAGCACCTTTCTGCACAGTTTTGATTATTTTTACGTTTAAACTGTGGCGTGTATGATACCATACCACAGAAGAGTTTATAGACATTTTCTAATTAAAAGTAATTGATAACTTCAATATTTCGAAAATAAACGTCAAATTTGATTATAAATTTATAGCCCTTTTTTTAGAAACATCTCCATAAGTTATCTTTATGCACGCTTTCATTACTGATATTGACTACATACACTGGCAGTCATGTGGGAAAGACGTTTTGATGTAAATCATTGCAGGAGATGTGCTGTCTTGTGATCGAGAACGTCTTAGAAATTTACGTTAACGTCACTTGCATAATGCAAAAAACACGTGATACAAGCGTAACTTGTGTATAATCTGTCATTTGTGTCATTTGTGTATGCCCTTAGCCTCTTCCAATCAGACCATACAACAAAAATCGGAAATTTGAAAGGCCCTAGACGTTGAATTTATTACTAGACTATAGTAATCAGGGTGGATGGGGTATGTTGTATTTTAAAAGGCGTGTAATTTTGAGCATACCAAACTGTCAGTTCATTTCTAATCTTTCAATGATGAATGTGCAATTGTAAAAAAGAAGCAAAGGACGCAAATCTGTTGAGTCAGGAATCAAAATTAACGCGTGTTAACTTGCCGCTGAATTTTGTGTCCTTCAAAATCGACCACCCCTTTCTTAAAACGGATACTTTTTTAATACCTTAAAGCACATTTACGACCATGAGTTTTCTAGGACAAACTGCAAGATGGTCAGACTATGATATGCAATAGCAATTATTTCGCTGGCAATCTCAGGGTTTGTGAAACAAAAGATTTATCACTTTCGCTGCCAAGCACTTCAAAAAACCAAGACCCCATGCCAAGCATGTTTCAAGGACTCCTGAATACTGAGGTTATATGGGTTCAACACAGAGTATCTCCAGAACTATTTAACCTATCACTGTGAAAATTTCACAGAATGTTGCTCATATTTAATCTTTTATTCGAATTATAATAAAAAAGATGCTTACGTGAACTGTGGCGGCCATTTTTGAAGCCATAATGAAAATAAGAAAAATGCCTATCAACAACTATTTACTGCAAAAAATATATAAAACATTCAGCTACATCGAGTATCAAACACCAGGATTTATTCTGATATATTGTTTCATCAGACATGTTTTCGATAGTTTTGATTTCCGCGAAATATAATGACATTACAAACATTTTTTGAAAAGTCCATTCTTGTACAGAAAATTGCTCTGACCTCCATATAAGATATTGTTATGTCCTCTGAACAGTTTGAAATAAAGAACGCGTCACTTATAACAGTTAAAAATAGACAGCTATCAACTCATCAACTGTGCCTTTAAATTTCGACTGAAGTCGTGTTTGGCAGTGAACGGTAAATTCGACTACAGTCACGTTTGGCAGCGAAAGTGTTAATCTGGGTGATGCGTTTTCAAAGTCCTTAAGTATAGTTTGAATTGAATGTTATCTATTTTTAGTAACTCCATTCAATTGGAAGAGATGTTTTTTTTTCTGAAGAAATGTTGCTCTTATAAACTTTAAGTGTAAGTGTTGCAATTGAAACATAATAACGATTTGAATTAAACCAAAAATGAATTCCTGGGTTAAAGCCTAAGTTGCATTTACACCCAATTGTGGAGTTAAGACCTTTGAGTATATGGTTAAATCCTACTTAATATATCTTTTTGAAGTAATAACATGGCCAAGGGAAGTTTCTTTGATGCAAAAATCTTTTTTTTTTCATGATATAGTTATTTACTAAATTCAGCCCAAACTTGGCTAAAATAAATTGATGCGTTGACCCATATTAGATAAACATCAATATTGACTGCCATAAAAAGACGCCAGTAAACCTATTCCCCTATTTGATAAATGCATTCAATAATACATGAGCACTCATGTACGGTCCTCCATGATAATCTATAAGGAATATAAAACTTTAAATTCTCCTTTGGGGCCCCTAAAATTATGCTTATATACATACCTGTCTTAATTATAGTTCATAATAAACGTAATTTAGCCCTGGAAGAGGTGAATTAAAGAAAGTAGGCACCCAATTATTTACAATTAAACATATGACACATGTTTCATAGATTTGGGTAAATGTTACGTTGAACGTATACAATAATTAGTGACTAAATATTTTTCAATGCATTAGCTCCCACCAGGTTTCACCAGGAGATTCAAAAAACTAATATAGAATCTTACTTGTTAATTTTCATTATTAGATATATGATGAAAGCTTTAGTGTGTGATTATTCAAATATCATAATTACTGCCAGTGTAAACTTTAATTCACCATATGTCCATTTGAATAAGTATATACGTCTTTTAGAAAAGATAATACTATTTAAATAGAAAAACCAAAACTGTCGCAGAAACAATACATGAAACTCTATATACGAGGTTTGCATACCGCAAGCCTAAGATGAAGATCTTTTCACATATAACAAAACAAATAAAAATAGATTGTGCAGTCAATGGGCGCCATCGCAAATCCCCACGCTCTCAAAGAAACTTAATAATGAGGATGATGCAAAATCAAAATGTGCTGTTGCATGTCTGATACATGTGTGTAATGCACACACAATTTGGTTGGATTTTGTCCAATGGATCAGGATTAGGTATCATAACTGACAGAATGACAGATAGACAGACAGATGGATAGAGGCCATTACAAGATCCCTTTCCCTTTTTAAAAATCGAAGGGATAACGAGAGTATAAAATCAACAAAATAGACATGAAGCAAATATATATGATCATGTAATCACTGCTTTAACGTTGCATTTACTGAAAAAAGTTTTTAAAATTGAGAGTCAGTTTGTACGAAACAACGTAATGATATGAAGTATGAATGCATGTACGTCATATGATGAATTATATAATCTATATACTGTTAAATTATCTATTACTGTTTCTATGTTAAGTAACATAATTCATGGCATATTATACCATGTTTAGCTTGACAATTGCCAAGAAATATTTTTCATTTTCTATTGCCAAAAACACCATTTTGGAAAACCAACGTATATGCTTAGTTTTCTATACAGTAGATAAGTAAAATTGCATCCATTAAGAGTCTTTTGGCAATTAAAAGTTTTGATTTGGTCATGGAAACGGTATTTTGATATAGAATAATTAATTTGTGAAAATTGCCACCAGGTCTGAAAATATTACCAACAAATCGTATATTGTTAACACAATCTGTATATTAGTACTTACATTAATGTATTGATTTTCATCAAAATGCAATTATATTTTCAGCCTTCGATGTATTGATATCTAAAGGGAAAGGAATAGTAATTGGCAATATTACATCAACAGCATCATCTCTAACAATAGTATCCTGGCTGCTTGTGAAAAGTGTGAAAGAAACAGTAACTTTATTTAGCCTGGACTCACCTGGCAGCTATGTCTCACTTAAACTACAGAAATCAGGAGCACTGGTCTTTGATTTTAATAGGTATTCCACTTGTTTTAGATTAGTCGATTTGATTGTTCTTTAGCTGTTTAAGCCCAAGTGACATTGAAACCTACCAGCCAACAAGAGCCAATAAATTCTGATGCACTTTGATGGCCCTTTGTCACACTTATCTGTCAGATCTGTAATAATCATCAAGAAACATGTTAATAAAGGGGTTGAACTTAACATTTCTGATGCTGCTATGTGTGAGTGTGCCATAATCATGTTTAAGCTGTTATATAAACTTGAATAATTAAACTGCTATTACCTATGCGTTTTATTTTCATTCTTAGAGAGTGTATGCAGGTAAGTGTCTGCTGACAATGCTGCTTACTATGTTGAGGTTGTTTGAAGTATGTACTTCTATTCTACAAAGTAAGAAAGGTGGCAAATATCAGGAATCGACACAATCAAGTTCCATACCTGGCCAAGGATACCACATTGGAAAGTGACGAAAACACAATAAAACATCACAAACGACAGTAAAGAGGTCAGTTTTTCCCAGCAGGTGACCACAAGGCTTCAATGAATGAACAGGAAAGCATGACAAACGCAAAACATAATTAACAAAAATGATCCACAAAAGAAGCACTCCCTTGGAACAGTCAGTAATAATATTTCTAGTGGAGGACTTAAACTAGTTTTATGGTGCCAACCTCACCCTTAATTTAGATGTGGATCAAGACACATAGACGAACAGACAAGAAAGCAAGACAAACACAAAACATAAATAAAACAAATATCCACAAAAAGAAGCACTGCCTTGAAAGTCGTTTATGGTATATTCCAAAACCATATATCTTTCAATAACTTTAAGATTTACCAATACCTTAAATTAAGTACCAAATCATATTTTGACCTCACAGTCTGTATATCCTTGTTTAGTAGTATAATATCAACACCTTAATGCAAAATTTTGGCATTGATAAAACCTATGAGCGCGGTATGCTTGATGAGAGCTCTGTCCTTGATAAAAGTAATATTGTTGCTAAGTTAAGTGTGTTTGTTGATGATAATCATAATGTAAAACTGGTGTCATAAATTTCACAAAATACCTTATAAATCACGTTTTATTGCTGATTCTAGTTCTTGTGCAAATAATGAGCTGTTTATACTTTAAACATCATGTCTCACTTGCTGGTTTTGATCTTTAGGTTCCAGAGTCATGTCTTCATTCGGTTGAACCAGTACTATGTAGAGGATAAAGGATCTTGCTCATGGACACTATGCAATACCTTTAATGAGGCTTGAATCCATAACACCTCGATCCTGAGTCAAGCACTCTACCACTGAGCCATATTGCTCATTATCTTTCTAACAATACACAGGCTGATGATATAGAAGCGTTTAAAAGTAGTAAGTGAGTATGATCAGGAAATACCACAATCACAAACCACAGACAACCCCGTGGCACCGCCAGGAAGAACCGCTCAACCACCATTAGACACCAGGAAGACAAATTAAGCAAAGCAACCAGCTCTCTCTTCCCCATCAAGATGATTGCAATACTAGAATGGACATATAGTTACGTACAACAAAACATAGAACAATTACAGACTCCCACAATGGGAGTAACAATATACAAAAAGTCAACAACAACAGAACCACCGCTTTAGAACGGACAGCAGCCTAAGCCACGGGGGGGCTTAAATGCATTTTACTGGTACCAAATCTTCACCCTAGATTCTGCTATTGTTGAAATACAAGAAATGTTCAGCTCACAGGTCTATTTTAAGATATCTAGATGGCTTACTGAATATTAACAATCCATATTCTGAACAAATGGTAGATCAGATACACGGCGCAAAACATTAGTTAAATGAAACAAATTCTTTTTGTTTTGTTATCTACTTTGACTTGTCCATAACAGTGGCATAGTCTCTACTAAAATTACAATTAACATGGTAATTTTAACTTAGAAGTAGATCGTTACAAATTTCAGGACAGAGATACTTCTTGCTTTGTCTGTTATGTTTTATATACTTTGTAACTTCTTCGCTTTGCTAGCGTATGCTCAAAAGAAGAGTACTTCAACAATAGAAATCAGTTTTTGACTACTAAGGATCTAAACCTAGGCTATCAATACATATACTTTATGAATCATTTTCTAAATTTTACCATAGACACTAGAGTTGTCCTGCTATAATTCTACAGTAAAGTTACGATTTTCTTCCTGTCCTTTTGTATCAGGATTTCTATTGTGGATCTTATAACCATGAGAGAGTGATGAGGCATAAGTAACTAAACCAAATTAGTTTTGTCTGGTGCACAAAATTAACACACTTAACACGTTCAGCTCTACATTATAGTTTGTGCTTCAATAGGATCATCATCTTTTTGAGAACTCATTTGATTGTTAAATACAAAAAGTAAGTAGGAATAATTAGGTAATGCTACAATTACACATTGCTTGCCCAACCACAAAACCGTATTGGTAAGGCAAAGAACGAAAGGAGCCACTTGACATCCTTAAAAAAAAGGTATAGCAACCAGAACTTTTTCAATAGCAAGAAAATCGCAAAACTAGAAAGGGCACAAAACAAGAACTTAACACAAAGCATGTTCAAGCAATAAAAATAACAATAAACAAAGCATGAACAACAGTAGAACCACGGCCTTAGAATAGAGAGCAACCAAAGCATCTGTGGGGAAGAGGAAGCATTAATTGATAAAGCTGGCCAAACCTTCGCCCTAGATTTTGGTGGTTTAAACACAGAAAATAGGGTTGTTTGTCTGATTTGTTTTCCACAACAGGTCATTTAAAAGCCAGTATTTTCTGGCGATTTTATATATTAATGAATTTAAAAGAACACTTAGAAAGCTTTCGTTTCCTGATTAGTTTAAAAGTCATCAGGAATTTTCAAGTTGGATATAGCATGGCTATTACATGACAGTCAACATGTCCGGTTATAAACCCAACTGCGATTTATAGCCATTGTTTTGTCTTTAATTGCACTACAGTGAGTAAGGCATTATAATCAATAACAAACTGGCCAAGACCTTTTATCAGGATCAATGTCGGATGTTTCTGTTTGGCTTGGCCCAGCATGTCTCATTTAGAGTTCTTTCTGTGTGTTTTCGGGGATGGAATGCATTTTTTCCCTGCTTTGATGAGTAGTATATGGTGCCCTACCTAGTTTTTACAGTCATTTTGCTGGGGAATGAGAGCTGGCTGCTTTACTTGATATGTCTTCTTGATGTTATGTGATTGTAAATGTGTTGTCTCTTCCTGCAATGCCGTAGGTTGGTTTGCAGTCTGTAATCTAGGTATTTATTGGGTAATACTCACTTTATCGTTGTATTGGGGGGATGCATATATAGCAGTTATCAGTTAGGCAATTTTGAACATTTTAGTTTTAGTGTTGTCAGGTTTAATTTTTGACAAATGGTATAACCTCTCAAACTATCTCGTGCTTAAATATTTCTGTTTATCAAATTTGCTGCTTCCATTTCAGTATGTTATCAAATACCTCTGTATATTTGAAAAAGAATGCATGGTTACATTTGAGCCTGACATTTGACAGCAGTTCAAGGGATGTCAAACTATATGAAAGTGGGCGAGTAGTCTACGACCAGGCCTTGACATTCTCTGTAGTAAAGACCATTTTGGAGAACAGTTGGAATTTTACAATCAATGCAGGTTTGCATTTTGTATAAGGTAAACGTAAAAATAGTTTGCAACATTATGCTTTACAACGATTTGAAATAGCAAAATGTATCAAGTGCAACTTAATAACTGCCAATTTAAAATGATTCTTTATGTATGCTTTATGCTATTAATTATACCTGATAAATGTTGATTATATCATTTGGGTCAGTTTTGCAAACTCCTACATTAAGAAGGTATGTAGATACAGATAAATGTGTGGTCCTTTTTGCATAATTATACTCAGATTTACCTAATTGTGTTTGAAATAAAATAGAAAATGAGTTTCAAAAAGACAAATATGCATCAGTCAAATTGTAATTATTTATTCCATAATGATTGAGTTACTAACAATTTAGGTACCCTCTGCCAAATTGCCACCCATCCAATTGCTTCGTCAAAGACTTTTTATAAGAAATCAATACGTTAAAACCATAATATTTACACCATGGATTTTCTTTGGTTTTTATTTACCTCCCTGTATCATTTTGTAAACTTTGGGATTACAATGGATTAACCATCCAGACCCCTAAACAAAAAAGTCACAAAATTTGGTTTAATTAGATACAGTATTTTCTTGTCTCTAAAGCAATTTAAAAAAATATACAAATACAAGCACAACAAATAATGCTAACCATAATCTTTAACTTTTAAAGCTATACATCAATCTAATGTTGCATTAAAGTACAAATGCAAATTTTAACAAAGAAATGGGTCAAAATGCATAATATACTTGTTTAACTTTAGTAATCATTCAACGTTCAATATTTAATGTAACCATCGTTTACTGCTAACTTAATGTGCACAACGCTTTTAAAAGCATATCCCTGCACATTTTTGCAAGTGGGATTTCTCAAAAAGTATAATAGTTAGAGGCTGGAAACTTTATCGGCTGATAGATGATGACAAGTTAATTATCTGGTAAAAATAAATCAAATTATTCTTTGTTTTTTATGTTATTGTTTTTTGAAAATTGAACATTGCAACTGCGTAAGTGAGATATCTCAAAAAGTCCTAACATTAGAAACGTGAAACTTGGTCAGCTGTTAGGAAATCATGAGTAAATTTCCTAGTGAACATTTTGGGTTTTTTCGGAGTTATTGCCTTTTTTTGGAAATTTTGACATTGCAACCACAGGTCTCCAAAATTTCAACAGCTTTGACATGTTCTTCAATAAACTACCCTGCCATGCACATATTTTTGGTTTAAGGATTTTCTTAAAGTATAAGTGCTGGAAAACTGAAAAAAGACCTACAGTTTCATTTGACTGCTCGCAAAACAGTTTGGTGTGTATTTTTTTAAATCAACAGATAACGCCCTGTAAATCTTTCATGCTTTTTGTGTAAATTCAATCATTGAAAGTGAGGAATAAAGAAATAAAAAGTGGACAGTTGACTTTTTGTTAGGTGCATGCTACCTCTATTTGCGTGTGTGGTGCAATAGGGCTGTTTATCTAATTATTTCAAAATCAAGAATTTAAATAAAAGGATGTTAAATGGCCTAATTTTTATGGTATAAGTAAAAATGTTGGAATGTTTGTAAATAAGATTTGACCTATCATTCAGTGTAGAGCTAAATAATATGCCAAATAATACTAATGCTGATGCTACTCTCATAAATGATAATAGCATATATATTGGCCTCAACCCAAAAATATTGTTTTGTTGGTAATTGCATAAAAGAGTGGCCGGTCACATACTCCTTATTCATGTTTAGGCTTTATTATGTTGGAAAATTAAATTTTCATGTGTACATATTGATGATTGGTTGGTTTTGTTGAGGCCAGTATATATGTATCTTACAATACATATATTTAATATGCAGATTAAGTTTTATTTTGGTATTTTGAGAGAGACTTCATAACTTGTCTTTCTGACAATTATCAAGCTGATGTTATTGAAACATTTAACTCTACTTCAAGAAAACTAGATAACTGTTGTTGTTGATCTATGTTTAATGTACTTTCCATTGCTTGTGGGAGTTCTGTGCTTGTTTTTGTGTTGTTATGAATTACTTTGTGTCCATTCTAGTTTTGTAATCATCTTGAAGAGGAAGAGAAAGCTGGTTGCTTTGCTATTATTGTCTTTCAGATGTAATGTTACTAAAATTGTTCTGTGACTTTTCCTCGTGGTGCTGTGGGTTGGTCTGCAGTGTGTGATAGGGGTATTCCTGATCATACTCACGTACCTTTTTACTAAGTATTGATAACCTTTATTTTGAGCACATGGTGAGTCAGGTATATCACAAAGAAATTCGGTTAATTAAAGCTTATTTTTTAATACTGAAGGTTTCTTTTTGGAATCCCTTCATTTGTTGTATATTTTGCAGCTGATTCGTTTGAATTGCGAAATTATATTCTAATCTAAGTGATTCTAACAATAAAACAATTTTTGATAGCTAAATTACTAAAACCTAGCTTACAAAAATGTCGTAAACTTTGTGAGACATATCTTAATTCTACCAAAACACTCAGAGTTAATTGTTTAATTCAGTGTTTGTTTAAACAATCTTCTGCAACTTGCCATGTTAGAGTCGGTATATTATGGTATATATTTGGTTGATAAATCCAACAGAATTGTTGAAAAGCCTTCTTCTACTGATCTTTTCAAAAGAATAACCACAGGTTATGAAAACGTGGAATAAACGTAGGATATAACATGAATATTATCTAACAGTCTGATGCCTGGCTGTGGACCAAATCACAGCGTAGAAATTAAGAGAGTATGATCAGAAAATACCACTATCACACATTGCAGATGAACCAACGGTACTGTCAGGAAGAGCAACAGAACACTACAGTCAAAGGCATCAGGAAGACAAATAAAGCAAACCATTCAGCTGTTTTCTTTCTCGTCAAGATGATTGCAATACTAGAAAGGACACAACGTTATGCATAACAAAACAAAGACCAAACACTCAATCCCCACACACAATGAGAGATATATAAAACGATGAATCATCAACAACAACAACAACAACATAGCCACCAGCTTAGAATGGACTGCAGCCCAAGCGAAAGGGAGAGGAGGGGCCTAACGCATTTTACTGTCACCAAACTATAGCCCTAGTTTATGTTGTTTAAACACAAAAATGTTTAGCTAGCATAAAATTACATATCTCTTTAAATATAATACATTTGTTTAGACCTCAGACTTAATTACAACTCTGACCTTGAATTTTCGTTAGTGCCTGATGTTTGTCTTTGGCTGGGCTTACATTGGCTCAAATTGAGGATGTTTTAATCTTTGACTGTCTGTGAGTCATTTTCCTCTTTCATTGGTTTATCATAGCATGTTTATTTGAATGGATGTTTTCTCTGTAATGATACATTGGACAATTGTTTTCTAAGACTTTTAACAACAGCAGAGTCTAGAACGAAGATGTGGTCAGTGAAATGCATTTAAGCCCTCATGTGGCATATGTTGCTGTCTGTTCTAAGGTCGTGAATATTGTATTGTTTATTATGCGCTGTTTGTGCTGCATTTTACAACACTTTTGACCTTTATTAAGCTACCATTTGTCATTCAGAACGTTGTTTTAGCTATTTTTGAGTTGCCATCTTAAACAGGTTTCACTGCATTTTATTATACAAAACAGGGCTTTTCTAAACGCTGTAGAACATACCTTTACTGTTTTTTGACATATGGCTGATGTACCAAGAAGGTGAGCTCAATTATTTGATTCATCAATATTTTGCTTTAAGTCAATTGTATTGTCATACTTTGATCATGAAGGATGCTTTGTCAACCCAATCTTCACAACAATGCTGTTTTTGTTCTTGCTTACCATTTATTCAGCATTCAACATTTTTTTAAAAAAAGAAAAAGAATCTTGAAGCTCCTGGATAGGATAAGCTGTTGCATTTTATTTAACATGACAATGGCATAACTGGACTTTAGACAAGCGCACCAGCCAGTCTCGTTCTTTTTATCACCCGGGTTTATTATATTATAAACACACAGATGAAAGAGTCTAGCTTTGTTGATGCAGGTAAAATAACGACTCCTTAGTTGATGAGCAAAAACAAGTAAATCTATATCGTTGATCTATGACTATCCTATAGTACTGTGTGGGAGACATTTAAGCCCTCACCTAATTATTGAATTTTACATAGTCTGCATTTACAGATGTTTTAGGTTGAATTGAATTTTCAAAGAATCAGGTTTTGGGTATTTTTATTTCAAAATAGTTATAAAATTATAAGCTAGAACTTAATGACATTTGGATGAAATTGATGGCAAAAGAGATACCTAATGCAGTCACAAGAAAATACTGTCAAACAGCTGTCAAGTTGATGGCCTACTTGGAACCGTTGCACTGGACAAAATTGATACTGGGATTATTGATCAAATGATACATACATGTACTCAAAATTGAAAAAAACAATGTCAACATTAACTTATATTTTATTTTAAAACAATTGTGGACGACCATACAGCAGCAATTCTTATTACTTTTTAGAACAGTTGGTATAACAAGGCTTTTATTACCTGCCATAGTCGAAGATATTGGCAAACGTACAATAATACATATTGAAATAAATTTGATAACAAAATGCTACCAAGATAATACAAATACTTTGAGTCTTTTTGCATTTCAGATGTTCAGCTGTCTTCTTTACATCTACTTGACACCAGTCTTTCTGCAGCCAGCATACAGCAGCTTTCAAAAAGCTGTATGCAGCTGATAAATGGTTCCATTGCAAGTTTAGATGATATTAAGCTGCAGAGAGATGCGCAACTTATTATACCAAGCCAATGTGATGGTGAGTTGTCATTTTAATGGGCTACGTTTTATATTCACATTTCCTGTTTGCGAGAAACGTTAATTGGTGTATCATATCAAACACGTGTTGATATGTGAGAAACTAGAGAGCGACCAGCACTTGCGCTCACAGTATTTATATAAGCTAGGCTTCTAACATTAAAATTGAGTTGTGCATTATTTTGGCAGAAAACGTGTCTCAAGGTTTGAATCTTTTCAACATTACTTTCTATTTTACTGAGAAGGACAAGTTGTCGTTTTGCGCAATCTCTTTACCTGTTTAACAACTTTTTATCGACACATTTATTTGCTATTATCACATGCCATTGTCTAGGAGTGATAAAGGTCATATAATAAAATCCATAAACCTACCGTGGTTTACATATGTAAACATATGTAGACAAAATGCAATGGCCACTATAGAAACGTCGCGTATGTATAAGAAAAATATTTAGCTGTAAACACCAAAACGCTATTTCAAAATATTTTAGTGTTTTATTCTAATTTAATTACATTTGTGTCCTGAATTTTGAATTATTAAACTCAAAACCCTTGCAATGTATAACTTTACCCCAAGTCGTTAAATCAATTACATAGTACATGAGCACACATGTAAGATCCTCTACGTCTATGTCAAGCGATTTTTTTGAAGTGTGTGCCTTCGATGACTGGGCTATATACATATTAACACTTAAAACACAGTTAAAGTTACATGTATAATTTACTAAACGAGTTGGGGGAAATGAATCAAATGCAATATTTGCCTCTCGTTAGAACTAACATGAGTGCCCATGTAATAATTTTGATAACAAAATTATATCATGGCACCCAGGTAGTTGATTGATCAAAAGGCAAAAATAAAATGGTTCGTGACTTGGGTATGTAAAGCTTCATAATAAAAGTAAGAAAGAGGGCAAAATCAGGAATCGATACAATCAAGCGCAACATCTGACCCAGGATACCAATGGAAAACCAATCAGGTCTAATGTTATTTCCAACCCTTATTAATGGACGGATCTATTTCAAATTTAAGGGTTGTTGGGAAAGTTTTTTTGAATCGAATTTAAATTCAAAAAGTACAGTATGTTACAAACAGTGCAGAAACTTGATCAGATGCCGAATTTTGTCATGTCTGATCTGGTTATATCCTGTAAGTCGTCAAAAAGGACGCTAGGATTAAGTTAGTCTTTGTTTTGGTACATGTGCCCTTTCTATTTTTGAAATCATCTTGACGAGGAAGAGAAAGCTGATTGCTTTGCTTGTATTGTCTTTTGGATGTCTTGTTACTAAAAATGTCATTTGGCTCTTCCTCATGGTGCCGTGGACTGGTCTGCATTTCGTGATTGTGGTATTTCCTGATCTTACTCACTTACTTTTTAATATGCTAAACAGACTGGTGGATATAGCAGGCTGGTCTAATTCTTTGTTGGTTGTATCCAAGTAAACATTGGTTAACGCATCAACCTAACCAAGTTAACATGGCTTTTAATGAGTTTATACATGTTTGTACCAATTCCTTAACAAAGGGAGCATGATCAGGAAATACCACAATCACACACTGCAGACCAATCCAAGGGAACACGATGAAGAGCTACAGAAAACTAACAGTCACAGACATAAGGAAGACTATTTAGGCAACCAGCTCTCTTTTCCTCTTCAGGTTTGAGGCTGCTTAAGACAAATCATGTGTGTGCTGAACAGAAATTGGTCATTTTATCCTTTTTTAGGGTTGACTGCATTTGTTTTACTGACCTAAATGTTGAGTGCAAGCTTAGAATATTCAACAAGATAAGTGTTTTACTTACTGTACCTGAATATGCAAAAAAGCCTCCTTCAAACATCCATGATGGCGTATCCATTGTCCCAGATATCTAAATTTCAGTCTGACCCTTTCCCTACTTCTATACTTTGTGTATGTATACTGTGCACATGTGAGGCAACGAAGATATTCCAGGGACTTCAACGTCATCTTTAACATCGATTGGTAGTAGACAAAGATTTAGGCCCACAATAAGATGTCTAGATATCCGTGCACTTGCACTTATGTAAATAGTTTAAGCAAAAAATGTAACTTAAGTAAATGGTCTACTTAATTAATCTATTCAATTCTTCATTACCCTGTTTAATTATTTGTAGATTTAGATGAATGTTCTAGCAATCCATGTGGTGTCCATGAATGTGAAAACAAACTGGGAGGATTTGAATGTGTTTGTAGTTTGGGTTACACAGGAACACTATGCAATATTTCTCCTGATTTCTGCAATGAAGAGTCGTGTTTGAATGGTGCTACTTGCCAAACAGGGAAGTCTAACTACACATGCTCCTGTCAAAATGGTTTTCGGGGCACACATTGTGAGATTCAAGCTAGTAAGTACATGATAGTATAATGTATAATGATAAGTATATTGTGCACGTACTACTCGTGAAATATGATGCTTCATAAAAGTCTGAATTGAAAAACAGAAGAAAAATAAAAAATCTTAAGATAAACTGTGTTCAAAATCAGTATGTCGTGAATGAATAATTGCGTTTATGTTTGATGCCCCACAAACATCTAAGGTCATAAATATTGAGACTAAGGTTCAGCTTAGAGTCTTGTCCGACAGACTGGAGGAGCCACAGATCAATCTCGAGAACCCTGCTTACAAGATGATTGGTTGATCTACTATACCAAGTGTGTTGTTTTGGAATTGGACATGTTATAACACAGTTAAAGAATGTAGCAAACACATAACAAGTTGAAGACCATGCATTACTGTTGAAAACCTACCACAAACAACATGTCAAATAGTTAGCGCTATATACCCAGGTAAAGTGCACAAAGTGCACAATAAGACAGACACCAACATAACAGCAGGTGCTTGACATATAATTTGGCTGCAATGTGAGAAGACCTGATGTTATTGCATGCAAAAGCAACACCCAGGCCAGCCTGATCATTACATGTGTATTTGTTTTTTTTGTTTTAATTTGTAAGTATACTATCTCACCTTTCTATAAATGTACATGTACAGCCTAGTTTCTCGCGCTCCTTTGTATGTTGTATACATTTTGCAGCTAACTTCCTTTCTAGAGTATTTTCAAACGTAATTTATTTCAGCAACATAAACCATTTTGACCGCTAACTTGCTGAAACAGGGCTGTTGATATCAGAAACTTTGTGAGCATTTTCTAAATTCTACTGAATACACCTAGAGTCGATTGTTAGATACAAAGTTGACTTACTTCTTTTGTAGATCATTTGTATTATTTATATCTTGTGTTTGGCATGCTTTCGCATTTGTTAAATGCTGCCTTGTGGTCACCTGATAGGAAAGGGCTGACCTCTTGGCTCTTGTTTGTGATGTTTATTGTGATTTTGTTACTTTCCCATTTGATATTCTGGACAGGTGTGGTACTTGATAGTACCGATTCCTGATCCATGCTGTCTTTCTTACTTTAAAAACTCTTCTGCAACGAGGCATTTCAGAACCAGTATTCTATAGTGATTTGGTTTTTGAATTCAAAAGAATAGATGGAAAGCTTTTTTTTCAAATCAAACAGTTTAAAAGAGTGAGGTATATGGAACGCCAAAACTGTCAGATGATGTGACAACTTTATTATATTATGTGTCAACTTTATTATATGATGTGTCAACTTTACTATATGATGTGTCAACTTTGTTATATTTGGTGTCAACTTTATTATATTATGTGTCATTTTTATCATATGATGTGTCAACTTTATTATATGATGTGTCAACTTTAGTATATTATGTATCAACTTTATTATATTATGTGTAAGCTTGATTGTATAATGTGTCAACTGT
Source organism: Loripinus fragilis (assembly GCA_964019695.1). Taxonomy (NCBI): domain Eukaryota; kingdom Metazoa; phylum Mollusca; class Bivalvia; order Lucinida; family Lucinidae; genus Loripinus; species Loripinus fragilis. The sequence continues at coordinate 70,508,546 of OZ026521.1, forward strand.
ATTATGTATCAACTTTATTATATTATGTGTCAACCTTATTATATTATGTGTCAACTTTATGGTATTATGTGGCAAGGGCAGTTCTCTAGGTTATTTTGGCTTTTCTCCCTTGGGGAGAGGAGATGCTAAGACAGCTTATGCCCCAGAAGAATATAAAGATATACACACTTTCAAGTTTAAAACAGAATTTTGCTCATAATTGATTGGACATATAGAGTAGCCTAAGGTTGAGCAAGACGCTACCTTTAAGGAATCTTGCTAATAGAAATTTCAGATGGATAATTTATACTTTTTGTATTAAATGCTCAAATATGAAAAAAACGCAAAATATATCAATGCGCAACATCTATGAATAGATTTAATTATTCTATTTTATGACGTTTTTCCCATAGGTGGCTACCATTTTTACATTCGCATCGGTCACATATTTGCAACTGTCGCACAAATCATTGGTGAACTCGAGCTCGCATATGTTGCACGACATTCGTGAGACATTTGCACGATATTTGCGAAACACTTACAATGAAATTGCGAACATTTATCATCAACGACCTCAGCACAAATTATGGACAACTCCGCCCAAAACCAACTCGGCCCATGCCAACTTGGCCCAATTAAAACTCCGCCCATGCCAACTCGGCCCAAGTTTATAAGACAAATTGGCCCAAATTCATAAGACAACTCAGTCCATATATTTTTTGAAGTACATACGAGTTGCATGCTGATATATGATGCAACCAGATAGGCTTAAAATGTCTGTGCATTAGCATACATATATTATACAGTATAAGCAGTGGTGGGTCAAGTTTGGGTTCAGGGGGTTCTCGAACCCCCTTAATGCCACCCATTTTAGATACCCTTTGAAAACGAAATAATTTGGTCTCGATGGTGCCAAGTTATCTCATTTTCATGGGAAATTTAAAGATAATAGCACGCGCATGTATTTTTCTGATATTATCTCTGTACATGATTATACAGTTTCTATTAATCTGTATGTATTTTAGTCTGCCGTCTATACTGTACATGTATATGTATGTCTATCCGTCTGTCTGTATATGCGTGTGGTTGTATGTATGTATGTATGTATGTATGTATGTATGCGTGTATGTATGTATGTATGTATGTATGTATGTATGTATGTATGTATGTATGTATGTATGTATGTATGTATGTATGTATGTATGTATGTATGTATGTATGTATGTATGTATGTATGTATGTATGTATACGAACGTAGGTACGTATGTTTTTGTCCCATGTGCAGATCTTGTATTCTGGCCGTCACCCTGACAAAAAGCCTTGATCGGCGCATGGGTCCGCCCGGCTGTCCATCCATCAATCCATTGAAAATTGTAAAGTGATCAATTAAGGAGATTAGCGTGTTTGAAGGAGTTTCAATTGATGCACACCTTTAATAATCTTGATTTTATTGGCGTAATTATGTTGATCACTGACAACAGCCTTAATGAATCGCAGATGTGTGAAAATCAGTGTCCATGACGGCCTTTTTGTTCTTACAGAGGCATTCAAAATTTCATTAAAATCTTCCAGATACCAGAGATTATAACTCATTTTTGTCATTTATCTTTGAAACTTGTTTACGCATAATGCCTGAAATGTTGGTTCTTATCTCATCGACGAGCAAAGAATGAACAGACGAGTCTGCGCATACGCGAAGCCTCTTCAGAGCCGTTGCTGCTATCAAACACAGAGTACGAAACTGGATTTATGCTTCTAGCCTCGGACAATTTTTTTACATTTAAATAAGCAATTTGGCAAACAGTGAAGACCCAAAAGAAAGCCACATGATGCATCTTAAGGGTCCACACTGCTTGCTACTGCTAGTTTCAAAATGTTCTTCTGAGAAAAAAATGAATTAGTATGCTCAGACCAATTAGGTTGCGAATTTACGCGTGTGCTCATTTGAACGTGCTGTATATTGACTATAACAGCGTGGCCTCTTATGAGATAAGGCAATTTGTGACTTGTCGTTTGTGTCTGCACTGTTAACCATGATAAAATTCAATATGCACAAACGGGAAAGGATACTTGATTCTTGGGACGAATCTTGAAGTTAATAAATAATAAAACACACATACTTCAAACCCTTTTAATGTCGGACGAGTCTTCTATTTATAAACTTAAATTGAGGCGAGTTGGCATGAGCGGAGTTTTGCATCTTGGGCCGAGTTGGCATGGGCCGAGTTTTATGTGGGCGGAGATGGTTTTGGGCCAAGTTGTCCTGCACCCTGCAGCACGACCGTCGTGCGACTGTCGCGCGAAGGTCACGATGGTTTTGCTAGAAAATAAATAACCAAGAAAAAATGACCATTCTAGCAACCATTTAGATTCTAACCTTCAGACTTGGAAGGTGCTAGGCTGCTGGTAGATGCTAGGAGGTTGGCAGGAACAAGATTGGTGGAGGTACCAAGCTGCTGAATGGTGTTGGGCTGCCGCTGTTATGAAAGGCAAATACTTGTCAAATTGATTTTATGTTTCCTGAGCGTCACAAGGACTCAACAGTTAGCCACGATTATTGATGTGTTTTTTAATGTTACGGGATCCAGAATTTCCGGAAAAAGGTTTGGATGTGTAAACGAGGGGGTTCACTTTGCTGATTTTATCTCATTGTTTCTTAATATCCCATAAAAATGAAATAATTTGGTCTCAGTGAGACCAAATTACTTCGTTTTTATCTGATACCAAATTATTTCATTTTTATGGGATATTTAAAAGCGAGGGCGGGGAAAGGGGTTCAAGTGAACCCCTGAACCCCTCTGGATCCGCCACTGGTTGAAGTATGCGGCTACTTTGGCCTGCACAAATTTCCCACATTGCTATTGACATGGGTTGGAAACTTCATAAGCAGAACCGCCAGTTCTGTATATATGGAGGCTGAAAATCGCCTAAAACTTTAAGTTTTCCATTTAGTGCCTTTATCGTGTAAATTAGCGGAAAAGGGAGAATGTAGTGCTCCACTCTGGTCTTTCAACTTTTATTCAAAGCTGATGCGAGCTGCTAATTGTGTACGGTTTTGTCTGAATCCTTTTTGTTGTGTCACAACTTTGCATTTCCGTACCAAACACTTTGTTCTACCTTTCATAATGACAACTCTATCTGTCATACCTAAGAACTTCATTTCATACAATGATAAATAAATGAATAACAATATTGGATGAATTTTTTCTACCTCAAGCTAGATCCCTCAAGCCAAGATTTACTAGAATTTCTTTCATCCTGGCTTTCAAGTACTCTGCAATTTTGGAAACTACCCTTCATATCTTGAGCTTGAAGGGGGGGGGTGCCCAGTAAGTCAGCGGCGGAACTCTAATACCACATATAGTGCTGGTGTTAAGATCAACTGATTCCACTGTTTTTTTTAACAATATCATTATAAAGTTGTCACATCATAAAAAAGTTGACACATCATATAATAAAGTTGACACATAATAAAGTTGACAAATACTATAAAAAAGTAATTAAGGGTGCAAAGATCAGGAATCGATACAATCAAGTACCACACCTGACCCAGGATACCAATGGGAAAGTGACAAACTCACAGTTAGTCACCACAAACGAAAGCCAAGAGGTCAGCCCTTTCCCAGCAGGTGACTTCAAAGCACATATAAACAGACGCGCTCAAGACATAGCAAACACAAGACAGAACAAAAAAAATAAAAAAAGATCCACAAAAGAAGTACCGCCTTGGAACGGTCAGTAAAATATTTTACTGGAGGGCTTAAACCGGTTTAACAGCACCAACCTCACCCTTAATTCAGATATAGATAAAGACACATAGATATTTGGTTTGCATAAAAGACCCCTAACTTATCAATGCATCATCTCCTAAAACATATAAATCAAGATATAACAAGGAGATAATGCAAAGAGAAGGACTCAACAGTAAATAAAACTGAATACCAGAGCAAAAGAAATCCAACAGGTAAACCAGGGTGGGCCCGACAAACAGCCAAAGCATCAGGCCCCTACCATCTCATCAATAGATAAGTTGACACATAATATAATAAAGTTGACACACCAAATAATAAAGATGACACATTATATAATAAGGTTGATACATCATATAATAAAGTTGACACATAATATAATAAAGTTGACACATCATATAATAAAGTTGACACATAATTAAGTTGACACATTATACAATCAAGCTTACACATAATATAATAAAGTTGACACATAATATAATAAAGTTGACATATCATATAATAAAGTTAAGTTGACACATCATATAATAAAGTTGACACATCATATAAATAAGTTGACATATCATATAATAAAGTTGACACATAATTTAATAAAAATGACACATAATACAATAAAGTTGACTCATCATATAATAAAGCTGACACATAATATAATAAAGTTGTCACATCATCAGACAGTTTTGGCGTTCCATAGAGGTAAATAGCATAATTATCATGCGGCAGTCATAATTGTCATGTGGCAGTCTGCATGTCCGGTTATAAACCCAATCACACTTTACAGCTATGGTTTCCTCTTTAATTACATGACGGTGGATCAAAGTAAGTAAGGGTGCAAGCCACAGACTGAATGACAACACTTACTATAAGCATTAATCTGTTTGTGAGCGCCTGATACTTGCCTTAGGCTGGGCTCTGGGTGGCTCAACTTTGGGATTTTCTTTAGAGCTGGCAGTCAGAGACTTTTGAGTCATTTTCTTTGTTTCATCATAGTGTGTTAATTGATTTGGTCGTTTCTCTGTAATGAAACATTGAGTACGTTAGCAAGCATTGATATGAGCTAAACTGTTCTAGTGTTTTACAACAGCAGAATCTAGAGCGAAGATTGGCCATTAAAATTTATTTGCTTCAGCTGCTGCCTGTTCTAAGACAATGGTTCTGCTGTTGTTATTCTTTGTTTATTGTTTTTCCCATTGTTAGTGGGTTTTTTGTGTTAGGGCTTTTTTATGTAGTACTTTTTTCCTTACTCGTTTTTCAATCATCCCACTGAATTTATCAAACATTTTAGGGAAAGAGGATAATATTTGAGGCTCGTAGATTATTTTATCGCTTTTTCAAACCAGGTTTTATAAATAAAATATTGTAGGAGCACGAATCTTTGATTTCATTTGTCACATGACATTTAAGTACATAAAGTCACAATTTTGATGTGAAAACGTCAAGTATTTCCCACTTTTATGCAACGTCATAATGGGCGTCATTAGGTTACGTTACTAACTCTGTAAAACACTAATGGTCTATCGATTTTATGGCATGGCGTTTTATCACTCACAAACCGGACATATTATGATAAAGCATATGTAACAGACATGAGCCTATGCATATGTACAGTCTTACAAGAAAAAGCTTAATTAATATTTTGGCCTCTAGCTTTATTATACTCAGAAAACAATAAAGGATATTGAAGGTCTTTAGATTTAATTACATAGATAGAGAATATATTTTGGCAAAATTATTTTTGTATCTGTAGAATATCAACAAAGCATTGAAAATGTGAAATGAATTTATGGGATCATTGGTTACAATACAGTATTACTCCATATATAACAACCCCCTCAACCAAAGCTTAACTCCAAATAAAACAAATTTTCTATTTGTGCTAAATAACGTGACCTGGTCATTGCTTTTCTTAAGAGTTTCCCACTTGCAAATTGTAAAACCCTTGAACATCCCATAACACCTTAAACGCAAAACATTTGTGTAAAAATATGTGTGCCATTATTATTACCGCACTGACAGTAAAACGTCAACAACGACTGGGAAATAAGCTTTCAAACTCATGAACAAGGACATGCAATGATTTTGTATCAGATGCAGTATTTTGTATTATGATTAAAGTACAAACACTAAAATAGGGGTTTAATCATTTCTAAATGTTTGCGAACTTTTAGTGCAGAGTGTCACACTATTTGGAACTAAACTGTAGTGTACAGGGCTTAGCTTTAATCATGAAACAGCTGCGCTTTGTTAGATGGACTGGACTATAGTTATGTAGTACGTATTGACAGCCGGAATTAAATAGATGACACTGGTTACCCAAGACACTTTATTAACAGATAAAATAAAGCATTTTTCCATAATATAACTTGTCATGTGATCTTCCTTTCTACAACGTTTTATATGATAGTTTAACCACTTATTTTCAATACATTTGAATTTGTTGTTAATTTGATATGATTTCTATGACGTCATTATTGTGTGATCATTCTAATCTCTTGAGTTAATTTCAGGCCTGATTACAGGAAATTTAGGTGAGGAGTTTTGCCGAAGAAATGACTAGGCCGATATATTTTACGCCCCCCCTCTCCCAGTGGTTTCCACTGCTGTCTACTCTGAAGAGTTGGGATTTATGCATGTAACGTGGGTAGTGAGATCCTATAGTTCAAAACAAGAGCTTGTGGCCATTTATATAATTATGCTCTACCAACTTTTATCATATGACGTTGCGTCTGAGAGCGAAATAGCGCCATGCATTAAAATCGATAAACCACAAGTGGTTTACAGTTTTTCCCGTAACGTTATGACGTCCATAATAACGTTGCGTACATGTACATAATGACAAAATCAGAACCTATTTACGCAAGAAATGAGATTCAAAGTGATCTTATTGTCATATGATAAATAGAATCTAACATTTGTGCGGTTTTATTGTTGATTTTATGAAACTCGTTGTGAAAAAAGAGATAAAATATTTGGTAAGCCTCACATTTTATCTCTTTTCTGCAACTTCTTTGATAAAATCAGTAAAACATGAGCACTCATGTACGATCCTCTATGTATTAACTTATTTCACCATTATACTTCTAGCAAATGGTGGCTGGTCTGACTGGACTGACTGGACTTTGTGCTCTAAAACATGTGGTAGTGGTGTTGCTGTGAGGCATCGCCAGTGTGATAGCCCTCCTCCTGACACAGACGGTCAACCCTGTATTGGTCCAGATAGAGAGACACAGACATGCAATACAGAACAATGCCCTGGTAGGTCTTAAACTAGCTCAGACAAGGTTGTGTTTGGTACAAATGGTTTACCTTTGAGCTTTCAGTAAGGGACACTCCTATTGGACTGCCATTAATATATTTAAACATATTTTTATTCAGAAATAACAGGTCCAGTTTAAGTTAAATTCCATATTGAGAATTCATTAGATGAGCCAATTAAAATAAATGTATATGGTCTATAGTAAAATATCTTATCTCCTGTAAAGAAAGGACATTAGCCCTGTGCCTTGGCATGTATAGTCGAGTTATTTTTAACACCAAAACAAACCAATTTTATTTACAATGCGATTCACATGCTGGCAATAACCTGGTGTTTTGAATTACTTTCAGACATTATGCATTTCTGGGCTTTCATGAGGTCCTCCCAGGGGAAGCCTGTTCTCTTGTTTCCCTGAAATAAATTGGCTTGTTCCCCTGTTCCCCAAAAAATGAAAATTTATTTTCTTGTTTTCTTGTGTTCCTTACTCACCAATATTGTCTTTGTTCTCCTGTTCCCTTTGTTACCCTATCCTCTTTTCCCCAAAACTCTCGTTATCAACAGCCTATATAAGTGACGGTAATTCTGTGACCCAAGGGTGATATTAGTGTTTGAACTAAAACAGCGTCTTTCGAAATCTACATACCCTACGTATTTTTACATACCAATATCAGTTAAAAGATCAGGGATTTTTTAAAAATAGAAAACAGGTGCTAAATGTCCCAGGTTACGTATTCTGTACATTTCACACGTTTCAACACTTTAATTGATTTTTGATAAAATCTTCAGAATGCCCACCATTAAGACGAACATTCGGACTGCTGATACACTGCAATGATACAGAATCGTCTAAGAGGTGTACCCTGTCTTGTCGACATGGTTTGTACTTTGCTAGCCCACCATTGTTGCTCTATGAATGTGGAAGGATATCAGGTTATAAATGGAACCACCAGACCTCAGAAAATCCCAGTGCTCGTCTTCCAACATGTTCTAGTAAGTATTCTGGTTATTAGTTTGTGTAAGTATGAATGGTGGATGTTAGTATATGCAAGTGAACTAGAAATATATACAACATCACATACACGTGAACAAGTGTTATGATACAGGTTATTTGATATATGGAGTCGTATAAGGGAGAGTAGTTTAAATAAATTAATTTTTTTGGAAAATTCATGGAATCATGAATACTTCAGGTCTCTTGGAAAGTTAACATAAAGCTTCAACTTAACATTTACTTTGCAATCTTAAGACCAGAAGTATTCATGATTCCGTTGATATATTGAGGTGATATCTTGGCTACGCAGTTATTATTTTGTTTGTGTTTTGCTGTAGGTGGAGCCCATCATATGAATAGTATCTTACATTCGAAGTCATTGGGCTTGCAAAAAACATGAATCATGACTCAATTCTTTTCACAGATTCTATATAACTGACCTTAATGCGAACCAAACATCTATGTGTCTTGATCCACAGCAAATCTAAGGGCGATAAACATGTTAAATTGTAAGAGAAAAAGCAAAGCTCAGGAATCAATACAATCAAGTACCACACTCGACCCATGACACCATATGGGAAAGTGACAAAAGCACACGAAAACATCACACACAAGAGAGCCAAGAGGTCAGCCATATCCCAACAGGTGACCACAAGGCAGCAATAAACAGACATCACAGAAGGCAAAGACAAACACACAAAAAGAAGATCCACAAAAGAAGTACTGCATTGGAACGGTCAGTTATAACATTACTGGAGGGTTTAAACTAGTTTTATGGTACCAATCTCTCCCTTAGTTAATTTGTGGACCAAGGCTCTTAGAAGATTTGTTTGCATGAATCATCCCTAACTCATCCATTAATTACCTCCTAGAACATATAAATCAAGATATAATAGGAGACAAAGCAAAGATAAGTACTCAACAGTACAAAAAACTGAATACTGGAGTAAAAGAAATCAAACAGTTGAACTCCGGTGGGTTTGACAACAGCCAAAGCATCAGGCCCCAACCATCTCATCTATAGATAAGTCTTTGAGTCAGAACCGTCAAAGAGTCTGAAGTCTGACATGTTTAAAGGTAGATATTTATGAATAAAATACATGTTACATCAACAGCAATGACTAGTTTATATTTTTTATTTTTTATAGTTCTCTTCTAGAGTCTCAAAGCGTTTTTCTGGCTTAGTTATAGTCTGCCAACATTGACCTTAGACTGATTAATTTTCGTCAAAATCTTTGTGATTATTGTGCGTTTTAATAAAGTACTCTGCCATTAGTCATGCTATTACCAGGAATATGAAGATAATGTGAATTGAATAATGCAAATGGTCAGAAAGCCTAGTGGTTAGATCAAGCCTACCTGAACCGAGACTTAGAAAAACCTTTTTTTATATAATTATAATTCTTTTGTAAGTTAAGCTTGTTCTTATATTTTACTTAATCTGGTAGTTAGCTTAACATCTTTCATTTGTATTTAGCCACTTTTGTATCTTTTATTCCCTATGTTCCTCACTCTTTCCTTGTCAGTGGCGACTTTTGTTGTCTGCTTATAACCCTTGTAAGCAGTTTGGACCCAGATCAGTACTGGCATAACGTTGGTCCTGATCTGGAAACATACGGTTTGTTATTCTGATAGTATTCCTGAAACTGGTTTTGAAAAAAAAGTTATTTTTTAAAAAAGTCAGCAGATGCCAACACACATATTAAAAGTTATCCAGCGTGCAAAGAGTTATTTACATGTAGGCTTATTGAAATTTGCATGGTGCTATGTGTGTATTTGATGAATGAGCGTATGCCAGATTCAAATTACTATATCCTTTTGTGCACAAAGGCAAGAAATAAAAAATAAACTATCAAGTTAAAAGAAAAGGGACTGAAATGCTACAGGACTTGAACCCACATCTTTTGAGTTCTAAAGTAATTCTATTTTATATTTGACTATTGGGGAATTGTATTTTTTCATTAAGATAAGTAATTAAACCACAATATGAAGCACACTTTTATGAATATTTCCCAAGATTATGTGAAAGGTCATTGAATATTCATATGTCTCAGGTCTCAGATCAATGTAGACAAAGTATGATATTCTGTATTCATAATAATATTTACCGATAACAATGTTATTTTTATCTCACTATTTTAGAGCAGTACATTTATTTTATCATATTTAAAATGCTTTATATGTGCATACCAATCAGAAGGAGGTATTCATAATTATCATAGGTGATGAATCGCTTTTACACAGTCATGGATACATTTTGGTTGCTTGTTTGAACCACTGTACCTTTTTGATTTTATTTATATTTGTACTTATTTATTTATTGATATTATTGTTTGCACATAGTTCATGATAAAATATAAATCATTTCAGTTGCTTAATATTGCTTTTATAATAGCAAGCAGTACCTGATTTAATTGTTGCATTCCCTGGCATCTCATATATGATTTTCGTATTTGCTAATGTCCCATTAAAGAGACACTTTGTATAAATGATAAAACTTTTGTCCAATCATGATTAAAAGACACATATGAAAATAGTATACAATAAAAAATTACGAAATAGAAATGAAAGTATTGATGGGATTCGAACCTGTGCATAATGGAAAAATAATTGATGTTCTGCTGGCCACAATTCTACCTACTGAGCTGTACTGGGTGACAACATATAGCTTTCGAATCACACCTGACCTCTAAATATGCCACCCAAACGTTTTGATTTCAATATTTAAAAACAAGCACATGTAATCATAGCCATTACTGTCGTGCCAACCAAGAGTGTCAGTGACTAATATTTTGTTTTAAAATGCAAAGTATATAATTTAATGCTACTCTTTAAACAAACCATCCGTGTTGCCACTTGAGCTATCGCAAATTGATAAATCACTCATATATTAATCCAATCTTGAAAGGAAAGTCCCTAATAACTAAGTAAACAAAACATGACGCTTCTTCACCCTTGGCTGGCAGGACAATAGGTTTTTGGGGGAACTACATCTTTAAACAAACAGTAGATGCATGCATCAATATTATGTAGAAATGTTTATTTTGTTTGTTTGTGTCGATGCTTTACATCCTAGTCAAAACATTTTCAGTCATTTTCTCAATGGTTGATACTAGTACTAAGAAGAGGATAAAATATCTTGCTTCAAATATTTAATTGTATGCTGTAAGTGTACTGTCTCCATATATAGAAGGTTATTTAAATTTGTTAATACCTTTGTGTATATTCAGAGAACACTATTTTGTGTAAATTTGTATCTGTACTAAAATTGCAAAGTGTTGTAAATTAACTGCTATTTTCAGTATAAGATATATTTTAATATCTGAAACTATATGTCTTTATAGACTAATACTTACATAAAGGTATAGTTTTTTTATATAAAATAAAATTTCTTTACTCTTCTTAGTATGTAAGATTGTCATTAATGGTGTGAGTTTTCACCTAAAATATCTATCAGTTTGTTCGTCTTTGAGACGCTACATTTCATTTTGTTTTATTGCAGATGTTAAACCACCTGAAAAAATCTCTGTTGGCTTGAAAGGCGAATACAATATCAACCCCTGCGACACGTCAGCCGTTTCATCACTGACAGCTGCATTAGAAACAAAACTACAGACTACAACATGTGTTCAGTCCAGTGGCTGCCATCATACAATATCTTCCACCACTTGCCATTTCCAAAATAGGAAGCGAAGATCTACCCCTACTACAACAGCTATCTCAATCTCTCTTTCCTTAGATGTTAAGCCGAACAACTTGGCTTCTACATTAGAGAGTTTGCTGGTAAATAAAACAGGTATATAGCTCTTTAAATATATATTGTTTGAATGTATGACTTCTCATAGATTCTTAATCAAAAGGGGATTATTATATTAACCCAATTATTCTAATTGAATGTCTCACCCTTAATTGGACGAATCTGTTTCGAATTTAAGGGTTGTTGCCTAGTATGCTTAAAATTTCAACGTTTAAAAGTACATTATGAATGAAAAAAGTACAGAGCCTGATAAGATGCCGTGTTCTGTGGCGTCTGATCTTGTTCTCGCTATTTGCTTATGTCCCATAAAAATATGCAATACTTAAATGGGTTAAGGATTGGTGTCAATATGTTCTATGCCCATCTCAGTTAAGCTAACAGAAATGTTGTAGGATTCAAACAACAAACCCTGTTTCCTGCAAAAAAATATGAGATTTTGTCAATAAAAAAATGATGTTCAAATTGCATATTTACCGCTAATATCCATTATGTTTGTTAGATTTGATCTTCTCTATAACCAACTAATAATTTACGTATAAAAACCTGTTACTTTCGAGAATGAGATGACAAATGTATTAAAATGGACTGCATAAAATGCATGTGCAATATCTACTTGCTGTACACCAAAAGGAAATGTCCCAGGGAGAGCACTTGCTGGGGATGCACATGCTGGTCAGCTGTGTACCAATGCGGGAACAAAAAACGATGAGGAAGGGTACTGTTTTTCAAGCTGGGCAGTACGCAGCACTGTCATCGTTTAGGATAGGAAAAATGCTATTTTTGTAAGAAAATGGTATGCTTATTTACAAAAGTGCTATAACACTGTAATAAGGGGGTTAAATCAAAACCTGGTTAGCCACAAAAATCAAGGTAGAGTAACAACTCAAGGTGGGACCAGAAATGTCATACACTAGTAGAATTTATGGTGCAAAAGGTGCAGACAGAATGGCAACTCTTGTACAGTGCTCCAAGGGGCATCTGGTTTGTGTGCACAATGTTTGCACATATCTTACTGTCCAAAAGTTTAGGATCCATCAAATAACAGTATTTACCCTATTGAAACATGTACTTGAACAGTGCATTCATCGCTGTTGGTTGCAGTCGACGAGTGCACAGACTAGTATAACTAGCTGTTAAAAAGGGTTATATTTTGGTCAATTTACTTCTGAAAACATTCTTTGCTTATTATAATTATTTTCACTTATACATCCAGCTGTGTATCTACTTAACAAGATTTATGTCAGTTAACACTTTCGCTGCCAAACGCGACTGTAGCCGAATTTACCGTTCACTGCCAAACATGACAGTCGAAATCTAAAGTAAGTAAGGGTGCAAATATCAGGAATCGAAACAATCAAGTACCACACTTGACCCAGGATACAAATGGGAAAATGACAAACTCACAGTTGGACACCACAAACGAGAGCTCTTGTACAGATGATAGCTGTCTATTTTAACCATTATAAGGGACGCAAATCTTTGTTCTTCATTTCAAAATGTTCAGGGGACATCATATTTCGTATGTAGATGTCAACGCAATTTTCTGTACAAGAATGGACTTTACAAAAATGTTAGTAATGTCATTAGATTTTGCGGAAATCAAAACTATCAAAAGCATGTCCATGGGGATGACATACAGGACGCATTAAGCATATCAAATGCTATATTTTGATTTATTTTTGATGAAACAATATATCAAAATACATCCTGATGTTTGATACTTGCTGTAGATGGATGTTTTATCTATTTTTTGCATGAAATAGTTGTTTAAAGACATTTTCATATTTACAATATGGCTTCTAGAATGGCTGGCAAAGGTCACGTGACTATCTTTTTTATTAATAGTTCAAATAAAAGTTTTAGATATTACCAACATTCTGTGAAAGTTTCACAATGATACATGAAAGTTGAATGGTTCTGGAGATACTCTGTTTTTAACCCATATACCTTCAATATTTAGGAGTCCTTGAAACATGCTTGGCATTGAGGTATTGGTTTTTTGAGGTGCTTGGCAGCGAAAGTGTTCAGCGATAGTGGATACAGCGCAGTTATGCCAATCAGTTGAATTTTCTCCTGAAAAAAAAGGATAAAAGGCATTCATGTTTATGTTCTGGTATTTATAACAGTACTTTTGTATGTAAAAAGTTCGAATTCTTAAACTGAAGCATTTTGAAAGTTATTCAGGCTTTTCACATTCTACACATAGTTCTATATAGCAGGTGTTCTGGCCTATTTATTGGGTTGTCGGCTGCAACATTTTGATTTTATTTTATTCCTCCACTTCTTGCCAGATCACTTGATATTATGTTTAAGACCACAAATGCCAAAAAAACCTGTTATATGACATTGAATCCCGGGTATCCTAAATTCGTATTGCTACATAGGCTCTGCCACAGCATCTACTGTTTACCCAAAATATCAGGTATAGCAGTCATACCCTAAAATAATTGAACTTTTAGAATACAACCCAAACATATTCTCATTCTATACCTTGACCTTCTTGCTTAAAAAAGAGTTTTGGTGTGTACCCGAGAACATTTCATTAATATTTATATTTCAAAGCAATCCTTTAATGAATCCTTAGATTTTTGCAACCGTTCATGGCCTCATAAATTACGCCCGTGCCATACTCTTTGAACATGGAACTCATTCGCCAGAAGTGATACCGGTGTTGTGATTGGCATCAAGCCACACCTGAGTGGCATGTGCAAAACAAGCCTCTAGTTTGCTCCATTGGCTGTCCGTGTTCAAGTTGGCTGTTACACTTTTCCATTTTACTCTCCGACTAAGTCATTTTTGGGCTTATATTTTAAATATAAAAAAGTATAAATTCCTAAATTAAAATTAAAAATAGTTGTCATATTTTAGATATTTATAATTAAATGTAAATATAAGCAATTAATTTAATTTCTGGAATGTTTATGGAGTCATGAAGTCCGGTCTCTTGCAAAGTTAAGTCGAAGCTCTTCCAGCCTTACTTACTTTGCAAGAGACCCAAAGTATCCATCATGAATACTTTGGTCTTTTGCAAAGTTAACGTAAAGCCCTTTTGGCTTCACTTACTTTGCAAGAGACCCGAAGAATTAATGATTCCATGAACATTCCAAATATTGAATTCATTTCTTAAATGAAATAATTTTCCAGTTAATAGTAAATATATATGAGAAAAAAACAATATTAAAGATTTTAATTTTATGATGTCAAACGATAAAAAAGCTGATTTTATTTAGTTTGCAGTTGAAACATCAACAAGACCCTAAACAGTTAATTTAAGAAATAATTCCCTAGAATAATATATTTAAAAAATGAGCAGAAACATCCACAAAAATCAAAAATACGCTAAAAGTATCACTTATTTGACCTTCTCCCCCAAATCGAAATTTAAAATGCCCAACCACTTAAGAAAGGCAAAATCTATGTAGATATATACTTGCAAAAGAGTCAAGCATCACTTTGTGCTCTGGGAAAATTCAAACTCTTCTATAATAGCTTATCAATACTGATATTTTATGACTTATATTTCAGAGCATCATCTAGGTACAGCCTGAATTATTTCTGTCTGATAATTATTTTGGTTTACAGAGTATACAATATGTCACACGTGAATAATTTTATTTTTCTGAAGGTAAGTTTATCCTTTTGTTTCAGTACACCACAGAGAACAATTTTGGGAAGCAAAACAGCATTTAATGAAGGAATGGAACATTTACAATTAGTAATAAAATTTGTTTTGAAAAGTAGTTCATTCATTGATAGTGTCCAAATGCAGCCTTAATGGATAATTATGATGTGCCTTTATGACCAGGCTGTGTGTTATGAAAGCCTTTAAAGACCATGTTCAATTTCTTTCCAAAATTAACAACTTCCAAAACCTATAGACGTAGAACGAAATTTAGCTTTGAAACCTGTTCTCGGTTAAGTATGGCTCTACCACCAAAAGCAGGTCAGAAAACTTAAAAATGGTGATCAGAGTTTATTAAAGAGACTCTCAGCATCAAGGGAGACCAAAAGTTAAGACGATCAGAACTCTTGGAATGAACAAATTACAAGAGATGGCAATATGGTCATAAACTAGAAAACGAATTTTCTGTGTCTAAGATGGCGGCTGTCTACCACAGGTGTTGCTGAATCTTGGTTATTTTAATGCAGAAGTAATTTTAAACTATACAAATTCTTATACTTTGAAAAACGTTTGATGAAACATTTTTAAAATGTAGAAAAGCTTTAGTCTAACGTTTACCCTTGCATGAGCCAATGTGATGCTTAACTTTTTGCCAAGTATTAATATTATCAGAGGATCCCCTCCTCTAGGATGAAATTCAGTGTTAGATGTAGGAATTATTGTACAAACAGTATCTTTAGTGCCACAATAAGTACTTGACTCATGCATTTACGTTATTATTTTAAAATCGACTTAACTATGCCTAAATATATTTTTGTAGTGCACTCTGGACTTCTGAAATTGATGAAAAGCGTGAATGACCTTGAAAAGACTGCTCAGGAAATATACAACAATTCAGTGAAATTCCTGCAAGTGACAATAGGTGGAAAGTCACTCTCCCCATTACAGACTATGCCTTTACCAATAACGACAGTGGTTTGCCCACCAGGGAGTGTCAAACTGGATATATTTTGTGGTAATGTATTAATTACAGCCAATTCATATGGGCCTTGACGCTATAAAACAAGATCTTGATGCAGGCAAACAACAAAGGTGCTGAACAGCCTGCGCATCTACATCACTCTCTGAAAAGTATAATAGTTGAACTTGCGACATTTTACACGTTATGTGAAATTGTACATGAGAAATAAATAAATGACAATAAATAAATAAACAAGTAAATAACAAAAAAACCCCAAAAAAAACAACACACAAATAAACAAATAAATAGTTCTTTGATAATCAAATAAGTATAGAGATGAAAAAACGTGGATGAATAGAAAAACAAAATAAATAACAGCTTATATGAACCTCTTGAATTTGAAAATCTAAAATAGTCAGATCATCTAGTACTGGTTTCTAAGAATGCCTTAAAACAGAGTCATAGAAGGTTATTTAAAAGCGTTTGGAGGCATGTACATGTTTATATCTATGCACAGCCCTGAACAAGACTATATTAGCTTCACTGCTCAAATTTGTAATGCCATAAATAACTACATTTATGTTGAGATGATGAAAACCTCTAACTGTATCATTGAACACCTGTCTTTCAACAGAATATTTTCTACATTGCAAGAAGTAGTGGTAGGCATCCTGTAGCACTTTAACAAGTCACATAAAGGATTATTACGAATATGATTTCTAAAAAGATCACTGTTAAGACCGCTGCATTTATTTCTCAGTCGTACATGTAGGTTTGACATATATCTATTCCAAATAGTTAAGTAGGGAGGAACTTATGCTATGCTTAACTTTGAGGTTATATGCTTTTTAAAAGTGGGTAATGTTGGTATATTTTTAAGGTTATCATCAAGAGAATTCCATAGCCTAATGGCTGATGGAATACAATATTTCTGTGAAATACTAGTTCGATTAAGAGGTACAGATATATTTTTATTGTTTCTCAAGGGGTAATCAGAAATCTCACAAACTAAAGGATGAATTATATCTTGTATGTAAGAAGGCATCATGCCAGTATTTTCATTATACATAAATGATAATTTATGTTACTACCTTCTTTGTGATAGAGTTGCCCATCCACATTCTTTGTACTGGTTTTCCAATGGCACAGATCTAGTCAATCAATTAGTTAAATGGTTAGTTGATTTACAGAGAATAAACATCAAAGTGGAACAAGCACATGCATTTAAAGCAATCATATTTAATTTGATGGCAGCTTGAATTTAGAACATTTTGTTTTTATTGTAGTAACATTGCAGTTATGATAAGAAAGGTAGCCCATGCCTTGATTTTTTCTAAAAATCTGGCTTTTTAAGATAGATAAATCTTCAGTATGTGCAAGAGTTGAGACCTGTCCTTTTTCATTAGCAATGTTATACTTGCACCATGGTTAAAATAAACTGCTTAGAACACATCTGATAGTTGTCTCAACCAAAGGTATTATACAAAATATGACGCCTGTGCGAAACTGCACAGATCTAATATTTATCATATTTCCTGCGTTTATGCAAATTTTAACAAAGGTAAATGTGTAGCATACAGCCAGCACTTAAGAAGGTCGAAAATATTTTTTAAATCTTAATTAAACCAAACAATATAGACCAGCTCATGGGATATTAACGTAAGTCATTTTACTCTTTAAAAGTAGATGCTCAGCTATCAAATAAGACTAGATGTCCAACTGTGGGTCAGCCTTCCATACATTAATGCCTGCACCAAAGGCATTGACCAGACTACATTAATTGGCTGCCTTAGGACATGAATCTGTTACGAATATAATGCAAATCTTACAAATTTAAGGTGCTTTTGCTTGAAATAAATCTGGGGTTTCCTGGTACAAGACCAATGCTCTAACTAGCCAGTCAAACAATTGACTCTTTTACGCAGTTGGCAGAGTTTATTTTAATCTAGCGGCTATGTGAGATCTACTGTGTGTAGATAATTTAGGTGAGAGTAATCAGTCCATAACACTGCCTCTTTGTCAATGAAATCGTCATATATGAAAACAGAAAGCAATTTTCTGGCCAAATCAATGCCCAAACCAGTGAACAAAAGAGTTTGCTCTCTGAACCAGAGACTGATTATAATACAAAATATAATACTCTTCTTCTATCATTATCTGCTAAATCAATCCAGTGCAAATTTGATAAGGGTCATGCTCTAATATGCATTTGTCTAAGTAATATTGATACATCCTCCATGTAATTTAAAGCTTATCCCATATATCATCAAAATATCAAATCATTGACAATCAAATGACTCTTGGCTTAGAAGTGTTTGTTCTGCTCTGCTATAACAATTGTCTCCTATTACAGCTGTTGCTCCGCAAGGGTCTTTCATTAAAGGATCTTCAGTGATACTTTGCCCAAAAGGAGAATATCAAGACCTCCCTGGTAAAAAAAAGTGTAAAAGGTGTCCAGCTACGACATCTACATTAGGAGTTGGCTCAACAGTGGCAGCAGATTGTATTGCAGGTATATTAGTATTATCTTAAAAGTGTTTGGCAACGCTTTAGTCAAATAAATACTCAGACATTATCATAATGTTAGTAACTGGACGTATTGGCTTTATTTTGTGTTGCCTGTTCCCATGCTTTGTTCTGCGTTGCTGTTCCTACGCTCTGATACAATGAAAGATACATTTAGGAGTATGTTTATAACAGAATGCCGGTAAGTTGATTTGAACTGAAATATTTAGTGTATTTACTTTATTCCCGACTCATACACCATATATACTCAGAAGAAAAAGTTTAGTCAGTACAGACACTGTGTGCAATACTTTTGTAAGACAGCCTTAATGTTGACAAAAAACTTACTCAATATAAAATTCATGTTATGTCTTACAAATGTGAACATTTTCAACAAAACATTTGGAAAATATACCCATTTTCTTCATCAAAATTATACAAAATGGTCAATATTAAAATTCAAATTTCATAACTCAAAAATCAGTCTAGCGCACCTCAGGCGATTTCTGGCAGTACAGACGGAAATTCTCGTACATGTTGCATGACTTAGGAATTTAAGAAGTTTCAAAGCGGCCATGAAGCGATTACGTCATGTTGACGTCACTATGACCCTAACTTCAAATGGCCTCGTTATCCGTGGTCTCCCCAACGGGGGCTTGTTATTTTTACTGCCAGGCCGTTGAAAACGTGTTTGCAGACGATAAATTGTTTGTTCATTGCATCCAAAACTGCGTGTTACGTCAGCAACACGTGTACCTGTTTCAAAACGTCAAAACGCGGTATTTCTGTAATTTGTTGATAGCCTGGACGGCAAATTAAGCTTGCAAGCACTAAATTTTCTCCGTATTATTGCAATAGGAACAACTCTTTTTCAATATCGAACAGTATATGAGAAAATAACCCTGCCGGTTTACCGCAGCACGTGCACATCGTGCATTTTGAAATTTGGTTGATACAGTCTGATAGACGCAATATTTGTCACGCAATAAACAGGTACATGCAAAGTTACGATAATACAACTCATGTATAAAATTTGACAATGATATATGCAGTATTGTTGATTTTATGAGAAAACATAAATACTGACTAAACTTTTTCTTCTGAGTATATTAATAAAAGCACTTTTTCAGGCGTCATTGCGTGTTTGCTCCACTCTCTTGTAAAAATAAATAACTTAGAAATTTGGACTTCATATTTACTCTCTTATTACATCAATAAATGTTGTGGTTAAGTTTAAGTATGCAGGTAAAATTCGTACATGTAAATGATGTACCGTATATCCACAAATAAATCAAAACATAATTAACATATTTTTCTGCTTTGCTAAGGATACAGCTAAAAAATAGAGGTGTCCTGTTTTTTGTACGTTTGTTCTGTTGCTTACGTCCCAATTATCAGCTTTGGTCAATTTACCTAACCGCACTTACTTGAACAAGCGGTTAACCAGTACTTTGTGAACATATTTTTGCATTTAACTGAAAACACCATTCTTGAATGAATCAGTGGAAAGGAGGAAAATGGCTTTGGAAGTTATTTCATGATCAATCTCCATGATATTATGAACAAGGACCAGGATTGAACTTGTGACTCCTGGATCAGCAGTCAGGCACGCAATTGTAGCCAGACACGTGACGGACTGCGCTAGGTGGCCATGCCCTAGGTTTTGAGCCTCAGAAGGTTCTGCATAGTTTAACCCTTTGTATATAAATGGATTCTTCTTTCCTGTTTGATACATAAACTCAGAATAATCCATTGTACATATCTAGGATTGTCGTATTATAATTTTCAAAAAAAAATATTGTATTTTTGTGCAAATATCTTTTTGTATTCCATTATCAAACAGTGTAGACTAGGATGTAAAAGAATCAAATCAAGTTCCTTGTGATTAAATCGTGCATAAGAACGCCTCTACATGAGCTAAATATTTTTGACAGCATCAGAATCTACGACGAAGGTTTTGCCAGTAGGATTGATTAAAGCAGCAAGTGGGTTTGGCTGTGGTTTCTATTTAAGATGGTGATTTTGTATATATTTATTGTTATTGGTCAAATTCTAAATGATTGTTTATACTTGATTGTATGGATTTCTTATCATTGCCTTCTTCCTTAATTTTATTGATAAGTGCTGCTCCCAATATTTGTTGTTATTACTTTGATTTGGTAGAGGGTGTTTGGTCCTTGTTTTGTGACGAAGTTCTAACTGTCCTTTCTACTTTTGCAATCTGTTCGCTAGGAAAGAAAGTGCTGTTAACTTTACTTTTTGTGTTAAACTTATCATTGCTGTGTGCCCAGTAGTGTTGTATGTCTTTTTGCTGCGATGCCCAGGCTTGGCCTGTACTTGTGACATTTTTGTGGTTATACTCACTTCCACTTTGCTTGTTCTAGGTCCATCATCGACAAATTCTAGTCATCAAGGAAAAAAGAAAGATTCAAGTCAAGGTTAGTAGCTTACACAGTGATACACAAAATTCGTATCAACATTTAATAGAAAGACTCAACAGAAGTGTGTTATTAGATTTACGTTTTTCAAGAGTTCTTTATGCTAAGAGTTGATATTTTGCAATAAGTGTTTGTCCACTATAAAAATAGATGTTGGTAATAATTTTTAATATTTTGCATTTTATCTAAACTAACTAAAGTAAGCATATATTCCAGAACATAAACAAAAATGTCTTCAATCCTTTTTGGGCATAACTCAGGTGCTGTATCGACTAACGCTTAACTTACATAAATCGTTGTTATGCAGATACACAGCTGGATATATAAGTGACAATAATAAGCACAGAATATGTTCAAAAGTAAATATTGACAAAAATATTACCCTTTTTAACAGCCAGGTACACTTAAACGGTATATTTTGTGCCCTCGTCGACAGCAGCCAACCTGTGATGGCCATGCTGTTCGAGTAGGTGGTTCTCCAGCGCAGCATTTGACATGAATGAATTTCTCTTGTTATGCTGGGGACATGCATGGTTTATCCATCATGTTCTTGAATGACTCCATACCGTAATGTAACTTCGACTGTAACTCATGTTATGGAGTTTACTGAAGAGTGTTTGACTGTCTTTTGGACTTATGTCCATACATTAATGTGCGTTTATTTTTGGTTACTTGGCACCTGGGCCAAGATGACAAGATCACGTTGATCTTATATGCAAAAGTATATATTTTCAAAGTGACATTTAACCAAGAGAGCTGGCAATATGTGCCATAATGTGTATGTAAGCTGATATGAAAGGATTTTTAGTTTTTTAACATTACCTGTTTTTAAAACAATCATCAATTTACTAAAATGTAGTGTTCAAAGCTCCCACCACAGACACAAAGGGTCGTACACCGGAGAGCTGCATTTTCTACTACTGCAACCTTGTAGACCGCCATATCTCACAAGATCAAGAGATGATTTTGATGCTTGTGGTAAGGTGGTCCACAGTAGACTGTACATTCCAGTGTCTAGTTCTATCCATCACAGTTTGCTGGACTTGGTAATCATTTCCCCTGTTCTAGTACTGACGCTAACACATGAGCCTTGATATGCTGCCTTAATAATGTGCTGGTACAAAGCCACCTTCGTAAGGGCTGTCATTTCATCGAACAAACCTTTTTGGTAAGCGCATGTTTTCTAGCCATGTCTATGTTCATGTAGGTGCTTGCTTGTTCTACCATACATTACTGTGATGAATCGTTAAATGGTGCAGAGGTAATCTGTAGGTGGCTTTTCAGGGAGTGATTTCATTTTTACAAAATACCCAGTTACAGCTGGAAAGATTACCCACTGTTTTCCATGACCAAGGAGAAAGGATGTTTTATTGCACCCTGTGAGTGAATAAAAAAAGCAAGACAATTTGATTTCACACCACCGATAGTCTGCAATTTTTGCCAACCCCGCAGTTCATCCACTCACAACTGTTGCACCACATGTACGACCAGAACTACTACATCAGTATCAACAGCGCAACTGCTTATTTTCTTGTTAGGCCTTTTAGCTGCTTCCGTAGCACGAGCAAATATTCTTGTATCTGCCTCCTTATGCAAACAAGGCGCAAATGAAGACATAACGCAAGCTGGACACACTAAGACCAAGCTTCTTCTCCCGTAAAGTGAAAGGTATTGTCGCACTCTCATCGTTGGTATACTGCTCACTTAACAGTGCTAGCCCCAACACCTTTAAGTATCTGAACAAAGGAGGCGCCATCCAAATGACAACCCTGACTCCAAGCACGAAATGTTTTACAGGAGGACCAAATGCCTCGAAGCCAGTCGGTAGCTTCACAACCAAAACTATGAGGCATACCAGGCATCCCCCCCAAAAAAATGTAAAGTTATCATACCCATATAAAATAGACTGGCGTATACTAACTAATGTTTGGTATGGTTCGTTTACAGGAAGTGAGACACTTGAAATATACCAATACAATTCACTGACAGTTTGGAGACAGTCCATCGACAGACAGTGATATGAGGTCTGTGAGCGCAAGCACGGCATAATATATATGTCTGCCTACCTGGTTGTCTGTCTGTCTGTGAGTCTGTCTGTTTATCTATCAAAAAGGTATATTGACCTTGGCCAGTGACCTATATAAGGTATGTCACTGCCTGGCTTAAAACATAACTTTTTCAGAGACGACCCCAAGTCAAAACAATCAAAATTGGTCAACAATTGGTCTGTTTGTCTGCCACAAGCCTACTATCCTCTTTGCTTAAAACTTGATTTTAAGTCTAATTTCAATTTTATATATGTTTAGCGTAGACAGAGCTTTTTTGTGAAAGCTTATTCTTGTAAATAAATGGGGCTTTGTTTACCGTTTAAACAGCATATGGTTAAAAGAAACCCACTGCGCATGCGCATCTAAACAGGTCTGTAGGTCCCTTTATTGAAGATATGCTTTGGTCCTTTGATGGGGGCATCAGGTTTTGCACAGCTTACAATAAAAGAGAAACAGTTCTAATACCATCTACAAAATCCAAATTTTATGCGCATGCGCAACAATTAAATAATAAAGAGAACTAAACTACAAACAATTAACATCATTTCTGCTACATTTTATTATTCTACAGCCAACATGACCCCTTCTTTAAAGTCAAACTGTATGAAAGCTCTATGATAACAGCCTAAAATCAGAAAATGCCTTGCGTATGCGCAGTAGGCATTTCACAATGTGGTTCTATATCCTATTCTGCTTAGTCAGTCATGGTCTATAACTGTGCCAAATTTCATGCTTGTATCCGGAATAGTACAATCAAGCCAAAATTTGGCTCTTAGCCGCCTAGCTAATAGCTATAAACCATGATTGGTTTTAAAACCTGGCATGCAGACTGTCTCATTACATCAAAGCTAAAACTGAAAAAAAACTTTGCACAACTGTTCTCCATAATCCCAAATTAAGGTAATTTGCTTTGTTGTTTGAGTTAACAATCAGATGATTAGTGTTATTCAAGATAAGTGAAGTGTGAAACAAGAACGGGTATCGAATGCTAATCAGATATTTAACAAGATCAACCCTTTAATATGAGGTCCTAAATAGGGTATATCAGTTTTTGGATTAGTGGCCATATTTTGTAAAAGAAAGTAAGGGTGCAAAGATCAGGAATCGATACAATCAAGTACCACACCTGACCAAGGATACCAATGGGAAAGTAACAAACTCACAGTAGACACCACAAACAAGAGCCAAGAGGTCAGCCCTTTCCCAGCAGGTGACCACAAAGCACATATAAACAGACGCGCACAAAGACATAGCAAACACAAGACAGAACAAAAACATAAAAGATCCACAAAAGAAGTACCGCCTTGGAACGGTCAGTAAAATATTTTACTGGAGGGCTTAAACCGGTTTAACCACGCCAACCTCACCCTTAATTCAGATGTGGATCAAGACACATAGATATTTGGTTTGCATGAAAGACCCCTAACTTATCAATGCATCATCTCCTAAAACATATAAATCAAGATATAACAAGGAGATAAAGCAATGATAAGGACTCAACAGTAGACTAAACTGAATACCAGAGCTAACGAAATCCAACAGGTAAACCCCAGTGGGCCCGAGAAACAGCCAAAGCATCAGGCCCCTACCATCTCATCAATAAATAAGTCTATAAGTCGGAACAATCATAGAGTCTGAAGTCCGACCCACTGGCGTGCAATTAAAGAGGAAAACAAAGTAGCCATTTTTCATCTCAAAATAACGTTTAGTGATTCTTTGTTCTAAAATTCAACAGTTGTTTGCTTATTATTATGAGGATCAAACAAAAGCTGTAATTACTGATAAACACATTCTAAACTTAAAATTAATTAGCAATGCGAAACATGGCGAGTATAGGTTAAACTGTCCAACAGGTGAGTTTTATTAATTAAGCAAATATTTTATTGTAAGTGATTAAATTATCACAATTTTAATAATAAGCGATTTGTATACTCCATCCAGGCCCTGTAATTGATAAATTAGGGGTCTTTGAGCAAAACAAACATCTATGTGTCTTGATCCACATCTGAACTAAGGGTGAGGTATGTGCACCGTTAAACTGGTTTAAGCCCTCCAGTAAAATATGTTTACTGACCGTTACAAGGCGGTGCTTCTTTTGTGGATCATTTATGTTATTTCTGTCTTGTTTTGTTATGCTTTCATGCACGTCTGTTTGTTGATGCATTGTGGTCGCCTGCTGGGAAAGGGCTGACCTCTTGGCTCTCGTTTGTGATGTCTAATTGTGACATTGTCACTTACCCATTGGTATCCTTGGTCATGCGTGGCGCTTGATTGTACCGATTGCTGATCTTTGCCCTCTTTCTTACTTTGTCTAGACGATGCCAAGTAGAGTGTATTAAATTGAAAAGAAAAAAGTTACTTTTCTATTTGGTACTGAGGAAAACGCCCTTTTCCCATTTCTATTACTAGCCAAATATTTTCACTTTGAATTCAAAGTGTGTTTGCGGATAATATAACAATATTAAATCATAATTATAATTTTGTGAGGTAGATAAGGGCAAGGTTATATATCATTCAAAACTGCTCCCAATTTCATAATGTTATCTCTTAGGTTGTTACATGTCCAAAAATAAATTCGGATACATATCCTTTCATAAGGCAAATATTGTGAAATGTATTGCATACTAATCGAAGCAGCCATATTGTGCTATTGCATAGGCTTAGACTTACTTAATAAAAACATTAAACGGATTTATAGCTTATAAAATAGCTCACATTAGCTTTTGCTTAAATAAAGCTTATGAGCAGACTCAATAAAACGAAGTCTACCGTTTTCTTATATATTGTAGGTTCTCTCCATTTCTGAAGGATCCATTTTCCACATTAATTACCAGAATTTCAACAGTTTAAAGCTATGTCGTTCTATATGTAAAATAAGCAGAAAGCCATGGCTCTAGAAGACGCATAGCACTATTTACATGCCTTGTTCGCAAATGCAGAAGTATTGCTTTGCTATTTTGACTTATTTAATGATGTATATTTAGTCTAATATTTAAAGCATGAACTAGACTATCGATAAAAAAATCTGCAAAATGTTATGTCAAAGTGTTAAGTTTAAAAAGAAGTGCATAAAGCCATATATAAGCGCCTTGGATGAGCGGTCATACACCTCAAAGATTTCTGTAACACTTGAAGCTCAACTCACTTCATTTATACTTTGGGAATAAAAAATAATTATTGTATTGTGTATTTTGCTACTTTCAAATGTTTATACTCGTAGGGTAATATTAATTAGAGGCCATTTACATAAAACTGACCACAGACAATTTAGTTAAAATTGGTGGCTAATGCCGAAACACATGTCCTTGACAAAAAATAGTGCCCAAGTTTTTCTTCCTGAGTTGGGGTGCAACAACCTTGCAAAATAGCTCATATAGCACAAACTAGCCACTAAACTTATATACTAATATATTGAAGCTAAGCAGATAAAACAATTTTTTTGGGCGTGATTCATCAAATAAGTTAGGAGCCCTTTTTGATTTATAATTATTTTCACTTCCAGCGTATTTGACCTGGAGTTCAGCATTCTAGTAAACTAATAGTTTGATGTGTAGAAATTCTTTACTGGGTCGCCCCTGATTTTTTTTTATTTTGATTTCAATCATGTTAAAACCTTACTAGTTATAGTCTTTTCAACACGCATATGGTTGGAGAAACAGTACTTCACACACATGATTTCTAGCTTGACAAAACATACTGTAAATATACAATGGATATGATTGGTATTTCAGGTGAAGTTGGTGTTCATGTGGCCATTGGTGTGTCGATATCTGCAGCAGTGATAGGTTTGACAGTAATTATTGTTGCTCTAGCCTGCAAACACTTCTATAAAAGGTACATTGTCCTAAATATCAAAACTTTAATGAAAATTACAATGTCAGATTAGTATGACTCACAGTAGTCTACCATTTAGTGATAAGTTTACAATTCACCCAAATTTACAAGGTAGTGGAATATATTATGAGTACTATGCAATTGTCTGTATGCTTGGTTATAAATCCAATCAAGGGTTATAGTTATGGTTTCCCCTTTCATCGTTTGGTGGTGCGTCAGATCTCAGACAAATTAACAACAATGGCATATATCTTGTATTGGTGGGTCAGTGTCTGATGTTTGTAAATACACGTGGAAATATCCATCATGGCTCAACTAGGGTTTTGATTTATGTTAGAGGAAAACCCTCTTCTTTCTTTCATCAGTATGTTTATTGATTTGGTTGTTTTCTTGTGATAATATATTACATAAGTTAGGAAACCTCCGCATGAGCTTAACTAATTTGTGCATTTTAAGAACATAAAAATAGCTGGTGCAGAAATAAGCCAAATATTGCCTCTACTGCTGTCCATTTTAAAGTGGTAGTCTGTTGTTGTTTATTTGTTGTATAATACTGCTTCAGCTGTTTTGGGGTGATTCCTGATAATTGCCTTCTTCCTTACTATGATGATTATAAACAGTAGCATGTTTATTTAAGGTCAGTTTGCTTATTGCATATTTTAAAATTTGTTGACTAACCTCTTTTTATGCACACTAGTTAGAAGCCTAAATTTATGTGACAGCATGGACACGTCGATGTTTAACTAAAACATGCTCAAAATACCTTTAAATCATATAGCTTTTATTTTAAGTTCAGCCAAATCCATCGTGGGCACAAATAACGAAAATCAGTAAAGTGATCATAAAGCTAAAGAACAAAAATGATAGGCTGACCCAAATTTTCACTGAAAATGTAATAAAAGTTGACAACTTATCAATAAAGGGTATGAAAATGTTCTCATGAAAATTATTTGTATGCTTTATATTTTCAGGAAGATGCAAGTCAACGACAGCTTTATCTCTCTTCAGCAACCTTATATTTCACCGCCTCCATATAGTGCGAATATTGAAACTGAGCCCTGCAAGGCAATTTAAGCCTGACATACTACGTTTCTGTGATAAGTGTACATATCAATAGTGTTATATGATAAACTTCCTTCTTTTTCCTAATAAGCGTGTGTGTGTCGCTAGAATCATAAAGTCTGACTTTCAAAGTTTTTCCTATTTTCAAAGAACCTCAAACAGTCTGATATTCAATCTGCACATTTGTAAAAAGTATATGGATGCGATTCTGTATAATTAGCTGTATTTTGAGCTGAAATTAAAACCTGACATTAAAAGCATCTCACAAAATAAATAAACAATAGAACTTCAATGGCTTGAACTCTGATGGCTCATTCACCTGCTTGTCTAGAATATTCATCACAGTGCCTACATGTCATTTTATGCATAATCCATTCTGGATAGCTGGAACTACCTTTGGCTAGAACTAGTTTTTTTCTAATTTATTTTTAATTCTCTACTGACATTTTCACAACAATATCACAGGACAAATAGTACATAATGCAATATGGCATCATTTAGATACAACGTCTGTGCTATTACATATATACAATACGAGTCACAACATTAAAATAGTTCATCTGGTAAGTATTTGATTATTGTCTGCCCTTTGCAAATCTGTTTTAGTTTTCTAAATAAAAAACAAGCATACCTGAATAGACTCCTTTAGCGTTGCGAATAATCTTTAAACAGTCATATTTAAAGGAGACGGCAATCCTGATGATGAACTATGTTTTATATGAAAGAGCTTAATAAACCATGAATTTTGACACCAGTTTCATCTAAATCGGTTGAAAAACGTAGAAGTTGTGGGCGTTTGAATATTTGCAAATGGACTGTAATGGAAGCGGTCATATTGTATCTTTAGTGACGTCACACAGCCTAATTAAATATGCGTACAGTACAGATATCATTCACTTACCATTTGGAATGTACTGGGACCTAACCGTTAACGAAACGTGAATGGCGTGGTCCCGCCCCGCTACCGCATCGCTTTTATCGATTATATCGGTCCATTCCATGGAATGATAACTGAATAGGAACGCTTGGAATGGTTGCACGTAAAACGAATAAATGAACGATTTTTTTCATTATTATTATATTATTTTTTCTTACTTTCAAGCATAATTTTATGATCATATTCATAGTATGCGTCTTAAGTGTTTGAAGTAACATATGTTCAATTTCAGAGGATTAAACTGTAATGTCTTGGCAAATGGGCCCAGTGCGAAAATGGTCCCTGATCATGTAAGCATAAAACCAACCTGATCAGCTACAAAAGACTAGCTAGAATGATGTAATTTTGCATGCAACATGTTTAAAAGACACTTACAAGTGAGTAAATGATAAAGGCACTAGCCAGATTGCGTGTTTGCACAGACTGGTCTTTAATCTGTTGTCCACATGTAACGAGGTCAGGTTTTCTTTTCAAATGGCTTTAAAGACATAGAAAATTTAGCAATAATACTGGTACCACTCATTATGATTCTCTCCAGGGGTCATACTGGACAGATCAAAGGCTAATCTTTATTAGGTGATTATGACTTCCTTACAGGGGGCAATAAAGTGGTCCCATGAAGGGATTAGGTATTTTCTGATAAAATATTGATCTTTATCTTAGTGAAAGAAATTGTGTTGTATACAGGTAAGTCCCCTCTTGAGGCCCCTTTAAGTTTGTGAGATACTGAAACTGTCCATTATCAGTAAATTCACCTATGATTCCATATATCACAAAATATATGCCTTTAAACGGTTATTATATTAATCAAGCAGGTATTATCATCTAGTCCATGGCGGCTTGCTTTCACTTATTGCCCAAGGCACGCGCAAAATGTGTGACTGTGGATTCAATAATATCATGGATTAGCTCAAACAAAACCAATCAAATTAAAATGGCTCTACTTTTTTGTAGTTTGTTTAAACATATTGTATTTCCAAAATGTGCAGCGATGAGGATGGGTCACAAGTTCTTGCAACATTAGTTACGACCCCCCCCCCCCCACCACCTATATAGTATAATATGAGCACATGTATTTAAATCCTTCAGCTATGGTTGCTCTTGCAGATATATATTGGGGTAATTTAAAATTGACAATTTTAATTCGATAACTGCCTGTTATTTTACTGTTAAAACACTGATCAGGCTGCCAAAGTTGATCAAGCCATCACTGAATATAATATATGCACATACTGTCCTGCCAGCCAAGAGTAACAGTGACGTCATGTTTTGTTTATAACATTATCAGGAACTTATAATCGATAGATCGCTTGTGTATTAATCCTATCCTGTGAATAGGATTAATACACACGTGATTTACCGATTCGTGCTAGATCAAGTACAGAGCATAAGTTACTTTTTACTTTGCAATTGTAAACACAATATTGCGCCACTGTCACTTTTGATTGGCACGACAGTGAACGTAGCATTTAGTCGTTGATAACCTTAGAAAACAGTATGCTAGGTCCAGGCCAGGTTCAAAATTTTGTCTGGCTGATCTGGATCCAAACTGTTTGACCGTCTGATCTTGTCTTTGCTGGACATATCGTGTGGTTGCACATACATGTAGCATTTAGTCGTTTCTGTTTTACTCATTACCTGCTTATGTCGTCTGTTGATAACCTTTATAAATGGTTTGGATGCTGATCAGGCTAGACATATTAACGTTTGATATTTTGGTTGGTCACATTCCTCTGTTGATAACATTAGTAAACAGTTTAGGTCCAGATCAGGTTCAAAATTTTGTTGCGCCTGATCTTGACATTCTGATTGAATTGGTGTTCATAATATAACTGTCATATCGACTTCTATACAAGCAATGTACTGCTGAATTATAGCTTAGTTTAGTTTGGGTACAATACCGGATGGACATTTTTAATAATATATGGGCCAGCACATTATAATTAAGTACTTATCGCAGATGCGCAAACGCCCCTGTAAACGACCATGACAACGTATCCTGTTGAACTAGAAGTATGAATGTTGGTCTGAGTCATCATGCACGGCAATACCATATCCATATTTGTAAATGAACAACGAGGCTCTGGCTAGTCTTGGCATTTGCGCAGGCTGCCTGCCTGCCTATGTATGTATGTATGTATGTATGTATGTATGTATGTATGTATGTATGTATGTATGTATGTATGTATGTATGTATGTATGTATGTATGTATGTATGTATGTAAAGCGAAGGCTCTGGCGAGTCTTGGCATATTCGCAGACTTAAATGAGCATTCGTTGCTCGAATATATGATAATAAACAAAATTTCGTGCGTTTCCTTATGCTCATGTTTTTGTTAGTTTTCCTGTTTTACGCCCTAGTGGCTGGCTGGCTAGCTGCTGGAGGGCACGCGTGCGTGCTGTCTTTGATCAATATATCATTATTTTGAATACTTTAGAAAATCGAAATTTTCTCTCTTGGTGAATGATTTAAGCCTAGAATTCAGTCCGCTGTCATTTTCTCCTAGCAACGAATCTCGTAAATTCGAAGACCTAGGGACTAAAGGTTTAATTTTGAATGATCGAAAATTCGAATTATAGGGAGGTTGACATGAGTAAATATAACCCCCCAAATGACCATTATCAGTTTCCCCCTATCTAACATAAGTTTTATGTGCGTAAAAGAAACGTCTCAGGGAGACGTTTCTTTTACGCACACAAAAATATGTTTTTATAGATAGTGTTTAAAGAAGCTCATAATTAGGCCCTTTTCTCTGCATCCATTGTGTCCGGAATTTATTTCGAATTAGCGAGTATTTCAAAAAACGAAGTTTGAATTTTCGAGGTTTTACTGTATGGCTGGCAGGCTGGCATTGCTTAGAATACTTTAGAATTTCAGAATCTGTCATTTTCCCTTTACAGCATAAAGTTGTTTTTAAGAATTATTAACAATTATTAACAAATCAGAACTATCCGTGTCTATAAGGACGAAAGACTTATCAATTTGCTAGTTATAATCATAATGTTAGTGGAAAGTCCTGTACATGCGCCACGCATATCCCAGTTTGAGTCCAAACTTATTCAGTAAGATCTCCAAAACTGATTTGGGCAACCTTTGCAATCAGATATCTAGCAAAGGTAATTACATTTCATGCGAGATCTTAATCCAAAATACTGCAAATACGCCTTTGGATATATTAGTTTGGAGATTATCTAACTATGTTAAATTGAATGCAAACATGTCGTTTAATCCAAACGGTGACATCCTGTCATTTTGAATATTCATGTCATTTTCGAAATTATCGAACTCGTGTCTTTAGGAGTATCTCTTTTTGCTACTGATTACCGACGCGTGTCGCGATATCTGACCGGCTAATAAACACTTGCAGGAAGTCCTTCAACAGGTGGTAATAGAAAATTTTGCGAAGGATTTACCACTTACCTACTGTGTACCAAAAAGTCGGCTATTAAAGCAAACAATGAACATTTGCTGGGATAATCTTGTCTAAAAACACTGAATTACTTCAAACTCAATTATCCTAGCACAAGCGTATGAGATCTGGGCGTACACTGCATGCCAAGCTACACATAAAACCGTTTATCTATCAGAGGAGACGTTTGTCATCTGTTATTAACATTATCTGATCTGAATCCAAATATGTTCAACGCTTAGATGGTGTTCGGTTTTCCTGAAAAATATTTTTGAAACTGCAGCCAGCCTGCCAGACAGACAAAATAAGATAGTCAATATACCGCACGTTCAAATGAGCATACACGTAAATTCGCAACCTAACTGATCTGAGGATACTAGGCCTAATTCCTTTTTATCTCTCAAAAGACCGTCTCGGTACTAGCAAGCAGTGTGGACCCTCATGACGCAGCAAGCGGCATTTCTCCGGGTCTCCACTGCCAAAATTACAGATTTAAATGTGAAAAAATGGTGCGAGCCTAGAAGCATAATTCCATACTCTATGTTTGATAGCAGCGACGGCTCTGACGAGACTGCGCGTATGCGCAGGCTCGTCTGATCATTCTCTGCTCGTCGATGGGATAAGTACCAACATTTGAGACATTATGAACACTTTGACATCCGTAAACGAGTTTCAAAGATAAGGGACGAAAAAGAGCTTGCTACAAATGTAGTCTCTGGTCGGCAAATGTAACAACTTAAAAAAAAGGAGAAATTAATGGAATTTTTGAATGCCTCTGTTAGAACAAAAATGCCATCATTCAACAAAGTTATGCCGCATGATCAAGACACTGATTTTCACACATTTACGATTCATTAAGGCTGTTGCAATTACGCCAATAAGCATTAAGATGATTAAAGGTGTGCATCTATTGACACCTCGTCCAAACATGCTTCTGAAACACTGATCTCCTTAATTGATCAGTTTACAAATTCAATGGGTGGATGGACAGCCGGGCGGACCCAGACACGGCATGATCCAGGATTTTTTGGCAGGGGGGGGGGTCCAGGCCCGACGGCCAGAATACAGGATCCGCACATGGGACCAATATGCACGCACGCACGCGCGCGCGCGCGCGCGCATACATACATACATACATACATACATACATACATACATACATACATACATACATACGCATGTATAGACAGACACATGAGGCAGACGGATGGACATACATGTACATGTATAGACGGCAAACTAAAAGACAATTTATTTAAAACATGCATAATCATGTACAGAGATAATGTCAGAAACAGACATGTGCGTGCATGTCGAGGCATACATGCGCGTCTCATTATCTTAAAATTTCCCATGAAAATGAATGATTTGGTCCCATCGAGCCTAACTTATTTCATTTTCATAGGATATCTAAAAACGGGGGGGCATGGAGGGGGTTCGAGCGAACCCCATGAAGCCAAACTGGATCCGCCACTGCTTATACATGCATGTTAATGCACAGACATTCTGGTTGCATTATGCATGAGCATGCAACTCGTATGTACTTCAAAAATATATGGGCCGAGTTGTCTTATGAATTTGGACCGAGTTGTCTTATAAACATGGGCCGAGTTGGCATGGGCCGAGTTTTCTGTGGGCCGAGTTGGCATGTGCCGAGTAGGTTTTTGGGCCGTGTTGTCCGTTATTCGATTGGTTTTGCCTTTCACCGCTACAATGAGATCTTTATTCTAGAAATGAGATAAATTTATGTTTTCATAATTATACATTTTATAAGTCTTCAGTATTTTTTCACTTTAATTAGTGTAAAATATACTTTGATATCGAGCTAA
Source organism: Loripinus fragilis (assembly GCA_964019695.1). NCBI lineage: Eukaryota > Metazoa > Mollusca > Bivalvia > Lucinida > Lucinidae > Loripinus > Loripinus fragilis. The sequence continues at coordinate 70,542,924 of OZ026521.1, forward strand.
AATCGGCTTCTTTTTCAGGCACGAATCGCTTCTTCTTCAAAAAACTATTTGAAACACATGCCAACTAATAAGACAAACTTGTCTGTTTATATGCGAGCATCGACAACTCCGAAGAGCCTGGGCAAATGTACTGTCTCATCAGGGCATTCGCTGCTCGCACGCACATCGGATCCATTGTTGTGTCCGAGCGCACATAAAGGCAGTGCATGCAGACGGAGGCTCGGACAAAAATAGATCATACCAGATAAGCATGCAGTAGCGCACGCATGCTACCAAATAGACACGCGCGCGTGTAGTTGCACATAACGACTAAGCATATGCGTTAAACACAACGCCCGCCTATGCGCAGGCGGCTCGCGAGAATCATCGCTGTATGTACACACAAATGAAGACTCAGATCAATTTTTTAACACCAGTCCGCTGGTTAAGAAAGATCGCCTTTAACGTACAGTACCAATTAAGGAAAGCGACATACCACGTCATAAATCATTCGAATACCTTCGAATTACAAACGTGTGCCAGGCACGTGTGTTTTTATTGTTTTCAAAGAGCCCCAGGCATAGGATTAAAGGACCGGATGCACAGTAGTACAACATGTAGATACTAAAAAGGGCCATGACGCGAGAAAACCTGACTTTGGTGCATGTGAACAACAAAGGCGCAGGTGTATTCGTATCCACGTAGTCTGATCAGCGCCTTTATTGTTCGCTTATTGGAAAGTATAATATCTAAATTTGCCTCAAGCAAAATTTCATTTTAACTAGTCTCTGTAGCTGTACAGACTGGTTTGAGTCTTACCTCGGTCCTAGAACACGAGGTCTTACTCAGAAACCCGCAAGACCCTGTCACACTATAACGTTTTAGCCAACGTAGGCTGACGTATGAAATATATATCTAGTACACTGGAATACGCTTGAAATCTAATTAAAAATCAGAGGAAGCCTCTCTCTGAACTTATGCAAAGCGTACGCGAAACGAATATAGAACGTATGTCGTATATAAGTAACTTATTTATAACTTATTCCCAACGTAACATAACTTATACTTGTATCAGCGTATAAAAGCAAAAGCCTAGCGTATGACTAGCGTTCTTGACTTGAGGGAAACTTATACACAACGAACGTCTAACGTATGCTGAATTGAACATAACGTACGTTAACGTATGCATAACTTACGTATATACTTATAGTCCTTATGTCAACCGAAGGGAGCGCAGTGGCTCAGTGGTAGAGTGCTTGACTCGAGACCGAAGGGTAGCGGGTTCGAGCCTCACCGGCGTCACTGCGTTGTGGTCCTTGAGCAAGACACATTTATCCTAGCTTAGTACTGGTTAAACCCAGGAAGAACCGTCCCGCATAACTGAAAGATTGTTGAGTGGACGTAAAGAATCAAATCAAAAAAAAAAAAAAACTTATGTCAACCGTATAAAGCAGAACAAAATTTTGGGACCACTTTGTCATATGACAACGTATACCAACGTACTGTAGCGTGTTCGTAACGTATTGAAAACGTATGTCTAACTTATTCAGCGTGCACCAACGTACTGTGTGAGTTTTCATACGTCCTCATACGTTGGTGCTAACGTACCTTAACGTATGCATAACTTACTCGTTGCGTACATCTAACGTATGCCTGACGTATAAGCAATACGTCGGCGTACGCGCAAGTACACAATTTTGAGATCTATTCACCGTATGGCAACGTATACCAACGTACAGTAGCGTGTTCGTAACGTGTTTAAAACTTATCTCTAACGTATTCAGCGTACACCAGCGTACTTGTTTAATTTCTCATAGGTCCGCATACGTTGGAGCTAACGCCCCATACCATCGAACCCCCGTTCAACATTGCTACCCAGTCCGCTACCTAGACCGTTACAGCCTGTGTAAGTCGCTGGGAACCAAATGACCTTAAAGTAAATAGCTTAGTTGAGACCGAGCCTTTATCTATAGAAACAAGTGAATAAATAGAAAATGCTAAGTTTTTCTTTCTATCTTTAACATGTTTAACATGTTTAATTTGCATAATTTTATTCAGTTTCCCACAGAATTGAAAATGGCGCAATCATGAACATACACTGTAGATCTAATTCGAACTCGATTTTATTTTCTCTTGGTACTGGCTCGCTCAAATTGGAGCCTTGCGCCTTTTTATGCAGTCTTGCCAGAGCCATTGCAGCTTATATAGCTAAAGTTTGGATGTAGATGAAGACGATATATAAGCATGTAGTCCAACTTCATCGCTGTACATGCAAGTTTCAATAGTGACGTGCTGATTTGTTTGATTTGATTCTTTACGCCCCATCAACAATCTTTCAGTTATATAGGTACGGATCTTCCTTGGTTGAACCAGTACTAAGCTAGAATAAATGTGTCTTGCTCAAGGACCACAACGACGTGACGCCGGTGAGGCTCGAACCCGCGGCCCTTCGGTCTCGAGTCAAACATTCTACCACTGAGCCACTGCGCTCCCGTGACGTACTGAAGTACCAAACATTATGATCATGCGCGCCTTTAAAATGCGTGGCGATTTTTGCTGTATGCAAACAGTTTAGACCCAGATAAGACACGATATAACTTCTTATATATACTAGGGGTGAATCGACTATGGGGCGAAAAGACTAGTGGGGGCAAAATGACAAGGGGGGGAAAGACCAGGGGGTAAACGCTTTTGGGGCGAAACAACTAGGGGGTGGGGAATTGTTTGGGGCGAAACGTCCCGGATTCTGCTATAATAAAATGCCGGTGTTCTAGCTGGGGTCAACGGTCGACAAAGACGAATTAGAACTCAATAATGAACAAGAGTTTAGTATCGCCCACAAACCGGTGATTTTATCACAATATGTTATTGTTTAAAAACTTCTTTATAATAGAAATATGTCAGTATAAGCCAACGTCCTTTTTGTGGAACAGATGCGAACATAGCAGGCCCAGATGAGGCGCCACAGAATGTGGCGGCGTCTCCTTTCGGTCTTCACTGTTTAAAACGTTTAATCTAAAGATGCATGTAAAATGAGAATAAATCGCAACAACCCTTTGAACGGAAATGGACTGGTCCAATCGATTAAGGTGAGGAATTTCATTAATTATCAACATTTTTGATACCCTGTGGCGATGTCAAGCATGGACGTGTTTTTATGCTTTAGGCACCGAAGAAACTTAAAATTACAATGTCATGGGACCAGCAAACAAAAACGTGTAACGTATCGCAAAATAGACAAAATGCGACATGTCTCATTAAAAGATTACTATCCAAAACAATAATGTTTTATAGGAAGTTGTTATTTCAGCCTCCTACAGCTATTATCATTTATTAGAAACATTTCTTGGAATAGTTCATAATACTCTTAATTGGTCTATATTGCTCACTTGAGCAGTTGACTTTATGGTTTCAGAGGCGAGTTTTTTATTTACAAAAGCGTATTATCGCATGCAATGTTGCTCAGCGAAGGCTTGAATGAAATTTTGATGACCCAAACCAGAGTGCGCATCTGTGTATGTCAGTACAACATGAATACTCCACCAAGAGTGCTAACAGGTTGTGTAAAGAGCAAAACTACGTCAAATTTTAGCGATGATTTCTTTTTTAAATGAGCCGCAACATGATATTTCCTACAATGTTGTGTGTGCAACCAGCAAAGGCACAGGCCAGCATGCGCATACGGGCAGTCTGATCAGAGCCTTTGATTATTGCTTGAATATTCTACGAGTATTAATCTACTGACCGGACATCATTTGGAGTTGCTAAGCTCAAAAAAGGGTGCTCCAGCTCGCCTGAGCCTGCTACCGTCAAAATGCCACAAAGTTGTTGTTACTCAAATGTGGTTGGCGAAAAGGCGTCTTGTTTATGACTTATTCTGCCGTCAGATTTTAAAACTATTTCCTTTGGAAATTTTCACGAATACCTGATTGTGCTGCTATTGAGCAACAAAGGCGCAGTTCAGACTGCAAACCATCGTGGTAAGCAAAATTCTACATTATATAGATACATGTACTCTGTAGCTGAGCTGGCTTGATTGACCCTTACCAAGTAGCAAAGTTAGTATTTATGTCGGCATGCATACATAAATGTATCAACTCTGCATGCGGAGTGATTTTTTCACGGCCTTTTTTTTTCGTCATGATAACTTTTTTAACAATATCTTTCCTTATAAAATTTCGGGTCTGATCTGAGTCCAAACTGTTTGCTTATGTTATTAAAGACATAGATCACTGTCCAATAGAGATCATTAAAGGATTAACTGATAAGGGACAGTTTCAGTATCTCACAAAATTGATGGGGCCTCAAGAGGGGACTTACCTGTATACAACTCAATTTCATTCACTAATATAAAGATCAATATTTTATCATAAATTACCTAATCCCTTTATGGGACCAATTTATTGCCCCAGTAAGGAAGTCATAATCACCTCATTATGACTGTTCTTTTGATCTGACCAGAATGACCCCTGGAGAGAGTCATAATGAGTGGTACCAGTATTATTGCTCAAATATTTATCTCTTTAAGTGGTGATTGAACGGCCAATGAAAAAAAGAACCAAAAATAACAAAACAGACCATAGGTATTCTATTAGGTCGCGTGTGTCGTGTCAATGGCCATGACGTGTGAAAACATACATGATACATGATAAATTGTTAAAATCTAAAGACATGGACATTTTCTTCCCTTTGTTTTTGTTTTTCAATATTGGACAATAACCATAACGTATTATTTAAGGAAAGCATTTCGCCAGTCCGCAAGACTTGTTTTTAAAACAGTTTTGCACCATTATACTGTTTACAAAATTTACCAGACGTTAGAATTGAAGTTCCCTTTTTCACATTGGCATGTAGATAAGGCAGTCCAAATCTAGAGGCAACTGGTTGCCTAGCTACGTATTCGGTCAGCTGATTTTATAATTAGGTGTGAAACACATCAGTCATTTTAATCTCTTGGACGCACAGAACACCATCTTGTCCTACCAAGGGTCTGCGATTGTCTAATCTAACCCTTGGCCTCACAGCTTTGATTTTCTCCGATTGAATACGTTATAAGCCGAAAATAGCAACAAGTAAATGATCAATCACAAAGCGGTGCTAAAAATCGATAAACACCAGGCCTCCAGATAAGATGGCGTAATTAATGTACATTCAGTTTTCTTATTTAACAACTAAAATATACGTTTAAGGTGCTCAAAAGAACTGTCACATTAAGATGGTTATTTTGAGCACCCATAACATAATTTTGAACTGAAGGATTGAAGAAAAATAAATAATTTTACAACCAAAATCTTTGCTTATCTGGACTTATGGAGACTGAACAGGCGGTGTATATTAGATGCCGATAAACTGCTACATTTAATCTGGTTGGCAGGAAGGGATTATCGTAAAAATCCTTCCTGGCGTTTTCATTGGTCGATTAGTCTGCGCTAATAATAAATTTTGAGGGTCGTGAGGCGAAGGGTTTGTCGAAAGGTAGATACGACAAAACCTTCGCTGGTGAAGATGACAGAACACATAAAAAGGTACCAAGGTGCACTGATAAGAAAAAAAGATGGGTTAAGATTTGTTTACAATGTGATCAGCTGGGGTTGCTGAAGCACCCACCTCTCCTCCTTGGATGTAAATTAGTTTCTTAGGTGCCTTATACGTCGAATTTAGCTTATTATCAATATTAATGTAGGTTTTATGGTTTGAATAGCATGTATAAATAACTGTTTTCTTTACCTACTACTGTCGTGCTAACCAAGAGTGACAGTGACGAATTGTTTTGTTTACAACTGCTAAGTAAAAATAGCATGTACACTCCACTTGATCTACCGCGAATCGATAGATCACTTGTGTATTAATCCTATCCAGAGGATAGGATTAATACACAAGCGATCTATCGATTATAAGTCCCTGATAACTTTTTAAACAAAACATGACGTCACTGTCACTCTTGGCTGGTAGGACAGTACTTACTATTTATATAAGTTTATAATTGCGCCACACTTATACATGGGATACTACGCAGATAAATATGACTCTTGTTCTCTTTTCACGCCATCTTCAAATACAATTTAGATGGCAGGAATGAAATGCATAGCCTTGTTCTCTGGAAACTATAAGAAAATCCTCTAAATACGTCTGCTAATTATTATTTTAAATTGACTATAGGGTTTGTTAAGACTGATTTTGTATAATGAAAAAGTATTTATATGTTTATTTAAATATTGGAACTTGCTGAATTCATTATGAGGAAAAAATCCCCTGAGTTCAGACTTTTTTCTGGAGCTCTGCGATTGCCCTCATGGAGTGGAATGGTATGACCGATATCATTCCAATAATTCCAATTATCGATCCACTGAGTGATCGTACCGGTACCGCCACGGTACCTGAGTGCAAGTGAGTAGTGAGTGAGTGATGAATTGAGTGGTTGTATAAGTGATGGAAATCTGTACTGTAATCAAAATAAAAGACAAACCAATGGATTACTTGCAATCATCTTTAAAAAACATTTCCCTTGTATAAAACTGCATATCTACTGAATCACAGATGCTGTGATATTATTGATAACTAAAATTAAGCAGTTAAAAAAATTCTGAAAACTAATTAAATATTCAAAATGGCGGCTAAATGTTTGACATATTGAATTCTTTAAATGCCAATAACGTCCCCATTTTTCAACCGATTTCGATGATACTTGTATCAAAATTCATGATTCATAGGGCTCTTTCTGATAATACCTACTTGTCATTAGAGTTGCTGTCCCCTTTAATTTATAGCTTTTACAATCCAGCTGTCTCTCTCTGAAATATCTCTATACATGTTTAAAATTTCATTGTTGTTTGATCGAAGTAGAATTGGAATAAAAATCATATTTAGAGATGAACTCTCTGTCTACACAACACACGATGCCCAAAACAGAGTTGACACAGCGTCGTGGTGCTACACAAAAACTAAAACAGCGCTGTCACGATATGTATTGCCAGTTGTGTCCATCTTGGACAGCTACTGCACTGTTCACTCAAGCATGTTGAATAAACTAAGTGATTGTTAAGCCTTGTCACTAGATAACCCTCATCTATGTTATTTGCTAGCACTATTTTTCATGGTCCCAAGCCTGTTCAGACCATTAAAGTTCCACTTTATTTGAAAAAATATTTGAAAAAAATATTGCATATATATTTCAGTACCTAAGGGTTAATGGGGATGGGGGTATTTTTGGTACTTAAAGTAAGAAAGAAGGCAAAGGAATCAATACAATCAAGAACCACACCTGACCCAGGCCATCGGATGGGAAGTGAAAAAAATACAAAATTCTCTCTTTCGACCCTACAATCTTAATCAGCTTATCGAAGAACAAACCCATTTTACAGAATCTTCATCGTCTTTAATTGATCTTGTCGCTACAAATAATGATAACAGTGTTATATTCTCTGGTGTTGGAGAAGCTTTCCTTGATCAGACAGTAAGATATCATTTTCCTGTATTTGTTGTGTTTAGGTTTAGTAAGTACAAGCAACCATGCTTTAAACGCAAAATTTGGAAATATGAATCTGGAGACAACGATTTGCTCAATCAATTAATATATGATTTTAATTGGACTACTGTTGAAAATGATAACATCAATACCTATGCTGAAAATTTCACTAATAAAATATTGTAATTTTGTGAGTCTGCGATGCCTAGTAAAGTTGTAACCATCCGACCTTCTGATCCCCACCTGGGTAACAAATGTACTTAGAAATGCAATACGTAAACGCAAGCGTGCACATAAATTTGCGAAACGGCATAAGGAAACTTTGTAACGATAGTGTTAATATTTTAAAACAATTGAAACGAGATTATACAGACAAATTAACTTCCAAAATCAACTCAAATACAACCTCATCCAAAGATTGGTGGAAAACTTTTAAATCTCTGATTAATAAGTCTAAACATGAAAATTTGCCACCTGTAAACTCTAATGGTAGGATTATTAATGATCCATGCGATAAAGCAAACCTGTTCAACGCGTACTTCGAGCCCAAACACAATTAAATGACCATGGTAAAGAAGTGCCTCATTTGGATCCCCCCACAAATATACTAAACACTATTCAACTGAACACAGAAGAAATAACTGCTATCTTGAAAAGTCTTGAAATGGGAAGGCCTGTGGCCCTGATTGTATCAATAATAGAGTTTTAAAAGCAACTGCCGAAACCATAACTCACCCTTAAACGGATCTTTTTAATAGTTCGCTAAGAAGCTCAACAGTCCCCGATATTTGGAAAAAGGCTAACGTTAGTCCAATCCACAAGAAAGATGACAAAAGCTCCGTAGAAAACTACAGACCAATATCACTAATAAGCTCGGTGGGGAAAACTTTTGAAAAAGCTATTTTTAAACACGTCCATAACTTCCTTCTTGATAATCATATAATTACGCCACTCCAGTCTGGGTTTACCCATGGGGACTCTACAGTGAACCAACTCTTAGATATTTATAATACCTTCTGCCAGGCCCTGGATGAAGGGAAGGAAGTTCGAGCTGTATTTTGTGATATCAGCAAAGCCTTCGACAGGGTCTGGCATAGTGGTCTTATAGCTAAACTGAAACATTATGGCATCGATGGTCCTCTTTTGGCTTGGTTTGAAAGTTATCTAACCAATAGACATCAAAGAGTAGTTCTTCCCAATGATAACTCAGACTGGAAGGAAATAAAAGCTGGAGTGCCTCAGGGCTCTATTTTAGGTCCACTATTGTTCATCATTTATATCAATGATATAGTAAAAGAGAACCAATCTTTAATCCGTCTTTTTGCAGAGGACACGACCCTTTATATTATCGTTGATCGACCTGATTTAGCAGCACAGACTCTGAATAATGATCAACGAATATCTGTATAGTCTGAATTATGGCTTGTTAATTTCAAAACAGAAACAATGCTCTGTACGCTTAAACGAAATTGAGAAATTCATCAAAGCCTTTCTTTTTCTGGTAAAATAATAAAAGAACTTACTTCTCATAAACATTTAGGCTTAAATCTAACAAGTTCTTGTGATTGGCTAATACATATTGATTATATAAAAGAAAAATCTCTTAACTGCTTAAATTTACTACGTTCCCTTAAATTTACTCTAAACTGACAGTCTCTATAAAAATATATATTTTACCTTTATACGGCCTATCCTTGAATATGCTGACGTCGTATGGGACAACTGCACCCAGCAACAACAAAATGAACTGGAAAAATTCAACTTGAGGCAGGTCGTATCGTTACAGGCACAACGAAATTAATTAATATCAAGAAACTTTATGATGAGCTTGGATGGGACAAACTTTCGGACAGACCTAGACTACATAAACTTCAATTATTTTACAAGATGGATAACCACCTAGCTCCCGATTATTTGTGTAACTCATTGTCCCCCTCACATTGGGGAAGTCTCTTCGTACCCACTTCGTAACGCAGAAAAGTACACTCAAATACATTCAAGGACTGCACTTTATGGGAGCTTATTTCGCCCTTCAGCAATACGTCAGTGGAATAAACTCCCCAATGAGCATAGGAATGCAGAATCACAAGATATGTTTAAAGCATTTATCACTGATACTAAATATAAAGTACCATATTACGAGGGTCAGTCAAAAATAACTGAGAGTTGATTCATATCTCTTATGTAGGCTAACTTACACTAGTGAAATTTAGCACAAGCATGCAATTAACTGTCCTGCATCAGAATATGCAATATACAAGACCATGCAAAGTATAAATTGGTGTTGCCTAGCAACCGAAGAATGTGAAATTATAACGTCATGCGTTCACGCTGAAATATAGCGTTGCCATGGAAACACTATACATAATTTAAGTTACATCAACTTGTGCATTTGTTGCAAATACAGGTCCATTAAAAAAGTTATTTCACTACGCAATATTTCAAAAGTTTTTTCACATTTTTATTATACATAAAGGGACATGTTTTACCATACATGTAATTAAATTCCCATGCCATATGGGTTTTAAAAATCATATCAACGTATAATGAGTCAGCTTTTGAATATAAATTAAAATGCATTCCAACGAAACACAACAACATCCTTTAAAACATTCCAATGAAAACACAACAGCATTGTACACCTACATCATAAAGCCAGTTTTTCGCTGCAGCTCCCTTTGCTTTAATAAGATCTGCATTTCTCCTTGGCATTGAATTATAAAGTTCTTCAATGACGTTTTGTAGTACACTATACCACGCTTTACATATTCGTTTATCCCTTTTTACACAGCATTAGGTTACCAAACTCTTTCTTCATTATATTCCAAATGTTCTCTATGGGATTCATGGATCACGAATTCCCTGGTCATTCTAGAATGGGTATTCTTTTACAGTCTAGAAATGTTTAGTACTTTTAGAGTTATGGCATGGCGCGAGATCATTGATACTGTGGGAACAAAACGCATTCACATGTCATTTTAGTACCATAAATAATATCACATGCTATTTTGGCATTACCCATGTTACCATTCACTTTTCTCAGAAGAGACTGGCCCCTGCTGCTAACGACTCCCAAGACTTGCACACTCACTGACAATTTTATAGTACTTAGCATCTGAATACACTTAGCATGATATTTCTCATACTATTTGCGCCAAACACGACAATGGCGTCGATTGTTATGACCGTGAAATACAGGCTCATGTGAATGTGTTGTGGTCCCACAGAAGAGATATATCTTAAGGCATCAACTTGTGCTATGCCATAGCTCTAAAAGAACTAGAACATTCCTAGAATGTAACAAAATACTCATTCTGAAATGACCAAGGAATTCGCCAGAAATGAAGTCTTCATATAATGTTTGGAATATAATGAAGAAAGAGATTGATAGCCAAATACCGTGTTTAAAAGAAGAGATGTGGAAGCAAGTTTGTGAAACGTGATATAGTGTAGCATCGAACATTCTGGAAGAACTTAACAATTCAATGCCAAAAACAACTGCAGATCTTATTTATCTTATTTAGCAAATGGAGGTGCAACGAATACTGACTTTATTGTATATGCGTACAGTTATGTTGTTGTGTTTTCATTGGAATGTATTTAAGTATGATTATGTGTTTTCATTGGAATGTATTTTTTTTAATATTTATATACAAACGTTATCTATTTATACGCTTATATGATTTATAGAAATAAAAGGGCATACGAATTAAATAAAATGTATGGTAATCCATAGACCATACATGTATAAAAATGTGAAAAAACTTTTGAAATATTGCTTAGTGAAATAACTTTTTTAATGGACCTGTACTGTAATAAATGTATTTTGTGAAATACAACAACTAAGATTGAGGCGTTAGAATTATATTACATAAATAAGAGGAAAATTAGCTAAAATTTCTGAAAATTTAACCCCAAAATATACCCCACCAACCAGTTACGGTTCATTTTAGAGCAATATTATCAACTAAGTATCATATCATATGACCATTTCATTGCATTTAGTAATTGGATTTCACATCTGAATGCATATCTTGAATATTCCCAGGGATCAAAGGTTGCCATAGCAACAGAATCTGGTCTTTTAGTTATAATTTGAATTTCCATCGATTTTGGTTGCTAGGCAACGAACATTGTATATATTGTATTGGCTATCTAGTACACTTCTTCAAAACATTGCTTACACATTATTTGATACAATTGGAGGGATAAAAGATCCGTCTTGTTACCTTTTTAGAAATGAAATGATTTTAAATTCATGGCTGCTTAGTCAGAAGTGTGGTCAGCGCGAACCATTAAGGAAAGAGATGTCTTTGGTTGCCTAGTAACAGCGCATGAAAGATGATAAGACGTCAACATCTATATGTAATGAAGACCGAAGGTTAATTCTATATGTGTATAAAGTTTCAGCCAAAACTGCCGACCCAGTAAAAAGATATTAACCAACTCTCAGTTATTTTTGAATGACCCTCGTATTACTACTGTGGTAATCATATTGAACAAATGCTACATACACGACTTCGTACAGACTGCAGCTCATTAAATTTTATCTACATCGACGCAGTTTAGTACCTAGTACTAATTGTGTCTGTGGCGCAATAGAAAACAATAAACATTATCTTTTAGATTGTCATCGATATGTTAATGCCAGAGATGAGATGCCAAACATTATCATTAGATATTCAAACGTCACAGCTGACATTCTACTGTTTGAAAACACGGATCTCCCAGTTCAGATAAATGAAGAAATTTGTACATGCTTATATTCGCAAAACCAGGAGGTTCACGTCATAATTTCCATAATTATTTTGCTTGTAGCACTTCAGTCTCTCACTCAATCTTTCTCTCTCTCTCTCTCTCTCTCTCTCTCTCTCTCTCTCTCTCTCTCTCTCTCTCTCTCTCTGTTACGACATAAAGCGGGTCAGGAAGGAAGAGGGGAAATCTTATTGGAAAATTCCTTTATGCGCTGATGATGCTACCAGGGAAAAATAATGCACACAACTAGTAAAAAATTTCAGTACTTTATGTACTAAGAAAACATCGACAACACATTATTAATACAACGACACCACCAACGCTATTATTTCTGGCTAATTAACCATCCTATACTAGGGCAAGTTGCCACTCTAAGATCATTTCAATTAGAATCAATCTTAGAGTGTCCTGCTCTAGATGTACGTCAACTAGTCAAAAATAAGAGACGTAACGAATATGATTCACATACAACTTAAGCTCTAAGAAAAAAAAATTGGGCCCTTTAATACTTAAGTATCGTATTGATAAGTACTCTTGGTTATTACACGCGTTTCGCGAACACTATATCTTCTTGGCCACATCTTGTTGACTTCAGTCAATCGGCTCTAAGATAATAGGACTGTGATCGATCCTTTGTTTCGGAACGTCAACTGATTCATATAGGATTGCTTATATGGAGCTTTGATCGTCTTTTTTGTATATAGACGTCAAAGTTTATTATAAGTGGATCTTCTTATACGAGGGTTCCTGATCGTCTCCCCAAGTTGGGAGGTCAGGTTTACTTATCACAATTCCAGCCGGTTGGCTAACAACTCGATCTGGTCTACGTAGCTGGTCGTGAGTATTGGGGCCAGAGGGGACATCTAGTAAGTGCCCTCAGGTGTTAAATCTTGTGGCTCACCAACATTTGGCCTCCAACATAAGGAGGGGACACAAATCAGAGACGATTCTGCAAAAAACAATCTACTTTTAGAATCTCAGAATCACTCTGTTGCGTCAATAATGGAGTTGTTCGTTTCAAGTTCACAAAAATGGAAATAATTTCAGTGGTCTTACTTTCCAAATTACAGCCTAACCTATAAGCCCGTGATTAGCCCTCACCAGTGGGTGTATGCCTAACGGCTCCCATGCGGTTAGGATGGATCGGCTCTTCTAAATATCCACGCTCAAAAATATGTAATAGAGAAGTACTTTTAGCGACTGGCCTATGTCAGCGCTAAACAATACCTCCTATGCCAAACAAACAAACCCATACGTTACAAAATTTCCAGTACGCTGTCGTAACGTCACCCTGGTTTGAGACGCTATTGCAGCCGAAACATCAAGATCCCGTGACCTTTTTTCCCTTTCAGGTCACGTAATCTAGATAGTTTCGAGGTTTACAAATATTGATACCAATTCTCTTAAAATTCCAGGAAAACGTTGAACAGTGTGGTGCTGACGTAACATTTGGACGTTTACGTCGGACATCACCCTGCCCACGCGCTAATTTCGTACATGTATAACGTATCAGTTGTAAACAGCTAATTATGACCCCTGGTCAAACATACTTACATCAATATTGAGAGATTACATTCTGCTGTTTTATGTGTGTAAAACCGTACAATATTTTTACATTAATTTTGGTGGAACAAACACCTACCTAATCTCTAAACATACATGTCAGCTATCACCTTATTTATGTAAATGTGTTGTTGTGTATGCACCTAACCCTTATTCTTATATGCGTCTGATATAACTCGAGGTGACACATACAGGTCCCTACAGAAAGTCGACTATCACTGGCAGTTAAATTGTCTTTCCAACAACGCCATATAAATCACAACAACTTAAAATCTAGCTGCTAAAATTGTTTTTCACCTATCGGTCCCCGGTAAATCTTTCAGCATACCAATATAGTTTTATGTGCAGACCCGACATGGCCTGTGACTGCTTTTGGCTGAAATAACCCGTCGAGTCCATCCGGACAGCTTTACTATAGCCGCAAGAATGGTCCCACCAGATTTTTAGGCACTACGCAGTTGCGTAGATTCATACTCAAGTGCGTAACAATTGCTATTTTCGCAAAAAAAAACGGGTTGTTAATGATAACACCCGATAGAACTCGTACACGGAATGCTGGCCAATTCAACAGACGACAAAATAGAAAACTAGTGACTTATTATTTCAATACAATGTGACATGCTAGAGACATCGCGATTCAATGCAATTACACAAATCGCCATAGCCCTGTCATGTACAATTTCAACACAGTCAAATATATATAACTTCACGTACCTTTCTATAATAATGAATAGCGTCTCTATATCGTACCTCTCTACGGTATCTTTATAATGTCCCCTAATAAGAATGGGAATATCCATCCTTTATATAGTGAAAAGTGCACAAGATCTCCAAGATCTTCAAGAAAAGTAACGAAATCGTGCAAGCGTTACTAAATAAAGACACAATGAATTCCATCTCAGACAAACCGCCCTTTTATTGGACTATTAGTAGAAAAGGTACCGTATCACTGTTCGTATAGGCGACCAGGTGCATACCTAAACTTTTGCGTATGTGTGCGTATACGCAACCATCACTGATTCTGTTGTTCCATATATTATACATCATTGTAAAAAAGGCCCTTCCTTTTAGGAGAAAAAGGAACGACTTTTTCTTACGATGCACGATGTTGAAAAGAAGGAACAATACAGAATAAATCTATAATGCAACATATATACATGTGCAACTTAAATGGCGGACTACCTGGAGAGATAGTCTGCCCCCACATGGTCTTGTCCTTGGATTGCCACAATCATAGACCTGTATTGTTGAAGCATTTAATGCTCAACACAAAAATATGGGGTTGTACCCCTTTAACTTTTTCACATTTGGGGTTGTACCCCTTTAACTTCCTATGAAGTTTTATGTCTTATGACATTTAATATATAAGGCTTAATAGCCAATAACTTTTGCAAAGATCCACAGGTAATGCATTCCTATGCCAAGTATACCTATTTATAACACCATCCATAATACAATCTTTGCCCAAATAAATTAATGTGACTCTTCACGATGCAGCTAACCTCTGTTGCAAAAAAATATTATCGTGACTTGCTCACGTCAACAGTCTACTGTCATCCATCATGACTTAAATAATTCTGTGACTCCTCACGCCTAAAGTACACCTCTGTGACTACTACTATGCTATCATAGTTAAAATATAGGTCAACAATCCGTGACAATTGGGTCACAACACTGTCGCACACCTTTAACATTTGTTACGTGCCAGGCGTAACTAGAAACAAAGTCAGGAAACCAAAATTTTGCTACTAGGAAAGTCAGCAAAAAGCACTTTTAAAATTTAACAAAATTTATTAAAAACAAAATTATCATTTACAATAAGCAATGGAAAATAGTTATACAATCAAAGAAAGTCTAATTTACAATACCTCCTATGTCCTAACTGTCCCTCAGAATATTTATCAACACAAGTCTTTCAACAGTTTCTGATCCCAGATTTTGAAGAAAAATACAAATATGAACATGAAGTCTGAATCCAAAACTGAATAATCCAAAGTAATCCAGAATGAATAAGTTACACAATAAGTATTCCAATATAGAAATCCAGCACAAAAGGTTTAGACTTTTAAAAGGTGAAATTATTTCAAAGATGCTCTTATGAAAAATTTACTCTTATATATACCCTTTAAGAAAAGTCTAGAACGGTCAAGAAAGACTATCATATCATATGCTATATTTATTTATTCTGGAAAATTCCACAAACTTCTACTGAATTCCTGAACCTACTCAAAGTTTCTATTTGCATGGAAAAAGAAAATTCTAGTAAGTTCTGGTCTTTTCTCCAAGGTTCCAGTACCTTCTATGACAATGCATTTTTAGCTTCTAGATGATTAGTCATCATTCTAGAAAATTCTTATAACCAAATAAACACCTTGTTTACAACAACCCATCCACCATCAATCTCTCCAACATCTGGGTCAAGTAGAAACTAAGTAAACAAAATATGAACAGATAAACACCATACATGTTACACTTCCCCTCCTCAAAGAAATGAAAGTTTTATGAAGTAAAGCTTTCTTTTGCAATAATGAACAATTATATAACAAACAATAATGTTAAATCACAATAAAGATCAATAAAGAGCAATAGCACAGACTCACATCAACAGTATAGTGGCAACTAAGCCCTAGAGAGCGCAATTGGGATGATATTATCTTTTCCCTTAATATGTCTGATTTCTAGATTTAGGCCTTGAGCTGGCTATAGACCCCCCTCCGCCCCAGGGGGAATTTTGTACACTATGATTTTCTAAAACTACATTATATAAGACACAAAATGAAAGATGTTAGCTCTCTGAGAGTGGCAGCGTTAACGTGTAACAGCATGTTATATACGTTACCCCCAAAATAGTATTATACATCCCTGATAATGTCTCAACCATGACATTTTAGTACATATTTGCATGCTGACACAGGTTTATGAACTTCTTATAACACAGTTACATATTTTTAGTATTAATTTTATAAATGTCTTGAGTAATAACCGTTGTATATGTTACTTAGTGTTTCCTGCGTTATTTCCGAGTATCAGTATGGTATTTATTGACTATATGTGTATTACATCTGTCACAGAATATAGTAAATCGATAAGGCTGCTAGTTAAATGATTTAACGTTCTTTATTATGGTCTCTTACACTATTTTTCAGGTCCATGTTATGTATGTTACCTTCAAAATAGCATTAAACATTTAAGTTAATGTCTCTAACAAGCCCTGTTTATACTTATTTGCATGCTGGCACAGGTTTATGTACTTCTTTTAGCAAGGTTTACCTATTTTAAGTATTCATTTAATAAATGCCTTGAGCTTTAACTGTTATGTGTGTTACCAAATGATACATAAGTTATTCTGAGTATCTATATAGAAGTTGTTGACTATACATGTATAAAGTCTGTCAGAGAATTTAGAAAATTTATAAAGCTGAAATAAATTGAAGTTCCTTATTAATTTATGGTGACTTAAACTAATAATATAATGTGATCTATCAACCTTCGCTGTTTGCTCACACAAACAGTATAGATAGCATGCATTCAAATCGGAAGTTCTGAAAGACAGTCACTGTGAAACAGCTCAGTTCTGGGCAAGGTATATGAATATGATTCAGATGGTGTTGGCACTGATTAGGGCTACAAGGAAAACAACTTTGAATTGCATGTCATCTCTATCTGTATGCATTGTTCCCAATGTTCATTGCAAACCATCACAACAACTACGCACAATATGTACCTGTGTAACTGATTACACTCATAAATTTGATACACATCGCAAATACAAAGAACTTCTCGAACAAAATGGGTTTAGTGTGTCACAACCATTGGTTCTTTGCTTGAGAAATGCCTTTGACATGACTATCAGGCAAACAATAAAGTGGTATTATAGGCTTCAGCAACTAGAACTACGCTTCGTACTACAGATGGAAAGGTGTATTACTCATTACATCAGAGCTCAATATATTGAAACAACTCTTCAATGCACTGAAATGAAATATTCAATCTGCTCAGATGCAAAGTAGGATGAGAACTAGAGGCAGTTTCAGGCTTCACCAATCCTTTTAGTTCTAGTTTTGAAGACAATGAACTGTACTTTTTGTCTTTCGGTGTGCCCTTTAAGCGTGGCATAGCTAAGGATCTTAATGAGGCTGATGACATTGGCAGGAGGGCTGTTGCAGACTTCATTGACTCACTTTTAGTTTAAAAAATCTGTCTTTCACATCCCCCATAAAATGCTGCAAGCTAATAAAGTTTTGATGTTTGCGAGGTCAAGCAAGAAGAAATTGCTCAATTTACAAAACGTAAACAGCCAGATGAGAGCTTAAAGGAGCGTCTTTGGTAATCATGACCTACTTTCTATTGGACATAAAGTTGACCTTGAGTTGACACTGCCGTTCCTTCTGGGACCTGTACTATGGTCACTGTCAACTCCTGATAGAATTTCCACCAAAACTGACATGTCCAAACTTCAGCATGGCTTGCAATCACACATTGAACCAACATTAGATTTGCCATGTAGCACATAACGTTGATGTTAATGCCGTAACTACAGAGCATAATAGCTTTTCATGTCACCTTCATGAATCTGATGGCACCAGTATTCAAGCAGGCACTAAAGGCAGGGCATATTGGTTTTGTCACTGATACATATATACAATGTAAAAGCAGCAGTCTATTAAGTTAAGTCTTACAAACATTCTCGCAGAGGATAACCTGGGTGTTTTGTTCAACACTGGTGTATGCAACAAAATGTGCACCTTCTGAATGTCAACAGCATTGGCCAGAATATGGGGGAAGAGATCTACAGTAATACACTGTCTAACTGATAGTGACACTACCAATGTGCCAATGTGTTAGTACCACGGAAAGGTTGTTCCTATCAAACTGATAGAGAACCCCTCCCCCACTAGTACATCAGCATTCTAAGAAGGGCAGGAAAACAAATAAAGAATTGCTCTAGGCACTCATCAGTGATATGAAGCCCTTACATATGCTATTTATGTAATTGTGAATAAGCTGCAGTACGACATGTTCCTGAAAAAAGTACCAAAGCCATACTCATATACTGACTAAATCAAATAGCATGAACATGAGCTTACCTCCACCCTGCTTTTCAGTCCTTAAGATGTACATACAAAGATTGAACTATCAAGTCTTTCCCATGAAAACAAGTGAGGCTTTCCAGATACGGACAAAATGTGTGGAAGATAAATGGGAAGGAAATCGAGTACCTCTGGGTGAAATAAATCTTGATTGTACCCTAACAAAAGAGCCACAGAATTATATTTCACATTTTGTGTGATATGGGGTTACCATGTTCAAAACTCAACAACTCAAACCTTATAAAAGATAGAAACATACTATTTGCAGTTTCCAAAAGGTACATAAACATTCTTTAATACAAAATGAGTTAGTAAGCACATTCACATTAAAAAGATATCAAACTATATTAGTATCATAAATCATTTACATAGGGATAATGAAAAAAGTAACATACTTAACACTTTGGGGTTTTCATATTTGTTTTCAAAGGTCCATATCTGTGATGCAAAAATAGCTTACTTGGATGATATAGCCAATTTGGAAATCTTACCTTATGGTTTGCACTTTTCAGAAGTCATGTCATTTACTAAAATTATCAAAAATGTTGTTGGGTAATATATATAATTGACTGTTGGTACAGGGTAATGGTGCCATTACCAGAGTGCTAGCATATTGCAAAATCCTTGCAAGATAAATCTGATAGAGGAGTAATAAGTTGTATAGGAAAACTCTTTAAAATCCTTGGATAATATATGAAGATTTGCTCTAGAACTTCTACCTGATGTCTTTTGAGTTGTTACTTGCACATTGCACTGAAGGTTACAAACTTTCCATGAGTATTATGTCAACTATATTTGATGTCTCTATAAAAGAAAAGAGGGTTTATGTAGTTTATGTTTTGAGTTACATCCTCAGCAAATGAGCCAGAGTAAAAAGAAGTACATGGACCTGTGCCAGCAAGCAAATAAGTACAAGCAGGTCGTGTTGGAGACCATATCTTGAATTTTTAATGGAATGCAGAGAGTAACGTATGTAACCTGGGCTGTAAAATAGTGTAAGACACCATAATAAGGAACTATAATTCATTTTAATAGCAGCCTTATAGATTTGCTATATTCACTGATGGATGTAATACATGTATAGTCAATAACTGCCATACTGATACTTGGAAATAACATACGAAACACTAAGTAACGTATACAACGGCAAAAACTCAAGACATTTATGAAATAAATGCTAAAATTATGTAATTGTGCTATAAGAAGTTTTTAAACCCGTGCCAGACTTAAAAAAAAGTGTGAATATGTCATGTTTGAGACATTATCAGGAAAATTTAATGTTATTTTGCAAGTAACGTATGTAACATGATGTTACCCGCTAACACTTCCACTCTCAGAGGCTTACATATTTCATTTTGTGGCTTATATAATATAGTATCTGGAAATCATAATGTACTAAATTCCCTCTGGGGGGAAGTGGGGTCTATAGCCAGCGTGAGACCTGGAGAATTACATTTTACATTTTTTTGTGATATGGGGGTACCATGTTCATCATCTAATAACTCAAAAAGTATATAAGATAGAAACGTAATGTTTGCAGTTTTGAAAAGGTAAATAAAAAGTCTTTAATGTAATACCAAATTAATGAACGTTAACTGGTTTCAATAAAATTTTAAGACAAACTATATTAGATGCATTTATCATTTAAAAGGGGGTTCAATGAAAAAATGTAACATAGACTACATCGGGGGTGACTATATTTGTTTTCAAATGTCATGATATGTGGCCCAGTAATAGCTTATTTAGAAAATGTAACCAATTTGGAAATCATACCTTATCTTTTGCACTTTTCTGAAGTCTTAAAAAGAATTTTAATTATCAACTATTTTGTAGGGTAACGTATGTAACAGGCTGTTACAGCTAAACGCTGCCATTGTCAGAGGGCTAACATGTTGCAAAATCCTCGCAAGACATTGGGCTTCAAGAAAAATATGGTCTACAAAATTCCCCCTGGGGGGGAGGTAAACCAAATCCAGCCAGTGGCCTAATTGTGCTCTTGCAACATGAGACTCCATCTGAGTAAACGCTGATTCTTGTTCTTCATTTTTTTGAATGAAAGTCTGTGGATTGTGATCAGTGAAAATGACAATAGGTGGAACTGAAGAGGCTAGGTAAACTTTAAAGTGCTGAAGAGCAAGGATGAGAGATAAGCATATTTTCTCTACAGTAGAGTAATTTCTCTGATGTTTGTTAAACTTTTTAGAATAGTAACAAACAGGATGATCAACACCATTGTCATCTTCTTGTAACAATACACTGCCCGCACCAACATCACTGGCATCTACGGCCAACTTAAATTCTTTGTCAAATCTTGGTGCTAAGAGAACTGGAGCACTTTTAAGTATGGCTTTAAGTTTTTCAAAAGACTTCTGACAATTATCAGTCCAAATCAACTTTACCCTTTTGCCAAGTAAGTTTGTCAAAGGCTCTGCTATGACAGAGAAGTTATAACAGAATTTCCTGTACTATCCAGCCATACCGAGAAAGCACATCAGTTGTCTTTTGCCAGAAGGTACGGGAAAATCTGCAATAGCCTCAACTTTAGCTTCTACAGGTTTTACCTGACCTTGTCCCACCGTATGACCTAAAAATGTCAAATTTGCATGGCAAAATTCACTCTTTGTTAAGTTAACTGTTAGTTAGCTTCACTAAGTCTGTCGAAGAAATTCCTAATAGTTTGTAAGTGCTGTTCCCATTCTTGGCTGAAGATGAAAGCGGCGTCGATATAGGCTTTACAGCCAGCCAGATTAAATATCAAGCTGTTAACTAAGTGTTGAAATGTCGCTGGGGAGTTCTTCATTCCAAACGGCATTACTTTGTACTGATACAATCCGTCTGGTGTAACAAATGCAGAGATCTCCTTTGCTCTGTCTGTCAGAGGTATTTGCCAAAATCCTTTAAGCAAATTGAATTTTGTAACATATTTGGCTTGTCCAATGTTATCGATGCAGTCATCGATTAGTGGGATGGGAAAAGTGTCTGTTTTGGTGACCAAATTTATTTTACGATAGTCTGTACACATGCGAAATGTCCCATCAGGTTTTGGAACAAGAATACAAGGAGAACTCCATTCGCTTTGACTAGGTTCTATAAAGTCATTATCCATCAAATATTGAACTTCTTCTCTGAGAATTTGTTGTTTTACGGGGTTCATTCTGTATGGATGTTGTTTCACGGGTTTTGAACCATCAAAAAGTTCAACATCATGATAAATTTTGTCAGTTTTGGATGGAATGTCTGGAAATAAGTGCTCATTTTTAAGAATTAACTGCTTCGGTTCAAGTCTCTTGTCTGAACTAAGATAAGACAATTTCTGGTCAAGATCCTTTAGAATATCAGAGTTCTTGTGTTTTGATGACGCGGGATCAGATTGCACAAAGTAGCAACCCCAGCTGAGCCATATATCGGATTAAGAATGGTGGAAAAATACCATACCACTGCAATCTATATCCTTTTTGCATAAAAACTGTTTTGATAATCCAAATATTGTTTACATGTATTAATTGAAAATAAAATGGGCTTTCAGAAGATACCTTGTTTGTGGTCATTGAATTTCCAATAATTACTTAATTGACAGGTTATTATCGATATTGTAGGTAATTAACACCTGAGATGACTGGTGGCTATTTTAGGCACGAAAGTAGGACGGTGTATGCAAATGAACTAGCATGCGACAAAAGCATGGTCATTTGCATAATTAAGAATAGCATAACCAATCAGATGAGATGTCAGGCTACCCTATGGTTGATGCGCTTTGTCGCTGCGACCTCCCAAACTTATGTTATATTCAGTGAAAGTCAAGGCAAAATCGGTTGAAAACTGTTTGGTAAATCACCAAAGCGCACAAAAGATCATTTTCTATACCTTATTCCCTTTCTAACCATGTATATTTTGTGGTATTTCAAGTTAATTTACCGACCCGCACGGCGGTTCAAAGGTCATGACCCTCACGGAAATTCCCAAATCTGACATGTAAACAACTGACGCCATCTTGAATTTTAGCTACCGGTCAATAAATTATCAAAGTTGATCTCAAAAGACAAGCGAAACTAACTGGTCCCATGTACAAATGGTGTTACAGAAATGATATTTATCCCTTATATTTAATATTTAAATGAAAAATGTCCCTCATTTTTATGATCTTTCCCGTTTTTTTTTCTATTTTCCGCCAGTACCCAAAACGCATTGTGAAGCCGATCTCGCTTGGAGATTTTTCCGTTTGCCAAGTGCAATGTCTATTTTGACTATCACTGCATAAAAAAAAACACAAAATCGCTGCAGAAATACATGAAGTGGTCATTAAAGTATAAGAATGTTATGAATTTGATACAATTTGATAATGATTCAAGCTAAACTTGGTCATTTTCAAAGACTTCAGAAGCGACCATCGGCAGACATAGATAAATTTGTAACCTATATTCGGACAGTACAAGAATTCGTACATTCTATCAATTTCTTTTTTCTTCTGCTTTTTTTCCAGAAAAATACCAAGCAAGACTGGGTCACCCTATTGAAAGCTCACAATGGAAAATTCTTGAGCCAATTCTGTAAATGGTTCAAAAACAATTTGTATTAAAACAGGGTTTCATCCCAGATTATGCACCATCTCTGTAGACAATTGCAATTTAAAGAATACAAGCAAAGTGATGCTGTTTACATGAAATACAAACATGACAAAGAAGTCTTATTAACACTTTCATGCTAGAGGCAACTTTTGTTGTCTGTTGACACCTGATAACAGCTTGAACCCAAATCAGTTTGAACCGAGATCAGGGCTAACAGAATCTCCATCCGAATCATTTGACACTCTAGCAGATAGTGTTCCAGAATGATTTCTGTGTAGAAAGTCAATTTCATTTTTCATAATTTTAACTACATATACCTTTAAAGATCAGTTTTACAATACATACATACAAATTCAAACATCAGTTTGAACCCCCGGGTTTGAATCCAAATCAGGACCTACAGAAAGTTGGTCCTGATCTGAATCCCAATCGTTTGATACTCGTTGTTCCAGAACTGGACCAGAAGTATTTTTGAAAAAGTAAATTTCATTTTCTGTATTTTAATATACATACATATACATCCAAAGATCAGTTTTATTAAACATACATACACATCAAAAGATCAGTAGCACCGACAGAACATCGGTCCTGATCTGGATCCAAACAGTTTGACATTCTACCGAATTTCTGTTAGTGTTCCAGAAATAATTTTTTGGGAAAGGCATTTTATTTTCCTTATTTTTAATATACATACATAATCCAAATTTGAAATATTTTAACTTCATTTGTTTTATTGGGCTTTTAGCCATCCAAGATATTTCAATCATGTTGAGTCGAGTTATGGCAAGTCTTTTTCTGATCAGCACCAACAAGAGGTTCTCAATATTTTATTCAAATTATACGTAGTGAAATGGGTCAGAGAGGAGTGAAAGACAAGACAAACACTGTATATAAATGTTTTAAAGTATTCATTTTTATATAGTTTTATGCTTATTACATGTTTTGCATAAATTATAACACTTTGATACCATTTACAGAGAATTTTTAAAATCAGTCCTACATCAGTGTGAACGAAGAAAAAAATACACACAAAAATGCTTCATAAACTATTAAATAGCTTCTTTGTTTTAAGAGATACAGCAAAAGCAACATAAAATTTGAACTGAGCAGGAAAAAATACATATATACTGAAAGTTTCATAAAGATATCTTGAAAAATAAAAAAGTTATAACAATTTCTTTAAAATTCTGCAACGCGAGTATTTCAAAAAACGAAGTTTGAATTTTCGAGGTTTTACTGTATGGCTGGCAGGCTGGCATTGCTTAGAATACTTTAGAATTTCAGAATCTGTCATTTTCCCTTTACAGCATAAAGTTGTTTTTAAGAATTATTAACAATTATTAACAAATCAGAACTATCCGTGTCTATAAGGACGAAAGACTTATCAATTTGCTAGTTATAATCATAATGTTAGTGGAAAGTCCTGTACATGCGCCACGCATATCCCAGTTTGAGTCCAAACTTATTCAGTAAGATCTCCAAAACTGATTTGGGCAACCTTTGCAATCAGATATCTAGCAAAGGTAATTACATTTCATGCGAGATCTTAATCCAAAATACTGCAAATACGCCTTTGGATATATTAGTTTGGAGATTATCTAACTATGTTAAATTGAATGCAAACATGTCGTTTAATCCAAACGGTGACATCCTGTCATTTTGAATATTCATGTCATTTTCGAAATTATCGAACTCGTGTCTTTAGGAGTATCTCTTTTTGCTACTGATTACCGACGCGTGTCGCGATATCTGACCGGCTAATAAACACTTGCAGGAAGTCCTTCAACAGGTGGTAATAGAAAATTTTGCGAAGGATTTACCACTTACCTACTGTGTACCAAAAAGTCGGCTATTAAAGCAAACAATGAACATTTGCTGGGATAATCTTGTCTAAAAACACTGAATTACTTCAAACTCAATTATCCTAGCACAAGCGTATGAGATCTGGGCGTACACTGCATGCCAAGCTACACATAAAACCGTTTATCTATCAGAGGAGACGTTTGTCATCTGTTATTAACATTATCTGATCTGAATCCAAATATGTTCAACGCTTAGATGGTGTTCGGTTTTCCTGAAAAATATTTTTGAAACTGCAGCCAGCCTGCCAGACAGACAAAATAAGATAGTCAATATACCGCACGTTCAAATGAGCATACACGTAAATTCGCAACCTAACTGATCTGAGGATACTAGGCCTAATTCCTTTTTATCTCTCAAAAGACCGTCTCGGTACTAGCAAGCAGTGTGGACCCTCATGACGCAGCAAGCGGCATTTCTCCGGGTCTCCACTGCCAAAATTACAGATTTAAATGTGAAAAAATGGTGCGAGCCTAGAAGCATAATTCCATACTCTATGTTTGATAGCAGCGACGGCTCTGACGAGACTGCGCGTATGCGCAGGCTCGTCTGATCATTCTCTGCTCGTCGATGGGATAAGTACCAACATTTGAGACATTATGAACACTTTGACATCCGTAAACGAGTTTCAAAGATAAGGGACGAAAAAGAGCTTGCTACAAATGTAGTCTCTGGTCGGCAAATGTAACAACTTAAAAAAAAGGAGAAATTAATGGAATTTTTGAATGCCTCTGTTAGAACAAAAATGCCATCATTCAACAAAGTTATGCCGCATGATCAAGACACTGATTTTCACACATTTACGATTCATTAAGGCTGTTGCAATTACGCCAATAAGCATTAAGATGATTAAAGGTGTGCATCTATTGACACCTCGTCCAAACATGCTTCTGAAACACTGATCTCCTTAATTGATCAGTTTACAAATTCAATGGGTGGATGGACAGCCGGGCGGACCCAGACACGGCATGATCCAGGATTTTTTGGCAGGGGGGGGGGGTCCAGGCCCGACGGCCAGAATACAGGATCCGCACATGGGACCAATATGCACGCACGCACGCGCGCGCGCGCGCGCGCATACATACATACATACATACATACATACATACATACATACATACATACATACATACATACATACATACGCATGTATAGACAGACACATGAGGCAGACGGATGGACATACATGTACATGTATAGACGGCAAACTAAAAGACAATTTATTTAAAACATGCATAATCATGTACAGAGATAATGTCAGAAACAGACATGTGCGTGCATGTCGAGGCATACATGCGCGTCTCATTATCTTAAAATTTCCCATGAAAATGAATGATTTGGTCCCATCGAGCCTAACTTATTTCATTTTCATAGGATATCTAAAAACGGGGGGGCATGGAGGGGGTTCGAGCGAACCCCATGAAGCCAAACTGGATCCGCCACTGCTTATACATGCATGTTAATGCACAGACATTCTGGTTGCATTATGCATGAGCATGCAACTCGTATGTACTTCAAAAATATATGGGCCGAGTTGTCTTATGAATTTGGACCGAGTTGTCTTATAAACATGGGCCGAGTTGGCATGGGCCGAGTTTTCTGTGGGCCGAGTTGGCATGTGCCGAGTAGGTTTTTGGGCCGTGTTGTCCGTTATTCGATTGGTTTTGCCTTTCACCGCTACAATGAGATCTTTATTCTAGAAATGAGATAAATTTATGTTTTCATAATTATACATTTTATAAGTCTTCAGTATTTTTTCACTTTAATTAGTGTAAAATATACTTTGATATCGAGCTAAAATCGGCTTCTTTTTCAGGCACGAATCGCTTCTTCTTCAAAAAACTATTTGAAACACATGCCAACTAATAAGACAAACTTGTCTGTTTATATGCGAGCATCGACAACTCCGAAGAGCCTGGGCAAATGTACTGTCTCATCAGGGCATTCGCTGCTCGCACGCACATCGGATCCATTGTTGTGTCCGAGCGCACATAAAGGCAGTGCATGCAGACGGAGGCTCGGACAAAAATAGATCATACCAGATAAGCATGCAGTAGCGCACGCATGCTACCAAATAGACACGCGCGCGTGTAGTTGCACATAACGACTAAGCATATGCGTTAAACACAACGCCCGCCTATGCGCAGGCGGCTCGCGAGAATCATCGCTGTATGTACACACAAATGAAGACTCAGATCAATTTTTTAACACCAGTCCGCTGGTTAAGAAAGATCGCCTTTAACGTACAGTACCAATTAAGGAAAGCGACATACCACGTCATAAATCATTCGAATACCTTCGAATTACAAACGTGTGCCAGGCACGTGTGTTTTTATTGTTTTCAAAGAGCCCCAGGCATAGGATTAAAGGACCGGATGCACAGTAGTACAACATGTAGATACTAAAAAGGGCCATGACGCGAGAAAACCTGACTTTGGTGCATGTGAACAACAAAGGCGCAGGTGTATTCGTATCCACGTAGTCTGATCAGCGCCTTTATTGTTCGCTTATTGGAAAGTATAATATCTAAATTTGCCTCAAGCAAAATTTCATTTTAACTAGTCTCTGTAGCTGTACAGACTGGTTTGAGTCTTACCTCGGTCCTAGAACACGAGGTCTTACTCAGAAACCCGCAAGACCCTGTCACACTATAACGTTTTAGCCAACGTAGGCTGACGTATGAAATATATATCTAGTACACTGGAATACGCTTGA
Organism: Loripinus fragilis; assembly: GCA_964019695.1. Classification (NCBI taxonomy): domain Eukaryota; kingdom Metazoa; phylum Mollusca; class Bivalvia; order Lucinida; family Lucinidae; genus Loripinus; species Loripinus fragilis. The sequence goes on from OZ026521.1 coordinate 70,570,916, forward strand.
AATCTAATTAAAAATCAGAGGAAGCCTCTCTCTGAACTTATGCAAAGCGTACGCGAAACGAATATAGAACGTATGTCGTATATAAGTAACTTATTTATAACTTATTCCCAACGTAACATAACTTATACTTGTATCAGCGTATAAAAGCAAAAGCCTAGCGTATGACTAGCGTTCTTGACTTGAGGGAAACTTATACACAACGAACGTCTAACGTATGCTGAATTGAACATAACGTACGTTAACGTATGCATAACTTACGTATATACTTATAGTCCTTATGTCAACCGAAGGGAGCGCAGTGGCTCAGTGGTAGAGTGCTTGACTCGAGACCGAAGGGTAGCGGGTTCGAGCCTCACCGGCGTCACTGCGTTGTGGTCCTTGAGCAAGACACATTTATCCTAGCTTAGTACTGGTTAAACCCAGGAAGAACCGTCCCGCATAACTGAAAGATTGTTGAGTGGACGTAAAGAATCAAATCAAACAAAAAAAAAAACTTATGTCAACCGTATAAAGCAGAACAAAATTTTGGGACCACTTTGTCATATGACAACGTATACCAACGTACTGTAGCGTGTTCGTAACGTATTGAAAACGTATGTCTAACTTATTCAGCGTGCACCAACGTACTGTGTGAGTTTTCATACGTCCTCATACGTTGGTGCTAACGTACCTTAACGTATGCATAACTTACTCGTTGCGTACATCTAACGTATGCCTGACGTATAAGCAATACGTCGGCGTACGCGCAAGTACACAATTTTGAGATCTATTCACCGTATGGCAACGTATACCAACGTACAGTAGCGTGTTCGTAACGTGTTTAAAACTTATCTCTAACGTATTCAGCGTACACCAGCGTACTTGTTTAATTTCTCATAGGTCCGCATACGTTGGAGCTAACGCCCCATACCATCGAACCCCCGTTCAACATTGCTACCCAGTCCGCTACCTAGACCGTTACAGCCTGTGTAAGTCGCTGGGAACCAAATGACCTTAAAGTAAATAGCTTAGTTGAGACCGAGCCTTTATCTATAGAAACAAGTGAATAAATAGAAAATGCTAAGTTTTTCTTTCTATCTTTAACATGTTTAACATGTTTAATTTGCATAATTTTATTCAGTTTCCCACAGAATTGAAAATGGCGCAATCATGAACATACACTGTAGATCTAATTCGAACTCGATTTTATTTTCTCTTGGTACTGGCTCGCTCAAATTGGAGCCTTGCGCCTTTTTATGCAGTCTTGCCAGAGCCATTGCAGCTTATATAGCTAAAGTTTGGATGTAGATGAAGACGATATATAAGCATGTAGTCCAACTTCATCGCTGTACATGCAAGTTTCAATAGTGACGTGCTGATTTGTTTGATTTGATTCTTTACGCCCCATCAACAATCTTTCAGTTATATAGGTACGGATCTTCCTTGGTTGAACCAGTACTAAGCTAGAATAAATGTGTCTTGCTCAAGGACCACAACGACGTGACGCCGGTGAGGCTCGAACCCGCGGCCCTTCGGTCTCGAGTCAAACATTCTACCACTGAGCCACTGCGCTCCCGTGACGTACTGAAGTACCAAACATTATGATCATGCGCGCCTTTAAAATGCGTGGCGATTTTTGCTGTATGCAAACAGTTTAGACCCAGATAAGACACGATATAACTTCTTATATATACTAGGGGTGAATCGACTATGGGGCGAAAAGACTAGTGGGGGCAAAATGACAAGGGGGGAAAGACCAGGGGGTAAACGCTTTTGGGGCGAAACAACTAGGGGGTGGGGAATTGTTTGGGGCGAAACGTCCCGGATTCTGCTATAATAAAATGCCGGTGTTCTAGCTGGGGTCAACGGTCGACAAAGACGAATTAGAACTCAATAATGAACAAGAGTTTAGTATCGCCCACAAACCGGTGATTTTATCACAATATGTTATTGTTTAAAAACTTCTTTATAATAGAAATATGTCAGTATAAGCCAACGTCCTTTTTGTGGAACAGATGCGAACATAGCAGGCCCAGATGAGGCGCCACAGAATGTGGCGGCGTCTCCTTTCGGTCTTCACTGTTTAAAACGTTTAATCTAAAGATGCATGTAAAATGAGAATAAATCGCAACAACCCTTTGAACGGAAATGGACTGGTCCAATCGATTAAGGTGAGGAATTTCATTAATTATCAACATTTTTGATACCCTGTGGCGATGTCAAGCATGGACGTGTTTTTATGCTTTAGGCACCGAAGAAACTTAAAATTACAATGTCATGGGACCAGCAAACAAAAACGTGTAACGTATCGCAAAATAGACAAAATGCGACATGTCTCATTAAAAGATTACTATCCAAAACAATAATGTTTTATAGGAAGTTGTTATTTCAGCCTCCTACAGCTATTATCATTTATTAGAAACATTTCTTGGAATAGTTCATAATACTCTTACCATTAAGGGATAAGTTGCCTGCTCAGCCAAACAAATTCCAATTTAAAAATAAGAGTAATACGATTAGAAAGCAGAAGGACTGAGTTTGCAGTTCCAGAGATAATTCGGTTACAGTAAGCCTTTTGCATCTGCACATCTTCGGTAACTAAGGGCCTGGCATTTCCTTAGCGGCCAATGAAGCGTCTGATCAGACTGTACAGATCGAGTAAATGCTAGCTGCATGGAAGTTCTCCCCAAGCTCGTTTGTCCGTATGTTTGAGTGGTGCAGTATGCTTTGTTCTGTTTGATACGTATTTTTCGATTAAAACAAAGACTGACAACTACGCTGGACATGATGTGGTCTGCGTATTGAAGCCTTGAATGCGTTTACGTATCCGCACTGTATATTGATAATGTGTTTGGTGGCAGCAAAATGTGTGGCAGCTGAGCTATCACCTTTTTGGTGTATATTTACACTTAATTACCTTCTACAACAGGGAGCGCAGTGGCTCAGTGGTAGAGTGCTTGACTCGAGACCGAGGGGTCGCGGGTTCGAGTCTCACCGGCGTCACTGCGTTGTGGTCCTTGAGCAAGACACATTTATCCTAGCTTAGTACTGGTTCAACCCAGGAAGACCCGTCCCTGTTTAACTGAAAGATTGTTGATGGGACGTAAAGAGTCAAATCAAACAAAAACCTTCTACAACTAAAGGTCAACCTTTCACCAGTGATTCGTGTTATTCTTGTATTATTATCCGGCTCATACAATCGAACAGAAAAAAAGGCTTTAAAATCAAAAGAAAGGTTTTAAAATGTTTACAGAAGACAAAACAGTTGTATGACTAATCATAGGTCCAGATAAGCATTTTTTTACATTGGCGAAGTGGAGAAGCCGCCGTGGTGTAATGGATAAGCCTCTTGCCATGTAAACCAGGGGTCCCAGGGCCAATCCCTGGCTTCACCAGTCTGTCTGATGAGACTTTTTAAAAGCTGTGGCCCCATCCCCATATGACCTCTGCTATTGGTGGGACGGTAAACACAAACACAACATCATCGGTGTACATCCATCAAGCACACCAGCATTTACACCGATAGTGAATAATTACATACATTACTAACGCAAATAGTACACATATAGAACTGTGCCCCACAGACTTAATTGGTCTATATTGCTCACTTGAGCAGTTGACTTTATGGTTTCAGAGGCGAGTTTTTTATTTACAAAAGCGTATTATCGCATGCAATGTTGCTCAGCGAAGGCTTGAATGAAATTTTGATGACCCAAACCAGAGTGCGCATCTGTGTATGTCAGTACAACATGAATACTCCACCAAGAGTGCTAACAGGTTGTGTAAAGAGCAAAACTACGTCAAATTTTAGCGATGATTTCTTTTTTAAATGAGCCGCAACATGATATTTCCTACAATGTTGTGTGTGCAACCAGCAAAGGCACAGGCCAGCATGCGCATACGGGCAGTCTGATCAGAGCCTTTGATTATTGCTTGAATATTCTACGAGTATTAATCTACTGACCGGACATCATTTGGAGTTGCTAAGCTCAAAAAAGGGTGCTCCAGCTCGCCTGAGCCTGCTACCGTCAAAATGCCACAAAGTTGTTGTTACTCAAATGTGGTTGGCGAAAAGGCGTCTTGTTTATGACTTATTCTGCCGTCAGATTTTAAAACTATTTCCTTTGGAAATTTTCACGAATACCTGATTGTGCTGCTATTGAGCAACAAAGGCGCAGTTCAGACTGCAAACCATCGTGGTAAGCAAAATTCTACATTATATAGATACATGTACTCTGTAGCTGAGCTGGCTTGATTGACCCTTACCAAGTAGCAAAGTTAGTATTTATGTCGGCATGCATACATAAATGTATCAACTCTGCATGCGGAGTGATTTTTTCGCGGCCTTTTTTTTTCGTCATGATAACTTTTTTAACAATATCTTTCCTTATAAAATTTCGGGTCTGATCTGAGTCCAAACTGTTTGCTTATGTTATTAAAGACATAGATCACTGTCCAATAGAGATCATTAAAGGATTAACTGATAAGGGACAGTTTCAGTATCTCACAAAATTGATGGGGCCTCAAGAGGGGACTTACCTGTATACAACTCAATTTCATTCACTAATATAAAGATCAATATTTTATCATAAATTACCTAATCCCTTTATGGGACCAATTTATTGCCCCAGTAAGGAAGTCATAATCACCTCATTATGACTGTTCTTTTGATCTGACCAGAATGACCCCTGGAGAGAGTCATAATGAGTGGTACCAGTATTATTGCTCAAATATTTATCTCTTTAAGTGGTGATTGAACGGCCAATGAAAAAAAGAACCAAAAATAACAAAACAGACCATAGGTATTCTATTAGGTCGCGTGTGTCGTGTCAATGGCCATGACGTGTGAAAACATACATGATACATGATAAATTGTTAAAATCTAAAGACATGGACATTTTCTTCCCTTTGTTTTTGTTTTTCAATATTGGACAATAACCATAACGTATTATTTAAGGAAAGCATTTCGCCAGTCCGCAAGACTTGTTTTTAAAACAGTTTTGCACCATTATACTGTTTACAAAATTTACCAGACGTTAGAATTGAAGTTCCCTTTTTCACATTGGCATGTAGATAAGGCAGTCCAAATCTAGAGGCAACTGGTTGCCTAGCTACGTATTCGGTCAGCTGATTTTATAATTAGGTGTGAAACACATCAGTCATTTTAATCTCTTGGACGCACAGAACACCATCTTGTCCTACCAAGGGTCTGCGATTGTCTAATCTAACCCTTGGCCTCACAGCTTTGATTTTCTCCGATTGAATACGTTATAAGCCGAAAATAGCAACAAGTAAATGATCAATCACAAAGCGGTGCTAAAAATCGATAAACACCAGGCCTCCAGATAAGATGGCGTAATTAATGTACATTCAGTTTTCTTATTTAACAACTAAAATATACGTTTAAGGTGCTCAAAAGAACTGTCACATTAAGATGGTTATTTTGAGCACCCATAACATAATTTTGAACTGAAGGATTGAAGAAAAATAAATAATTTTACAACCAAAATCTTTGCTTATCTGGACTTATGGAGACTGAACAGGCGGTGTATATTAGATGCCGATAAACTGCTACATTTAATCTGGTTGGCAGGAAGGGATTATCGTAAAAATCCTTCCTGGCGTTTTCATTGGTCGATTAGTCTGCGCTAATAATAAATTTTGAGGGTCGTGAGGCGAAGGGTTTGTCGAAAGGTAGATACGACAAAACCTTCGCTGGTGAAGATGACAGAACACATAAAAAGGTACCAAGGTGCACTGATAAGAAAAAAAGATGGGTTAAGATTTGTTTACAATGTGATCAGCTGGGGTTGCTGAAGCACCCACCTCTCCTCCTTGGATGTAAATTAGTTTCTTAGGTGCCTTATACGTCGAATTTAGCTTATTATCAATATTAATGTAGGTTTTATGGTTTGAATAGCATGTATAAATAACTGTTTTCTTTACCTACTACTGTCGTGCTAACCAAGAGTGACAGTGACGAATTGTTTTGTTTACAACTGCTAAGTAAAAATAGCATGTACACTCCACTTGATCTACCGCGAATCGATAGATCACTTGTCTATTAATCCTATCCAGAGGATAGGATTAATACACAAGCGATCTATCGATTATAAGTCCCTGATAACTTTTTAAACAAAACATGACGTCACTGTCACTCTTGGCTGGTAGGACAGTACTTACTATTTATATAAGTTTATAATTGCGCCACACTTATACATGGGATACTACGCAGATAAATATGACTCTTGTTCTCTTTTCACGCCATCTTCAAATACAATTTAGATGGCAGGAATGAAATGCATAGCCTTGTTCTCTGGAAACTATAAGAAAATCCTCTAAATACGTCTGCTAATTATTATTTTAAATTGACTATAGGGTTTGTTAAGACTGATTTTGTATAATGAAAAAGTATTTATATGTTTATTTAAATATTGGAACTTGCTGAATTCATTATGAGGAAAAAATCCCCTGAGTTCAGACTTTTTTCTGGAGCTCTGCGATTGCCCTCATGGAGTGGAATGGTATGACCGATATCATTCCAATAATTCCAATTATCGATCCACTGAGTGATCGTACCGGTACCGCCACGGTACCTGAGTGCAAGTGAGTAGTGAGTGAGTGATGAATTGAGTGGTTGTATAAGTGATGGAAATCTGTACTGTAATCAAAATAAAAGACAAACCAATGGATTACTTGCAATCATCTTTAAAAAACATTTCCCTTGTATAAAACTGCATATCTACTGAATCACAGATGCTGTGATATTATTGATAACTAAAATTAAGCAGTTAAAAAAATTCTGAAAACTAATTAAATATTCAAAATGGCGGCTAAATGTTTGACATATTGAATTCTTTAAATGCCAATAACGTCCCCATTTTTCAACCGATTTCGATGATACTTGTATCAAAATTCATGATTCATAGGGCTCTTTCTGATAATACCTACTTGTCATTAGAGTTGCTGTCCCCTTTAATTTATAGCTTTTACAATCCAGCTGTCTCTCTCTGAAATATCTCTATACATGTTTAAAATTTCATTGTTGTTTGATCGAAGTAGAATTGGAATAAAAATCATATTTAGAGATGAACTCTCTGTCTACACAACACACGATGCCCAAAACAGAGTTGACACAGCGTCGTGGTGCTACACAAAAACTAAAACAGCGCTGTCACGATATGTATTGCCAGTTGTGTCCATCTTGGACAGCTACTGCACTGTTCACTCAAGCATGTTGAATAAACTAAGTGATTGTTAAGCCTTGTCACTAGATAACCCTCATCTATGTTATTTGCTAGCACTATTTTTCATGGTCCCAAGCCTGTTCAGACCATTAAAGTTCCACTTTATTTGAAAAAATATTTGAAAAAAATATTGCATATATATTTCAGTACCTAAGGGTTAATGGGGATGGGGGTATTTTTGGTACTTAAAGTAAGAAAGAAGGCAAAGGAATCAATACAATCAAGAACCACACCTGACCCAGGCCATCGGATGGGAAGTGAAAAAAATACAAAATTCTCTCTTTCGACCCTACAATCTTAATCAGCTTATCGAAGAACAAACCCATTTTACAGAATCTTCATCGTCTTTAATTGATCTTGTCGCTACAAATAATGATAACAGTGTTATATTCTCTGGTGTTGGAGAAGCTTTCCTTGATCAGACAGTAAGATATCATTTTCCTGTATTTGTTGTGTTTAGGTTTAGTAAGTACAAGCAACCATGCTTTAAACGCAAAATTTGGAAATATGAATCTGGAGACAACGATTTGCTCAATCAATTAATATATGATTTTAATTGGACTACTGTTGAAAATGATAACATCAATACCTATGCTGAAAATTTCACTAATAAAATATTGTAATTTTGTGAGTCTGCGATGCCTAGTAAAGTTGTAACCATCCGACCTTCTGATCCCCACCTGGGTAACAAATGTACTTAGAAATGCAATACGTAAACGCAAGCGTGCACATAAATTTGCGAAACGGCATAAGGAAACTTTGTAACGATAGTGTTAATATTTTAAAACAATTGAAACGAGATTATACAGACAAATTAACTTCCAAAATCAACTCAAATACAACCTCATCCAAAGATTGGTGGAAAACTTTTAAATCTCTGATTAATAAGTCTAAACATGAAAATTTGCCACCTGTAAACTCTAATGGTAGGATTATTAATGATCCATGCGATAAAGCAAACCTGTTCAACGCGTACTTCGAGCCCAAACACAATTAAATGACCATGGTAAAGAAGTGCCTCATTTGGATCCCCCCACAAATATACTAAACACTATTCAACTGAACACAGAAGAAATAACTGCTATCTTGAAAAGTCTTGAAATGGGAAGGCCTGTGGCCCTGATTGTATCAATAATAGAGTTTTAAAAGCAACTGCCGAAACCATAACTCACCCTTAAACGGATCTTTTTAATAGTTCGCTAAGAAGCTCAACAGTCCCCGATATTTGGAAAAAGGCTAACGTTAGTCCAATCCACAAGAAAGATGACAAAAGCTCCGTAGAAAACTACAGACCAATATCACTAATAAGCTCGGTGGGGAAAACTTTTGAAAAAGCTATTTTTAAACACGTCCATAACTTCCTTCTTGATAATCATATAATTACGCCACACCAGTCTGGGTTTACCCATGGGGACTCTACAGTGAACCAACTCTTAGATATTTATAATACCTTCTGCCAGGCCCTGGATGAAGGGAAGGAAGTTCGAGCTGTATTTTGTGATATCAGCAAAGCCTTCGACAGGGTCTGGCATAGTGGTCTTATAGCTAAACTGAAACATTATGGCATCGATGGTCCTCTTTTGGCTTGGTTTGAAAGTTATCTAACCAATAGACATCAAAGAGTAGTTCTTCCCAATGATAACTCAGACTGGAAGGAAATAAAAGCTGGAGTGCCTCAGGGCTCTATTTTAGGTCCACTATTGTTCATCATTTATATCAATGATATAGTAAAAGAGAACCAATCTTTAATCCGTCTTTTTGCAGAGGACACGACCCTTTATATTATCGTTGATCGACCTGATTTAGCAGCACAGACTCTGAATAATGATCAACGAATATCTGTATAGTCTGAATTATGGCTTGTTAATTTCAAAACAGAAACAATGCTCTGTACGCTTAAACGAAATTGAGAAATTCATCAAAGCCTTTCTTTTTCTGGTAAAATAATAAAAGAACTTACTTCTCATAAACATTTAGGCTTAAATCTAACAAGTTCTTGTGATTGGCTAATACATATTGATTATATAAAAGAAAAATCTCTTAACTGCTTAAATTTACTACGTTCCCTTAAATTTACTCTAAACTGACAGTCTCTATAAAAATATATATTTTACCTTTATACGGCCTATCCTTGAATATGCTGACGTCGTATGGGACAACTGCACCCAGCAACAACAAAATGAACTGGAAAAATTCAACTTGAGGCAGGTCGTATCGTTACAGGCACAACGAAATTAATTAATATCAAGAAACTTTATGATGAGCTTGGATGGGACAAACTTTCGGACAGACCTAGACTACATAAACTTCAATTATTGTACAAGATGGATAACCACCTAGCTCCCGATTATTTGTGTAACTCATTGTCCCCCTCACATTGGGGAAGTCTCTTCGTACCCACTTCGTAACGCAGAAAAGTACACTCAAATACATTCAAGGACTGCACTTTATGGGAGCTTATTTCGCCCTTCAGCAATACGTGAGTGGAATAAACTCCCCAATGAGCATAGGAATGCAGAATCACAAGATATGTTTAAAGCATTTATCACTGATACTAAATATAAAGTACCATATTACGAGGGTCAGTCAAAAATAACTGAGAGTTGATTCATATCTCTTATGTAGGCTAACTTACACTAGTGAAATTTAGCACAAGCATGCAATTAACTGTCCTGCATCAGAATATGCAATATACAAGACCATGCAAAGTATAAATTGGTGTTGCCTAGCAACCGAAGAATGTGAAATTATAACGTCATGCGTTCACGCTGAAATATAGCGTTGCCATGGAAACACTATACATAATTTAAGTTACATCAACTTGTGCATTTGTTGCAAATACAGGTCCATTAAAAAAGTTATTTCACTACGCAATATTTCAAAAGTTTTTTCACATTTTTATTATACATAAAGGGACATGTTTTACCATACATGTAATTAAATTCCCATGCCATATGGGTTTTAAAAATCATATCAACGTATAATGAGTCAGCTTTTGAATATAAATTAAAATGCATTCCAACGAAACACAACAACATCCTTTAAAACATTCCAATGAAAACACAACAGCATTGTACACCTACATCATAAAGCCAGTTTTACGCTGCAGCTCCCTTTGCTTTAATAAGATCTGCATTTCTCCTTGGCATTGAATTATAAAGTTCTTCAATGACGTTTTGTAGTACACTATACCACGCTTTACATATTCGTTTATCCCTTTTTACACAGCATTAGGTTACCAAACTCTTTCTTCATTATATTCCAAATGTTCTCTATGGGATTCATGGATCACGAATTCCCTGGTCATTCTAGAATGGGTATTCTTTTACAGTCTAGAAATGTTTAGTACTTTTAGAGTTATGGCATGGCGCGAGATCATTGATACTGTGGGAACAAAACGCATTCACATGTCATTTTAGTACCATAAATAATATCACATGCTATTTTGGCATTACCCATGTTACCATTCACTTTTCTCAGAAGAGACTGGCCCCTGCTGCTAACGACTCCCAAGACTTGCACACTCACTGACAATTTTATAGTACTTAGCATCTGAATACACTTAGCATGATATTTCTCATACTATTTGCGCCAAACACGACAATGGCGTCGATTGTTATGACCGTGAAATACAGGCTCATGTGAATGTGTTGTGGTCCCACAGAAGAGATATATCATAAGGCATCAACTTGTGCTATGCCATAGCTCTAAAAGAACTAGAACATTCCTAGAATGTAACAAAATACTCATTCTGAAATGACCAAGGAATTCGCCAGAAATGAAGTCTTCATATAATGTTTGGAATATAATGAAGAAAGAGATTGATAGCCAAATACCGTGTTTAAAAGAAGAGATGTGGAAGCAAGTTTGTGAAACGTGATATAGTGTAGCATCGAACATTCTGGAAGAACTTAACAATTCAATGCCAAAAACAACTGCAGATCTTATTTATCTTATTTAGCAAATGGAGGTGCAACGAATACTGACTTTATTGTATATGCGTACAGTTATGTTGTTGTGTTTTCATTGGAATGTATTTAAGTATGATTATGTGTTTTCATTGGAATGTATTTTTTTTAATATTTATATACAAACGTTATCTATTTATACGCTTATATGATTTATAGAAATAAAAGGGCATACGAATTAAATAAAATGTATGGTAATCCATAGACCATACATGTATAAAAATGTGAAAAAACTTTTGAAATATTGCTTAGTGAAATAACTTTTTTAATGGACCTGTACTGTAATAAATGTATTTTGTGAAATACAACAACTAAGATTGAGGCGTTAGAATTATATTACATAAATAAGAGGAAAATTAGCTAAAATTTCTGAAAATTTAACCCCAAAATATACCCCACCAACCAGTTACGGTTCATTTTAGAGCAATATTATCAACTAAGTATCATATCATATGACCATTTCATTGCATTTAGTAATTGGATTTCACATCTGAATGCATATCTTGAATATTCCCAGGGATCAAAGGTTGCCATAGCAACAGAATCTGGTCTTTTAGTTATAATTTGAATTTCCATCGATTTTGGTTGCTAGGCAACGAACATTGTATATATTGTATTGGCTATCTAGTACACTTCTTCAAAACATTGCTTACACATTATTTGATACAATTGGAGGGATAAAAGATCCGTCTTGTTACCTTTTTAGAAATGAAATGATTTTAAATTCATGGCTGCTTAGTCAGAAGTGTGGTCAGCGCGAACCATTAAGGAAAGAGATGTCTTTGGTTGCCTAGTAACAGCGCATGAAAGATGATAAGACGTCAACATCTATATGTAATGAAGACCGAAGGTTAATTCTATATGTGTATAAAGTTTCAGCCAAAACTGCCGACCCAGTAAAAAGATATTAACCAACTCTCAGTTATTTTTGAATGACCCTCGTATTACTACTGTGGTAATCATATTGAACAAATGCTACATACACGACTTCGTACAGACTGCAGCTCATTAAATTTTATCTACATCGACGCAGTTTAGTACCTAGTACTAATTGTGTCTGTGGCGCAATAGAAAACAATAAACATTATCTTTTAGATTGTCATCGATATGTTAATGCCAGAGATGAGATGCCAAACATTATCATTAGATATTCAAACGTCACAGCTGACATTCTACTGTTTGAAAACACGGATCTCCCAGTTCAGATAAATGAAGAAATTTGTACATGCTTATATTCGCAAAACCAGGAGGTTCACGTCATAATTTCCATAATTATTTTGCTTGTAGCACTTCAGTCTCTCACTCAATCTTTCTCTCTCTCTCTCTCTCTCTCTCTCTCTCTCTCTCTCTCTCTCTCTCTCTCTCTCTGTTACGACATAAAGCGGGTCAGGAAGGAAGAGGGGAAATCTTATTGGAAAATTCCTTTATGCGCTGATGATGCTACCAGGGAAAAATAATGCACACAACTAGTAAAAAATTTCAGTACTTTATGTACTAAGAAAACATCGACAACACATTATTAATACAACGACACCACCAACGCTATTATTTCTGGCTAATTAACCATCCTATACTAGGGCAAGTTGCCACTCTAAGATCATTTCAATTAGAATCAATCTTAGAGTGTCCTGCTCTAGATGTACGTCAACTAGTCAAAAATAAGAGACGTAACGAATATGATTCACATACAACTTAAGCTCTAAGAAAAAAAAATTGGGCCCTTTAATACTTAAGTATCGTATTGATAAGTACTCTTGGTTATTACACGCGTTTCGCGAACACTATATCTTCTTGGCCACATCTTGTTGACTTCAGTCAATCGGCTCTAAGATAATAGGACTGTGATCGATCCTTTGTTTCGGAACGTCAACTGATTCATATAGGATTGCTTATATGGAGCTTTGATCGTCTTTTTTGTATATAGACGTCAAAGTTTATTATAAGTGGATCTTCTTATACGAGGGTTCCTGATCGTCTCCCCAAGTTGGGAGGTCAGGTTTACTTATCACAATTCCAGCCGGTTGGCTAACAACTCGATCTGGTCTACGTAGCTGGTCGTGAGTATTGGGGCCAGAGGGGACATCTAGTAAGTGCCCTCAGGTGTTAAATCTTGTGGCTCACCAACATTTGGCCTCCAACATAAGGAGGGGACACAAATCAGAGACGATTCTGCAAAAAACAATCTACTTTTAGAATCTCAGAATCACTCTGTTGCGTCAATAATGGAGTTGTTCGTTTCAAGTTCACAAAAATGGAAATAATTTCAGTGGTCTTACTTTCCAAATTACAGCCTAACCTATAAGCCCGTGATTAGCCCTCACCAGTGGGTGTATGCCTAACGGCTCCCATGCGGTTAGGATGGATCGGCTCTTCTAAATATCCACGCTCAAAAATATGTAATAGAGAAGTACTTTTAGCGACTGGCCTATGTCAGCGCTAAACAATACCTCCTATGCCAAACAAACAAACCCATACGTTACAAAATTTCCAGTACGCTGTCGTAACGTCACCCTGGTTTGAGACGCTATTGCAGCCGAAACATCAAGATCCCGTGACCTTTTTTCCCTTTCAGGTCACGTAATCTAGATAGTTTCGAGGTTTACAAATATTGATACCAATTCTCTTAAAATTCCAGGAAAACGTTGAACAGTGTGGTGCTGACGTAACATTTGGACGTTTACGTCGGACATCACCCTGCCCACGCGCTAATTTCGTACATGTATAACGTATCAGTTGTAAACAGCTAATTATGACCCCTGGTCAAACATACTTACATCAATATTGAGAGATTACATTCTGCTGTTTTATGTGTGTAAAACCGTACAATATTTTTACATTAATTTTGGTGGAACAAACACCTACCTAATCTCTAAACATACATGTCAGCTATCACCTTATTTATGTAAATGTGTTGTTGTGTATGCACCTAACCCTTATTCTTATATGCGTCTGATATAACTCGAGGTGACACATACAGGTCCCTACAGAAAGTCGACTATCACTGGCAGTTAAATTGTCTTTCCAACAACGCCATATAAATCACAACAACTTAAAATCTAGCTGCTAAAATTGTTTTTCACCTATCGGTCCCCGGTAAATCTTTCAGCATACCAATATAGTTTTATGTGCAGACCCGACATGGCCTGTGACTGCTTTTGGCTGAAATAACCCGTCGAGTCCATCCGGACAGCTTTACTATAGCCGCAAGAATGGTCCCACCAGATTTTTAGGCACTACGCAGTTGCGTAGATTCATACTCAAGTGCGTAACAATTGCTATTTTCGCAAAAAAAAACGGGTTGTTAATGATAACACCCGATAGAACTCGTACACGGAATGCTGGCCAATTCAACAGACGACAAAATAGAAAACTAGTGACTTATTATTTCAATACAATGTGACATGCTAGAGACATCGCGATTCAATGCAATTACACAAATCGCCATAGCCCTGTCATGTACAATTTCAACACAGTCAAATATATATAACTTCACGTACCTTTCTATAATAATGAATAGCGTCTCTATATCGTACCTCTCTACGGTATCTTTATAATGTCCCCTAATAAGAATGGGAATATCCATCCTTTATATAGTGAAAAGTGCACAAGATCTCCAAGATCTTCAAGAAAAGTAACGAAATCGTGCAAGCGTTACTAAATAAAGACACAATGAATTCCATCTCAGACAAACCGCCCTTTTATTGGACTATTAGTAGAAAAGGTACCGTATCACTGTTCGTATAGGCGACCAGGTGCATACCTAAACTTTTGCGTATGTGTGCGTATACGCAACCATCACTGATTCTGTTGTTCCATATATTATACATCATTGTAAAAAAGGCCCTTCCTTTTAGGAGAAAAAGGAACGACTTTTTCTTACGATGCACGATGTTGAAAAGAAGGAACAATACAGAATAAATCTATAATGCAACATATATACATGTGCAACTTAAATGGCGGACTACCTGGAGAGATAGTCTGCCCCCACATGGTCTTGTCCTTGGATTGCCACAATCATAGACCTGTATTGTTGAAGCATTTAATGCTCAACACAAAAATATGGGGTTGTACCCCTTTAACTTTTTCACATTTGGGGTTGTACCCCTTTAACTTCCTATGAAGTTTTATGTCTTATGACATTTAATATATAAGGCTTAATAGCCAATAACTTTTGCAAAGATCCACAGGTAATGCATTCCTATGCCAAGTATACCTATTTATAACACCATCCATAATACAATCTTTGCCCAAATAAATTAATGTGACTCTTCACGATGCAGCTAACCTCTGTTGCAAAAAAATATTATCGTGACTTGCTCACGTCAACAGTCTACTGTCATCCATCATGACTTAAATAATTCTGTGACTCCTCACGCCTAAAGTACACCTCTGTGACTACTACTATGCTATCATAGTTAAAATATAGGTCAACAATCCGTGACAATTGGGTCACAACACTGTCGCACACCTTTAACATTTGTTACGTGCCAGGCGTAACTAGAAACAAAGTCAGGAAACCAAAATTTTGCTACTAGGAAAGTCAGCAAAAAGCACTTTTAAAATTTAACAAAATTTATTAAAAACAAAATTATCATTTACAATAAGCAATGGAAAATAGTTATACAATCAAAGAAAGTCTAATTTACAATACCTCCTATGTCCTAACTGTCCCTCAGAATATTTATCAACACAAGTCTTTCAACAGTTTCTGATCCCAGATTTTGAAGAAAAATACAAATATGAACATGAAGTCTGAATCCAAAACTGAATAATCCAAAGTAATCCAGAATGAATAAGTTACACAATAAGTATTCCAATATAGAAATCCAGCACAAAAGGTTTAGACTTTTAAAAGGTGAAATTATTTCAAAGATGCTCTTATGAAAAATTTACTCTTATATATACCCTTTAAGAAAAGTCTAGAACGGTCAAGAAAGACTATCATATCATATGCTATATTTATTTATTCTGGAAAATTCCACAAACTTCTACTGAATTCCTGAACCTACTCAAAGTTTCTATTTGCATGGAAAAAGAAAATTCTAGTAAGTTCTGGTCTTTTCTCCAAGGTTCCAGTACCTTCTATGACAATGCATTTTTAGCTTCTAGATGATTAGTCATCATTCTAGAAAATTCTTATAACCAAATAAACACCTTGTTTACAACAACCCATCCACCATCAATCTCTCCAACATCTGGGTCAAGTAGAAACTAAGTAAACAAAATATGAACAGATAAACACCATACATGTTACACTTCCCCTCCTCAAAGAAATGAAAGTTTTATGAAGTAAAGCTTTCTTTTGCAATAATGAACAATTATATAACAAACAATAATGTTAAATCACATCAGATCAATAAAGAGCAATAGCACAGACTCACATCAACAGTATAGTGGCAACTAAGCCCTAGAGAGCGCAATTGGGATGATATTATCTTTTCCCTTAATATGTCTGATTTCTAGATTTAGGCCTTGAGCTGGCTATAGACCCCCCTCCGCCCCAGGGGGAATTTTGTACACTATGATTTTCTAAAACTACATTATATAAGACACAAAATAAAAGATGTTAGCTCTCTGAGAGTGGCAGCGTTAACGTGTAACAGCATGTTATATACGTTACCCCCAAAATAGTATTATACATCCCTGATAATGTCTCAACCATGACATTTTAGTACATATTTGCATGCTGACACAGGTTTATGAACTTCTTATAACACAGTTACATATTTTTAGTATTAATTTTATAAATGTCTTGAGTAATAACCGTTGTATATGTTACTTAGTGTTTCCTGCGTTATTTCCGAGTATCAGTATGGTATTTATTGACTATATGTGTATTACATCTGTCACAGAATATAGTAAATCGATAAGGCTGCTAGTTAAATGATTTAACGTTCTTTATTATGGTCTCTTACACTATTTTTCAGGTCCATGTTATGTATGTTACCTTCAAAATAGCATTAAACATTTAAGTTAATGTCTCTAACAAGCCCTGTTTATACTTATTTGCATGCTGGCACAGGTTTATGTACTTCTTTTAGCAAGGTTTACCTATTTTAAGTATTCATTTAATAAATGCCTTGAGCTTTAACTGTTATGTGTGTTACCAAATGATACATAAGTTATTCTGAGTATCTATATAGAAGTTGTTGACTATACATGTATAAAGTCTGTCAGAGAATTTAGAAAATTTATAAAGCTGAAATAAATTGAAGTTCCTTATTAATTTATGGTGACTTAAACTAATAATATAATGTGATCTATCAACCTTCGCTGTTTGCTCACACAAACAGTATAGATAGCATGCATTCAAATCGGAAGTTCTGAAAGACAGTCACTGTGAAACAGCTCAGTTCTGGGCAAGGTATATGAATATGATTCAGATGGTGTTGGCACTGATTAGGGCTACAAGGAAAACAACTTTGAATTGCATGTCATCTCTATCTGTATGCATTGTTCCCAATGTTCATTGCAAACCATCACAACAACTACGCACAATATGTACCTGTGTAACTGATTACACTCATAAATTTGATACACATCGCAAATACAAAGAACTTCTCGAACAAAATGGGTTTAGTGTGTCACAACCATTGGTTCTTTGCTTGAGAAATGCCTTTGACATGACTATCAGGCAAACAATAAAGTGGTATTATAGGCTTCAGCAACTAGAACTACGCTTCGTACTACAGATGGAAAGGTGTATTACTCATTACATCAGAGCTCAATATATTGAAACAACTCTTCAATGCACTGAAATGAAATATTCAATCTGCTCAGATGCAAAGTAGGATGAGAACTAGAGGCAGTTTCAGGCTTCACCAATCCTTTTAGTTCTAGTTTTGAAGACAATGAACTGTACTTTTTGTCTTTCGGTGTGCCCTTTAAGCGTGGCATAGCTAAGGATCTTAATGAGGCTGATGACATTGGCAGGAGGGCTGTTGCAGACTTCATTGACTCACTTTTAGTTTAAAAAATCTGTCTTTCACATCCCCCATAAAATGCTGCAAGCTAATAAAGTTTTGATGTTTGCGAGGTCAAGCAAGAAGAAATTGCTCAATTTACAAAACGTAAACAGCCAGATGAGAGCTTAAAGGAGCGTCTTTGGTAATCATGACCTACTTTCTATTGGACATAAAGTTGACCTTGAGTTGACACTGCCGTTCCTTCTGGGACCTGTACTATGGTCACTGTCAACTCCTGATAGAATTTCCACCAAAACTGACATGTCCAAACTTCAGCATGGCTTGCAATCACACATTGAACCAACATTAGATTTGCCATGTAGCACATAACGTTGATGTTAATGCCGTAACTACAGAGCATAATAGCTTTTCATGTCACCTTCATGAATCTGATGGCACCAGTATTCAAGCAGGCACTAAAGGCAGGGCATATTGGTTTTGTCACTGATACATATATACAATGTAAAAGCAGCAGTCTATTAAGTTAAGTCTTACAAACATTCTCGCAGAGGATAACCTGGGTGTTTTGTTCAACACTGGTGTATGCAACAAAATGTGCACCTTCTGAATGTCAACAGCATTGGCCAGAATATGGGGGAAGAGATCTACAGTAATACACTGTCTAACTGATAGTGACACTACCAATGTGCCAATGTGTTAGTACCACGGAAAGGTTGTTCCTATCAAACTGATAGAGAACCCCTCCCCCACTAGTACATCAGCATTCTAAGAAGGGCAGGAAAACAAATAAAGAATTGCTCTAGGCACTCATCAGTGATATGAAGCCCTTACATATGCTATTTATGTAATTGTGAATAAGCTGCAGTACGACATGTTCCTGAAAAAAGTACCAAAGCCATACTCATATACTGACTAAATCAAATAGCATGAACATGAGCTTACCTCCACCCTGCTTTTCAGTCCTTAAGATGTACATACAAAGATTGAACTATCAAGTCTTTCCCATGAAAACAAGTGAGGCTTTCCAGATACGGACAAAATGTGTGGAAGATAAATGGGAAGGAAATCGAGTACCTCTGGGTGAAATAAATCTTGATTGTACCCTAACAAAAGAGCCACAGAATTATATTTCACATTTTGTGTGATATGGGGTTACCATGTTCAAAACTCAACAACTCAAACCTTATAAAAGATAGAAACATACTATTTGCAGTTTCCAAAAGGTACATAAACATTCTTTAATACAAAATGAGTTAGTAAGCACATTCACATTAAAAAGATATCAAACTATATTAGTATCATAAATCATTTACATAGGGATAATGAAAAAAGTAACATACTTAACACTTTGGGGTTTTCATATTTGTTTTCAAAGGTCCATATCTGTGATGCAAAAATAGCTTACTTGGATGATATAGCCAATTTGGAAATCTTACCTTATGGTTTGCACTTTTCAGAAGTCATGTCATTTACTAAAATTATCAAAAATGTTGTTGGGTAATATATATAATTGACTGTTGGTACAGGGTAATGGTGCCATTACCAGAGTGCTAGCATATTGCAAAATCCTTGCAAGATAAATCTGATAGAGGAGTAATAAGTTGTATAGGAAAACTCTTTAAAATCCTTGGATAATATATGAAGATTTGCTCTAGAACTTCTACCTGATGTCTTTTGAGTTGTTACTTGCACATTGCACTGAAGGTTACAAACTTTCCATGAGTATTATGTCAACTATATTTGATGTCTCTATAAAAGAAAAGAGGGTTTATGTAGTTTATGTTTTGAGTTACATCCTCAGCAAATGAGCCAGAGTAAAAAGAAGTACATGGACCTGTGCCAGCAAGCAAATAAGTACAAGCAGGTCGTGTTGGAGACCATATCTTGAATTTTTAATGGAATGCAGAGAGTAACGTATGTAACCTGGGCTGTAAAATAGTGTAAGACACCATAATAAGGAACTATAATTCATTTTAATAGCAGCCTTATAGATTTGCTATATTCACTGATGGATGTAATACATGTATAGTCAATAACTGCCATACTGATACTTGGAAATAACATACGAAACACTAAGTAACGTATACAACGGCAAAAACTCAAGACATTTATGAAATAAATGCTAAAATTATGTAATTGTGCTATAAGAAGTTTTTAAACCCGTGCCAGACTTAAAAAAAAGTGTGAATATGTCATGTTTGAGACATTATCAGGAAAATTTAATGTTATTTTGCAAGTAACGTATGTAACATGATGTTACCCGCTAACACTTCCACTCTCAGAGGCTTACATATTTCATTTTGTGGCTTATATAATATAGTATCTGGAAATCATAATGTACTAAATTCCCTCTGGGGGGAAGTGGGGTCTATAGCCAGCGTGAGACCTGGAGAATTACATTTTACATTTTTTTGTGATATGGGGGTACCATGTTCATCATCTAATAACTCAAAAAGTATATAAGATAGAAACGTAATGTTTGCAGTTTTGAAAAGGTAAATAAAAAGTCTTTAATGTAATACCAAATTAATGAACGTTAACTGGTTTCAATAAAATTTTAAGACAAACTATATTAGATGCATTTATCATTTAAAAGGGGGTTCAATGAAAAAATGTAACATAGACTACATCGGGGGTGACTATATTTGTTTTCAAATGTCATGATATGTGGCCCAGTAATAGCTTATTTAGAAAATGTAACCAATTTGGAAATCATACCTTATCTTTTGCACTTTTCTGAAGTCTTAAAAAGAATTTTAATTATCAACTATTTTGTAGGGTAACGTATGTAACAGGCTGTTACAGCTAAACGCTGCCATTGTCAGAGGGCTAACATGTTGCAAAATCCTCGCAAGACATTGGGCTTCAAGAAAAATATGGTCTACAAAATTCCCCCTGGGGGGGAGGTAAACCAAATCCAGCCAGTGGCCTAATTGTGCTCTTGCAACATGAGACTCCATCTGAGTAAACGCTGATTCTTGTTCTTCATTTTTTTGAATGAAAGTCTGTGGATTGTGATCAGTGAAAATGACAATAGGTGGAACTGAAGAGGCTAGGTAAACTTTAAAGTGCTGAAGAGCAAGGATGAGAGATAAGCATATTTTCTCTACAGTAGAGTAATTTCTCTGATGTTTGTTAAACTTTTTAGAATAGTAACAAACAGGATGATCAACACCATTGTCATCTTCTTGTAACAATACACTGCCCGCACCAACATCACTGGCATCTACGGCCAACTTAAATTCTTTGTCAAATCTTGGTGCTAAGAGAACTGGAGCACTTTTAAGTATGGCTTTAAGTTTTTCAAAAGACTTCTGACAATTATCAGTCCAAATCAACTTTACCCTTTTGCCAAGTAAGTTTGTCAAAGGCTCTGCTATGACAGAGAAGTTATAACAGAATTTCCTGTACTATCCAGCCATACCGAGAAAGCACATCAGTTGTCTTTTGCCAGAAGGTACGGGAAAATCTGCAATAGCCTCAACTTTAGCTTCTACAGGTTTTACCTGACCTTGTCCCACCGTATGACCTAAAAATGTCAAATTTGCATGGCAAAATTCACTCTTTGTTAAGTTAACTGTTAGTTAGCTTCACTAAGTCTGTCGAAGAAATTCCTAATAGTTTGTAAGTGCTGTTCCCATTCTTGGCTGAAGATGAAAGCGGCGTCGATATAGGCTTTACAGCCAGCCAGATTAAATATCAAGCTGTTAACTAAGTGTTGAAATGTCGCTGGGGAGTTCTTCATTCCAAACGGCATTACTTTGTACTGATACAATCCGTCTGGTGTAACAAATGCAGAGATCTCCTTTGCTCTGTCTGTCAGAGGTATTTGCCAAAATCCTTTAAGCAAATTGAATTTTGTAACATATTTGGCTTGTCCAATGTTATCGATGCAGTCATCGATTAGTGGGATGGGAAAAGTGTCTGTTTTGGTGACCAAATTTATTTTACGATAGTCTGTACACATGCGAAATGTCCCATCAGGTTTTGGAACAAGAATACAAGGAGAACTCCATTCGCTTTGACTAGGTTCTATAAAGTCATTATCCATCAAATATTGAACTTCTTCTCTGAGAATTTGTTGTTTTACGGGGTTCATTCTGTATGGATGTTGTTTCACGGGTTTTGAACCATCAAAAAGTTCAACATCATGATAAATTTTGTCAGTTTTGGATGGAATGTCTGGAAATAAGTGCTCATTTTTAAGAATTAACTGCTTCGGTTCAAGTCTCTTGTCTGAACTAAGATAAGACAATTTCTGGTCAAGATCCTTTAGAATATCAGAGTTCTTGTGTTTTGATGACGCGGGATCAGATTGCACAAAGTAGCAACCCCAGCTGAGCCATATATCGGATTAAGAATGGTGGAAAAATACCATACCACTGCAATCTATATCCTTTTTGCATAAAAACTGTTTTGATAATCCAAATATTGTTTACATGTATTAATTGAAAATAAAATGGGCTTTCAGAAGATACCTTGTTTGTGGTCATTGAATTTCCAATAATTACTTAATTGACAGGTTATTATCGATATTGTAGGTAATTAACACCTGAGATGACTGGTGGCTATTTTAGGCACGAAAGTAGGACGGTGTATGCAAATGAACTAGCATGCGACAAAAGCATGGTCATTTGCATAATTAAGAATAGCATAACCAATCAGATGAGATGTCAGGCTACCCTATGGTTGATGCGCTTTGTCGCTGCGACCTCCCAAACTTATGTTATATTCAGTGAAAGTCAAGGCAAAATCGGTTGAAAACTGTTTGGTAAATCACCAAAGCGCACAAAAGATCATTTTCTATACCTTATTCCCTTTCTAACCATGTATATTTTGTGGTATTTCAAGTTAATTTACCGACCCGCACGGCGGTTCAAAGGTCATGACCCTCACGGAAATTCCCAAATCTGACATGTAAACAACTGACGCCATCTTGAATTTTAGCTACCGGTCAATAAATTATCAAAGTTGATCTCAAAAGACAAGCGAAACTAACTGGTCCCATGTACAAATGGTGTTACAGAAATGATATTTATCCCTTATATTTAATATTTAAATGAAAAATGTCCCTCATTTTTATGATCTTTCCCGTTTTTTTTTCTATTTTCCGCCAGTACCCAAAACGCATTGTGAAGCCGATCTCGCTTGGAGATTTTTCCGTTTGCCAAGTGCAATGTCTATTTTGACTATCACTGCATAAAAAAAAACACAAAATCGCTGCAGAAATACATGAAGTGGTCATTAAAGTATAAGAATGTTATGAATTTGATACAATTTGATAATGATTCAAGCTAAACTTGGTCATTTTCAAAGACTTCAGAAGCGACCATCGGCAGACATAGATAAATTTGTAACCTATATTCGGACAGTACAAGAATTCGTACATTCTATCAATTTCTTTTTTCTTCTGCTTTTTTTCCAGAAAAATACCAAGCAAGACTGGGTCACCCTATTGAAAGCTCACAATGGAAAATTCTTGAGCCAATTCTGTAAATGGTTCAAAAACAATTTGTATTAAAACAGGGTTTCATCCCAGATTATGCACCATCTCTGTAGACAATTGCAATTTAAAGAATACAAGCAAAGTGATGCTGTTTACATGAAATACAAACATGACAAAGAAGTCTTATTAACACTTTCATGCTAGAGGCAACTTTTGTTGTCTGTTGACACCTGATAACAGCTTGAACCCAAATCAGTTTGAACCGAGATCAGGGCTAACAGAATCTCCATCCGAATCATTTGACACTCTAGCAGATAGTGTTCCAGAATGATTTCTGTGTAGAAAGTCAATTTCATTTTCCATAATTTTAACTACATATACCTTTAAAGATCAGTTTTACAATACATACATACAAATTCAAACATCAGTTTGAACCCCCGGGTTTGAATCCAAATCAGGACCTACAGAAAGTTGGTCCTGATCTGAATCCCAATCGTTTGATACTCGTTGTTCCAGAACTGGACCAGAAGTATTTTTGAAAAAGTAAATTTCATTTTCTGTATTTTAATATACATACATATACATCCAAAGATCAGTTTTATTAAACATACATACACATCAAAAGATCAGTAGCACCGACAGAACATCGGTCCTGATCTGGATCCAAACAGTTTGACATTCTACCGAATTTCTGTTAGTGTTCCAGAAATAATTTTTTGGGAAAGGCATTTTATTTTCCTTATTTTTAATATACATACATAATCCAAATTTGAAATATTTTAACTTCATTTGTTTTATTGGGCTTTTAGCCATCCAAGATATTTCAATCATGTTGAGTCGAGTTATGGCAAGTCTTTTTCTGATCAGCACCAACAAGAGGTTCTCAATATTTTATTCAAATTATACGTAGTGAAATGGGTCAGAGAGGAGTGAAAGACAAGACAAACACTGTATATAAATGTTTTAAAGTATTCATTTTTATATAGTTTTATGCTTATTACATGTTTTGCATAAATTATAACACTTTGATACCATTTACAGAGAATTTTTAAAATCAGTCCTACATCAGTGTGAACGAAGAAAAAAATACACACAAAAATGCTTCATAAACTATTAAATAGCTTCTTTGTTTTAAGAGATACAGCAAAAGCAACATAAAATTTGAACTGAGCAGGAAAAAATACATATATACTGAAAGTTTCATAAAGATATCTTGAAAAATAAAAAAGTTATAACAATTTCTTTAAAATTCTGCAACGCGTTGGGTCCGTCGCGCCACACTAAAATTCAGCATCCAGTATAGCAGAAAAATTCCAGAAAATGACTGATTTTCCGGGTATTAAAATTGTTGTAACTTTGGTTCTAGTAAAGGTATCTTCAAAATCTAAACTGTTTTGTGCAGCTTTTCACAAGCTGCATTAGATGGGAATTGAATCAAACCATTATTTTATGCTTGAAAAATCAGCTGGGGTTGCTACACAAAGTTTATATCTTCAGAGTCCATTTGATTTTGTTCAAGAGGGACAGTTTTAACTAAATTCACTGATAAAATAACAGAACTATCCCTATCAATGTACTTTTTAAGCATGTTGATATGACATAACTGTTTTTGTTTGCGCCTCCCAGGAGTGTTGACAGTGTAATTAACCTCACTTAACTTTTTGTCAACAGTATAAGGACCATAATATCTAGCTTGCAATGGCTTACCAGGAATAGGCAAAAGAGCAAGTACCTTGTCTCCAGGTTCAAAATTTCTATCCTGAGCATTTTCATTATAACGCAATTTCATTTTGCTCTGAGCTGATTTGAGATTGGACCGAGCAGATTCACAGGCTTTTGATAGTCTGTTTTTGAAATCAGACACATACTGAAGTAAGTTCAAAGAACTGTCATCATCTGAGAGAAATTTTTCTTTCAGAAGTTTCAAGGGTCGGCGCACAGTATGCCCAAATACCAGTTCAAATGGGCTGAACCCAAGAGACTCCTGTACAGATTCCCTTACAGCAAATAAAAGCAAATGTATACCTTCATCCCAATTCTTATCCATGTCAAAGCAGTAAGATCTGATCATGTTTTTCAAAGTTTGATAAAATCTTTCTAATGCACCCTGGCTTTCAGGATGATAAGCAGATTACTTGTATTGTTTAATACCAAGTTCATGCATGACTTGTTGAAAAATTCCAGACATAAAATTTGAACCTTGATCAGATTGTACAGACCTTGGAAGTCCCACAAAGGTGAAAAACTTCGCAAGTGCCTTAACAATTGTCTTAGTCTTGATATTTCTGAGTGGAATGGCTTCAGGGAAGCGTGTTGAAGCACACATAATAGTCAAAAGATATTGGCAACCTGATTTTGTTTTGGTAGGGGACCTACACAGTCAATAATGATTCTGCTAAAAGGTTCATCAAAGGCAGGAATGGGCTGTAAAGAAGCTTTTGGAATGGTCTGATTGGGTTTTCCTACCATTTGACAAGTGTGACAGGATTTGCAGTGCTGAGAAACATCAGATTTTAATCCTGGCCAAAAGAAATGATTAAGAATCTTGTGATAGGTCTTATTTACACCTAAATGACCTGACATGGGAGTTTCATGAGCCAAATTTAAAATTTCAGGACGATAAGCGCTAGGAACCACAATCTGGTGGTTAACAGTCCACTCATCATCTGCTGAGACATCAGGAGGACGCCATTTTCTCATCAAAATGTCAATTTTGACATAATAGCAAACAGGGACTTGTGACATTCCATTTTCATCTAAAGCTCTATCAAATAAAGGTGATATCTCAGGATCACTGTGCTGTTCCGTACAAAGCTGTGACCTTGACAGCTGGTCATTTGAAATTGAAGGTGAAAGGTCAGTGTTTGGCCTTGGAATGTCAAAGTCAGTCTGAATGTCAGACTGGCTGGGAGAAAGAGAATTTGAAATCTCATCTTTATAGAATTGACCGCTCATAGTGTCAGTTAAATCAATATCCTGCGTCCCATGATTCAGATTGGCTTTCTTTGCCATTGCCCTAGTGACGGCACAAGAAGGGTAAAGGTCAGGAATTTCCTGCTCAATAGGATCAGGCGGTTGATCAACACAAGGTGTGCTGGTCAAAAGTGGGTCTACCACAACCTTATCTCCAGCCAAATCATTGCCTAAAAGCAAGATAACACCTTTAAAAGGTAAAGAAGGTCTAATACCTACAGCCACGAGACCAGTAACTAAGTCTGAGGACAAATAAATGTTATGGAGCGGTACATAAATAAATCCACATTCTACACCCTGGATAAGGACACTTGTCCCAGAAGAAGTCTTCTCAGAAAAAGGCAGGGTATCTGCCAAGATAAGGGATTGAGAAGCACCAGTATCTCGTAAGATTTTAATAGGGGTAGACTGGGCAAAGTCACTATTTAGTGACATGGAACCATCTGATAAGAATGGTTCATAAATCTCCATAACGGCATCAGTCTCAGAAGTTTTGGCCAAAATAGGATTCTCATCCTGAATAGAAGACTGTGGTTTTAGCCTTTAAGAGGTGAGACCTGTGGGTTTAGGACTCTCCTGTCTTTCTTTTTAAAACTATACATTCAGAAATGATATGGCCTGATTGTTTACAATAATTGCAAATTGGCTTGGATAATGGACTTTGACCTTTGTTTTCACCAGAGAATCTAGGTTTTGGAGTAAATAAGTGACCGGACTTATCGGATGGATTACTGAGGTTGGATTTTGGACCTGACTGAGGGGAATATGGTTTTGACTGAGGGATAAATGGTCTTGATTGAGGTGTATATTTTAATTGAGGGTTGAATGATTTCCTAGGAAATGGCTTGTTAACAAAAGAAGTTTTATAAGTCAAAGAATAATCATCAGCTAGTCTAGCAGCTACATCCAAATTTTCAACTTTTTTTTCATTTAAGAAAGCCCTGACGTCAGAATTTATACACCATTTGAATTCTTCAACAAGCATGAGCTGTCTTAATTTTTCATGATCAGAACCTACTTTCTTTGAAGAGCACCACCTATCAAATAATTGTTCTTTTGTTCTAGCAAATTCCACATGAGTCTGGTTAGGTTCTTTCCTACAATCTCTAAATTTCTGTCTGTAAGCTTCAGGGACCAACTCATAAGCCTTAAGAATAAGTTCTTTTACTTTGTCATAATCTGAGCTTTGTTCTAGTGAAAGCTGAGTGTAAACTCGAGCTTTGCCTATAACAACACTCTGCAAAAGTAAGGTCCAGTGCTCTCTTGGCCATTTCAGGTTTTCTGCCACCTTCTCAAAATGTAAAAAATATTTGTCAACTTCTTTTTCTTGAAATGGAGGAACGAGTCGGATGTGTTTTGTCACATCAAAAAATTTGCCAGAGTCTAAAGGCAAAGGTTTTGATTTAGATTTTCCTTCTTACTCAAGTTCTTTCATTTTTAACTCAAATTGTATTTTTTCTTTTTTAATTTCAATGCGTTCTTCAGCTTCAAGCTTTAATTTCTCATGTTCTAATCTTTCTCTTTCCATTTCTTTTTGTTTTTCCTTCTCCCGTTCTTCCATTTCTAATCTTATTTTCTCTTGTTCTATTTTTTCTCTTAACAACCTATCTTCTTGTTTTAGTGTTTCAGGCCTTATTCTGTCCTCTCGCTCTTCTTTCTCACGTCTCAATCTCTCTTCAGGCTCTTCTTTCTCACGTTCACGATCTAACCTTAATCTTTCCATTTCAACTTGCCTTTTAATTTCTAATTCTCTCAGCTGCAAATCAGTCTGGGTAACCAGAATCCGAGATGTGGCTGAGGAATCAAATATTTCCTCGTCTACAAAGAACTGAATCATAATATTCTTAATTTCATGTTTTAACATGGTCTTTTTGATATTGGGTAGGCCATAATGGTCAGCAATGTCCAAAAGATCAGACTTTTTTGCCAAGTCTAACAGCTCCTGAGAAGGTGACACAGTAAAATCACTAAGTTTGAATAACATATTTGCTTTCTGCTGGCTCCAGCTAGTAAAACAGCAAACAGTAAAATTTCTTTAAAATTTCAAACTTATTTGGTGCAAAAATAATTTCAATCCCGGACTCTGAGCCCCAAATTTCTGTTACGTGCCAGGCGTTACTAGAAACAAATTCAGGAAACCAAAATTTTGCAACTAGGAAAGTCAGCAAAAAGCACTTTTAAAATTTAACAAAATTTATTAAAAACAAAATTATCATTTACAATAAGCAATGGAAAATAGTTATACAATCAAAAAAAATGTCTAACTTACAATACCTTGTATGTCCTAACTGTCCCTCAGAATATTTATCAACACAAGTCTTTCAACAGTTTCTGATCCCAGATTTTGAAGATAAATCCAAATGTGAACACAAAGTCTGAATCCAAAACTGAATAATCCAAAGTAATCCAGAATGAATAAGTTACACAATAAGTATTCCAATATAGAAATCCAGCACAAAAGGTTTAGACTTTTAAAAGGTGAAATTATTTCAAAGATGCTCTTATGAAAAATTTACTCTTATATATACCCTTTAAGAAAAGTTTAGAACGGTCAAGAAAGACTATTATATCATATGCTATATTTAATTATTCTGGAAAATTCCACAAACTTCTACTGAATTCCAGAACCTACTCAAAGTTTCTATTTGCATGGAAAAGAAAATTCTAGTAAGTTCTGGTCTTTTCTCCAAGGTTCCAGTACCTTCTATGACAATGCCTTTTTAGGTTCTAGATGATTAGTCATCATTCTAGAAAATTCTTATAACCAAATAAACACCTTGTTTACAACAACCTATCCACCATCAATCTCTCCAACATCTGGGTCAATCAGAAACTAAGTAAACAAAATATGAACAGATAAACACCAAACATGTTACACATTTATACTGACTACTGCTATCAGTCTCAGTCATATTGCGCCAATAATATGGTATTGGGCAACGTCTACAACAACCATATGAACGTTGTCGTTCTGTCTGGCTTTCAGTCTGTCTTGTACAGCTAATTACTGCCTCCTTAGAGGAATTGTTTCTCTGAGGTACACTACAACCATGAGTACTTGCGACCTTCATATTATGATTTGTCCTTTGACAAGTGGCAGGAGATCTACAAAATTGAGTAACCTCTCTACAAACACCGGGCCAATAAAGTTCATCTAAGACCTTAGATATAGTTTCCTTTCTGCCTCTATGATTTACCACCTTTCGTGATTCATGGGCTTCATAACGCTATGCCTTAAACTAGAAGGAACTACTAACTGAAGTGAAACATTTGCATTTTTCTTAAAATGTCTATAAATTAAACCATTCCTACGAATGAATTTAGTTTCATCACTAGAGAAATTGCGACTCTTAGTCACACTACCAGACTCTACTCTTCTTCTAATCTCTTTCAATTTAATATCTGACGCTTGCTTCAATACTATTTCTTGCCTGTTCTGCCTAATAAACTTATCTGCCACCTTGATCTTTCTATCCTTTCTACTTTTCTTTGACCTCTTCTTATTGACTACCCCTGATGAAAAATGGGTCATATTGAGAAATTTGGACCCCTCAATATTTCCAATCACTAAGTCATGTGCTGGATCATCAATGCACAATGCATCCG
The DNA here is from genome assembly GCA_964019695.1 of Loripinus fragilis. NCBI lineage: Eukaryota > Metazoa > Mollusca > Bivalvia > Lucinida > Lucinidae > Loripinus > Loripinus fragilis. The sequence continues at coordinate 70,601,061 of OZ026521.1, forward strand.
TGGTACCTCTAAAAATGGACAATCAATATTAATACGGGCCAAAGGACATCTCTATTTATAATTATTGATAAGAGTCACACCAGACTGCTTATTTAACATCTGACCATCAGAAACTAAACTTCTCCTAACAACTACCCCCGTACAACCTGTGTCTCTCAAGACTCTGGCCTCTTTACCATTTACGGTACCAATCGCTGTCGGCAACCTTGACCGTGGGAAATGACAAGTGCCCTTTCTATCCTGACGGGGTAAACCCTCTGGTGAAGAATGAGGAGAACTAAACTTAGCCTGACCTTTTCCTACATCCAAACTTTCAATTTTACAAAAATTGACCTGATGGTCGGTCCTGTAATCGTCAAAATGATTATTATAATGATTGTCACGTTGGTCAACTCGACCATGGTTACTATCCTGACCCCAATTTGAATTATCTCCCCTATACGTGGAATTAAATTCTGCACTAGATGCAACCCTCTTGTTTTCGGGGCTATTCCAACATTTATGAGAGGGATGGGGCTTGCCACAAAACTTACATTTCAAAACGGCCGTTGATCTTGCTTGGGCTCTACCTTAGGCTGGGCTTGATCTACACCTTTACTGCCATGCTGCCCTTTTGAAATACACAAGGGAACACCCCCTTTTGCATCGGCGAACAAATCCGCCTCGTGGGCTATATCACCCAGGACTTTAAATGGCTTAGGTTTGAGATACAAATAAAATTCATGACTGCAACAGTCGAGGAACTGGTCTCGGGCCAAAAAATCACAAACAGCCTCGTAGGTCTTTTCGACCTTAGCCAAACCTTACCATTTATCTAGGTAGCTCGCTAGCCTACCACTAAATTTCCTAAAAGTTTTGGCTTTCTCGGGCCTACAATCCCTAAATTTCTTACGAAAAGAACGTTCGGTGAGGTCGCAGAGCCTCCTTAATCTGACCATAATCCGACTGGTCATCTTTGGAAAGCCTAACGAAGACTTCTAAAGCGCGTCCCTTTAATAATGTACTTAGGTATGATGCCCACATAGACGGGTCCCATTTATTTGAAATGGCATAACTTTTGAACCTAGTGAAATAGCTATCCATCTTATCCGCATGTTCGTCAAAGTATGGAAGCTTGGGACTCCTAGGAAATGAACTTTTCTCTTTGGGCCACCAGGGATGTGAAGTGGTATCGGCCTCGATTTTTTGAGTTCCACTCTGGCCTCAATTTTTAATTTTTCCATTTCCATTTCCTTATCTTTTTCCCTTTGAGCGGCCTGGAGTTTTGATTTTTCTAACTCTAGTTCCTTATCTTTGCGCGCAGCCTCAATTTTCATTTTTTCTAATTCCCGATCCTTATCTTTTTGCTCCCTATCCTTCTCTTTTTGCTCCCATTCTATATCTTTTTGCTCCCTTTCTCTATCTTTTGATCAGCCTCCCTTTTCTCTCGTTCATATTCCCTTTGGGCCACCCTTTCCTCCTTTTCTAAATCTTGTTGCCTCTTAAGATAATCCCTTAGTTCTTGCCCTTCATATCCTTATTCCCGTGCTAATGAAATATGTTTATCCATTTTAGCCTATTGTTGGGAATGGTATAAATCAACTATACTGTTGAAAATAAATAAGGGTTCGCTTTGTCTCTTTAAAATAGGTATGGGCTAACCAACGTTGGCGCTGGTAAACTAATAATTTTACTAGGGATTTATATGACGTTACATATAAGTAACGTAAAGTACAACGTATAAGGGATCACCACGTAAAGGTGCCTAGGATATATATATCAACCTTAAATAGGCCTTCACTAAACGTACTTGACTAAAAAAAAACGTCATTCATTTTCTCGTATTTACGTCAAGAAATGTATACCTACGCGATATTAATATAAACGCATTACAGTCAAGTCAACAGTCACTTGTCATAGCAAGACATAATAATTGACTAAAAATAATCTTTCTATGGACCTCTTCTAATAATAGAAATCAGTTGAGTGGCGTCACACACTATGACGTCACTGAGGTGATTTAAATTATTAGTACCCTCAGACGATATAAAATTTTCCACATCAGTATCCTTAATTAATAGGAATACAGGGCATAAGCCAATACACAATTATATGGGTCAAATAAAGGTGGACACGTCTAATAATTAAACTCTGACAAACTTTCCCTTGGGTTTTATACCCTGCTGGCAATCCACAGGACAAGAAAGTATGGGTTCCCCTCAGATTGTTATGTGATGACTTATTTACATGTGTTGCACAGGGAAACGCATGCAATCAGTACTGCGTGTTGACACTCACAACCTTTCTTATGAAAAAAATCTACTAGTGTGCGCCCATAGCAACGTCAAAGCAGAGAAATTTGCCAATAAAACCTCAGTATCCCACTTCTGACACCATTGTTACGACATAAAGCCAATCAGGAAGGAAGAGGGGAAATCTTATTAAAAAATTCCTTTATGCGATGATGATGCTACCAGGGAAAAATAATGCACACAACTAGTAAAAACTTTTCAGTACGTTACATACTAAGAAAACATCGACAACACATTAATAATACAACGACACCACCTACGCTATTATTTCTGGCTAATTGACCATCCTATATGAGGGCAAGTTGCCACTCTAAGATCATTTCAATTAGAATCAATCTTAGAGTTTCCTGCTTTAGATGTACGTCAACTAGTCAGAAATAAGAGACGTAAAGAATATGATTCACATACAACTTAAGCTCTAAGAAAAAAAAAATGGGCCCTTTGATACTTAAGATCAATTCTCTGAGAGCACCAGACAAATTTCTCCACGCACCGAAAAGAAATTTCTTTAAACCATATTCAAATGAAAGTCTATGTCCAAAAACCCAGAAAAATATACTTTGTTTTATAATTGAATCTTTCGTTGCCATGGAAACCCTGTATGAATTATGTAAAACTGATATTTGGTCAAGAATTTAAGTGGCCCAAAATATTGTCTTTTTTAGCAAACAAGAGCTGAATTAATTTCATTGATTCTACAATGTTTGTTTGAAGTAAATACCAAAGAAATAAATAAAATTTAAAAATGAGGTATTTGAAGCCTATTTTTGTTACAGTGGCATTTTAGCTGGGAAATTTGCAATTATTTTGTCATAAAACAATCTACATTTTAAGTGATTATTTTGCATAATGCACCGGGATACAGACATGGCCCCATATCAAAACATAATCTGAATAGTCTGAAATACAATATTCACAAGAAACATGAGTGGGTTATTGTAATCTCACCAAGATTTTACAGGGTGATAGGGTCTTAATTTTGAAGTTTTTATTCTGTTCTATTCTACCCCTTGTCTTGTTGCTTGGCAGTTGCTAGGCAGTTACCTCCCTTATACATGTGAAACCAATTTCCCGGATTTTTCAAACAATGGCAAATTCTGCTGGAAAAGACTGTCAATCAGCCTATTTTGGTAGCTGTGTTGATTTATACACCATAGTTGTATGTTCAGATGAATTTCTAACTGACAGAGAATGTGTTATGTCTAAAAACGGACTCAAGAAGGACTGAATGTGACTAAAATTTGTATGTAACATTACTTCGTTTAACAACAAAAACAACAATTACACTTTGATGAAGCATTCTGTAGCATATATCTGCCTGACATTTTGCTGCTGCTGAGTAAAATGACCAAGGGATTTGTTGTGTGTCATGCACATATAGGATTGACTAAACTGAATATTAATTCAAGGAGAAAAAAGGAGCCCAGGCTACTTTGTGTGATGCTACTGGTACCCTATTCCGACAGGCTACTTAATTAATGTAGAATGGCCCATTGGAAATGATGCTGAAGATAAAAGAGGCTGCCAGGGTGTTCAAATTATAATAGGTAAGCCTGAAAATGGACATCTGGGGGCCCCACAAACTAGGCCCATTGCAAATTCAGCCCCTAACCCACTCGGCCCCTATTGTCAAAATTTGGGAGAACTATACCAACGACAATATATATGTACCTATCTCAATTATTTCAATTTCATGGAGAATTTTCAGAAAAATCAGAGAAAATTAATAAATAATCAGGTAAAATTAACAAATCGAACCCCCTTTATAAATTTGAACCCCCTATCAAGAAATCCTGGATCCACCCTGGCCTTCGATATTGGCACACATTTATTATCACCAGTCCGACAACTTTTGTTGGAATCTCTTTCCGTTTGAGTCATCATAAATTGGTATTTCAAACATTGTTGTCCTGATGAAACCCCATATTATCAGGCTTCTCAACTTGGACTGCACTGTTTGCTATATGTAACATTTGAAAATCTAGTGAATAGATGCATCGGCGCAGTCTCTTCAGAACTATTCATTTACGGGGTTCCAATGTTCAAAGGATAACTCATGCACATCAGCTCTAGGACGATTCATTTGTGCTTAAATTTGGAACTATGAGATTTAAAACCATGATGGTTATCTGGTACTGAGTTTGTTGTCAATGGGTTGACTGAAGAATAGACAAAACATGATTGGGATTAAGCACATGTGCAATGAAACTATATACAGCGGGATTACAGCTTCCTGAAACAAATGAAACAATATTTCGGTTGGGGCCCAAGTTAGTAGTCCTACTTGCTAGGGGCCGAGTTTGTCAGGGGCTGAGATGTCGTGGAATTGGTAATCTCTAATAAAATAAGAATTTTGGTTGACCTGAAATGTAACCTTTCCGGATCTCAGGCCACTATAAGCCCGCCATCAAAAGGCCATTTGGATGGTGTTTCGCTGGCAGGCCATTCTTGGCTCAATTTTACATGCTTACTGGGTAGGAAATCTGCCCAATCTGTGATCTCTCTGCTCTGTGATCTCTCTGCCTTGCACAAAAAATTCAATGACCTGGTCTGCAAAAATGGATTAAAATGCAAAACAAAAGGGCCCCCTCCGAGCTTAAGTGAAGCAAATTGTAGAAGGGCTGATTTGAAGAACTATATCAGACCCTGCTACTAGCAGGTGGGATAAAAATGTATTTTCTTTTTCTGTAAATAGGCAGGCTGTTGCCTGCTGTAGGCCGATGCCTTCAAATTTGAACTCAAATTATACTAAACTGGGTACTTCGAGTTATAATCAGGACAAACCAACTTGCTTAGCTACAGAGACTAGCTAGAAGATTGAGGTTTTGTCGATAACATTGAAGTTTAGGATTTTACCTTTGAGCGAATGATAAAGGTGCTGATCAGATTGCATGTATATGCAGACTGCATGTATATGCAGACTGGTCTCAGTGGTCTGCACATGTAATGAAATCAGATATTCGAATTTCTTGTGACATTGCCTATATAATCATGATAATATACTTTTGACAGTTCAAGCTATCATCCCTTAAAATTACTAATGGAGCTTCTATAGGCCTAAAGAAAAATTGTGTGTT